>OU892277.1:111831637-113047681 GCA_917834065.1 Ceutorhynchus assimilis | reverse complement strand
TAACGTCCTTCCTTATTATGTCGCATCAGTTTCTCAATAGTTTGTTAATAGTTGTTGTGTTTCAAATATTGATAATTTAGTGTTGTTATCTATTATCGGTAGGTACCTACCTAATATCGATATATTTTGGTAATTTAATTTAAAGTATAAACCCTGAATTATTCTCCAATCTTGGAGGTCTTTTCGACGTTTTAAGTTGGCCTTTTTGCCATCTTAAGTTGGTTTTTTCGACGGCCTCAACCGATAGAGCGAGTCCAAATTAGTCAGAAACAACTCTTACATTAGTTACATTTGAAAATTTTGATGAGAAAAAAAATTCAAAAAGGAAATCTAATTTTTGGCTGTGGATATTTTTTGGAATCTTGACATGCTCATGAATAATTGCTTATATCTTTCATGATATTCGAGAAAATTGCCTACAATTATACATCATTAAAAAAAGTATCAAATTCCCTATAAGGCGTGCAACATAAGTTACTGTCACTTGTAAAGTTTCTGAGATAATGGGCTTCAAAGTGGAAATTTATTCGACATTTTGCCCCAAATTTTAAACTCGATTTTCTCGAAAACCGTAAATGCTAGCGATTTCAACAAACCACCATTTTGAAGCTTTCATTGACACTACAGTCAAAAATAATGTTGTCCCGGTACCGCTTTTAGTTACCGAGATATTTAGGATTGAAGATTTGCAAATTAAAATTACTTAGGAAAAAATACCAAAAACTGTTTTGTTTTTTTTTTTTATTTTTCTCAATTCTTACTCTCTAAATCGATAGAGAAAGTCCGAATTAGTCAAAAACAACTCTCACATTAGTTATATTTGAAAATTTCTATGAGAAAAAAAAATCAAAAAGAAATCCCATTTTTGGCTTTGGAAATTTTTTGAAATCTTTTCATGCTCATGAATAATTGCTCATATCTTCAATGAAATTTGGAAAAATTAGTAACAATCATACATCATTAAGAAGAGTATTGAATTCTCTATAAGCCCTGCAAAATTGGTTTTTGTAACTTGTGAAGTTTCCGAGATATTAGACTTCAAAGTTAAAATTTAGTCGACATTTTGTCAAACTCGATTTTTTCAAAAACCGTAAAAGATAAAAATGTCAGTAAACTACTATTTTGGAGCACTATTTGAGAGCTACAAGTAAAGGTAATCTTGTTCCGGTAACGCTTCTGGTTACCGAGATATTCAGCTCTGAAGATTTGCAAATTAAAATTCAATTTCCTTAGGAAAAAGTACCAAAAACTGAAAATTTTTATTTTTGGATTTTTCTGAATTCGGACAAATCGATAGAGCTAGTCCAAATTAGTCAGAACTAACATCAATAATTGCTCATAACTTCAATGATATTTGAGAAAATTGCCTACAAATATTCATCATTGAAAAGAGTAGTATTAAATTCTCTATAAGCCCTGCAAAATTGGTTTCTGTAATTTGTGTTCCAGGATATTGAGCTTCAAAGTTGAAGTTTGGTCGACATTTTGTCCAAAACTTTAAACTCGATTTTTTCGAAAACCCTCAACGATAGAGAGTTTAGTAAAGTAGAGTACTACTACTACTATAACTCAAAGAAAGTCAAAATTACTAGTTTTCAAAATGTGCTTACTTTTAAACACAGAAGTTATGTTATTATCATTGATTGCCCCACAAATGGCACAAATTAAGGAAATTTTGTCAGCATCAGAAAAATTCACCTTCAATTTATTAATTTCAGATAAATACTAAAAAAATAAATCATATAAGGAGCAACCTTTAATGGGTTTGTGATTTACTGTATTCATAGAGAGTTTATATAGGAATTACGATCTGATTTGAAAGTGGATTTTGCAATATCTTTCCATTTTTCCCAAGAATACTGTGACTATCCTATATTTCACTCTCTATAAACGTGTCGTACCACATTTTTGCAGTTCCCTTGAGCTTATCTAAAGTTTGATATATTATAGTATTGTCAGACCAATAATACTTATTAGCATGATATTGGATGATTTCAATCCATTCGTCAACATTTATTGTTTTTGGATCAAAATCCGGGATAATCGTGGAAATTTTTGAATTTGTCTAGATTAAAGGTTGCGTATTGGCCCACGTAAGTGGAAGTGTGTAACTTACAGTTTCTCGGCTTCGTTTTACCTTGCTAGGTTTCGTTTTTCGATGGTATTCATTGTCACTGGATGTAGAACTGTTTACTGAAGAAGAAGGCGATCGCTGCCTTCGTGATTTCTTGCGGTGACGGCCCATATTTGGCATTCCAGCACTAGTTTCAACAGACTATACTAAACAGGGTACAACTGGAGTACGATATTTATAAACAGTACAACAATATTATAAGCCTAGTCCAGACCAACATACATTGCAAACGAATGTTTGGAGGCAGTGGCGGATATTGGTGCTGGATATCTATTTTTCATGTCAGAGAATAGGAAACAAAAACGTTGGTGGGTATGCGAACTACTGCAAAACGGAATAGAACACTCTTCAAACCTTTTAAAAGACCTAAAATTCAATAATGGATCTGCATTTCAAAATTTCGGTAGAATGACTCCAACAGATTTTGAGGTATTAATTCAAATATTTGTAAACAAGATACAAAATACAGAGCAGCCATCCCTGTTACATTGCGGTTAGCAATAACTCTTAGATATCTGGCAAGTGGTGATTCATATACTAGTTTGATGTACACATTTCGAATTTCAAAGCAGTCCATATCAGAAATAGTACCTATTGTGTGCAATGCCATCGTTAGAGCTTTAAAACCTTAGATAAAAGTAAGTATACCTAAAAATTAATATTATTTGTCTAGATGTAATGCATTACCCTTTTTTTTCTGACACATGAAACCGTGCAACAGGAAAATAAAAAATGTTTTCGGAATTTTATCTTTTATTTTCCGAGTTTTGCTCAAGCCCATAGCATTAGACCCGAACAAAACAGAACTTGTTGCTTTGACCTGTCCTTATCTTCACAATTTTTTACAACGAAATGTTGAATCCATCAACATTCATTTCCCACCAGGAACTTTTGACACCGAGGATCTGGATAATAATTTAATTATCCCGGATTCATGGAGCGCAAGAAATAAGAGATAAATTCAAAGAATATTTTCTATCTCACCAAGGCTCTGTCCCTTGGGAAAACTTATCAGCTCAGATTGATGAATGAGTATGACTAAATAAATAGTTGTGCTAAATATTTTCAGTAGGTAGTTTTTTAAATAGGTAGGTATGTAAGGAGAATAAATGGAATACCTATGAAGGGGTTTTCATAGTAATTTTTCAGCCTCTAGGATCATATCTGAAGACGTTATTAGTTTCCTACTATTATAATGATTATTTTAGAAACCATTTTGATGCGAACAGTTTTTTTTTTCAATTTCAGATAGTATTTAATTTATTTCAAGGTATTATAGATAGGTATCTAAAGAAAGATTTTGGTTAAAATATGAATGTAATAAAAAATGAAATTATAAAAAAAATACCATGTTTTGGAACATAGTCCCGTTTTAGTGTGTTAATGCATACATTGTGTAGAAGAATAAAAAAAAAAAGAAAAAGCTAAGTATAAAACCGAAATATAATGCTTACCTGAGTTTCGTCTTCATCACCTACATCTGTTGAACGACTACCTTTAGACTCATAGCTTTGCAGTGAGAATAATAGTCTTTCGTAGCCAAACCAGTTCACTTGCTTGGGAGATGCTCTGCTTCGTTTGGAGTCCAATAATTTCTTATGCTCCCGGCGAAATCGATTTTTTAGTGCCTGAATCTTTTTTTCAATCTCTGCTGCACTGACTTTGTACTTTTTTGCAAGCATTTCATATGCATCCACTTTCTTATTGCGATTTTTATAGTCCACACACGTTACCCCATAAGCAGGGTGTGCTCTGAAGGTCTTCAATTAAAGAAAGGGTTATTTCTTGGTTCCATATTTTACATAGCTTGATTTATATAGAAACCTTACAATGATCCACCAAATAGCACCACCACTGATACGATTGCTTTGAAACAACAAACATTTGTTTTGAACCTGTCCAGACTTGCTTCAAAAGCGAGTATAAAAACAAAGTTTCCCATCCTGACGGGAAACTTTAAACATTTGTTTAAATGTTTTTAAACAAATGTTTGCAAACACATTTTAAACAGTTTTTATACAAATGTTTAAATGTTTGCGGGCAAATATATATGTAGGTCTGGACTAGGCTTTACACCGAAGTCTCAACGAGGTTTTCGACTACTTCTGATGTAAGCGTACCGGCGAGTTCAAGATTCAAGAACACGACGAGGAAAATTCAATACCTACATTTATTTGTTAATTAGGGATATTACTTACATAATAGGCCCCTTGCATCAAATTTTTTTATTGCTGATTTCGATAGTCCATGAAGAATAAGTCAACACGTGTTTTTTCTTTTTCTTCTTAGTCAAAAATTGACGGAGATACAACGCTATGAAATATGCCTATGACGTCATCAGGTATAATACTTTATGACGTCGCACATGCTCAGTATATCTATATATAAAAAACTTAATATTTGTATAACTTCCGAAATCATCATATTTGGGCGAAATGAAAAAAAAGTAACGATTTTTTTACGATTTCCTACAGTTTGCAATAAACAATAATCAATTTAATTTTCCATGCAAGTACCCTATTATTATTAATTATTCAACTATTAAATGAGAATTATTATTACAATGCATTCGTAAGGAAAGACATGAACAGACTGAGTGATATAGAAATTAACAAAGAATATTTTGACTCATCCTAAAAATTAATTTATTCTAGTATAAACACTTTTTAACTTGAATGGTCGGCAACGTAACATCAGGGTGATTCATCGCCCTTCTCTTGGCGGAAGCTATATACAGTCCGCAAACATTTATCTAGGATATTCTAAAGACGTCTTCAACGAGACGTCTTAAAGACGTCTTTGCATTTATTTTCAATACATAAACCATTATTCACTTTTAGACCCGGTTGAACCAAATAATGTGGCTCAATTGTCTTTTAAAAGTGAATTCACGACATCTTATAGACGACTTCTAGACGTTTTTTTTTTTAGTCTTCAGACGTTCAGACGCAATGCAGGCCTAAATAGACTTCTTTAAAGGGGGTGTGACCCTAAAAAACGACTCAAGCTACTTAAATCAAGAAAAAAATTCTAAGATCTCTCGTGAAAACCGCAGCCCTGTATTCAAAGTAGTCTTCGAGAAAATTCCTTGCGAAGATCAATCATGCAGGAAATTGTGATGTCACAACCGCCGAAATCGCAGTCTTCTGGTCGTTCAGTTGTCAGTGAACCGTACCCTATACTTTGAGTGGTTGCAATTCGCTCTAGGAGATAATTATCTTTTGTTTTGGAGAAGTCTTACATGTGTTGATACTGTCCCTGAAAATCCAGTGTGACGTCACAAACGCCTAGTTGTAACTTTAAACCGCCCTATCTCGAAAACGGACCATCGTAGCAAGATGCGGTTTAAATAATTATTCTTAGATTTTTTTGCACTCAAATTTTCATTTTTGGGTCACACTCCCTTGAAGGCATTGTGTGCTGTCTAAGTCACAGACGAAATTTAATTATTTTCAAACGCCAAACAAACTTGTATGCAATAATTTATTTGAACAATACACTTTATGTACAGAATTGATAAAAATGCAAAATAATATTTACATTCTTCAGAAACGAATAATAAACCAAAACGAAAACAGGTAGATATAAACTCACCCGATACACCCTGTATATATTTTTACGTAATGTGTTTGAAATTTGAATGCATAAATTTGATACGACATTGATTTACGACATTGACTTACGACTTGCCTGTAGTTAAATTTCAGGGCGGTGCAAACCTTTTTTGTTGTGTGTATGTACCAAGGACCCCTTTTTTTCTCAGAAGGAACCGCACATTGTTTATTTATTCGAAATCTGGATTCGGATTACTGTCATAAAATTCAATATCCAATTAGTGGTTCCATGTTTTTCGAAATTTTATTACTTTTGTTACGCCTTATTTTATGGGTATTTTTAATTAACCAATAGCTCAGGTTTCAATATTTTTTACGGTTTGACACGCGTTCAGTCTGCTGCTAAATACCGTGAAATCGTTAAAACAGCTAAACTGACCATTTTTATCCGTGGGTTCCCCAATCCAGTTCGTTAAAAAAATGGTCGGTAAATGTTTTTATGTTTTTACGGTAGGCATTCGGCAAATTGGCTTTATTGTTGTTTCCACGCTCGGTATTTTAATTTGCCAGGACCTCCGAAGTTGGTGCAGACGTAACTTGATCCAGCGAAATAATTATTTTAATTTGTCTTGCTATATCAACGCTAATAAATAAATCATATTTGATGTATACAATTTATTTTTAGTTTTGTATTATTTGTATATGTATAGTCTGTATATTAAATTTATAGTTATGCAGAAAAGAAATTAAATGTATACAATTGAAATTTTTGTCAAATAGTAAATTCTTTTGAATGATAACTGTAGCATCTAACCAAATAATATTGTTATTAGGGATAATTGAGAATAAAGATATGGCAACGTGGTAGCGTATCAACGGGACGTCAAGAGGTTGACAGTGGACTCCACTTGATACACAACCACGGAGCGGTGACGAATTATTAACGAGTGTATTTCTTAGTATCCCGAGTGTGATAAATAATAAATATAATAAGTGATAACAAGGGAATAACAAAACATTACATTGGCGACGAGGACACAAGGAATAAAAGGCTCAAGGTAAAAAGTAAGTACCTAAACAAATACAAATGATGATATAATATCTAACCATTTTCAATGAAAATCGGTTATATAATATGAGACTGCATTTTTATTCACCCAAGGGACAATGGTCCAAAATAGAAATAATAGTAATATTGAGGTCCAGGGGATCAAAGGGACATAAAGGTCCAGAATAAAAACAAACCAAGGGACAACAGGTCCAAAGAATAAAAACAAACCAAGGGACAACAGGTCCAAAATGTTACAGACATAAGGGAAAATGTCCCATATATACAAATAGTATAAGTCAAAAAAAAAAAAAAAAAAAAAAAAAAAACCATCCCTAATGTCCCTAATGCGTAGATACAATTAATTAAAATTGAGATAAAGGGATCGGAGGTCCAAATCCAGATAATATTATCTAACAAGGGACATGAGGTCCACACTCTATAATAAAAACTTGTGAGTTCAAAAGTTAATAATTATTTATTTTAGGTGCAATTTCGACAAAATGACGCCATAATTCTTTACCTATCCTAAAATAAACATTCAAGCAAAAAAAAAGTTTACGGTTACCTACCCTATAAAAGATACAAAGCAATTTTTAAAATTTTAAAATAAATAAATTCTGACTGAATCCTTTCTAGTTATTATTTATTTGGCTGAATTATTTCAAACTTATATTTAGATAGTAATAAATTGGTAATTAATTATAATAATTAATTACTCAAATGCTCTATGGATTATTATAAATACTGTGATCCTTAAGACGATAATTTCACTTCTACTAATAATTAGGCTATTTTTAACAAAGGAAATAATGTATGTTAATTAATAAGGTACCTAATATACCCAAAGTAAATTTATTCCATGCTTAATTATGTACTTGTTTGTACTAAGGTATATTTGCTACCCTCGTTATGTAAAATACCATTAACATAAGGTGTTTTCTTATGGGCTATTGCAGTTTGATAGAATCTAATCCAGATTTTCAATGAAAAATGGAAGAACATTTTTGAGTAGGTAATGACTAAAACTAAAACTGCTTTGCAGGTAAATAACCCAGTATAACGATGAATTCGAATATGCCTTCGGTTGAAAATTTTGACTGTGATGGTGACGTTTCCTCCATTGCTATACGGTGGGAAAAATGGAAAAGGGCACTTAAAATCTACCTTGAAGCAGCAAATATTGAAAACTCATCCAAAAAAAGAGCAGTTTTATTGCACATGGGTGGACTTAGTATGCAAGAAATATACTACAACATCCCTGGAGCACATGCTGATAACGCACAGGACGTCGACGTCTTCGAAACTGCCCTCTTGAAATTGGACGAATTCTTTGCTCCAAAGCAAAGTAAAATTTTTGAGCGACACTTGTTCAGACTTTTGAAACAGGAGCCGGAGGAAAAGTTTGAGAAGTTCCTTGTACGATTGAGACACCAGGCTGAAAAATGTCAGTTCCATAATTTGGAAGAGAACATTATCGACCAAATTGTGGAAAAGGGGTACAATATCGAGTTAAGAAAGAAAATATTGGCAGCAGGGGACGAGATTAACTTAAATACCATTATTAGCGAGGCAAATTCTCTAGAGGTGGTTAAAAGACAACTGGGAGAGTTTTCCGGACAGCAAGGGCACCTACAAGAAGTCAATCAGTTAAGATCACAATTATCAATAAAAAACCGACAGTCTTGTACACGTTGTGGCAGTCAGGAACATTCCTCTTCATATCCCAAATGTCCTGCTTTGGACCGGGAATGTAGGAAATGCAGATTTAAAGGACACTTCGCATTCCAATGTAGAACATCAGCCGGGAAACGCAAGAAACCATCAGGCCAAGAGACGATAAACAACCGAAAGCATGGGCATTCAAACTCTAAGAGAGCAAAATCATCAAATACCCACTCTATCGAAGAAAGCTGCGAAACGGAAACCGATTACGTCTTTCACATCGACCAGGATCAGGACGAATCAGTAACCTGCAATGTGGGAGGAGTCAAGGTGGACATGCTTATTGACTCAGGTAAAGATAATAATTATTTATTTTAAATTGAAAACTTTACTGTTCTTAATCCGAATTTAGTTTTGGCATTTTTGTAATCCTCTTAACGATACTACATATCACAATGAGCTCAAATATTAACTTAAATTTATTTACTAGTCAGTAAGGAAAAAAAGAAACATAAAAAAAAAAAAAAAACATTTTAGGTAGTAAAAGTAACCTGTTGACTTTGGAAACCTGGGAATATTTAAAAACACAAAAAGTTGAAGTTTTTAATCAAGTTCGAAATCCAGATAAGATATTTATGGCTTACGCAAGCAGGGAACCTTTAACTGTAGTGGGTTCATTTGAGGCAAATACAGCTATAGGAAATAGATTCAATACTGCTAAGTTCTATGTTATAAAAAGCGGAAATAGGAATTTGCTAGGGAAAAAAACCGCAATTGAACTAGGGGTTTTAAAGATAGGGTTTTGTTCAGTGAATGCTACTTTAGATTCGTTTCCAAAATTCAAAAATATAATGATAGATATTCCTATTGATGAAACAGTGAAACCAGTTTGTCAACCATATAGGAGAATTCCTATTCCTTTGGAGAAGAAAGTTAAAGCAAAATTAGAAGAACTAATAGCAATGGATATAATCGAAGAAGTTACTGGACCTTCAAAATGGGTGTCACCAATAGTACCTGTACTAAAGGATAATGGAGAGATTAGAATATGTCTGGATATGAGAAGGGCAAATGCAGCTATACTGCGTGAAAATCATCCCCTTCCCACGATGGACCAATTTTTACCACGGATCAGAGATGCCAACATTTTTTCAAGATTAGATATTGAGAATGCTTTTCACCAAGTGGAAATATCACCCTCTTCTCGCCACATTACAAAGTTTATAAGCAGTCGAGGATTACTAAGGTACAAACGATTAATGTTCGGTATATCATGCGCACCCGAAATTTTTCAGAAATTGTTGGAACGTATTCTTAGTAAATGTGACGGAGTTATTAATTTTATAGATGATATTTTGGTGTTTGGGGCGACCATAGAGGAACATGACTTTAGGCTGGGAAAAGTATTGAGTACACTGAAAGAATACAACGTTTTGTTGAACGAAAAGAAGTGTCTTTTTAAATTGACACATGTTGAATTCCTAGGGCATCAGCTATCATCACAAGGCATTAAACCACTAGACAACTATATAGGAGTTATAAAAACGTTTCGAGCTCCTCAAACTACTGAAGAAATTCAAAGCTTTTTAGGACTAGTGAACTATGTGGGGAAATGGATTCCAAATTTAGCTACCCTCACGGAACCTATATTAGGAAATTATTAAGGATGAAATTGGGAAAGCAAGCAAACATAACGACACTGTGGCTAGTTGAACAACAACAAGCGTTCGAAAAACTAAAACAAGCTTTATCGGAGATAAAATCCTTAGGGTATTATAACCCTCATGAAAAAACCCAAGTCATTGCTGATGCAAGTCCGGTTGGACTTGGCTGTGTTCTGGTCCAACGGAATAAAAATGGCCCAAGGATTATAGCATTTGGCAATAAGAGCCTATCTGACTGTGAAAAGAGATATTGCCAAACGGAAAAAGAAGCCCTGGCCCTAGTTTGGGCAATAGAACACTTTCACATGTATCTTTATGGTAAGGAAAGTTTTGAGTTGGTGACAGATCATAAGCCTCTCGAAATTATATTTGGTACAAAATCAAAACCTTGTGCCCGAATAGAGAGGTGGGTCTTACGACTACAGTGCTATAACTATAAAGTAGTATACTGCCCAGGGAAATTTAACATTGCGGATCCACTATCGAGATTACCAAATACCGGAAACGCAGGAAATACTTTCGACAGAAATTCCGTTTGTCAAATTATCAGTTATTCCAGACCTAATGCTATATCTTTATCAGTGATAAAAGAAAGTTCCGAACAAGATGTGGAAATTTCCAAGGTGAAAGAGGGTATATTTAATGAGAGTTGGGATCCAGTGGTTAACCATTTTAAAATATTTAGCACTGAACTTTGTTTCCACGAAGGCATCCTATTAAGAGGCGACAAAATTGTTATACCAGGCAATCTTCGACGTCAGGTTTTAGAAGCAGCACATGAGGGCCACCCAGGGATAGTGGCCATGAAAAACCGACTACGCACGAAGGTATGGTGGCCAAAAATAGACTCAGACGCAGAGAAACTGGTGAAAGCGTGTAAAGGCTGTACACTAGTTTCAACTCCAAGTGCTCCAAACCCCATGAAACGAAGGGAACTACCAACACAAGCATGGGTAGCGATAGCTATAGATTTTTTAGGTCCACTGCCCAGTAACGAGTACATATTTGTTGTTGTAGACTATTACAGCCGCTATAAGGAAATTAAAATTTTAAAAGATACCTCCTCTAAAAATACTATAAATTCTCTCCAAGAAATATTTTCAAGGCTAGGATATCCTGCCTTAATAAATGCTGACAATGGTAGACAATTTACTAGTCAAGATTTTCAAACTTTCTGCAAAGAGGCTGGTATTGAATTACACCACACTATTCCTTATTGGCCACAGCAGAATGGGGAAGTGGAACGTCAAAACAGGGATCTGCTAAAAAGAATAAGGATAAGCCATGCGCTCAAAACAAATTGGAAAGAAGAATTACTCCACTACTTGATGATGTATAATAGTACTCCTCACTCGTCTACGGGGAAAACTCCATCAGAGTTATTTTTCGGAAGGCTTTTTAGAGACAAAATACCAAGTGTTAAAGACATTGGAAACAAGAATATTGACGGGGAAATAAGAGACAGAGACAGAGTAATCAAAGAAAAAGGAAGAGAATATGCCGACAGGAAAAGGAAAGCAATAGAAACATCCCTTGAACCTGGAGATAAGGTTTATGTAAAGAATTTAACACCAAACAATAAAACATGTACCAACTTTAACCCAAAACCTCACACCATCATTAGTAGATGCGGTGGAGACGTCCAAGTTAGGAATGATGAAACTGGCCAAGATTATCGAAGGAATATCATTCATCTTAAAAAGGTAGAGGGTGAATGGAGAATAGCCGAAAACAATCAACAAAATACAGAAGCGGATAATAGCAACTACACTGAACAAAACTCTGTGGAAAAGGGTTCAATTAAAAACAAAAAATAATATTTCATCAATCTTTAATTATATTAATAGGGATTAGGTTTGTATTATGTATATGTATTGTATTGTAATAGTTATAGGGATTCAATTTATAGAAGTTTATTATGTTACAACGTTGTCATCATTAATTAAGTAAGTTAGTTGATTATTATGTGATTATTATTAGTACCTACATGTATATGTAACAGTAAATGTTAACTAAGTCTGGTTGTTCTTATTGTTATTTATTGATACTTTAAAAAATATAAAATTAAATAAAAAGGAGGGTGGCTGTAGCATCTAACCAAATAATATTGTTATTAGGGATAATTGAGAATAAAGATATGGCAACGTGGTAGCGTATCAACGGGACGTCAAGAGGTTGACAGTGGACTCCACTTGATACACAACCACGGAGCGGTGACGAATTATTAACGAGTGTATTTCTTAGTATCCCGAGTGTGATAAATAATAAATATAATAAGTGATAACAAGGGAATAACAAAACATTACAATAACGTTAAAATATAATTATGGTATTTAAGCGAAGGTTTATGGATTTTCCCTAAAACAGAGTGAATAGCAATAATAATAAATATTGCGTGTAAAATATTTGAACAATATATTCCTCTAAAAAATTGGTGCTTCGCAATAGAAATTTACGTTAGGTACATCGAACAAACTTGTATGCAATCATTTATTTGAACAATACACATTATCTTGTCAAAAGTAAAGCAACTTTTTCATTTTTTCCAAAACGAAGGAATTTAAGTTTCAGGTAACATCAAAAACATATTTTTAAGAGTTAAAAATTAAGATTATCCGATTTTTTGACAGTGTCATGGTATACTTGAGTCTATTATAAATGTAAAACACGTAGTAATAATTTACTAAAGACACTATTGGGTTTTCGTCTACCTTAAATCATGCAATTTTTTTTAATAACATAACCCCAATTTCCCTCGTACCTATCTGTCACCCATGCCATTAACTAAAGGTCGATTCACATAACTGAACAGAAGACATACTATTTCTATTTCAGAAAAGTAACAGAATAAACTACAACAATCATGACATCTCCTTTTTCAACCAAAGAAAAATAATAATAATCCAATCCAAGTCCAAACAAATCTTGAAATCGGATTTGTCATAGGCTTTGCATTGTCCAGAATGTTATTTTGATGAGACAAGTTTGGAGAGTCAATTAAGCTTTCAGTTTGTAAATTATTTTTATCATTACAATTCTTTTTAAATCAAAATAATAATTATTATTAACATCATTTTGAAATTTGGGGTTTGTTGATGCTTTATATAAATTAAATACCTATGTTTCTTTTAACAACATTACCTGTAGGAAGCTGGACAAAATAGGACCTGGGTGTATCACTTGTACTTTAGACTCTAGTTGGTGTCATCTCATGTTTTCCATCTTTTACATAAACTATTTCACCTTTTTCACAATCTAAAAAATACTTATATTTTATGTCATGAAAGTGTTTATTTGTTATTTTAATCAAATGTGACTGCATATATCAATGGACTTTTATGATTTTTTCTAGGCATGCCGTTTTCAGAAGTCCTTTAAAAGTAGGTATCTCTGGTTGAATAAAATGCATTTATGTTTCTCCCAAACAATAGTTCAGAAGGTGTCTTATTACATATACTGTCAATATTACGACATTCTATCATCATCTTTCAGACATACCATTTAATTGGTGATAATATGGACTTGATATCTTACAAGCAAATTGCCATTTTATAGCAAACTCGGCAAATTTATAGCTTCTATATTGAGCACCGGTATAAAATATTTGGTATACCATCATAACGAGCAGAGTGCTGCTATGAGATGTATTCTCATGATTAAGTTGTTGAGTTTGAATAAAGGACCCCAGGCACAGCTCTTATAAGTGTTTGGTTTTCTGTCAAACTCAATGAAATTTTGATATGTGGTATATCTTGATTTCCCGATTAAAAGTTCTCATAGGCCCAGCCCGATACTATGAATAGTTTTCGAGATACAGGTAGTTTAATGTCCAATAAATGTACACATTTTATATGCATTTACATCACCTGAGCGTCTGGATACCTGTCAATCCTGGTATATTATTAGTGGCCGTTTACACGAACTAATTTACGGGGGCCTCAACGATAAGTATTCCCTAAACTGACAATTCTCCATAGAAGACTGTCATGTTAGGGAATACGTATCGTTAAGTCTCCCCTAAAATAAGCTTATAGAAATCGGCCCATTTTCCAACCGATAAACAAATAATGAATGGTATTTATTTTGTGATTTAACAAGAACGAAAGGCTTGTTAATTATTGTCTTTCAAATTGCAACTTGCACTAGGTATTAGTGTTTCATATTCAAGTGTTTGATGTTTAAAGTTTTCATGATAAATTATAGACTAAGAGCTGGCGGCCGCGGACGTACTACCGAACTACAATAATACCTACGACTGGAATTTTGTGAAGTGGTTGGGGGGACCATCAGAAAATTCCATCTGCAAGGATTTTGCTCGAAACCCCTGCAAAAATTTAAAAAAAAACATCAAAAATCATACCTCCGGCTGAAAATTGCCTGTTTCAAGATCACAGATAACGTTAGGTAAATTGTCAGACAGATACATAAATGAGCTTCTACTTCTTCATTGAGAGATTCGTTATTGGACTTCTTATTATTCACAAAATTTCTTGAGAGAGCATCTGCTACTAATAAATCATTTTCATGTATATATTTAACTATTATGTCATATGCTTATAACGTTAGTCTTAATCTTCGCAGTCGTAATGGAATTTCATCCAAGGGTTCTCGAAAAATATTTTCCATTGGCCTATGTTCAGTCTCAACAACTATTGATCTACCATAAACGTATTGGTGAAATTTTCCACACCCAGAAGTAATAGCCAGAAGTTCTTTTTCAATTTGAGCCCATGATTTTTGAGTATCCAATAGGGCTTTGGACGCATAAGTCACTGGCAAATTGTAATAAAACCGCATCTAGTCCTGAGCTACTACTATCAACACTTTATACTATGGGTTTTGTCAAAATAACGTAGAACTCGGGTTTTCGTCAACATTATGCTTAATTTCCTTAAAGTCCTCTGTGTGTTTATCTCGCCAAACAAATACAATATCATTTTTCAAAAGTATTCTCTGATTACTGGTCAAGTTCGAAAGATTTGTAAGAAACTTAGAGACATAATATGTGACAATACCCAGAAGGATTTGAAAATATTTTTCACACTAAGGAATTTCCATTCTTTGTATAGCTTTAATTTTATCATGATTTGGTTTCAATCCTTCCTTACTTAAAATATGGCCTACATACCTTACTTCATCTAAACAAACCCTTTCCAACACTTTTGTTAGTATGTCTATATGCATAGCTGGATCTCAACCCCAGACTATAATATCGTCAATAAAAACTTCTACTCCATCTAGTCATTCAAAAATATTTCTAAAGCACCTATGGAAGACCTCTGGTGCTGACGACAGTCCATATGGAACTCTTTGATAGCAGTATCTCCCCCATTTTCCTACATTACAGGTGGCTGATAATTCGCTTACTTCATGAAGTTTAATTTGAAAAAATCCTTTGCTACCATCAAGCACACAATTTTTTTTTTCTGCTGGCATTCTGCTTGCGATTTCTTCAGATGTTGGCAGTTGAAATCGTTGTCTAACTATTTCTCTGTTAACATTCTAGGGATCCAGACAAATTATTAGGGAATTATCTAGCTTTTTCACTACTACCATAGAGCTAACCCACTCTATTGGTCCTGTAACTTTCTTTATTACACCCATGCGCTCCATTCTATCTAACTCAATTTTCACATTTTCTTCATTATTATTGCGTTGTCCTTCAATTTTGTAAACATGCTCCAGCTCACCTATACCATGAAACAAACCATCATTAAGTTTTTATCAACTTACGGGTCAATTCTGAGGTAAGCAAATCTATAACTTTCCATAAGCCTATACACACTGCAAAACGCATGGATTGCCAAACTCTCGATCGAAAATATTAACGATTCTATAAAATTTTCTGTAAGCTTCAGAAAATGCAGAATTGCAAATTGTCTTTAGGCAGCTATAAGCTTATAGATTTGCTTACAGATGTGCAAGGAATTGACCCATTAGACCAATTATTTTGGCAATGAATTGAGTATATTTTCTGTAAAATATGTAACCTTGCAATCGTTGGTAACCCTAATACACAGGGAGCGTTAAAATCAATCTCTTCAAATTCAATGTACTTGCACTGAGAAAATTTTTTCATTGTCATAGCTAATTTTTCTGCTGCCGTAGCCAAAAATTTTGGCTACATAGGGGACAGCCAAGATCTTTACTACCGCCGAAAAGATAACTTTACTGGCACCGTTTATTTGCGGTAGCAAAGTGACTTTATAAAGAATTTACTCACAGTTTCTACAAGGTCACTTATTTGCTGGCATAGAAAAGCTACTTTGCTGTCGTAGGAAAGTAACTATGCTGTCCTAGAAAAGAGGTTATATACCCTCAAAAACATCCTTTTTTGCTATTGAAAAGTAGATTGCTAAGACAGAAAAGATATTTGTTGTTGTTATTAGAAATGCTTCCTGAAATAGGAAAGCATTTGTCTCAGAACAAAAAATTTCTTGCCAGAATCAGCCAAGTGTTTTATTAGCCATGGGAAGTTATTTGTCTCACCAATAGCAAAAATATTTTGCTGGAAATCTTTGGAAATATGTAGTAGGGCGTCCATCATAACAAAACCAGGAGATAAATAAACTCTATTTAAACCCCTAAACTTTTATTACCTGATCTGAAATAATGTCAATTAATGAAAAATTTGGCGCTAGAGTTGTTTCTGCTAGTTTTGATGGATAAGCTGGCACCATTTCCAAAAAGATTCCCAGCGACCGACAATCGACTTGACTCGACAGCATCCACGATCCACACCGTACGGCGATAGCTACTAAACTAAAATGGAAGAAAATGAACACGAAACATATTTTATCGGTTATTTTTGGACCCGAAGAAATCACGGAAATGTCCGAACGGTATTTTTAGTTAAGTTATTTGGCTAGGGTAGCAAAAAACATTACTGTACTGAATTTTTTTTTGCTGCAACAGTAAAGTATCTATCTATCTATCTTAGAAAAGTTCTATTTCGGAGAAGCAGAAATCTTTTCATAAAATTTTAATTTTGCTATAACAGCAAAGTTTGGTTTTGGAATAAGAAATATCTTTGCAGTTTCAATAAAGTAGTTTCAGCAGAGTGGTCTTTTCTGAAGAAGCAAAATAACATTGCTACCTCTAAAACATTTTCCACTGTAACAGCTAAAAAAAACCAGCAAAGAATTTTCTCCTGGGACTTTTCTCAGTGTGGGTAACCTCATTTGTGAAACATTCAAGGCTAGTCTGACCGAGGAATATTACTGCCACCGTACTTCCTCAGCTTCGTTGGGTATTTTTATCTATGATATTCACCTAAGCGCCTGTATATAGTTTAAACTGTATGTTTTGACCATTCAAGTTTAATGTTTGCAACCATTCCTGGCTTACAGCACAAACATCACTAGTTTCAATGTTAACTAAGCTAACAAAAAAATTATCTTGGGAAGAATGATCCCACTTTCTTGAGACTGTAACTCACTTGTACATTTACTTCATGTACTTTCTTGTAAAGTTCACACATTTTGGCGAAGTGTCCATAACGCCTGCAGCTTGTGTATTGTTTTCTGTAAGCCGGATATCTATTTGGCATATGATGAAATTTACCACATTTATTGCACGGTGACTGCTGGCCACTATGTATTTGATTTTGGAGGCAGGTTTTCATACCCACTCATACTAGGCCTTTCATTTTGCATAGAGTTGTATTTCTGTAGATAATTATTGTAGAATATTTTATTGCCCACCGCTTGTACCATGGCCTGTGTCGCCTGTGATTCCTTGTGAAATTGCTTGGTTTGCATTTCTGCCATTTCTGTAGCCTGGCATATTTCTATACAGCTTTTAAGTGTCAACTGGCGTTCCCTGAGCAGCCTTTCTTTCAGTTTGAGTTTAGAACCCCACAACCAATCATATTCCAGGTTAGACTACAGTCTCTCCTTGTTTTTGTACCCTACAGTTAAAAATGTGCCTGGAGTACAGTCTTATTTGACGGAGACATGAAGTGCCATTCAAACAAATCAAGGAGCTTAATTTAGTCTCTATTTGTCTCTCCATCTACTTCCATTATGTTGTAAATTTCTAGGGTCCTATTGTTTGCAACAATATAGCCACTTTACTCTCACCTGGAAACCAGCATATTATAATTATGTATTGTAAACTTCTGATTCCATCTTTTGAAGTTTTCTCTCAGGTCACCATCTAGGCTCAAAGTTTCTGGAGTCTGGCGGTTTCAAGTTGCTAGCCATTTTTTATTTTTATTTCTTAGTCACAAGTTTTACTATATTTTTTTTTCTACTCCGCACAAAGTACCTTCTTTATTTCCGCACCGCCATGCCATGTTATACTTGAGTCTAATATGTGAATAAAACACCTAGTAATAATTTACTAAGGACACTGGTTTATTGGTTTCTCTTCAACGACTTCAACCTTACATCATGCAATTTTTTCTAATAACATAACCCCAATTTCCCTCATATCTGTCACCCATGTCATTAACTTAAGGTCGATTTACATAACTAAACACAAGACATATTTCTATTTTACGAAAGTAACAGAATAAACTGCAACACTCATGACAGACAGATTTGGATATGCCAAAAGGTAAACCAATTTGTCTGGACTTAGAACAAATGGTAGAAGGTAGACGTTTTCTCGGAAGAAAGGCGTTTGGTTGATATTTCCAGGCAGTTACTCATTAATGAACGTGGACATTCATAAAAAATGCCAAAATCAGAAAGGTCTACTAAAAAACTACAAAAAGTTGCTCTACTTTTGTCCGACAGTGGGCATTTTTTAATTTTTGAACCTTGAGTAGAAACCAAATAATAAATAATATAAGGAGTGATTAATTTAAAACAGACAAGTTGAAGTCTACTTCCGGCAAAACCGGAAGTGCCACCATCTTGAAAATATTTTAGACATTGAAATTAGTATACTTACTGTCAAATTTTCAAAATTCTTTTGTATATGTACAGTTTTTCTTATATAAATAGATCGATTTGGTTGCCTGTGGGCCACCCTGTATATTAGTAAATAATGTGTTTTTGCTGCTTGCCCTTTCAAGAAATCGTTACAATAGATGTCAATTTTGAGAAATCATCCTTTCTTAACAAGCGTGTAATATTTTACGTCCCAAACTTCTCACATGTGTTTGTTATTGTAAGATACCCGATCTTTTAGGATCGTGTGCCTTTGAGAATTAACATATTTATTTCTTGACTGATTTTGTCTAGGATCGACATTTAATTTGGTAGTCCTTTCTGATAGAAATAATAAAATGTTAACGGTATAAAAACGACCAGTGATTTATGAGTCGAAACATATTCGATGTATTTATGCTGACTAAGATTTTTGTGTTGGAAAATTACTAACAAGTTTTCTCACTCCCCTGGAAAGTTTTGTCATGTGACGAAATTTGTTTAGGTCTAGATTTTTTAAAAAAGATATTCACCGCAGTTATGTTTTCATACCCATCAACACAAAAACTTGTTCGAATAAATTTGTCAGGTCTAGGCCCATAAATTACCTAAAAAAAAACCTTTTTCACATTACAGAACAGCAAGTGACCAGTTCGAAAACGGAGTTGCGGAAGTCCGGACGCCAAAGATCCAAAAGAAAGCCACGTGTGCTTTTTTCTCAGGCCCAAGTGTACGAGCTAGAACAACGGTTCAAGCTGCAGAAGTACCTTACGGCGCCCGAACGCGAACTAATGTCCCAAGCGTTGAAGTTGACGCCTACGCAGGTCAAGATTTGGTTTCAAAACAGAAGGTAAAGAAAATTCTATTTTGACAAATTTGTGATGCTATAAAATACTAATGCGTTTCTAGATACAAAAACAAAAGACAAAAAATTGTTGAATTGGAAAAGAAGGCACAGACAGAACAAACAAACGGTGTCACCGCTACGGAAACTTCTTATTACGTACCCAAGGTTCCTCCAAGTAATTACGTTTTTCAGAATAACTCGTCATCATTCACGTATACTAATGGTGATTTTTATAGTGGCGGTGAATATAACATGTATGGATCTTTGCCATAAATTTATTATCGTTATCTTTAGTTTAGTTATTGTTAAAAATGTCCATTGTTTCTAAAGTATCTATATTATACATTGTATGTTCTTTTATCGTATTATTTTGAGGACTGATTTTTAGGCTTTAATATTATGTTAGTTTTTAATTTTTATTGTGTTGGTTGTATTTTTTAATGTTGCATTCAATATACTTAGGGCATTTTTGTGCAGTTGCCTACCTATTTAACGAAAACAATCTGATTAGATGTGATGCTAAAAATTACCGATTTATGTAAATATATAAAAATAAACGTGGTATTTTTAATTGTTTTTGTTTATTTGTTTGATCAAACATTTGTTGTTTTTCTTCTTAACTCTAACTCGTGGACATCCATTCTTGGATATACTTAGGCCTTTCTTGATTCTCGCTAACGATTTCAATTTTGATCCACTCGTTGCTCTTCTATATTATCTCGTTTTCATCTGTGGTCTTTCTGTCTTGCAAGGAGTCTTGGGTGATTGATTTTTGATCCTATGTTCTCCGACCTGAATTTCACACTTAGCAAAGTGTTCTTCTTCTTGTCCGAAAGTCTTATGTTCCGCATAATCGGCTACATGGCCCTTTAAGTCATAGTCGATATTATTCTTTGAAAATGTCCAAGTTTGTCATCCTTAAATCATTTGTCATCATTGTCATATCATTGTCAAGTTTCAGAGTCCTAAGTAGATTCACTTGTTTCCAAAAAAAGAGTTTTAAATGGTGAATTTTTTCTTTGGTATCTATTGTTCTGTTATTGCATCTTAATGCCCATTTCTAACGAAGCTCTTTACCAGTCACTAGTCATCAACTGTAGCTCTCCGAAACAGATTGAAATGGGATTGCCAATGTGACATTTTTATGGATAAGCTGTTTGTATCGTGAGCTAAAATGGATTAAAGTCTCTTCAGTATCAAATTTTAGCATTCCAACTCTCACTCCATCTTCTCCTGGGATTGTTAATTCAGTTCCTCGATTGAAAATTCTTCAAAATGTATTTTTCGCTGGTTCCTGATTTATGTCTCTAAGAGAGGATCTTGCTTTGAACTGTACCTAGAAGCGACCAACTGCTGAGGCGATTTTGTTCATTTCTTCCTTGTTTTTGTTGTTTTTCTTTGTCGTCCATGGAAATAGCTTTCGTTGCTCTGCTTAAGTATGTATGTCTCTTTATAGCTCTAGAAGAAGAATTTCCGGATCTTCGTCATTGCTGTGGAGGTCGAAGCCATAGACCTGAGTTAGCTTCAGTGATAGCCTCCCAATGATATTCTGATTGATGAATCCAGCTCTAAAAGAAACTTGTTTTCACTTTTGCCTCTATGCCTTCTCTTCTGATAGATCCTATACCAACCCTATCTTTTTCGTATTACCTTTAGAATGCAGTTGGCCTCCTGATTTCAAATTAAATAAGTCAATTCCATCTGATTTTCGCAAGTTCTTTCTTATCCTATTTAGTTAAGATGAATATTCCTTTACATATATGATTTACAGAATAATGTCATTCACATTTTGGATGTCCTCCATTTTCTCTTCTGCTATATTTATCCACGGATTATAATCCACCATCACCTACAACTTACACAGGTTACAGAGGCTAATGAAAAGGGTTGAGCTATCTCCCGCGCGTCAGATAATCTTCATTAATGCCAAAAGCTTTTAGTTTAAAAGGTGATCTGGTGCTAACTACTTGAATTTTTTTCCCAAAAATAAAAGACGCTAAGCAGAACCGGAGGGCGAAGATAATCGTGGCTATTAATGTTTCACTAGGCAAATTTAAAAATGGTCGGGTGTCTGGTTTGTTTTGCATTTTATTGACTGCAATAATGGTATTTTTGGATATTTTAGGGGTAATTTTATGAAAAAATAAATTGGAAATTTTAGTACTCAATTAAAATTATTTTCTGATAGTGAAACTGACTTATTGGGGAAGAGTAAGTGAACTATTTTTGTCTGGATAATCCAGACAAAACTGCTTCAAACTTGGTTTTATTGAAATATAAAAAATACATTCTTGGAGATTAAAAATGCTCACTACTTCCTTCCCCAAGCTAAACTGTCAACTGACAACTTGTCAACTTAATGTTGTGGGCTGTTGCCAGGCCAGGGGCGAGTTCAGGAATGACACACCCAGTGTGAGTGTGACACCGGTACGACGCCCTAGCTGTTCAAAAATGCTAGACGGTGCTATGGGCTCAATGACCAATTCAGGTACACCCATAAAATCGCACTCGCACCCTGTGCGTTAGTTCTGAACTTATTATATAATATATTATTATAGTTAATTCTCATTTTTCATCATCAGTTCTTTTTCCTTTATACTATCGAGAGTCACTTGGCATACCTACAAGTAGTTAAATTTATGTAAAAACCCCTTACAGAGTGACCCAACACTTTCAATCGCCTCCATTCGTACAAACATACATAATTTTTTCAAACTTCTTCAAGAAAACCCACCCGAAAATCTTGATCTGTTCTTACCGGCCGCTCAATCGCAAAATCCTCTGGCTAAACAATGGGTTTCTGGGTTTCATGAGGTGTATTTTTTTGAATCATACTACCCATTTAGGCAAAAGTAAAAGATTTTACCAATTATCTGTTTGCAGTATTATCAATATTTCGTTAATTTTTCTTGTTATGTAGGCACACCAATGAACTAACTATAATAAATAGGTTCTAGGAAGTGAGCTGCGCCACTGTTTTAATAAGTTATAAATCCTCCTTTTATTTATAGTGACTAAATAAACCTCTACAGACAGTGGCGACAATAGAGGTCCCGCCGCCATTTTGTGCCCCATCTCCCCCGAATTTCAAATATGTTTATAATAGGATTTAGATGGACATCCATCATAAAAAATTGAAAACAACACATTTGATGTACCTTATAATAGTCATCAAATACGTTGTTCGTTGTTCTCAATTTCTTATAATAGATGTCCATTTAAATCCTATATATTCATATTTAAAATTAAAAAGAGATAGGGCACAAAATGGCAGTGTTTTCCATATGAATATATAGGATTTTAAAGAACCAATCAAAAATAGGACAGTAGTTGTCGCCACTGTGGTTTAATAGAGTCACTGTAGGTACTTTTATTGTCCTGCGAGTGCCATCTAGACTTTTACATTATAAGTACCAATACAAAATAATAATTCCACCTCTAGCACGTTGCCTCCTAAAGAACTATCAAGGTTCAATATTTTTTAGTACTCAGTGACATCTATAGACAAATTGCCTGAAAATGCTTCAACAATGTCACAGTTTCCTTCAAAATCCTGCCATAGTTTTGCAGCGACATTCAAGCTGTAATCAGCAGTTCGTCTTGTTTTAAACAGAGGGCGCCACCAATACTTGGCTCGCTTTTCGCTCTTCCGCTGCAAGTTTGAAATAAATTAGTTTCGGTAATTTTGCGGAGAGGTGGCGGCACAAATACTGTGAGTAAGAAATGAGATTGACATTGACAAATTCTGCATCAGACTTTATTGGTATTATTTGTATGAGTGTTATTTATTTCTTGAAGAACTCTCGTCAAAATCCAATCATGCATGTGGGAGAGAGCCAAAAATTTCCACAAATTGTGTCAAGAAAAAAATGTTGTCAGGTTCACCTCATCTGAGTTCACGAATATGTTCTCTAGGTTTTTTGAACTTGTGTGTAGTACCTAGTCAGCCTGATTTCTACCTAATTCATATTATGATGACCCTATTTTCTGGAAATTTTTTCGATCAACTTTATGAAATTGTAAGCTGATTCCAGTTTTTTTTTTCCATTTGAAATTTTAATAATTGTGTTGTATGAAGCTAAAATTCTGAGTAAGCTTTATGCTAATGGTCTTCAAAAAAAAAGGAAATCAAAGATGGTTATGATTTTTTTGAACGTATGTCTTAGCCTTAGCAATATTTTGCTGTAATTTTCTAATGTCATATCGATTTGTCATTTTTGAATGATGTCATAAGCAAAAAAAAAACACAAAGAAAGCTCTTAGAAAAGCCTTTTATAACAATCGGTATGGATAATAATAATGCAAATATTCTCTTAAAATCCTGTGATAAATTAATTTCTTATTGTAACCAAAAAATTGAAGTTTTTGGATTTTCATTTGCCACTTCGACAAATTAAAAATAAGCATTTTTACTCTTGATGGAAAGTTTGTAAGTAGGTACCTATTGTTTTGTTTCTAATATCTATTTATTCCCTAATCGATTATTTTTGCTGAAATGAACTAAGTTTGGTAGGTACCTAATATGGTTGCATTTGTTAACCGGTATAGGTATATGCTCATGTGTACATAATATAATTTCTACCTGTCTTCCTAAAAAAAAAAATCGATTACTGTCCGAAAGGTTAATATTTGAAAATCAGGTTTGTCTCCCACGAAAATTAAAATTTCGTGTTGAAAAAGGCCAACACAATAAATCATAGCAAAAAAGGCCATTTTTCAAAAGAAAACTGCTCTTAACAAATTGTCTCTAGTGGCTCTTTTTGTTGACCTGGTCAAGTCACACGCTCTTTTTATACGGTCATTAATTTTGGACAGATTTTTTCGGTTCTTCGGTCCTTTTTGGTTTTGGTATTTCAAAAATGTTCGGATTTTGATCTTCTCTTCATAAATACCATATGGAAGGTTAGCTAGCAGCACAATCTGATGGACCTACAACATTTATTTTATATGTAGGAGCTTGTCAATTTTTTTATTTTGTGGCAAACTTCGATACCTACATAGGGTAACTAGATAAGTACTCGTGAGTACTCTTATTTTATTAATAATATTTACCTTGGTTTCCACCAACTATTTTAGGGAAGCCTTAACGATAAGTATTTCCTAAACTAACAGTTTTCCACGGAGAAATGTCAGTTTAGGGAATACTTATCGTTAAGGCTTCCCTAAAATAATTGGTGGAAACGGCCATTAATGTCCTAACTTTGTAATTACTGATTACTGAGTACCATAAAATGATCAAATATGACGAGTTAAGCCTCTGAAATGATTATATAGTCTTTTCATTGTATAAAAAGTCTTTTTATACAATGAAAGACTTTTTATACAATGGTCTTTTGTATGAAATGTTATGTTGACTGTAATAATTTGCCATTTTTGAAAGTCATCGAGCAACTTTCCAATCATTTTCGAGGAAAATTTTTCCATTATAGCCTTTCATGACTTTTTTAACTACAAACCAAAATTTTAGGAAGCCTGATAAACATTGACTGACAAATCCTTTTTTAAGAGAGCTTTAACCTCGGTTATGACAATAACATCATATTGGTTAATGATAGGATTTCAAAGGTGCATGATGAAAAAGTGTAAAATGTCTATTCTAGAATAAATCGTAACACTAAAAATGTCCAATACATATTTCCTCATCAGTTATTATTTAGTAGAGACCGAGAAAAAGAACAAGAGAGATCCCCATTTATACTAAATTCATCATTAACTGTCGACAGTCAACTAAAAATTCAAAGACAGAAATAAAACTCCTAATTAATCAACCGAAAGAAGGTATTGTTCGTCTAGCTTTGATTTATTTAAAACAAATAAAATTTATGAATCTTTCTTTTTCGTTCCTTTGTTACGCCGACATTCATTAGGGATGGCGCTTGCTGTCTCCGTGATTGATTATCTTTTGTTTTTGTTATTAGTCTCGGTCACTCTGATGCTAAATTACAAATTACGGGCGGTTCATTTGTTTGATTTTGCCGATGATGCGGCGATGATACGCGAATAAAGCGGTCATGACTATAGACATTTACCTACGGCGAGGTTAAATGAGATAACTGACTCTTTTTGGCAGGTAATCTTACGTGGGTGGGACATCCTGACATAGTTGAGTATATGTTCCCAAGTAATAAAGAAGAGAATTTGCACAGGTTACTTTGGATTTTGCTCCATGGGATCGTGAGAGAGATTTTAGCATTCAACCATTTTCACCTTTGTAGTATTTGTTTTTCGTCCCTGGTTAGCTTGAAGTCTTCAATTTGCTTCACCAGATCGTTGGCTTTGTTGGGTGTGTCACGAAGACAAAATTTCAGCTTACAGCAGAGAAGAAAAACTAGCCCTAAGTTAACGATTCCAATCCCAACCTTAAATGGGATACAAATAAACTTCTCAAGTGAGGTTAAGAATCTGGGAGTTATCTTGGATCGGAAACTTACTTGCAATCAGCAACCTAAAAGAGTAACCGACCTAGCAATAGCCACATACTGTACATACCGGAGATTATTCAGTAAGACCCATGGTCACTTACGCTGCTATAGTAAGGTGTCCAAAAGTGAAACAACAGACAGCGCAAAACCGATTGGCAAGTGTACCAGAGTATGCATGTTTTGGAATTACATCAGGAGCAATGAACACCTGTCCAACTGCCGCAATGGAGGTCATGTTAAGCCTTACTTCACTGGATATAATAGTGAAGAAAGAGGCCTACATGGCCTACAGTCCCTAAACCTAGAAAAAGGGGACTTTGTCGGTCACATGAGCATTATGAAAGAATGCATAAATGTGACCACAAAACCAGTTGACCACATGCAATAAAATTACGAATTTGAACTTGAACACTCCTTTAAAGTGACTATTGAGGGCCGAAAGGAATAAAATATCATTTCTGGATTTCCGAACGGTTCATCTGTCTGTTATAGAGACGGATCAAAAACAGAGCAAGGGACTGGAGCAACGTAAGGAGTTGCAACACCATTCCTTGGACCAGAACCTTTCTTTGGCATAACAAAAAGCCATATAATAGTGAAGTCCAGAATTGTGTAAAGGCTCACAAAGCCTCCCGTTGGAACACGTTTCCAGGACTTAGACAGGCGAAACAATTCATCTCACCCCAATCAATAAAGGCAAAGGAAATTATTGACCTTAGTAAAGCGGATCTAAGGCTCCTTAGGGGTCACTGCCCTCTGGGTAACCCCCTGTAAGATATATGCAAAACAGAATCTATGTCCTATGCCGCTTCTTCGAGGAAGCCGCCGAGTCTGCGGAGCACATACTTATCCATCTGGAGCAGCTTTATTTAACGGCTGCAGATGTGTAAGAAGCCAATCCCACCAACATTATCGGCATTGCCAAAAGCCGCAAGCTGGGAACCTACTAGATATAGGGGAAAACGCAATAGATCTAATCAGGTCGCAGTGCGAAGAGATCCATAACCTGAACACCCCAACCATCACAATCTAAGTATTCCAATAGTTGTAAGGTTTGCCTGTCGTCGGTAAATTGTCACTGAGTACAAATTCCTTCCTTTTCTTCTAGACAGGCATTGAGTGATCCAATATAGTGGTATTTATCCATCTTGAAACCTTCAATCTCGAAGATTCAATATGTCCATTGATGCCGTTCAAAACCTTGAACACCAAGGCTCGAGATGTGTACAAGCTCTTAATTTGGATTTCGTTGATAAATGTTGTTGGTGTGATTCCACTATGTTCTTGCCATGTCTAGCTAGGAAACCCAGTAATTGGAAGACTCTGGTATAGTCCATTGGGTTATCAACATTCATAGCTTTATAAAAAAATCTGAATTGCCCATTCATCAAAAACCAGCTGATATAATAAGAACGTCAAATATTAAAAACTTCGAAATTTAGGTGGTTGTGACCAAAATTTCTCTTGAAAAATAAGGAGTTTTGGTAAGTTTTGTGGTTCCTGTTAAAGATGATCACAAATCATGTTAATTCGTTCTATGGTTCACTGAACTTTTTTTCTGCAAACATTAGCTGCGAAGTTCTGCTCAATATTTGGGTGTCAGGTAAGAAATAATTTATCCCATTCTCAATCTGGTTTGTTGTCTTTGATGGGCCGGAAATTTTTGGCTCTTATTAAATTTTTTGTTTCAATTTCAACTTTCTAACAGACTGGTAGAAAAAAAAATAGCAGCCTATTCAGCGATTTCGTAGTAAGTAACAAAAATAAATCTATGATGTTGCCCAACAATTTCTACTCCCCCTTTGCCTCCCATTAGTTTGTTTTGTTTTTAATTTTACAATAATTCTAGAATGTAGGTTTTTCCTTTCTTTAGAGAGACCTAGTTACCAGTTAGGTTGTCCAAGTTCTCAACGTCCTCAACTTCACCATGAGACTCTGATTAAGAAAACACTTGCGGAAACTTAAGCAAGGCGCAATTAAGATGTTATCATGGCGGCCACGATGCGGCGAGCTGTCAACAATTAACGTAATTTATTATGCGGCAACAATGGTAATGTTGTGATATTGTGATTGGGTGGTCCGAAAAGGTCTCGCGCGGCTCGGCTAGTCATCGTCATTAGTTACTTATTGAAAAGTCGTACCGCGCTGGCTGGAGCTGGAGAAATCAGACACAAGAAGAGTCCGTTATACACACTCTACATCTTTTGGGGATTTCGACGGCGGAATGTCAGATATTTTGGCTGTCAGAAACCCGTCATTTGTTACGAAGGCGAAGATGATGCAGAAAAAGAGACGGCCAGCTTACGATTGGAATCCATCAGAGGGCTGTGAAATATGATGAGCTTGATTAATTGGAAATTTAATACATTTGACTGATCGTGTATTAGGTATTTGAGATCCATTCAATGTAGCAACCTGATTCTCATGAAATGGATTCAGAACATTAGACAGTTCTCAAAACGTTATTTAAAGAGGCTGTTTAAAGTAGGTACCTATACCTATATGTATATTGTCCTCATATAAGGTGGGCGCATTCAAGAATCAGATGAAAGCTTAAAACTTTCTATAATTTCGAATCTAATGAAAACCACTTCAGATAGAATTCAAAATAATTCCTGGGTTTTGGCCTTTAAAAAAGAATCAAAAACGAATAAACCTCTGACATTTTCATAATACAGATGTAAATATTTAAATGTCTCTCGGACAGACGCATAATATACACAAAACGAATCGATTTATATTAAAATAGCTGAGGGAAAGAGAAAACAATAAAATCCCAAACATTTAAAGTGTTCTATTGTTATAAAAACCACAAATGGTTTTATAGTGAGCCTGGCCAATAAATATACCAAATCGAGCTTTGCATTCCCTCGTTCGACAATAAAATATTAAACATTTTGGTTCCCTCTGAAATATTCCGGTGGTATACGGCGAGAGAAATATTTTGTCATGCCGAAGCGAACAATGGGCGTTATGTAAAATATTTGTTGAATTTATATTTATTATTATTGCGGCAAAAATAACGACAATCAGGCAGCATTTTTGTAATTGCCTAACTGTTAAAACTTGAAATAATTGTTGCTAGTCGTTTACTTGCTCATATTTACAGTGCTGGTTCATACAGCAAGGACTTTTAATAACATCATATACCTACTATTTAGTCGATTTGGCAATGACAAGAGCTTATCCAAAAAAGTCAAAGTCAAAGTCAAATGATTGATCAGTGAATCTCATTCTTCTCGCAGTTGTTGGACTTCGATTGGTTTTTTCCATTATTATTTTTTTTGATGTCAAACCTGTAATTTTCATGTCCCATGAGATTTTGTTGCAATATGATTTATTTTCAATCAAGTTACTTATGGCTAACTGCTAATAACTACTGTGTATAGAGTCATAGTTTTCTAGTTTTTTCATTCGAGTGCTTGCAACCGTTGAAGCAACAGTCCTTCTCAGGATAGTTGCTGAGAAAATTCGTTTAGGTACCCTTTTTTGTGTTACCAAGCACTCTGCTAGTTTTCAAAGTGAAATTGTGAAGTCAGTGATCCAAAAAAGATCATCATGAACCGATTACAGGCAACTGATTGACAGCAGCAGATCCAGGTTACAACAAGAAGTAAAAAGGCTACGTCAAGAAAATGAAGCATTGAAAACAGATGTGGTTCGTCTGCAAAACGATAACGCCAATCTCCGCCAGGCAGTAGAAGCCACCTCCAGTCAAAAATCAAAAATCGCGGCCAGTGCATTCAAACCCAAGGACGACGTTAAAACTGTCGAAAGCCAACGCCTTGCAAAATGGTGTATCAACAAGCGATGGAACTAGCCTCCGACGAAGATTTCAACTGCGATAATTGTGACAGCGATCACGAACAGCGTCAGTTAAATTCAAAAGAAGGAAAAATTCTACCCACATTGAAGAAACAACAACCCAAACAGAAGCCAGAAGCAGTTGAAAGGTCTTTGACCCCGATGGTCATTTTCCGAAACTCGGCTCAAAAACAGAACACAGCCAGACCGACCATTACAACATCGGCCTCCAAAGGACTAGTCAGAGAGCAGAAGAAATACAATAAGATAACTGCCCACTTCAAGGTACAGAAAATTCAGTTTGGCTCGGCAACCAACACTTGCGAAGGGATCAAGCTGCACCCCACTTCAATCGAGGACAACAGACAGATGCAAGCCATTCTCGAAAAGAACGGAAATCCATTCAACCACATTAGAGTGAGAGTCGAAAGTCATCGCATCCAAGAGCGATCCACACAGTGCCACAGATACCAATTATACGGACATTCCTAGTCTAAGTGCCAAGCCTTGTCCAAATGCGCCGGTGATCACCACACTTTGACTTGCACCAAACCCACCTATGGAAACTGCGGCGGACCGCACCCGGCATCTTACCAAGGCTGAGAAAGTCCATCAACAAGCCAGCCCCCTCGCCGAACTTCGTTTGAAGCCAACAACAAAAAATGTAGCCAACCAAACCGCACCCTCAACAACAAGCCCCAGCGCAACCAACAATGGAATCACTAATTCGGCAGATGAGTGACCTTCAGCAACAACTGAACGCCATGATACAGAATAGAAATTTCACCAATCTCTTGAGCAGGGATTCTCACCATCCAGCCCTGTCGAGATTAAGATACCCTCACTAAAGGGAACCAAATCTGAGGAAGAAGAATCAACTCCTGCTCAAAGATCCGACATGCAGAATCACCACAAACTTTATTAGGACCTGGGATTCCAGAATATGCACTTTAGATAAATATGTGAACATAAAATTTACATAAATTTTTCCAAACCACACAAAGACAAAAAAAAATCTTGAACCTGAAGAGCTCATCCAAGCTACCATGAATTTTAATGATTTTATTTTCATTCGATAATAAGCCTGCCTTCGAACAATCGATTCAAGTAAAATAAATCTGGATGGATGCAAACTTCTTTTGGACAGTTTTTTCTGGAAAGCTAATGCCAAGACATAGTTTAGTACACTCGCCCCTTAATTAAATTTTCTCAAATATTCGATGTACTCACTTACCATAATTTTTTTTACACAGTTTCTTATTAGCAAGGGCCATTTCGACGATTAAACATCGATAATCCGGCCAAGACTCGAGCAATCTATCAACAAAATATAAATATACGTCTCATTAGAGAACCGTGTGGAGTTGAGGCGACCCACAGCCCCCCCATCGAGCGGCGGTAAGTGATATCCAGCAGGCAGACAACTCTGTTAATGTCCGACAAACCTGCATCACGGTGACCCCCAGGCCATGCCATTAAAGACATTTTTGCTGGAGCACATTTTTTTCATGGGGAAAATTATGTTCGGAAAATTTCTAGGCCCAAGAATTTATTTGAAGGACATTTAAACATAGCAGTGAGGGTATTGAATTTCATTTCCCCAGCAGGAAAGTATGTATAAAGTTAAGAACATGTTTAAGTTTATAACCACGCCTATATAACATAGATTTTCTCTCACAGGAAACTTTCCTTTCCTGGGTGATTTACACAATCCGAATGGAGAAAATTCAAATAAGCAGTTTTTAAGCGATATCCGAGTCGACCTAGGCAGGATGTAATTCCCCCTCGGGTTCGGCATAAGGCACTAAATAACGTCCTAAACTCCCAGATGTAAATCTTAACCCCATTTTATTTGCATAGAAAATGTGACGTATAAGTGATTGCCAATCTCCTCATAGATGCTATCACGGTCCGGAAATCTATTGGCTCATGCTGATTACAAAATGTCTCTTATTTAAATTTTAATACGGTTCCGTTTGAAAGGAAACTCCCAGAATACGTCAAAGAGGATTGATGGAGATTGCCTAAGTGCGAGAAATAATGTCCGGAATGGAGTCATTTATTAGGCGCCAATGGGAAGAAAAATCTGATAAATTTCTTTCATGAAAATACTGTTCGATTAAATTGGGAAAAGTTTCTGAAAATGTGTTTTCGATAGGTGCTTTGTTGAATTGGAAACTTTAGCTCACATTTAAATGTTCATAATCCTAAGGGATTTGACGAGCGTGACATTAAATTATCAGTTCAATGCAGAAAATTTGATGTTGTATTCTAAAACAATGTTAATCACAAAGGAAGTAAAATCATCTAAAATTAAAGTTAAGATCCTTGATAATAATCCAAAAATCTGCGCAGACAATTCGCCCTCTAGTCAGTAATGCGAGCGGTGGTGTAAAGGGCCCTCTTCCCATTAAAACTTGTTTAAATATGTTCAACTTCTAAACTTAAACAAAATCCTCTTAAACACAGTAACACTCGCATAATTGAAAAGCAAACAGAGCGGTTAACTTTAAATGAAAAAACGATTAAGGGTTTCCTCCCTTTTCAACGCTCCCTGCTCGGATAAGGGGGCGAACGCCACTTACTACCCCTCGATATAATGTTACAAACGCCACCGGCTCGCTTTATAATCTCTTTATTGGGTTTGGGTTTACCCTGTCTAAATAAAGTCGGTTTTTGGGTACACAGCTATTTGCAGTAAGCAAATTATTGAATTTTTACTAAAAACAAACAACGGTAGGTAACAATTTAACGATTTTGAAAATGTATATGCAAAACGCAAGAAGGTCTTTCTCAGAACTGACAATTAGTTGTGAACCCCCTAATTTCTCCTTACTCATTATGCCCATATAATTTAACATCACCGTTTCACAAACCGCGAAAAAAAATCGAATTTTTTTGTCAACCAAGTGCGTACAGTTAATTGACTGCTTGATTAAAATTTGCTAAAGTATTTAATTAAGTCTTTAATTGGCATTGGCGGTCTTCTTGAGAGAAAAAAGTAACTTAATTATGTTGGTATTTTCATTTGATGCAGTGCCGATTCCATTCGTTCTTAACTATATCACGTTTCTCTTTCTGTTGGTTGAGTAACACAATGGGAATCATAGTAGATATGGCAAAGCCTATTAGAACCGCGTACTCCCGAATTAAGACATGAGAAGAAAATTTCTCTAAATGTCAAAAGCAAAAACAGGTGATTTACTGAAAATAGCAACGGCAATAGGAAGTTTAACTTAAGATACAGAGTGTCAGAAGTAGGAGAACCAAAAGCTCTCTCACAAGAAAACTCTTCAGACAGCAAGTTGGGGATAGCCTGGTCAACAAGGCTAATTACACAATGGGAGAATTCTATTTTGAAAATATTGCCTAATTCATTCATTCATTTTACTTCCTAACTGATAAACTTTTATAAATCCAATAATATAGTTGGTGCGGAGATAATATTCAGGCGACAATAGCTAAGTAAACATAGTCCTTTGTTGAGATTCCAGATGCCTAGAGAAGCAACAGGACAACTATACAGACCGGTCCAACCTACTAGACATAATATACAGAGTAATAAGGCTAATTAGCTTGTACCCGGTTTAAACGAATCAAGACGATGCTGCCGAAACCGAGTATAGCCGAGCTGCCGTAGATCCTGAAGTGAAATGGGTATCAGTCAACTGGTCTGATTGAAGCTTATGTGTCTAGTAGCCTTGTCTGTATAGCTGCTTGAACGGCAAGAGACAAAACTATAGTCCCTTGTTTGAGCCAAGCCTCCATCAGGAGGAGAAACCCTTCTTAGGACCCGGACACCGCTAGAGCATAAACAAAACCACGTGATGAGTGTCACAGCAACAAAAAAATACTCTACAAGGGTGTTAACCACCAAGAAAAGATTAAAAACGCGAGTAGAAACCCTTAGCAGTGTAGCGAAACTGCATTTCATCTTCACATTTTGTATTTTAGTTTTGAGTCACCCAAATGTTGGCCGAATGATCCTTTCTTTGACTCTCTGACAACATTATCAACATTCAAAAATTAAGTTATTTAGAAGTTGTAGGTGATCACCGAAAATCACAACTCCTAGGCGTTTCAATGAACAAATAATTTCTAAAACAAATCTTGCAAGGACTACCCATTTGTCACTGAACATCCCAAACCAAACCCCAAGTCGGTATAGTTTTTAATCCAAGAATAAGAAAAAAAAAATATAGAAATTGTTTTTGCCAAATAACACACCATATAGATTTGATTAAATTTTCGTTCATTTTCAAAATCCATACCTATTTTATTTCAATTTTATGCAACTTCGAGATTGGAAAAATATTCCTAACTCCTAATAGCCACAATACCCAGGGATATGCAAAATCGAACCATTAAAATTTATTTATGTTCTTGTATATCCCCCCAAGGATGACCATTTGGACTCTTGAATTTTAAAAAGGTTTTGTTTAATGGTCAAGAAAATGGCCTTTAAAAATCTAGGGATACGAATATCTGAATAGTTTTTCTATAAATTTCGAAAATGTTTGCGTTTGGGAGCTGGTAGAATCCATATTAAATAAACTTCGAAGAATAGACTGAAGACAACAGCAAAAACTGAGAAAAGAAACTATTTACCTATTAATTTAACTAAGTTGGTACCTACCTAGAGGAGCATGTGTCGAAGAGTACCACAACGGCATGTGTATTAGTACAACTGTATTTGCCAATGGATGGATGGATGTTTGTCTAAGCCGAAAATCTGTTAATTCTTTCGGCAAACATAGACTTGTCGAGGTAGGCGCTAATAGTACCCGGAGTCTTCTTCATACATCATTATGCACGGGTTAAAAATAATTAGAGCACCTGGTTTGCACGAATTGTACGTACTTTAAGATTATTATTCTTTTGCCTCAACTACTTACATAGAAACTTCTGAAAGACAAGGAAATTATCAAGTCATGCCAAAAGTGAAGCAACTAAATGGTTAGAGAAAGTCAAAAATATGCAAATAACTACTACGCAATTGGCCTAAACCTTTTATTTTGTTGACTGAGAAAATGCATTCGATAGAAACAGCTTACCATTGGATGTCAAGCAAGTTTCAAGAAACTAGGACATTCAATAGTTATTATGAACGAACCTGGTGGCAATTTGAAATCAGTAGTATTGAAGAGGACAAAACTATCTAGAGATACAAGAAATTCTTATGTAGCTCAATCCGAAATTGAGCTTATGATCGAAAGAAAAATATGTCATACACATTGGTGCTGAAGTAAAGCATATTATTCACATAGAAACAAAGACAAAACACCCCATGCAGATTAGTACTGGAATCATACAGCCTTACTGATCTTGAAGACTCAGTTTTAGTCACCGGTTGTGAACGATAAACTTATAATGGACGATCAGAACAAAGACATTCAAACAGATGGCGATATCTGGTCCTCCTCCTTCTACTCCACCACCCCAAAGACGCAGATGTGACATGACAGGTGACAAGTGACACGCGAAATGGCGAATAACAGAGCCCACGCATGCGCATCACGAGCTATCTACATCTAATTTCAGTTACTCCTCTAAACGTTGCCTGCTAGTTATACCTACATAAAGTGACAGTTGAGTAGTTGTGATTTCAGCTTCTTATCGATCAAATCCAATTCCTGATGTCGAAATAATCTCTACCTAATATTCACCTACCTCCCTTCGATTCAGAGACAAGATACGTTAACTTTGCAACTATGTATTTTCAGTTCATTTACTTAATATAATTTTAGAAATAAAATATTTTTGCCGTATAAAATTTAATATGAAAAACTAAACCGTCCGACCGGCGACGTCCAAATTAAAATTAAAATTCAGCCAGTCAGAAACGCCGCTACATTTCCATTATAATATCTATAATTGCGAATCTCCCAGAAAAGCGCGAAAGGGAGGATATAATTCAGCAATTCAAATTTAAATATTTCAAATGTGAAATGTAATTTAGTCCAATAATTCTCGGGCGTCGTAAAAATGTCGGCAGATATTTTAATGTGCCTGAATTATGGGAGTAGAAATTAAAGTAGGCGAGGCACGGGGCGACAATTTCACATTCTAAACGCCTGGTTCTTTATTGCTGTATTTCTTGTTATTACGTCTTTAATATCAAATCTGAATTATGCCCGGAGACGCGGACTTTTGTGCCAGGCAGTCGAGGAAATTCATTCGCGAGTCGTTCGTGAGGAGGGGAACAAATCTTAACTTTCTGAGCAGAAAACAATCACGAAACTTTTACAGCTCGATGAATAAAATTCTAATATGAAAGAACTTAGGCTTTATATATGCTTTCTCAGGAAACACTTACAAAAAATGCTAAGATGAGCATGATTGGCATAGAGTTATGAACAACTTTCAAATACTATGAGTTTTCTTCGGCTGTCTATTTTCACTGTAAACAGTTCACTTCTACTCGAGCACTCAAAATCGTCAACGTGAGAATGATCAGTCCTTCAGCTCTTGTCGACCACGACCATTAACGAGTTCATAAGCTTCCCAAATGCGCTGCACCTTGACACTTATTTTGTTGACAAATCAATGACGTTTGATTTTGACTATCCAGGCCCTTGTATCATCTTATTTGCTGCCGAGAAGTCGTTATCAAGAGAACGAATATCTTGCAGACTGCCTAGAAAGTGAGGTTATATTGTTTGTCCGAGTAGATAACTATATCAGATCCACTATATTGGAAAGGTGGCTTTTGAACGCAAGTCAGTACGCCTACAGAGCAGGCAGGTCCACTGAGACAGCTCTGTTTCAACATGATACAATAAACTCTTGTACTATGCGCCTTTCTACACATCGCTGGGGCTCTCATGTGGCCTTTCAGAGAGTAGTAACAACAAGGGGGAGTCAACGACACAATGTTGTGTAAGATGCTTGCTACAGGACAGCAGAGACTTCAATAGGCAATGAGTCTATTGGGGTGAGAACTATTCGAGGCGTTCCTCAGGGTGGAGTATGCTCATCTCCGATGTGGAGCTTAGTGGTGGATGAAGTACTAGGAATACTGAAGACAGCTTGCACTGCTTTCGGTATGTCGATGACAGGGCACCCTGTGTGAATTCTTACAAACTGGACTCAAAGCAAAGGAGGGGAGGAATGGTGCTGAAGAGTGGGACTGGAGATAAACCTACGAGGAGGAAACACCCTGGAATAAAGGACATCCGAATACACTGGACTAATATTACACCGGTGACGGAAGTAAATAATCTCGACATAACGCTGAACTGCAAACTCAGATGGAGGAAGCACATTGAGGGAGTTGTAACCAAGGCTAAAAGGGCTCTTATGATGTGCCGAAACCTTGCCCACATAACAAAATTGCATCCTTAGAATGTAATAAGAATGTTCTTTTTTTAGGAGGAATGTGCCTAGAATGTTCGCCGAAACCATTGCGAATATCCTGAGAATGTTCTGAGAAAAGATTGTAGAAATACTGTTTGTAATACCCAAGAACTTCCTGGGAAATCCATTAGGATATTCCTAGAATATACCTATGAGATTCTCATAACATCCTGAAAAGAATATTACTGTTTGATTCTAAAAATATGCTTGAAATGTATATTCTCACATTCAAATAATGTCTCTATGACAATATAGTTATGTTCTAAAAAGAATATTATACCAATATGCTTGAAATATTCTTAGAATATACTTGGAATGTTAATTTTCGCTTCCAAATAATGCTCCTTCCAGTCCTTTTATATTAAAGGCAATGAAAGAGTTGTTGTAAAACTTCTCTGGAAAGCACAAGTGTTTAACCAAAGCTACGGTTTGGAGCTTGTTAAGCTCTCGTCGCGATAAGAACGCCAACTGAGAGAAACAGGTTCCAAGGTGATTTAAACGCTAGGCAAAATGTAGATCTTTAATAGCGTGTGGCTCCCTCTCTTGGAAGTCCTACAAAGCAAAAGAAAAAGAATATACCTATAACATTTTTAGCAGGTTCTAGATAGAGCATTATTGTTTAATTGTTCAATTAATATTTTTGAGTAGGTACTTTAGATAATTAGGTGAACATTATGAAAATATTCCTATCATGGTTAGCTACCTACATAAACTTCTCAGCACAACTTGATAGATATATTCTTAATACTTGATAGAGATATTAGCCGAAAGAAAATTTTTTAGGGTACATTATAATAATGTTCGTATGAGAATATTCAAAGAATGTTATATAAAGTAGATTCTTAGCACAATCTTTCACGAAGGTTCATAGAAGCAATATTCTTAGTACATAAATAGAACGTCCAAAAATAAATATTTCAATCGAAACTATCTTAGAATATTCATTAAACATTCCTAAAAGAACATTCCAAAAAACACTTTAAGGGAATATTCTGCGAATATGAATGTTCTTTCACTGTTATGTGGGTGCAGGCAAAACCTGAGAATGCAAACCCAGGGATCTTGAGATGGATGTACATCATGAAAGTGTGACCAACCCTACTATATGGATCGATAGTCTGGTTCAAAGTTGAGAAGCAAAACATAAAAGCAGCTCTCAACAAGCTACAGCGCCTAACGTGCACAAGAATCATAAGAGAAGAGGCTGGCGAGGGAGGTTGGCATGAAAGGAGAGAATAAGCATTTCTAAGCAAGCTTATTCCTCGAGTACCACAGGGATGATATGACGAAAACATATAATTTCGAGATACGCTTCACAGTAGTCATAAGAAATAGAGAAGAATGAAAAGGAAACACCACATCCATTCTTACAATGCAGCAGAAAACCGTAAATGGTATACTGATGGGTCAAAACTGAACAAGAGACCGGAGCCGCGGAGTACTTGGTCTTGGAATCAAGTTCTCCGAAGCAATGGGAAAACACCCAGACATATATCAGGCAGATAAACGCTAGAAGTAGATATGCTGAGCTCAATCTTGACAGAAACTACAATAAGAAAGATATTGTCATATTCTCAGACAGTCCAGCAGCCATCTGAGCTCACCAATAATCAGGTCCAGAATGGTTTGAGAATGCCTGGACAAGTTAAACAAACTGGGAAAAAATAACAAACTATCAGTCCAGTGGATACCGTGACACGCAGGGATCACAGGTAATCAGAAAACGGACAAATTGGTGAAATTGGGTTGGGAGCACAAACTTCGCTTTCAGGACCAGAGCTTTTCTATGGCATAGGACCGCACACCTATAAGGAAGTATTCTTGAGTTTTAGGGAGTAGAAATTATGCGAGAAAGTGTCAAAAAGTAGGATTTGCTAAGAAAAGCAGTATTCTGGAATCAATTATAGGTATTGAAAACAGGTCAAAATAAATTCATTTTGGGAAGAAACGAATTCTATTGGTATTGACGGATTGGAATTTGAAAAATCAGTAGAAATCCGACGACATAACCTATAAATTGAAGTGCAGCTAGCCTAAAGTTTATTTATTTTGCAATAAATTAAATTGATCCTATCAAATTATGAATAATATTAACCAGTTAATTTACTGGAATGATATAATGAACGAGGATGTAGAGGAGGCTATAGAGAACTGGCAGATTGGCAAGGATGTCCTCAGAGAGGCGGATCCTTCCAGAAATTCCGAGCGTAAATTCGTACAAATTTTTAGATTGTCAAGGATTTAGTTTATGAATTGGTGGACTGGTGGACATGGTGACTCCATTGATGCAACCAACGCGAGTGTCTGCTCTCTCTATAATGACAAAGGTAGGTAAGCATACGTCGTACAGGCCTTAGGAAATTGTAGGGACGTGAACTTTTTTTGTAAACAGTTTGTATACAGCTTTAGCTTTGCCTGGGCCCAAAAGCAGGACCAACGGCTATGCCTACCTGCCCCAGCTCTCGCCACGTTATTTTGCGAGACCTGTAGATTTAGGTAAGAACCTATCTAATTTTGGTCCTTAAAAAAGCAAAAGTAGAAAATGGCTTAAAGTAATTTGATAGCAGTTTTCAGGTCTTAGCAACTCTATAAGATTTTATGCGAATGGTAGTCAGCAAGAAATCACTGGATCAAACTATTTTGTGGGTATAAGCCAATCATCAACAAGCAGATCAATAAAAGAGGTGACTGATGCTTTAGATCAACACCAAATTCTTAGTAACAGAATACGCTTTCTCCAAACTGCAGAAGAACAGCAAGCTCTCCGTAGAAGGTAATGCTTATAGGCAGTAGAAGTACTGGTGTATGTGACTGACAAGTTCTAAGACTTCTCTTGTGCTCCCTATGTCGGTGCCACATCTGAAGGTTTTATGAACTTCATCAATTTCCTGGGATCTTAGAAATCATTGACTGCACACATGTGGTACCTAACTGTATAACCAAAAAATAATGATCCTAGGTACCCGGAACACATTTATGTCAAAAGAAAAAACTACCATTCAATGAATGTTCAGCTAGTAAGTATCCACGTATTATACCTACCTATTTATATCAATTATATCTTGGGTATATTCACCTACTTAAGTCATAATGGTGAGTTATAAACAAACCTGATGAAATAGGTAGTGCTGCAAAAGTCTCCAATACTTCTGTTATCTATGACCACTTACCAATAAGGAAGTACAAAATCTATAAAATGTTAATAAAACGGAAATCCTTTAAAATAGAAAAGGATGAGACTTACATAAGGTATGTTTCCAAATGACAATTGAACTGTTTGGTTCGTTTTTCTAAGGGCTGCTTACATAGTGTCCAATTAATTTTAGGTATGCAATCTCCGTCTTTCTTAAGATCACGAATGTTAATTTAAGTTTCCCTAGATCTACACGCGACTCTTTCATATGGGCTCAATCTCCTATAAGCACTTACATGGAACAAATATCCAGAAGGAATCCTCAAAATGTTTTTTTCTGCGTGGCGATTCAGGTTAGCATAATAATTGTTACAATTACTTTCATTTCTTGCAAAGGCAACATTAGTTATCTAAATTTTTTAGGCTACCCAACCCGTCGCTGGTTACTTGTACCCCAACAAATCCAAGAAACCCAAGAGAAGAACTTTTCAATTGAAGATTCCGCTCTGTGAGATCTACCATTGAGAGGTGCAATGGTGTCTTGAAAAACAGGTTTAGATGCCTATTAAGGTACAGGACCTTTCATTATAGTCCTATACAGTAGCAGCATCCAGAAGAACCGGACTATGGCATGTATGTTGTAGAAAACATATATCATAGAAGAGTGGCTGGAAATCCTAATCTAGCTGCTGCAAGACAGATACAGGTTTAGGGTTTGCTTAAAGTGTCTATTATCGATACCGTTTGAAATATCTCCTAAAACTTTGACTTTTTTATTTCGATATAAATTTTTTATTCACATTAGGATTTCAATAATTTTAGCTTCTCTGCCTGATAATGGTTTGTTTCTTTCATTCCCTCCTCAGTGATCTGTAGGAATCTTCTATTGTTTTTTATGGATTCTGTCAGCCGCATTGTTTTGTTGTGGCCGTTTTGCCAGAACCAGAAGTACTTGAACCTGCTGCAGCTCTAGTCTGAACAGTACTGGGAGTAGTTGGTACAGATGAAATTTTCGTCTGAGCAACACCAACCAAAGGTTCAGGCTCAACAGCTGTCACATCATCAGATGTATTAATTCAGTTTCTACACTGAAAAAAAAATCATTCATAATATTGACGAATGGCGGTTGTTATTTTTTTTTCATTAATTAAATGAAATATTTCATCAATCCAATTAATCAGTGTTCATAGCCTAATGACTTCGTTCCTTAATGTAACGAATTTATGTTCATTATTATCATAAAACCCGTGAATTTTTTATTTTTCATTGTTCGAACGAACACTTTCATCAGTATAAGGAACTTTCTTTGAAGATCAGTGATTCTATTCCTTGATTTTATGAATAATCATTCATAAACCACATTCATTGTATTAATGATTATTTCTTATTCCAAAAAGTTTATTCATCATGCTTATAAAACTTTCTTCATTGTGTCAATGAAGTTATGCATCGAATCCATGACCAAGAGTTCATTAATTAATGAATATGTTTTATCAGCTTGACGAATGTGTTAGTGATTTAATGAACGTTTATAACTAACGAACTTTACTCGTCAATTTAATGAATTTAATAGTTTTAATATAGACCTATTCGTCATACTAACGTATAGAATTCATTAAACACACCCACACTCCATATTATCGACAGTATATCGTACATTATCCGGAAATTATATTTTGTATTGGTGTTAAACTCAACTCTTTTTGGAAGAAATTCGGAATTCAGGTATTCATTGAGTGGAATAACTTCTTCATTTATAGTGTACGAAAAAATTGCAGAACGTGGGACACTACCCGGAAGTCATCTGTTAGCGCAGGCAATCATTGACGCTGAAATCCAACATTGCTTGAAGTGTGCTAGCGCGGCGTTTGGGCGACTTCTAGACAGAGTTTGCAACAATCACGATATCAGCGCTGAGATCAAACTTCGTGTCTACAATACAGTTGTGATACCAACACTTACATAAATAACTGCGAAACATGGACCACCTACAGAAAACACATAAAAAGCCTAGAAAAATACCACCAGCGATGCCTAAGAAGGATCCTACGGATTAAATGGCCAGATCGACGAACGAACATCAGTGTTTTAGAGGAGGCCAACCCAACTAACTTGGAAGCCCTTATCATCAAGCACTAACTTCGTTTGATAGGTCACCTCGTTCGAATGCCCGAAACACGTCTTCCCCAACATATTCTCAGTCAGCTGAAAGATGGAAAACGGAATCAAGGAGGTCAACAAAAACACTACAAAGATGTTCTAAAGGAAATTTTGGCAAAGTGCCACATCGATATCAGCAACAGTCCAGGACAAATAATAGGCCCTCGAGGAGTCGAGTAGTCCACGATGGACCACAAACTTTTGAAGAACAGCGACGCAGACACGAGACCGAAAAGAAGAAACGCAGGAGAGAGTGAGAGATCAGAGAACCCATAACATGAATATTCTTGTTCATGCAACTGAGCCTAGGATAATGCATTCATACGTTAAGCCAATGTAACCGCATACATTAAATTGAAAATTCGATTCATTAAACCAATGTTATTTGTACATTATATTGAAGAAGTTATTTCACTCAGGCAACGAATTCTATACGTCAAAATGATAGAATCCTTACTCTGCGACAATGAATTCAACCGTTAAATCAATGAACCTTTTTTTCATCTATCTAACGAACAGCTTTTCATAATATTAACAAATTCATTCACCGGCTCAATATTAATGACGAGATTCACTGGCTCAATGCACTTTTTCGTTATATTTGTGTACCTTGTTTTTTCAGTGTACATCTATCTCCAATTCATGATCCAGCTGATATTTTTGATGTTTTAGTAAATTAAAAACGTTGGGCATTTTGTATCTAGAATATTTAAAAAATCTTGGCATAGGTAGGCATGCATCCCTAAATGTTTACATTAACCCATAAGTACCACATTATGAATTTTTTTAATCAGTTGTGTCCTTTGGCTTGGCCATTTTTTGTTAAAATCGTGGCAATCGCGCACACAAGTGTTTATGCGCCTGAAAAAAATGTATGATGAATCTATTAAAATAATTGTAATATATAATATACACCATAAAACATGTCGAACTCAAATCTAATATTCCTTTTCCTCAAGCAGATACACATAACTTACACTGTAAGGCATCTCATCATAGTTTTCATCCAGTTATGAATGTGTCTGGAACATCTTCATTCCCAGTACTGCAGACTGAAGTAATTAATTCCACTATTTTGTCATCATCAGCTTGTTGTTCGTCCTTTGGGGGTAAACCACCCCCTGTGCCAGACATATATATTCTTTTTGGCCAATCTTAGATTTTTTTTTTTCATATCAACCCATGTTACCAACCACCGTTAACAAAAATATTATCTATCCACTGGAACTACTTCTACCTTATGGAAAAGTGATCTATGTGGGAATTCCCTGAATTTTTTATATTGTTTAGAGGAAGTTTTCCTGATTAAATGTTACCATTGCCCTAGAGTCCAATAAATCAATATAGTTTCCGGGATATTGGCCAATGATACTGGAAAATAAATATTTCATTTGTGTTGGGTAGTAGTTTTTGTGTTTTCCACGAGTCTCTTTTAAATAATAAAGTATACTAGTGTGCTATACTTTAGTTCTTCTATGTAAACAGTGAGCCGGCACATACCAAACACCTCTGAGTTCTACTACGAGGCATATTATTTATCCAGTATCATTAACCAATATATCCGAAACTATTGATTATTGGATTTCAGCGCAATGATAACTTTTAATCAGGAAGACTTCCTCTAAACGAACAGGGAATTCCCACATAGATCACTTTTCTATAAGGTTTGGGTGGGGTCCTTAATCTCCACTTATCTCCAATAAGGTCAAGAAAAACCGATACCTAGCACTTTGATCTTGAAGTAAAATTGTGTTATTTTTGGTTTATATAGAGACATATTATATAATACTTAGGTACTTTTCTCCAGTGTGCCCAATCCTTATTGGCCCTATTGGGAAGGGCATTTAGCTCATTTGCTAACTCAGTCCATAATGCCTTGGAGTGGGTGTGTGTATGAGTAGGCGTAAATTTGCCATGTACGGGGTCTGTTTCATATAATTAGTGCGGATTTTTCAAGTTAAACAGAAAAAAATAGAAAAAAATTTATATACAAAAGTTGCGGGTTTTATCTCTTTTAGCTTTCGCACATGTCAAAATGAGCAAATGACAGGTGCCAACTGCAATAATACAAACAGTCGCCATTGATATAAGTACCCGAAAAGAGACTTAATTTAGGGTAATGTAAATGCATGTGTCATTGGCCCGTTGGCATGTGTCCTTGGCCCGTTTTGCACATGCGTGCAAAAAATAATAGAGATAAAACCCTACAACTTTTGTATTGAACTTTTTTTATATGTTTTTGTTTTGTTTAAGTTGTAGAAGCCGCATTAATTATAAGGAACAGACCCTATACATTTCCGGATGGTCTTTCAAAAAATCGACCAAGTTGCTTTTTTGAGAATGTAATTTGAAACCAGTAGAAAAACAAAGGAGTAGAAAAACAGAGTATATGGCTTTCTATTCGAATCAAGAATACGGGTCCGAAGGAAGAGCGGACCAAATGGATCAGCCTTTGAGAACAGCTTCCAGAATCCAGGGTTAAGGGGGAAAAAAAACTCGAACACCTTCTTACGGAGTGCGAGGTGATCGTGAACAAACGAATTGCCTGCTTCGGATGCTGCACTGTCGGACAGAAAGAAATTCTATCCATAAAACCATCCAGCTCGCTTGCGTTCATAAAAGCTTTAAAACTGGATGAGGTGTTTTGAGTGGGATTATACTATCCACTGAAGCACCCAGAAGGGAGACACAATAGATCTATGCAGATCGCAGTGTAACAATATTGCGAATTCATTCATTCACTCATTCATTGTCCCAAATTGCACTGTTATGGGCAGTTGCGATCCAGTTTCTTCAAATTTTCTTCAAGTCGTCTGTCCAGCAAATATGTTGGTAGAAATAATCTGCCCCTCTCGTTTTGAATGTAAGCTTTTTTAATTGAAATTCAAAAGGCCAATTTTCCATCAATCAAAGTCACTAGGTTTGCTAATTAAAAATCTATCCATCCTATTTGCAAAGTTGACAATGTGCGCCACTGCGTGCTTAAACAAAGCACCATACATGTTTCTGTATCGATAGGATAAAGTAAAGCTTATATTTATGGCATCGAAAATCGTGTTCGAGCTGTCATATTGGAAACAGTTTTGATCTGTGGCTGATGTCTTAATATAGAGGTCGTGTGACCACCACCACGAAATGGTTATAACCAGGCGATACTTTAACGTAATCCAGTTGACAACCCTCTCTGAGATAACTTTATTATGTTCTTTTTAACATGGGCATGAACGTGTTGTTAAAACAATAGCTGGTATATCGATGTTGCAGATTTTAGTGAAATAATGCAATGCATAGCTAAATAATACTTAACAGAAAGTATGCCATGCGCATTTGTTTTTTTTTGTATATTTCCTTCACAACTATTTTAAAATACTCTGAATAACTTCACACCTTGAGCACTTGAAAGTGTTATTTATAGAGAAATTAATAATCATGATCCATATAAGTACCATTTCCACCCTTGATTAAAGGAACTATCTATTAAGGAGCACTTAGCGCATATCCCGTCAGTGAAAGTGTAAATACCATTAGCGCCAATTATTGGATCACTTTAAAACTTAGACGCCGTCAAAACCCTTAATAGGCGTCAAAAATGGCCGGTGTGACTTTTTTGTAAATGCAGTTTACTAACTCGGAAATTGTTTTTTTTTTTTGGTTGTGCGTATGTTTAGACTAGAGAGAAAAAGTGCTTTTTGTCATTAGCAATTGGATGAGTAATGGCAAGGGTCTCTCAAGTCTCAACAGTTTTTTAGGTTTGGTGGCCCAAAGAAAACTTGTACAAGTAAATTTTGATACCCAGTAAATATTGGCAATGTGACTGTTAACTTGACCCAAGTGCTTGTTGCATTATTCAGAACAAATGTAAGGATAATCGTAGCAGCTTTTTAGAAGTGAAAATTTACTGGCATTTAGTTTGTCATTCCTCTATTAAGCATAATATCCTATCGTATGTTAATTGAATAAACCATAATCAAGCATAATAAAGGCAACTGATTTCCCAACATCAACACCTAATTACCTAAGGCTAGATAAGCATCAAGCCAATTAAATTGAGAAATATAAATAAGAAAAACGACAAAAGCCGACAATTAATTACTACAGGCGCTTAATTTACTATCGATCGATTGTTGTAAATCATTTCGATAGGTGTACCTTATAAGGCCTCTATAAAAGCCGATATATACAAGAGATTTGTAACCTCTTTTTAAAACAAGCTATTATGCATACATTAAGGTTATAAAATTTTCGAAACAAGGGAGTACAAAGAATCTGAGCTGCGGAACATTTATCTTGAGCTCGTGTAGTACCTTCTCGGGGCCGGCTGGCCGGGCCCACCGCGAGCTTATAAAATAATGAGCACAATTTATAAAACCCATGAATGAATGAGTTGTAACGCGGTTTAATTTTTCATCAGATCGTTTATTACCAACAGGTCTAAATGCCGATTAACTTGTTCACGTCATCCGATATTTTAAAAAACCATAACTCATTGCCGCCCGGGGAATTCGTAAATGCTTGTGGGGCGGCAAGGTAGTAATTGCTGAATATATCGATTGAATTTGCTGATATCATATATGCAAATTTGAATTTTTAATGTATTTGGATCTGGGGGTAAGTAGTAAGTAATATAGTTCTTTTGCATTGATTAGGGCGAGTTTGTGTCACGTGGTAACAACTATCGTACCAAATTATCTTTTTTCTTAGTAATTTGGTGTGTTGGAACAGCAAATCATTCTCTTTCCACCAAAACTTTAAAATTCCGGTAAATTTGACACTATTTTTTAGGGACATAGGTTCGAGATGAGCCGATACATTGAATTTAGCTCAAACACTAATTCGATAGTCCATTGGCTCTCTATATCCTATTACAAATAAGGCCTTATTTTTTCTATTTTACTTGAATTTATAGTTTGTTGACTGTCAATCTCTTCCCCAAATCCGTTCATTAACACATATATCGGAAGCCTTGTTGTTTGCCGAGAAAAAACCTAAAACAAATTCCAAATTTGTAACTTGGCAGTGTCGCCCAACTATAACTCGGATCAATAAACATTGGTTTATGATGTGCCCATTTCTTCACGTTCATAATATAGGCTGTAAAATAGTTAAGCAAGGGTGCCACTGAATTCTGAGGTTAAGATACTCAATTGCACCATGACATAAACTTTCCCAAAAAAACTGCAAAAATTAGTTCTCCACTAAACTGTTTTTAAATTGAGAGATTATACTGCAATGCACTTTAAGGCTCCAACATCGCCGGCTGATCGCCCGATGCACACGATACAAAATACAGAAATCGGTTTTAGACTGCAAAAAAAAAAAAACGGCTCATCAGAATTTGCTGAAATTTGGCATAAACATTCCTTGATCGATTATCTAGAGAATAGCGCAGTTAGATTTTCCATATCTCGAATTTTTTTTTGGCCTTTATTGTGAAAATGAACTATTTCCCAAAAATAGAAATAACCACGGTAAAAATTGAAAAAATAAGAGCGCTATTCTCTAGATAATCGATCAAAGAATGTTTATGCCAAATTTCAGCAAATTCTGATGTGCCGTTTTTTTTTGTAGTCTAAAACCGATTTTGGAATAAAATTCGTGATAATTAGGCAAATATAGTTCAGGCTTTTTTGCGAAGATGGCGACACCAGTCAATTAGTTATAGCTACTACTGCTATGTGTTTGCTTGATATATCACCAGCGAATGAAAACACTGTTTTACTAATAACTCGGTTTAATTCTGGGCACTGAACATACAAATAAATCGAAATACTTTATTTTGTTAACAACAACACGATATCATAATTGCGCGACCACAAGCTGACTAGAAGTAAACAACAACTTGGGACAGCTGTCTTCTGTCACGTCACGTCAGGCCGCCAGGGTTGTACACAATAGTTGAGCCATCCAGGGTTGAACACAACGGACTCGCGGAACAATGACGCCACATCTACTCCCCTCCCAGTGACGAAGCCACTTGTGGGAGGAACGAAACCTTCTTTTTTGAGTAAGTGCGAAGAGGGCGGTCCATGGTGAAGGATGACGCTGGGTGATTCTCCAGGGTGGATGAAACGGTATCGGGTTTAAGGGTGTAGGCTGGCTTCAGGGCGTCCACAGAGACAGTCTTCTCAACGCCATTGATTCGAATGCTGTACACTCGGTCATTTATTCTCTTGACGACTTCATGCGGGCCAGTGTAGGGCGGTTCGAGCGGGCGACGAACAGAGTCCACTCGGCGGAAGACATGACTGCAAGTTGCGAGGTCCTTGAGGATGAAGCAGCGAGATTTGATATGGTGAGCCGTAGGTGTTGGGCGGACTTTCCTGATGTGGTCCCGGTATTTTTCGAGGAAGACTTGGGGATCAGCTGGGGGTGACTCAGAGGTGAAGAATTCACCAGGTATACGCAGGGGTGTCCCATAAAGGAGCTCCGCTGGTGAGGCATTCAGGTCTTCTTTCAGGCACGTACGCAGACCCAGAAGAACGGTCGGAAGCACTTCCGTCCAGGGCGTGGGTGCTTGACACATAAGGGCTGCCTTCAAAGTCCTATGGAAGCGCTCTACGATGCCATTGGACTGCGGGTGATAGGGCGTGGTGTGGATTACCCGCGCTCCTACAAGGCGTGCAAGAGCCGAAAATAGTGAAGATTCAAATTGCGTGCCCTGGTCAGTTGTGATGGATAGTGGCGTTCCGTAGTTGCAAATCCAATTGACATAGAGAGCAGACGAGACGGTGTCAGCTTCCATGTTCTGGAGGGGTACTGCAACAGGCCATCTAGAAAATCGATCAATTATGGTTAAGCAGTAACGAAATTTGTTGACTGGTGGTAAAATGATGAGGTCTAGGTGAATATGCTCGAATCTGTTGTCAGGTACGGTGATGTGCTGTGGTGCGAGACGATTGTGTCGTTGAATTTTGGATTTTTGACACTGAGTGCATTGGCGGGACCACTGGAGGGCGTCCTTCTTGATTCCAGGCCAAACAAATTTTTCTTTGAGGCTTCGAGCAGTGACTCGGCCGCTGGGGTGTGCCAAACCATGCACAACATCAAAAGCTTTGCGTCGGAGACTTGTCGGAATGTAGGGTCTGATGCGATCTGAAGAGATATCACAGAGGACGTTGGCGTTTTCAATAACAAGCTGTTGCAGATTGAGCGATGATTCTTGTGGCGTATCTTGGTCTTCAAGCTGTGCGGCTTCGATGGCTTTAGGAGACAGTGACGTTGGCATGGAGATAGCGTTAATACGAGACAGGGCGTCAGCAACGGCGTTGTGTTCTCCCTTGACATAGACGATTTCTGTGCTGAATTGTGAAATAAAGTCCAGTTGATGGAGCTGTCTGGGGGATGCTTTTTCAGCGCGCTGAGCAAAGGCGTATACCAGTGGGCGATGATCAGTTTTGATGATGAACTAGCGTCCTTCCAGCTGGTGACGAAAGAACTTTATTGCAGCGAAAATCGCTAGCAGCTCGCGATCGTAGGTGCTGTATCGCGTTTCGGTGGGACTCAACTTGCGGGAAAAAAAACCTATGGGCTTCCAGCAGTCGTCGATCAGCTGTTCAAGTGCAGCTCCAATGGCGAAGTCCGAGGCATCAGTGACGAGTGCGAGACTTGCAGAGGGTGAGATGAAGCTGGTACAAGTCGCTTTGACAATGCTTTCTACACAGTCTTGGTAGGCCTTCTCTGAGCTGGGTGTCCAAGGGATGGGCCGTTTGTCTTTTTTCTTGGCACCCTTCATAAATGCATTGAGAGGGGCTTGAAGTTCAGCGGCCTTTGGAATACAGCGACGGTAATAATTGAGCATTCCCAAAAACTTACGAAGGTCAGAGATGGTCTCTGGCTTGGGGTAAGAAGCGATGGCTTGGATCTTGGAATCAGGTGGTTTGTATCCGAGCTTGTTGATGGAGTAGCCGAGGTACATAACTTCTGACTTGTTGATTTGGCACTTGCTGAGGTTGATAGTGAGTCTGTCCTCACGCAGTACATTAAAGATTTTGCGTAGATGTTGCAGATGTTCCTCATGGGAATCCGAGAACACTATCAAGTCATCAATGTAGCATGCTGCGAAGTCAATACCACGGAGAAGGTTGTCCATATGACGTTGAAATGTCTGGGTGGCATTGCGCAGGCCTGGAGGCATACCCAGAAACTCAAAAAGCCCAAAAGGAGTAGTTATCGCTGTTTTGGATATGTCCTCTGGTGCTACAGGAATTTGGTGGTAAGCTCGAACCAGGTCAATGACAGTGAAGACACTTTTCCCATGCAGCCGCTGAAAGATGTCTTCTGGTAGTGGTATGGGGTACCGATCTGGCACAGTCTGGGAATTGAGCCTCCTAAAATCACCTGTGGAACGCCATCCACCTTGCTTTTTCTGGACCATGTGTAGAGGACTGGCCCATGGACTGCTGGAGGGACGGATAACAGCATGATGCAACAGGAGGTCGAAATCCTCTTTAGCAATCTTTAGTTTCTCTGAGTTTAGCCGACGTGGACGGTCATTGACTGGCGGTCCAGTGGTGACTATGTGGTGATGAGTTCCTGTAGGGGCGTCCACTGATGGGGCTGACCTTGGACGGGTGATGTCAATAAACTCTTCCAGCAACTTGCTATAGGGTTGACTGAGTGTAGGAGGTGCATATTCTGCATTATTGACAGTGGAAACAGTATGAAGTTCGGTTTCATGCATTTCAGCAGGAGAAGACAGTGAGGTGAGAGAGTCCAGAAGGCGCTTGTGCTTTAAATCAGGAAGGAGGCCATGATGTGAAAGCAGGTCGGCACCTATGATTGCTGATTTGACGTCTGCAATGATAAATGCCCACTTGAAGGATCTGCGGAGTCCAAAATTGAGGTTAAGAAAGTGTTGACCATACGTTTTGATAACTGTTGCATTGGCTGCATATAGCATGAGGTCAGCAGGCAGAAGTTTTCGTTGAAAGAAGCTTCTTGGAATCAAGGATACAACGGAACCACTGTCGATAAGGAACTTCATGCCAGTGACCTTGTCTATGACGTGCAGGCGACTTTCTTTAGATGGGAGGCAGGTGCTGTTGACATTGCTGTCGCTTATCACCTGAACAGGCGACAGCATTTTTAGTTTTCCTGGCGCGGAGATGCTAGTGGCAGCTGAGACACATTTTTGGGCCCGGGCACCGAATTTTCGATGATATCGGCATTCTCCAGAAGTGACAGAACGCTCACGTGGTTGTCGACTGGTAGAGGTGAGACTCTGTCTGATGGCAGAAGTGAGGTCCTTCTGAGCAATGGTTAGTTCTGTGATGGCTTGTCTGAGTTCGTTCAGCTCGGAGGCTACTGAAGAACCATGTCCATGCTGGCGAGAGCTCTGGTTGACGGCCATGACACTGCCACCAGGGATGTTTGTCATGAGCTCATCAGCTGCAGCAGCTAGTTCGTTAAGTGAATTGGCCTTGAAAATTTTCAGCAAGTGCTGAATGCTGACAGGCAGAAGGGCCAGCCATCGTATGCGGAGCACGTCTTCTGTAGCACGATTGCCGGCAAGGGCTCGCATTTCACGAAGCAACTGTGAGGGTTTTCGGTCACCTAGTTCTAGATCAGTGAGCAGTTTGTGCATCTGAGAGTCTTCGGAGGCTGTTAGTCTACTTATTAGGTTAGACTTGAGATTTTGGTACTTATCTTGAGGTGGTGGAGCCTTCAAGATGTCTGCAACTTCCGTGATTGTGTCCGGGTCCAGTGATTTTACCAATTGATAGTACTTGGTGCTATCGGACTGTATACGGTGGGCTTGAAAGACTGATTCAATCTGCAGGAACCATAGGTCTGGATGAGAACGCCAAAAGGGTGGCAGATTGCAGTTGTAAACTGCGTCAATGGCATAACTCTGCTGCTGGTTGAACATCATGGGGGCTGGCAACGAATTTACTACTGGTTGGGCATATGCTTGCTGATAGCTCACCGGGTGATTTGTTGGATTAAAATGCACCGCGGGATCAAATGCTGTACTGCCGTGAGGGCCAGAAGGTTGAGGCATAGGAATACTCACTGACGAACTCCTGTCTGGTTGCTGGTTGGTAAAAGAGCTGTTTGCAGCCAATTGCTGATCAGGATCTACTGAGGAGTCGAAATTGCTTTGCATCTTGATTTTTTAGTAGTCAGACACGTCTTTTAGGTTAGAGGCCGAGTGGTACGCGGAGATATATCACGTCGGGGTCACCAGTTATAGCTACTACTGCTATGTGTTTGCTTGATATATCACCAGCGAATGAAAACACTGTTTTACTAATAACTCGGTTTAATTCTGGGCACTGAACATACAAATAAATCGAAATACTTTATTTTGTTAACAACAACACGATATCATAATTGCGCGGCCACAAGCTGACTAGAAGTAAACAACAACTTGGGACAGCTGTCTTCTGTCACGTCACGTCAGGCCGCCAGGGTTGTACACAAATAGAGAGTTTTCGTTGTCTTTTAAAAACGATTCCGATAGCCGCTATTTGACAAATTTGACATTTGAGCTATTATTTATCGTTATCGTTACCGATAAGTGCCGGGAGCTTACGGACGGAAGACAAAACCATAGCGAAAACGGAAAGCATGCGTATTTCCTATGTTTTTGTTTGTTTTTGTTTTTAAATGTTTTTGGTTTTCGAAATAGATTCAATACTAAATTCCCTCAAAAGATCGAGAAATCGTTTCACGGATGAGGACAATATTATTTATTATTTCATGTGCAATCGAGTGATCCATCCCGAAAATCTCGCACTATTTTTTATAATTCTGGCCACATAATTTTTTAAGTACAAGCCCTGATGAAGCCCTACACATTTGGGCGTAACGTTGGCAAAGACTTAACAGGCCTTTTATTTTTTGTCCTAACCGACGAATCACCCCCCTTCATTGGATACCGATAGGACACAAACTTCTCTTTATCATTTATTATTTTAATAGAAGAAGTATTGGCCAACAACCCATATGACGATACATCTATAATTATGCTTTTGTTTTAGCCAATTTTGTAAAGCACACAGGGAAAATTAATGAATTTTGGGTACTAGGAAATTAAAACAAAGTACAAAACGTATATAAATACAAACAATTAAAGAAAGGTTATGTTTGTCGAATTCGACTTAACGTTAACGTTAAGCGGATTGAACGAAAACTATTTTGACGATCTGTCAAATAGCGACTTTGTCTTCGTATTCGTTATGGTTAACCGTTCGAAATTGGCAATACAACGAAAACTCTCTAATAGTTGAGCCATCCAGGGTTGAACACAACGGACTCGCGGAACAATGACGCCACATAGTGATGTCATCATTAGGCGTTTTCGGAAACGCTGATCTGTCGGATCACGTTTGTCCAGCGTCTCCGAAAAGGCCTATTGACAACATAACCTCTTTCTTATTTTGTGTATTTGTTTTGTTTTTTATTGTTGGTTTTATAAAACAATACAAACAAAGCAAATTTACAACCATTAGTTTCTATTCAAAATAAATAAAGTACCTATTTTACGTAGGTATACGTAAACAAATTGGATCGTGTTTTATAGGACAAAATGTCTTTGAAAAAATAAAAAGCTTGGATGATAATTATTAATATTTATTTACAAAAGGTGGAAAATTAGAGTTTTTTCCTTTGTGTTTTTGTATATTATTGCAATATTAATATCCACCAATGCAGTAGAGCATTCCGTTTAGGTATATTGAAGCCTATTTTCCCACTGGCCAATGATTTGCTGCTTTACAATGGAGTTTTCGTTCGGCAGTACCTAAAAACAAAAATTACTCAGAATAATAATTATAGGTAAAGTTTATACGAAGTCAATCCGAACAGCATAAAAACTGTTTAAGCGGCATCTTCTTTATGAAATGGAGCATAGGCGTGCCACACACTAGGAATGAATAAATATTTTCGCAAATATCGGTAAAATGCCCGAAAACGAATAATAAACTTATTCTAATTTCTTCTACGTCCATGAGCAAGCTACCCCAATAATAATTTATCCATTTATCTCACAATGCAAAGGCCGCCAAAGGCGCCTGTCTACAGTCACCTACAATGCACCAGACATTTTTAGACAATAATTTATTTTTGCGTGCGCCAAATATTATTTGACCGACTGGAAGCGGCCGTCTTTGAATGTGTATAAAAAACATTTAAATTGATTTAGGGTTCATCCAAGATTTTAGGCAAGATAATATTCATACGGGGACTATTTATTTTAAAATTGGGTTATTTTTGTTGGAATATATAGGTAAATTGAGCTAACTCGGTATGTGACTCTTTTTTTTAGGTGTTCGGATTGACTTCGTATAAACTATACTCCTGGAGATATAAACATACCTTCAGTCTATTCTCTATTCAAAAGCCTACTTCTCTCAAACTGAAACTCTTCCTCTATGAGAGAAGCCTGTGTGGCATTTGGCCCATATCCTACTGCTTTTTTTGAAACTTTCTTTTTAGCAGGTTTCTTGTTAGCATTTCCTGGAATCTGCGCTTTACGTGCATTGTCATATTCATATCGCTTCTTGCATTTTCTCACAAATGATTGAGAGGCAGTACCTGGCACCCTTGGCCTCGAGTCCAGCCAAGTTGAGCTTTGCCAATCTGCACCTATATTGTACTGAATTCCAGACAAATAGGCTCTTGTCTGCAAGGAGCCTTTTTGGATGGCACTCAACCGTTTGCGGACATAAACATCTCAGCTCCATTGTTTTGTTTCATTATCAATCAGCTTGTGACCCTGGCTTACCACAATTCATTATTTCATTGAAACACGATTGTTATCTGATTGAAAATGCCAGCAATCTCCATTTCTCCTACTTTATTGCTAAAATATCCATTACATTGACAATATGAAGGACTAAATTTGAGGTGTTGTTTTCCAAAAACATGATAAGGCCCATTTTCCAAATAATTTTTTAAATTATCGACATCACCATGTGCGTTGATATACATTGTGCCCAAGATAAGGATGGGATGGCATTAGGATCTGGAGATCGGTTGGAGTTACAATGTTGGTTAGATTAGGAAAAAGTTGCGCAATGTACCGCTCAATAAAATGTTACTTTTACATTTGGAAAATTCCGAATACTTTCTGAGATACCTATCCGGAAAAAAGCGAAATTTTGCAAAATCGATTTTAATTTTTTCATAAAAACTTCTTTTACTCGAAAAATGACATTTCCAAATTTAAAATCTGACAGATCATCTTTAGGCTACCATCGTCAACTTAATTTTTCTAAACTGCAAGACAATTGCTCTCGAGTAAACGTAAAATTTCGACTAACTTGCAAGCTAGATATTTGTGGAACCCAAATATCGAACTCTAGTTTCCGTGTGGCATTTTTTTCCACAAAAAGTCAATCTGTCAGCCCGTGAAAACCGGAGGTCGATATTTGGTCTGGTTTCAAAAATATTACTTGAAAGATAGGCGAAAAAGTTTCCTTGTTCAAAGCAATCATCCAGTAGTTTAGTTTATAACTTTGGTTTATAGGTTGCACATATCATATTACAACAAAAAACAATGCTTCCGACAAGTCCATTGTGAATTTCTCTGTGCACTTTCAAAAGTCCAAGGTTACATCTTCGACTATGTTTGAATTGAAGCTCCATGTAAATCTCTGTTTTATAGGTACTCTAAATCAACAACTCTGTTTCCTAGGATATTTGTAGAGTCTCTTGTTAGTGTTCTTTCAATTTCTATAATGTGTTTATAAATATTTCATCTTACTCATTATATTCCTCTTGGCTTATAAATGAGAACTCATGTAGCTTTTCATCAGGCGACATATACATTTATGGGTCTTGTTCAAATTGTAGACAGAAGAAGATCATTATTTTCTTCCATGACGAGGTTGCTAGAAAGAAGAAAAATATAAAAAGATACTTAGTACCTATTAGTTTATTGGCTTACATGTCAAGGGGATCAATGGTGCCAGTTGAAATTATTTTGTCCATAATAGGGGTGTCATGTTCATTTTTGTAGCACTAGAGAACATTTGAAACCTGCTTGTAATATAACTATGTATATTTTATTTTTTTCATGAATAAATTTTGACACATAATAACACAGTTGGTCTCTTGGTCTTGGGATACTGGTAATATCATGTTAGACAAGAGCGTATTTGGGTTTTCCTGATCTTGAAAATTAGCTTCTCTCTTCTAGTTAAGTATGTATGTATGTTTTTTCTAGCACCTACAAAAGCTGTTTATTGGGGCAACCAAAAAAACAACATAATTTCATTGCAGAACAACAGTCACAAATTAGATACGTCCTGAAATCTGAGTTATAATTTACCTCTTTGAACACACTGGCTCTAGAGCTTCCACCAGCATTCCGCTACTTGCATAGAAATGTTCGTGCAAAGAAATGTTCTTACTTCTTGCAACACCATAATGTAATATAATATTGAACCATTTTGCATACCTAAGTAATCAAAAGTAAAGTTGGATAAATTTATTAGTGTAGGGTGAAGAAACCAAATTTTTGAAATAATTTTTCTTTCCTGTGCTTTTAGGAAGGGTACTTACCTTTTGCCGCGCTCTACTGTTTTTTTAGGAACATATACTCCATATGTAATGCTTATGTGCAGTGGTGCGATAATTTTGTCTAGGAGTATAGTAATTTTCTTTCAATAATTATTATCCCTGTATTTCACAAAAGAAAATTACAAAATATAAAAAACAATCCGGTAAAAATTGCTTGCAGCTTGTGAGTAAACATCAAGGATGTAAACATTGCATTTTTTGCCACAAAAAAAAATTACCCCGCAAACCAATTCAAAATAAATTTCGAATTATATTTTATTATCTGTGTTTATATCGCCAAAGTCCAAAGTTCTAACGACGGTCCAATCAAACGAGTGAAAGGTTTTCTTTGTCTAATACTAAAAAATAAACAAAGACAGGCATAGGTCGTAATACGCAATTGAGAGCGAAAAACGATGATAAATAAATGCCGATGAATTTTTGATTTCATGTTTATTCGTTGGGTTTGAAATATTTATTGTCGATCATGTGGCGTGATCATTCCTGAATTGGATTTGGTGTTCATTTGTATTGCTTTTCTTGCTCCGAGCAGATTTAAGCAGCAGATTCGTGTTCGTGTTCAATTGCTACATATTTTCCTGATTTTTCGAACAGGTCCAGAAGCGTTGCAAAAACCCATCAAAATTTAAAAAAAAAAAATGAAAATTTGACAAAACGATCACAGAATTGAATTTTTTTTTCTCAGGAATATCCTGAAAAATCGTAAGCATAGACTGTTTTTTTTCAATAATAATAAACTATATTATGTTTTTCATTATTCCTTCCAAAATAGTCAAAAAATTAGGTACTCAGTAAAAAGATTCCGAAATCAAAACAAGGCAATTTCTTCATAAACAAAAACCTGTTCTATAAACCTATATCTATAAGTCCCAATTCTTTCCTAATAAAATAAAATAGGAAAAAATAAGTATGTTAAGGTCAACTTTGAGCATTGTGGTTGGCCAGGCAAAATAATAATGGCAATTTCCATCCGGCAATCAGTGCGAACTGAGTGAGAAAAGTTGCACTGATTTTGCAAATTGAAATCGCTATAATATTTCAAATACTGAATCTTGGCGCCGCCATCTATATTTTTTTTTAGAACTAGAATATAATTTGAAGGGGGGCTATTGCGGCCTTAATCCTAAATAGAAAATGCCGAAAATGGGAATAATGGTACTAGAGTATTAATTAGTATTCTTATGAAAGATTACCTACTGAATACCCTAGCAGCGAGTTCCATCCAAAAGGCGTACTAATTTAAAATAAATTCAATAAAGGTCAAAAAATTTTGCCCATTTTTTGATCATTCGCATTTGGCAGATTGCAGAAAATCCATGCCATCTAATATTTGTGATTACCAAATAACCTGAATTAGTATGAATCGTATTACTCTATAGTATAGTATCAAAATATTGGCAAAATATCCATTTCCAGTAAAGATTCCAAGACATTCCATGAGGTAATGGTAAGTGCCTCGTAAATTTATAGATTAGATACTGTACGATAATAAATATTTAAAAACATTCCGAGTACCTACATCAACTCACAAAATTGAAATTTTCAAATCTAGGCCTTCAATATAAGTTTCAGGATGACAGCGTGAATTCAAAACTCATCTCTTCATAAGTGGTATTGAACGAAAATTGTGATTCAGAACCAGCAGTAAAGCCCCTAATCAGAAACACGGTCATATATTTGAAGAGTGAAGAAAAACCAAAGGAATATACTGTTTATCGTCTCATTTTTCTGGATAAGAACATTTTCACCTCTTGACAGTCAGGAAAATGTGTTATTGCTATCTTGTTGATATGGCTTCTCAGCATCCAAATAATTGAACTACATATCGGCCTGTATGATCCAAGAGAGTTGCTATAATTTTAGACTTGGGGAAAAACAGATTCTCTGCACAAAAATTGACATGAAAGTAAAGACTTTCACTCAAAGCGTCACCAACTAGGAGACTGCGCAGGGCTTCAGCAATAACATTTATTCAGATGGGATAGGTAGGTACCTACTTAATTATTTAAACGAATCTAATTTTTTGATGGTTGACACAGGTTATGGCATGATCATAAACTTCTAATCAAATTGTGCAATATTTCATGCAGGCAGAGGTATATTGGAAAACAATAAGTGGTTTCGTTATTGATTGGTAATAAATCCACCACACGCCGGTTATTCATCTAAAATTTATACGCCCGCTCAGTTTTATTACCTTCATAAAGATATTAACTCATTTTCCAATAAATGCAAATTAGCAATAACACATAAAGGCCCTTCGCGCATAATTTTATAGATTCGATTTGCATAAAATATATGAATGTGTGTGTATGTATGGGCCGTAATCTTTTATTATTTTCATAAGGAATAATGATCAATCATCAGTCACGTGTGATGTAAATGTAACCAGTTACGCCCACTGTTAACTTCATTTACTGTTGGACACCCCGGTCTATTGTTCGTATCCCTTTTGCCATTGTGAGATTATCGTTTGGCGCTGATATGAGAATAGGCGTTGGATTCATTTCCATATATTGCTCATTTTGAAATGGTAATTAAAGATTCATCACCGCAATATTAATAGTAATTTGGGAAATTTTCAAATTATTGTTTAGTCGATGAATTTTGATTGTATCCATTTGAATTGATTAACTTAGGAAGCCTGACGAAAAAACAAATAAAATGTTCTTCAATAACGCAAGCTTTCACTGAGACAATTTTTTGCGATATCCATGAAACCGAAGAACAGCAAGGCTTTTGAGAAAAACAGATTTACTAACAAATATCGAAAAAACATCGTATGAAGAAATAATTTCCAAAGGAAGTTAACCATAAAATGGACCTTTGCGACAACAATTAAAATCATTAAGTCAATTTTTTATTACTGATGAACCATCTTAAGTTCAAATTTATAAGCTTTGAGAAATGGCAACAAATACAAGCTGACAACACCGCGATACAATCTGCGCACGCGTAAAACATAACCTCAAATTAAAACTTTCGGGTGTTGTTTATATTGTTCCGGCTTTGTTAACAATTTGTTTACCTATAAATGTAGAAAAATTAGAGTTTAGGTGTAAAGGAACAACACTGGGCCTAAGTCTACGTACAGTTTGTCCAGCTTTTGCGTACCCTTCTTCATATAAATTGTAGCCGATTTCCTACTCAACTGGTTTAGACTTAGAAAAAACGTAAAAACTTGTCAATTCATTTATAACCATTTTACTTCATCCCTGTGTGAAAACCAAACAGCATGATTCCTTAACAAACATTCTAATGACGGGCACGCGTTAAATAAATCAGAGTCCATATTGCCCATTTAATATCTTTTTACACATTCAATATGGTAGCGCGTTAAAAAGCCAGGGTTAATCCGTGTAAACCGCACATAATCCCATTGACTTTCCCATGAACCGGAGGGGGTGCATATTATATTACGTCGGACGGATTTATGTATTTATTGTATTGCTCGGGGGTGTAACTCAATATCCGAGGAAAATATGCTACATGAATATGATTTTATTGTCTCCTTCTGTTTTATGTCCCCGGCTTGGAGAACCTCGGTATGTTTGTTTTCCTTTTTTGATCACACGCTTCGCTGTTGTTGACGGTACGCTGTTTCTATTGCTTTGTTGTTGCTTTTCCCACCGTAAGTTAATCGTGCTTTCGCGGTTATTGTTTGAAATAGGATTATTATTTTTGCCTATTGTTTGTTATAGAACTTCCTTTTATAGTTGAGAGGTCAACTATTAATAAGTTTTACTAAAATAATAGCGTTAATTTGAGTCTCCACCTAAAAAATATTACTCTACCTATCTGATCATCAAAATCCATACGGAACCAACTAATGGTATTAACCCTACTTTCAAAGAAGCAGGCGCAAATAAACGATAATTTAAGGAGGGCTTTTATTTGGACCAAATACAAAGGTGTCCTAAGGTCATGGAACACTAAGCCATTTGATCAAATGGTGCATCGTATCAATCGTATGACATGTATGTCACAATTGGAAAAAGTCCATTATACGGAGATTTCAAGTAGGTTCTCTGTTTTTGAAGAGCCTGATTGACGTACGCTTCAAGAATTTTCTTTGAGATTTGGTGTCGTTTCACACAAAAAAAGGTAGTGAAATTAGTTTTTTTTTTTGCTTAGCCAAAACAATAAAAATAAAAATATCATCAGGAATTTTATATAGGTACTTAATAAAAAAAAAGAGACAAATTCCACCCCGAACCGTATGGGGCAATATCGAAGCCAAGACCGAAACCGCAGACACAATTAATTAATTTTGAAAGGAACATCACCAATAAAAATATATCAATTATATCGATTACAAGGAACAGATCGATTATCGGTGGAATCGGGAACATGCCTGCCCCGTCGAGAATGCGCCTTGTAAATGCAAATGATTTATTGATAGCTCATCATTGTGCGCGCCCCAAACTAAATCAATTTTGAGCCTGTGTCAAGAACGTTATACAGGGTGATTACCAACTAGAAAATTTTGTGAGTACATAAGAAACCTACATTGTTTTCTACAACAAAAGTCAACAGAATTTATGCATAATAACTGGTGAGTGGCTTGCCATCCTATGTTTAGAATATGGCTCAGTCATAGAATTTTATCGTATTTGGTAATATAAGTTTTTCTTTTAAAAAAGCATAAATGTTAAGATTCCGTACAAGTTTTTTGGCGAACTTATCGCATCCCTTAAAAACAGTGTACATTTTTATAGGCCAACCAATCTCACTAATACAGTTATTGATACCTAATATAAATTATTAGTTGAAAATCCAATGATTAACTAATTGTTCAGAGGCGTTTGTGCATTCCTACTTTCGCCTTGTTTTCAGTTTGAAAAATAATTTTATTTATAGTAATTACACCCTGTAAGAATACCTATAGCTGTGGTAGGTCAATAATTATTGATGGACAATTTGCTCAATGTTATCATTCTATGGTATACCTACGTATAGGAGGTTTGCTAGATTTATTACTAAACATAAATCATAGTAATAGATTGGCAATAAATAAATGTAATGAATCTATTTTAAATAAATAGATAGGAGCAATTTTATAGGCCGTTAATATTTATTTTACTATTGCAATTTAAAAAAGTTGAATATTTCACAATATGCAAAATACAAAAGCCACAGTATAAATTGTTTTTCATGGTTGGCAAGAAGTAAAACTAATACAACCATTTGGATTTCAATTTTCCCCAAGTTATCAATCCCAAACTATAGGAATGTTTATAGTATTATTTGAATAGTCATGCTTATTCCATCATGGTTTGCAATTCAACTAAAGTAGAAGAAATAAGACAGTTCTACAACCACCTGCCTGCACACCCATTTTGACGTCTAATTAATATAAATTTATGCATTGTTCTTAATTGAACTAAAAGGCTGTCGTTAATGGGAATATCTTTCTGCTTTATGGATTGCTTCTCGTAAGAATTGACTGCCAATCTATCTGTCTGTTGCAGCAGTATCTATAGTGCTTCTGGATCTTGGTTCACATTGGATCCTATAGTGAATTCGTCTAGTCTCGCACCAATCTCAAAGTTTGTGGTTTTTGATGTCGTGCCTTTCCAAGATCTTTTAGATCTTCTCGTGTCTCCTAGCTCGATAGTGCCTTGATTTCAGTGCCGTTTGTCTGTCTTACATTGTTCGAATTGTTTGGCCTAAAATATCAAACACTGGACGCAAAAAAAGTCGCATTTCCAAAATAACAAAATGATAATCATTTGCCTCATAGGTATATTATATTTGCACTTCAATAACCGCTCGGATGATTATCGAAATAATGTTAAACTTATTATAATAATTTGAAGCAGCCAATAATCACGCATATAAAATAAGTCCCGAGGAGATGCTAAGTTATGTGGAAATAATATCAATTATTAGAGATTGTCTAATTGGTTGGGCACACTGATGCCTCGCCACTTTATTGGACGATAACCACTGAACAAATACGGAGTCATCAAAAATTACGAAAACCTTTTTAACTTGTTAATTGTCTCAATATTTACCAATATTACTTGTTACACTGACGCGCGTCTGATGATTTCTCGTGAAGAATTACCTCTAATTTGTTTATTGACAATGTTGTCATTTCTTTAAGGGGCAAGCTGATAGAAAAAAAATACCAAAACATATTTTTTCATAGTGTTATTCTCTAGTAAGTACTGGAGTCTCGGAAACAAAAATAGTATTGTAGATTGTAATGGTTGGGGTATTTAGATTATGGACCTGTCCGTACTGCGACCTGATTGGATCTATTACTGTATTTATCTAGTGGGTTTGCAGATTAAGACATTTGGCAGCCCATAATATTCCTGGGATTGGCTTCTTTCACATACACAGCCGTTAAGTAGGGCAGCTAAAGATGGATGAGTCTTCTGCGGCACAATGCCTCACAGTTGCAAAGTATGTGTTCCGCAGACTCAGACACTTCTCCACAGAAGCAGCGTAGTTCTGATTCTGTTTTGCCCATCTTTTCCAGGTGGCAGTGAACCGTAAGGAGACCTGTAAGCAGCCTTAGGTCCACTTCACTTAGGTGGACTTTCCCTATTCTATGACTTTTCGTTCTGGTCCAAGGATTGGTCTTGCAGCTCCTTGTCTTGCAAATTGGTCCGCTATTTCATTCCCCTCGACTCCTTGGTGCCCTGGTACCCATGACAAGGTGACTATTGTGAGACACCAGTTGCTTTAGGAGTTGGTGGCAATCGCACACTAGTCTGGGCTAAGTGACAGAGCTACTCAGAGCTCTTAGTGCTGCCTGACTATCGGAATTGATATAAATCTCCGCTCTTAGCAGGTCGTTTTCGAAACACTTTCTAGCGCAAAATTCTTTCCGCTTGAAATATGGTTGGGCTTTCTTCTAGGGCGTTTGATAGTCTACAAAGTGAGCCGTATACCTTTGCTGCAGTACCTTCTCTGTTTTTGATCTGTCTGTATACCAGATAGATGACCCGTTCTCAATAGTCACTTTGAAGGAGTGTTCAAATTCAGATGCGTGTTGCATGTGGTCAATTGGTTTTGTCTTCACATTCACGCATTTTTTCATAATGCTCATGTGGGCGACAAACTTACTTTCCTTTAACTTTAAGGACTGCATTATTCTTGAGGCTCCCATGTAGGCTTCTTTCCTCACTAGTGGGGGATAACATGACCTCCATTGCGGCGGTTGGACAGGTGTTCATTGCTCCTGTAATTCCAAGACATGTATACCTTTATACAGTTGCCAATCGGTTTTGCGCTGTCTGTTGTTTTACTTTTGGCCATCATACTATTGTAGCGTAACTGACCATGGGTCTTATAATCATTGTAAATAACCAATAGATCATTTTACACCGCAAGTCTTGCTGAATAATCTCCAGCATGTCCAGTATGTGGCTATTGCCTGGTCAATTACTCTTTTAAGATATTGGTTCCAGATACTTAACTTCACTTGCGAAGTAGATTTGTTTCCCATTTAAGGTTGGGGCTGTTAGATTTAGCATCCTTTGCCTTGTAAAAAGTACAATTATGGTTTGTAGATACTATATAGAGGTACCTAATAATGACATTTAGGGCATTTTGCATAAGATCACTAATTATCCTGTCATGCTTACTCCTAATGACGACTGTGAGGGCGTCAGTATATTCTAGGACCGTGATCCCTTGGGCGTTTAATGTGATAAGAAGCTCATCTACTACCAATGACCATAGCAGTGGAAAGCAATTCTAATTTCACAACGACTGATAGGTATTCATGACTTAAAACTGCTCTTACGCCCTTGAAACAATCAGCAACAAGCAACATCAACACAATGTTACGATTAGTGTGGAAGCACCTTACATAAGAGATATGCAGGCAATATAAATATAATGATCATATGTGTTATTTTTGTTATGGATATGGCTTGAAAGAAATATTCAGTTCCTGGAGCAAGTAACCTTTGAGAATTGATGACGATGACATAGAGCGAAACGAGATTGAAGAGGCAAGTTATCTCGTTTGCTTTGTCAATGTTTGTATTCGATACACTCTATGGACAGAGCGTAGACATTAACACAGAAGATATGCTACAGAAATTCGAAGATGTATCAAGTAAACTAATTTTTCAATTAAAAGAGGACACAAGATGGAGATGGATAAGTTCAAATACTGGTCAATCAAGAACGGAATTGATTCTTTATTATCATCACATATAAAAATAGTTCAAAAGAATATAAATCAGAAATTAACGATTCTACCTAGAAGAACAATGAAATCAATGCAGGAGAGTTGACAATATAAGTATATTGAAAAAATATAATACCTAAAATGAAAACGAGGAAAGTGAAAAAGGCGAAGACATTCAGGTATTGTACTGTCACATAATTATGATAGAACACTAAAACATGGCAAAAATCATAAAAGCGAAATATTATATGAAATGTCTACTGTTCTCCGAAATATCATAGGAGAAGGGGGAAAAAATGGTGATGCAGCTTGCAGAGACATTTCACTAAACAATATTTAAGATTTGGTAAGATAACATATATCTTCCATGATAAGCACGATAATGAAACATGTACAAGTCTGAACAAAAAATTTGAACATCTTACAGAAAATGAAAAATAAATTTTAAAAAAATAAAATAAATACAACGTCACAATGAGCGAGTGCAGGAAAAGACCAGAAGAAACAGATGCATATAACACCCCAATTGGAGTTCAAAAAAATTGCATCTCGCCTTTTAATCCAGTACTTATACCAATCAATAATATATTATATGCCTCTGTATAGTAATAATTGTAAATGTGACAACATGGTCCACGTTCACAAAACACATTCTAGCAATTTGATGTTAATTAGCCACCAGAGTGTGTACAAACGCGTGGTTTTATTTGCTCTTAGCACGAGAACATTATAGCTTCTTATTTACATTTCCCGCTAACTTTGTTAGGATAAATTATACAGATTAATTAGGAACATTAATGCTCGGGTGGTATTATTCTAATAGATTTCTGTGACTCGGCGGTCGTGTATTTGCGCTAGTAATGCCAGCGAGAATGTGTTTTTGTTTGAACAATGTCCTATTTCCAATTGAAAATAAACACTTCATTAGCATGTGAAAGAATTGGCTGACGTGCAACTACGGGTTTTCAATTATTATAATCTTGGCAAGGTTGCTTGGCTATTATGGTTATGGGCTTGTTTGTATAAATTATCATTGACAGGTGAAATGTTTTGTTTTTAAGTGAATAAAATGTGATTTTTATTATTTTTTAACACATGTTTTACCTACTTACTGGCTATTTGGACTTTCTGACGGATTTTAATCGAAAACTAGAAACTATAAATGTTATAGTCGCAGCCGTGGTGTAGTCCCGGAGTTCAGTCTTGGTGATGCTTGAGAAAAAACATTCTTGATGTCCGTTCTATCTGTTCTATCTTCCAAGGACCGTTTCTTGTGTCTTTATGAAAGCTTTTTTTTCGTGTGAACTCGCTCATTTGTCTTTGGCACAGGGAGAGTCCCGTCAAAATCCCAAACTCCAGACTTTACTTTCGTTTCTTTGATTCCCTAGAAGCCATAATGACGAGATCCATGACATTTTCCGAATTGTCGATTGCCAAAAGGTTGAAATGTCCTTTTGAAAAAAAATGGTGTTATAGTTTCGTACTGAAAAGTATCCCTCCAGCCAGTCTCTTATGAGCCGAAACTCCCATTCTCCATTACTTATGGAACCATGCGCTTGACATTTGCGATGTTGTTCCAGTATTGCTGAGACTCATTTTGAAAGCCTAGATTTAAAAATTATTATTTTGTGAGATGGTGTCTATCAAGTGGAGCTACCTGATCCTGAACCCGGAATACCTAGCCCGAATTTTCCTTTCTTTTATCGAGTAAGCTTTATCTCAAAGTGCCTGTGTTTAATAGTAGTGGCGCCTTTACCAAACCAAACTTTGACCATACCATCTATGTATCAACCAAACTGATATGTATGTATCGTATTGTTGTAAGAAAAACTTAAAAATTAAAAAAATAATTCAATTAATTGAAGTTTGTATTGGGTATAGCTGAAAATTTAGTGATAATGGCAATGATTCAGAAAACCGAACGGAAATGGAACTTTTTAAATGTCGATAATAGAATTTCCATCCTACTATAAGATTTCAAGTTAGACATAAATCAATTCAACCAGCTTGAAAGGTAATATTTCAGCCGGGATTTATGTAGGAAAATGAACAAAATTTACATTTTAATACATAACAAACACTAGGGAAAACCTGGAAAACGTTATTTCCTACCTCACCTACTATTTATTGCATTTTCTTATCGTTGACTGGTGCAGAGGCTTATTTCAGAGGCGCGCGCTTTGTTTTTAGGGTTGACGATGATTTCGCGAAATGGCAATACCTATCACTGACCGATGACATTTTGTAATTATTATTTTGCTTCCCTGTTATTGAAATTAAATGGGTGATATTCAAGTCGATTAAACCTATAAATCAATATTATGAATGATTAAGAACTTGATGGTTATAAATTCAGAAAAAAATCTGACCAAAACTTGGAACTGAACTGTAACTAGAACTCGAATATATAATACATAAATGAAGTCTTGTTGCAATTGTATACGGTGGATAAACTGGGATAATTTCTTGAAAAGACTACCTATATAAGTTTTGGGAATTGTATATTGGTTTAGATTTTCTCAAAGAAATTCGGCACTGCTGTTGTTTAGAAAGTAAATTAATTGACATATCTGATGAATATATAAAATTAAATTTATACGTCTGAAAAACCTGCAGTGATTTTTGAAAGGAACCATAAAAGTTTAAGTGAAAAATTATTGGTGCTTTTCACTTCACTGTGCAATAACTTGAAATACGATATTGGTTGAAATTGCCCGGGAGCCGCAGCGGCGCAACGTGATAAAGCTGGTGTCAAAAAGATAATAGAACAGTTGAACGTCTTTGTTGGAACTAAATGAGTGTTCTTAAATCAAACTCCAATATGGCGGATAGTGTATACCGCTAATCGACCGGAAACTTAAGATTAGAGACTTCACTTCCGCGTCACACTCGACTTTTCCCTTCGGCTTGGTATATACACGTGCGCATTTGTTCGAAATGTATGAGGGATGATGGGGTGTTATGGATTTTTTTTGACATCAAATCCGATTAAGTTTTTCGCATCAAAGTTATTACACATTTTATACATTATTCCAGTAAATTACGTTGAACTGATTTTAAATTAGGCTCAGATATTGTAGATAGTCGCTTATTGTTAACAACACAAGTAAATACATGGGATGGACAATGTGATAAGTTCTCAGCCCTGTACCAAACTTTAATAAAACGGTTGCCGCTTACCTTTAAGAACACACCCTGTACTTAGGCCAATCCAAATAATATACATTTTACATTGAGAGAACTTATCTATTATCGATTCTCGAAATATTTACTAATATCGAACACAACGTGAAAAGCCGAGCGAATGAACTTATAGAACTAACTACACATATCAAAAGAAAAAAAAAAATGCAAACCCTTTCCTGAATAAATATTTCTTCATTTTATTTATATTAGGTACATAAAAACCATTATAAACAGATTCAGTCATCCATAGCTACAATATAAATAAGCAAAGTAGAGGCTAATAATCAAAGTTTTTTTTTTTTATTTTTGGTTCACTGTGATATGAATATCAGTTTATTTAACATTTTCTACTCTTTGTCCGGAAAAAGAACACAAATTCTAAATATAAGATCTTGAGCAAATTATTGTCTACTGATAACATCACTTATTTCGAGTTGACTCAACACAACTTTGCAACAACATAACCTCAAAATGTCATATTTCGAGCGTTGTCTACATTGCTTACGCTTTGTTCATATTGTTTACTTATTGTTGTCATATTTGACATTATTGACAATTTGTTTACCTGTAAATGTAGACAAATGATAGGTTACGTGTAAAAAACAATACTGACTGACTGCCATTATCTGTGCTGGCCTTCAAGGAAGAACTAGATAAATGATGTGCCTGCAACAATGTTTTTCCTAGAGTAAGACTAATAGGATTTATTCCACCTGCTATTCTAGTTTTTTTGGAATTGACCAGTCAAAAGTCTGTGGCGTCCCTTGCCAAACTGTCTCATACTTTTTACTCACAGCTGAAACCTATAATCCACAACGACTGAGTTGCTCTGTTAATTATAAGCTAATTGTAATGCAGTAACAAAAACAATATAAGTATGCATGCAAACATCAGTCTGCTTATGTGACATTCCTCTTTGAGTTGAACACTCTATTTCTAAAGAAGAATGAGCTAATATTGTATCTACTTGTAGGTACATGAAACTGCTCTATTTCAAAAAAATGGAGATTACAAGAGCAAAAACGAGCCCGATGTTCGTGTCTGTAAAAGATGTTTTAAATTTTGAGCCGCGCCCGATTTTCAACCTGATTGGACGACATTCTAGTCCTAGATGGCGCCACGACCAAAAGTCTCTCATCATACTATTAGGAATAGAATAGGGGATAATCATACTTAGTATCGAAGGATCACCTTTGATGATGATCTTAAATAGTTTCTTCAGAGCTTACATCAGGCCTCTGATTCCTGTGTTTATTTTAATTAGCTAGCAAAAAAAAAACCATAGAGCAAAGTTGATTAGAATGTAATGTGTGATTTGTTGGTTCAATACTCAGGAGACAGTCTCCAATCGGCCCTGAAAAAATCAGCCTGCTCTCGTACATTTTTGTGTGTGTGGCCCAAGTAGGTATAGATTTCCTGAACTATAAGGAAAATCAGATTGTTTTGCATTTGGTAATTATGTCATCACAGGCGTTGTAGTTGAAAACATCTCATGATTATACAACAATAAACCAGTTGAAGACGTAAAAGTCGTTTGGTATAATAATATAATAATCACAATTTTTTTTTTACATTTTAATATAAATTTGCTTGCATGAAAATCCTAAGTTTCCCAAACTGGGAATAATAGAAAGAAAATAACTAAATGTTTTTTAAAAAAATTATTTTATCTCAATTGTCAATAAATACATAATTTACAATAATTACAATCTATAGGGATTAAATCTTGATGATTTGATGATTTCAGTTTTCGCTTTCAATCCAGCTTTCTTCGTCTTTGTCCTGATGTTAGCCTTCTGGTTGACTCTGAACATTTGTGGGCACTTGGTGATGGCTATTTTCTTCTGGAAATTAGATGAATAGAGTTGGGTTTGTTCCAATCTTTGCGTTCTCACACCCACTCCTGGTCTAGTCAGACGAATTAGAAGGTCTTCTTTTTCTTCTTTAATAGCACTTCTTACTTTTTGCCTTAAAACTGGGTCGCCCCGAGCAATGTTACTGAAGAATGATGAGCTTCTTACAATGGATAACAAAGATTTGGAATCCAGTAGTCTCATGGTAATACACCAAACTTCAATCGGCAATTCGGGAAGCTTTGCAAATGCAATAGAGGGAAGTAGAGAATACATGTTGATAGAGCGACAGTTTGCAATGGAATGACGTTAGGACGATTTGTACCTGTATTTATACCAATTTAGCTGGAAATTCTGAGAATCCTCCCTGTTTTACTAGGAATTTTTGCTTTGCACAGGTATAAATAGAGGTGTAAACGGTTCAAACGTCATTTTATTCCAACCCTTCATGCTATCCACATGTATTCTCTACTTCCATTTGTTGCAACTAAAGCTTCTAGAACTGCCGATTGAAGTTTGATGTATTATCATTCTAAATCTTTATTTTTCACTGTAAGATGAGTTTATATTGTCTGAGAGTAAGAATTGCGAAGTGCGATTAAAGGAGAAAAAGAAGACCTTTTAATCTAACTCTTCTGACTAGACCGGGAGTGGGTGTGAGGACAGAAAGATTGGAACAAACCTGACTCTATTCATCTCATTTCCACAAGAAAATATAGCCCTTACCAAGTGCTCACAAATGTTCAAAGCTAAGAAGGTAAAATTCTCAAGAAAAATTAAGGCTGGATTGAAAGCGAAAACTGAAATTATCAAAACATTAAGATTTAATCCCTAGGTATAGATCATGTATTTATTGACAATTGAAATTAATATAATTCTATAAAAGTAACTTGAAAATTTTATTGATTGGCAATTGAATATTTACGACTTTATTAGGGATTCAGTCACTTTCTCCAAGCAATTAAAGAAAACTCTTTTTTGCTAGTTTGGCCGGGTAGGAGAACCACTTCTTCTTGGGGAAGAGGCCTTGAATGTTTGAGTATTGCCTTCTTTTAGTTTCAAAAGTTTTTTCCCACGCTTTACTATGTTCATATGCTATTTTGGTTTTGATAATATTCACAATTTCCCCTTTGTTGATGTCAACAATTTTTGGCACATTTGCATCCTTACCAATGTTAGTTACCTGAAGTATCCGCAATTTCATTTCCCGGTATTTCTGAATGCCCAGGAATCCAGGCTAAGTATATATTATTTCCAATTTCATTTGCTCAGAGGCTCATCACAGTAGAGCCTCTTAGTGTTCAAAGTGATATGGTCCATCGACGCATTCAGGAAATTGCTGGATAATTTTGTCACTGCGCTGAGAGAATCTGTGAAAATAATGGCGTTTTGTAGGTTTTTCCGTAAAATTACATTACTTGCCCCATGGATGGCTATAGTTTCTGCAGTACAAATGCAGAGTTCACCCTGCAGTCTCGATGAGAATATGAAGTCAAGCTCTAGTATGTATATCCCAAATCCTGTTCTCTCACCCTTGTTCGAAGCGTCTGTGTAGACGAATTTATATTTTTCTCTCAGGTTCGCCGTCTCCGACATAAATTTTTCGTTGGTAGCCATGTCTCCTCTGTTCAGGTTGTGATCCATCTTCTTTAGTGATTGTACTTGGGTACTGTAATCTATGTCATAACAGGGGTAAACTTCTTTTTTGTACATTTTAGAGAAATATGAAAAAAAAAAAAATGAGTTTGTGAGTAACATTTGTGTAGTTGGATCATGATTTGGATTAATGGATGATTCAGTATAGCTAGTGGTTTCGCAATGAATTTCACTGCCAACCATTTTCTTCTGTAATCCAGGGCCATCATTGCAACTTCAGCCACGAGGATATTGGTAAGGGTAGATCTCATGCCGCCCAGGCAAAATCTGAGTCCTTCAAACAGTAGGGAGTTTGACTTGTTCGTGTTTTTCTTTGAGGTAGGGTTGATGAAGATAGATCCAAAATCCAGATGTGATCTTACTAGTGAATGCCATTAAAAGGGTCTGAGGATCCATTCCTTACCACACCCTTCCAAATCTTCTTATTATATTCAAACCCTTTCTAGCATTGTTTGTAATATTCTCCACATGTTTATCTCACTTCAGGGTTTTCTGAAGTGTTACTCCTAGATACTTGACTTGGTTTTTGTATGGTATTGTTGAGTGTTCAAAAACTATGTTGGGGAGAGCTTCTTTTCGTGTGCCTTTTGTGAACCATACTGATTCACATTTTTCGGTCGAGAGGACTAGGGCGTTTTCCTTCAACCATTCGCTCAACCTTATCAAGGCGCTGTTGATTTTCTGCGAGAGTATTTGAATGTTCTTGCCCCTACAATATAATACCAAGTCGTCAGCATAACCTATTAGTTGTACCTCTTTCAGCAATAGTTTGAAAATGTCCATCACATATATGTTGAAGAGTATTGTGGTGAGTGGGGAACTCTGTGGAAGCCCAGAGGCTGTCAGTGTTGGTCCTGCATATGAACCATCATGCTTTCTAGAGTAGAGTAGTGTATTCGACACGAGTCTGAATGTTATATTTGCCAGTTCAATTGAAATACCTGTTTCTACCATTTTCTCATACAAAAGATGTACATATATCCACCGTCGAATGCTGATTTAATATCCAGAAACACTGCCAATATAGTTTCCTTTTGGCTGAAAGCCAAATTGACATGCGATGACAGAATCGCAATGTTATTTTTAATCCCCATTCCTTTCCTAAACCTAGTCTGGAACCAATTGAGCCTCTTAATGTTTTCCAACCACCAGTGTAAACGGTTTTTGATCATAATCTCCAGAAGTTTTGCAATAGCAAGAAGATAGAACTATCGATCTATAACTTTCTACATTTGATGGGTTTTTATTTGGTTTCAGAATTGGAATGATTTTATGGTTTTTTTCAAGATTCAGGAATTGTATTCCTGAAAAACAGTTGTTGTATATCTGGAGCAAACATACTGTGGCTTTGGGAGGGAGACTGCTCAACATTTTGTACACAATGTTGTCCATTCCTGGTGCAGATAGGCTTTTTCCTCTTAGGCCATTTTTCAGTTCATGAAGAGAGCAAAGTGTTAAGTTGCCAGGTAAAGGTTTGAGGGTGAACTCTGGATCCATGTTGCATATTGCCATATTGATTACGTCTGTGATAGTTTCATTGCTTATACTTGTTTCATTGAAGGGTTTATGAATATTTGAAAACTTTTTTATTTTTTGCCAAACATAAGTCAGGTTGAAATCTCTATTTAGGGTCTCGCAAAATTTGATGAATGAACTATTTTCTTTCTTCTTAAATGTAGTTTAGAGCGGGCAATTGATCTTTTGGCTTCTATGTAGTTTTCTATCGTTAAGCTGCTGTTAAAGTTTTGGATCTTTTCTATCCTCTCTTTATTGATTACGGAGCATTGTTCGTCCCACCACGGGTTGACTGCTACTTTTTGAATTGTTGCAAATTCTGTATGGCCTGCCGCCCCAGCCGCAGTGTTGATTATTTTGTGTAGCTCTGCAAAGTTGGGATAGTCGTGAAGATTATCCATGTCTTCCTCGACCTTTTCGTGACAGAAATCCCAATCCGCCTTGTGAAAATTTCTAATGGGGAAGGTTTCCCTCCTGAACTCTTGACCGATGTCAAACTCCGAGGGTCCTCCCTTGTAATTGACCATTGTAGGGAAGTGATCACTATTTCCGCAATCTGGCAATACGTTCCAGGACAAGGCAGGCGCCAAAACCTTGCTGGCTAAGGCGATGTCAACCGCACTGCTCTTTCTGTCAGGACCTTGAAATAGAGTAGCTGTTCCATCATTTCGGATTACTATGTCCTTGCTGAGTAAAAATTCATTAATTTTCGTCCCTCCCACGTTGGGGACACATTCATCCTAAGTTTCCCAGGTGATAACAGTTGAGATCACCCATAAGTAAAGTTTGTCCTGACAGGGACTGAACGATCTCATTCGAAAATTGTGTGCTCGCATTGCCATTGGAGTTTGAATATTTGTTGATCATGTTGAGCTCAGAAATGTTTATAATTATATATTGGATTCGTCCATTGTTGAAGTTTTTAGCATGTTTAAAAATGAGGTTGTTATATTGATGCATGTGGCCACGCCTGCGTAACCATCGTCCCTATATCCTATCTTATAATGTTGTAAGTATTTTAAAGTTAATTTATTGTTCGGTCTGAGCCAAGTTTCATTGAGAAGTATTTGGTCTGGATCGTATTTGTTAAATAATGCTACCAGGTTAATTTTTTAACTAACCCAAGTTAGCAGAAACAAGTTTTCTTTAATTTCCTGAAGAAAGTGACTGAATCCCTAATAAAATTTATAAAAGTATATACTGTAACGGTAACACATCTGCCAGGATAACGCATCCGCCAGGATGTCTAGAATCCAACCAAACTGTACAGAATTGGACAGCTGATTCGAGATTTTACGTTGATGTTCGGGAACAAGGTCGATCGCGTTTATTCCAGAATTTGCAAGAATAGATTAGGGATATATAAAGGCCGGTATTAGTTTGTAGTTTTTAAGTTGAAGTTCTGCTGTTATACGATTTATTTAGTGATTATTGTTGGGAGTTGTAAAGAGTTTAGTTGTTTACTTAGTGAAGTAATCAGTGTCAGAGTGAATAGTAACGTGATATAAATTATTGTTGTGTTAATTGGACTTTGATTATGGAACAAACGGACCCAAGATTTCTGTCACGTACACCAGACCCGTGACAATACATTTACTTATTTTCTGTTTCTTGTTGGGGATTCTGTTTCAAAAATCAGTATAATTGGAAGAAAGTAATTTTATTGAATTATCTTCAAATTGAATAGGTCTCTTGGTATATTACCATGAGACTGATGGATGTTCTTTGGTTGGTTTGAGTTCTTAACTGAAGTTAGCTTACTCCCACTTTTACCATTGAGTTCGTATGAGGGTCTATTTGTAATATTGTAAGTCTGATGATGCTGATGCAATATTATTTGAATAATTTTTGAACTGTGAGGCTGATTTTGTGTTTTGGCTTTGTCAGCCAAATAATAGAAGATTGCATCCATAAATATGGCTTTCGACATCAATAATAATTGTAAATTTTAACTGCAATTGACAAAAAATCAGAATCGTCAGCTGAATTTCGAAAATTCCACCCATTTCCTTCAGAAGGCATTTTATATCTAAACCCAATGAAAGATTTGGGTATAATACAAAATCCTAACGATTTGCAAATCCTTTATAATAATGATGATTGAATTGAAATACACTACCTGACACATTCAACCTTCATGAATTTATTTTGTCGATTTGTTGATTCTAATATATTTTGTATCTTGAATATTGTTATAATATTCTATGTTCCAACGTTAAACTATTGACTTTTTGCTGCTTTCGACGTTCCATATTCGAGTTCTTTTTAAAACAGCCCCAAATAAAAAAGAGCTTAATCAATATTACAGGTATAAAAAGCCTCCATAATATCGTTGGGGGAGAGCGAATAATAACAATCTCCCGCTCCAGCACAGCCAGTTGCTATGGATACAAGCGAAGGGGAAAAGGAATTATTATATTTTGATGGTTATGATACTTTTTCTAAAGGAAAGATTTCAGCTTAAGTTGAAAAATTTACCGTTTAACTTGAAAACACTTCTTGGAATACATAAAGTTTTATTTATGGTTGCTTACTAAACTTTCTAAAAGTTTAGTTGGATAACGATTGTTTCACGGTGTCAGGAATTTAATCCTACGAGTTTAAATTTAAATTTACGATACCGTTATAGTTTATTTTTAAGTATTTAATTGGAAACCAGCCTCTTCTTCTAAGGTAAAGAGATCCCAATGCAAGAACCCGCATCGTTCTCCTCCTTTGTGAGCGACTAATTCATGGTAAACCGCCACTAAAATTCAACGTGAAGCAAACAAACAAGTCATTTGTTCAGCTAATGAGTCTGATTTGAAATTTATTTGCAGGCCCAGCGAAAATTTCCGAGTAGTACCGCGCGTCTGTGCCCAACGAGAGTGCTTAATAGCACATTGTCTGGCTGAAGAACGAACGATCTTAGGTCTGCCCTGTTGGGCGGTACTGCTTCGTTATGGCCTGAGTGACACAGCCACCTCGCACCGTCTTGTTAGTGCTCCGTGCAAGCCGAACCACTTTACATTGAATGAAGATATCGGCATAATAAGCTAAATGGACACGGCTCTACCAGATATTTATCACGGCCTGTTTTTTACCTATTTGGAATAAGAGCTGCCATGTCGGTAACTAGGACATTTTATGGGCCCATTTTAGTTCTATGCGAACGGGAAACTGTAACTTCTCGTAAGCATTTATATGTATTGTTAGTTTTCCATTCCTAATGTTGTTTATCGTTGTCCACTACTGTACTGAAGAACTTGATCTGCAGATAAACTCATAGATGTCTTCTGAATTACAATCAACTCTCGTTTAAAATAGTTTTCCAAAATTCGATTTTTGTGATAATTTAATTCAGCAATTTTACCCTTGTTTTTGCTACTATCAAAAATTTGTTGCTTAATTTTTGTGAAGACCTGGATTTGTAGGTATATATTTGAATTGGTGCGTGATATTTGCTGATATTCAGAAATCAAATATTTACGGAAATTTTGTTGTAATGATTTGGTGGTATTTGAATTCATGTATCATGCTCTGACAAGCAATATGTGAATTGTAAATTCCTTATGCCTAATTTCATCATGATTCCAATCTGCTACATATTAAATCTAATTTCCTCATCTACTCGGACATCAAGATTCGTCAATCTCTTGATTCTCCAAATCCTCTTCTCGTTGGTTTTGACGAAAGAGTGCAATGAAGGGCATTGACCCATTCTTGCTTCTTTCCTTCATCTGAATGTTTTCTGTGTCATTGTTGCTGAGCCTTCTCATCTCTTTCTCAATCTTTGCTTCTACAATTTCCTGCGTTTTCACTCATACTGGTATATCATCTTTGGTATGGCAATCAAATAAAATCAGCAATCCCTTATGAATCATATCGAATGGAAGTTTTAAAGCGCGCTGGTGGGACCTGTACAGAAAAATAGCTAAATTATTAAAATATTATTTATGTTTCCAATAAAAGTAGATATTTCATTTAAATGTGATTTCATCAAGATAAATGAAAACTCATGAACCAAATAAAACCCTCTATGCAAATCCAGCCGCTCCGCCTCGTAGGGAAATATCCAGCAGAAACGAAAGCTGAAGGAGCACACATAATACCGTTCTTCAGCGGCCTTAATCAAAAAATAAAAGTGGAAAATCCCGAAAGTTAATTCGGTGCGTCGTAAAGTTTATTTGATGATGGCAAAGCTTCTATAACCGGGGCCCCGTCTCACTCAAAAACGCTCCCATTTGAATTTCTCGGCTTCGCCATTTTATTACGAATTCCGCTTTATATTTAAATTTGGCCAATTCAATATTCATGCAATATCATTTCTGCTACTCGACAAACTCGTAAGGGCGAAATGTGAACCCGTAAGTCTTACGAGAGGGGCGTATCGGGGAATATTTAGGCGTTTCTTATTTTGGAAAAGAGGCAAAGGAAATTGCGAGCTTTTTATCAAGTTTATATGGTTTGGAATTGTATATTTTTGAAATGAATTGAAAAAGCGATAGGTACCTTCTCAATTTTTATTATGTGAGACGGTAGACGGAGTAGGTATAAGAATTCTTTGTCTTGCTTAGCCTTGTTTCGCCAATAAAGTCCTCTAAGCCGACAAACAATACATCACAAAAATCACGAAATTAATTTCCCCCGTTGACACTAAACATAGGTCTTTATTATTTTATCTAGACTCTATAGTCTTGTTTCCTATTTCGATGACACAAAAAAGATAAAGGTCCTCCGGATCCGTTGGCAGACCATTTGTTTACAAAGTGACATCTACACCGGTCCCCGAAAGAAAAGAAAATACTACGAGGTAGCCAGCTTTATAAGTAAATTATCATCTTTTGTTGAGCCGGCTACCAAAAACTACACATTTTTGATACCGGTCGCAGATAAGCTGCCGCGATTTAAATATTGTTGAAGATTTTTATGTTGTCAATGAAACCACAGGATATAAATTGTTACTGGGTATGGGCTGCGGGTACGGAAGGTTGGTTTCTTGAGAATTTTTCGGTTTTTATTTTGTCAAATTCGATTAGAGGAATTATAGATTCATTAGCAGCATTTTTGGAAACACCCAGCTCTCTTTTGTCTAAGCCCTTTGAGGGTATCAGCCATGACATTTTATTATACAAGACTGTATACGGTAGGTATCTGAAATTGATTAGGGTTTTGATCAGATTTGTCGAGATTTGAATCAGTTATCAATCAAGTAAGCTTGCTCAAGACTTTAGAGTCTATCTATTTCAGTTTCGGTAGAGATCCAAAAATGTTCAGTTGTGTGTGGTCGTTCTCAACTCAATAGTTGTAATCTATCTAATTGTCTCTCCAATTAGAAAAAAAATTTATCTCATAATAATTCATGTCGCAATAGAACATGAATCTCTAATAAATCACTGTACAGATATTTCGTTCGTTAATTAAGTCGTAACATTCCATCGACATAACCGGAACCAGAGAAGAATAAAGAATGCCTCAATGATGTATTAATAAATCGGTGACCGTCGCCATCATAGGCCGCCATAATAAAGTAAATGAGACGTAGCCGAGGCACTTGCATGTTTGGTTATTTGTCAGTGACATTCAGTATTTATTGAAGACAACGCGGAGTTAAAGATCTTCGTGCGCTTAGCTTAGAATGAGTGGAATCCGCTGGAGCTGTCCATCTATTATTTTCCTCTCACATATTGACCTCTCACCGGGTGATTCTTGAAATTCGTGGCATGCGTACCAATAGATCAATCGCATCGACCATAGATTTCTTTTTTTTTTCCGCGCGCTAATATTTATTTATTAATTTATCGATCTTGTTTTTGCTTTTTGATGTCGCTTCATTCCGTAATAAAGTCATTGAAATTCTAATTGCAACGTGGTTAAACATCGGAGATCTTGGGTTATTATTCTGCAACATAAGATTTGCTTAGCAACTAGTGCCAATCTATTTTAAATAGCAAATTGCATATAGTCACGACTAAATCGATAATCATTAGCAGATCGACTATCGAGATCAAATGCGTAGACTGTACGTCCCTGCCTCCAACTTAAGATCATTAACTCTCATCTCACTTATATCAGAAACTACTTTCGAACGTAATATAAAAGGCAGTCAACTGGTTAAATACCTCGAAGCCAATAAGCTCATCTCTAATAAACAATACAAATTTCGTTTCAAAAGATCAGCAGAGTATCTGCTGGCGTACGTCAATCCTATTGGGAACTCGACTCTCGAAAAATATAGCGAATCCAGAATTGTAGCATTGGATATTGTCATGGCTTTTGATCAGGTCAAGCATAAACATCTCCTCAGCAAACTTCCATCGTATGGTCTTCCGAATGAATTTTGTCATTTGCTGGGGAGTTTTTGGGGAGGCAGGTCACTGCATGTTGTGGTCGATGGTGTGTCTTCTGATAATTTACCTACAAATTCTGTATGATTATTCAAAAACTGTACATAGGATTGAATTCATAATAACATGGAAAGGTTGAGGGGGTAGTCAGAAACAGGAAAATACCAGTAGCGTGCACTCGATCTATAACGTACTATTTGGCAAGTGCCTTATTATACTGCGTACGGCTAGTCAGCATCAGTTCGGAGGCCATGGGTTTATGGATTCTTTGTAAAAGATTAAGACCACAATTTCAGTTACACTCTACCAAGAGGCAAATTTAACACCAGAAAGGTGACAATTATTGTTAGGGCAACCTCAGGGTAAAATTCTAGAATTTTATTTAAGGGGCACGTACTGACGTAATTCAGTGTCAGGTGATTTATATAAGATTTGCCTAAATAGTAAAAAGTGCAACTTACATGTATATAAGTGTTAGTTATCTTCAAATGTATGTGTAAACTCAGAAGTTCCTAAAGTGAGGTTATCTACATGTTTGGTCTCACTGTAGATAGACTATGGTATGGTAAGTGAGTCCTATGGAAGTCCTATCCACGTTTTTTCTGTTTAACGTGGAACTCAACATTTTCTTGTTCTATCAGGGTGGTGCCAAAAGGGTTGCTGAAGGGAAGCTACCAAAGCCCCAACTAAGAGTAACCTAGTTCCAGCCTAGAATCTCTCTAGATACAGCCTAGGATCCTCTAACTACAGCCTAGGAGCTGTCTAAATATAGCCTAGAATCTCTCTAGATACAGCTTAGAATCTTCTGAGTACAGCCTAGGAGCTGTTTAGATATAGTCTAGAACCCTATAACGATGTTCGTATAAAAAAACAGATCGAGCTCCAAACATTAGAAATAATCTTACCTCTAACTGAGGGATGCTCTAGGCCAAAAGTGAAGTCTTAAACTTCCAAAAGCTGCTCGGAACGATCCTATTGAAGAAATGAAACACGTGTTGTAGGATAATAATTCCTGAAGAAGATCTCAAAACTTACCGAAACAAAATCCAAAATGACCAAGGGACAACTCTAGACAATGATCAACAAGAAATTAGTCTAATTTGAGTTTCCCTGGCACAAAATTCCAAAAAGTCTTGCCCAAAAATTATTAGAGCCAAAACCGGACCTTACAGCATGAGGTCTCAAATCAAAAGGGCACATTCTTCCTTTTAGATTTGGGAAGAAGGCTTCCATTTGTCAAACTTCTAATTTTGACATTGATGAAAATTATAAAAAAGGGCGTGTTAAGTTTCACCCCAAAAATACGAACTGAAAAGTGGGTTGTGTATAAATGACTCCAGATAACCGGTGAATGTTGAAAATTGCCTATAGAACATATATCAAAAAGTAAAACAGGTCTAAAGAAAAGGCCTAGACTAGACATCTGTTCAATGACAGATGTATCATGAAACTGAAAAATCGAAAAAAGTAAAAAACAGCAACTATAGGTATCCTAACCTCAGATTATTTGATTGGATTTGCCAACTAAAGATGATGATACTCTCTTCTTTTTATAAGATTCTAATCAATAACAGCGGGCCCTGCCGTACTGAATCAAACCTTCCTAGATCAATTAACTACAATTGCAAACCTGAACCAAAAAACTTCTAGTAGAAGGCAGTACTCAAGTAATAAAATCTGGGCACAGAAAAGATAGTCGTTTATTCATTTATTTCTTTATAGTTCCGTATGGAATCATATCCACTAGAGCAAAACAAAGTAGCATATTAGCCAAGAAATTGAAAATGCTACAGATCGACCTACGAATGGAGAACCATTTTAAGCCTTTCTAAGGGTCAAATCAGACCATGTAGGGATTATACAATAATCGAAAATCGAACGCAGTGAAAGCAGACCAGAAATCAAAGTAGGTATAACTTAACCTTAAACCTTACGTACTCCTAAAAATAGATAAACCACCAAACATAATAATTCGAAAAAATAGTTCATGGCTCAAAAAGACCTGTGTTCAAATTATATTTGTGAAAAAACACCAAGTCGTGGTCTCAAAAATTTTAATATCAAGGTTACATGTTTCGCCCAATAATGGGCATCATCAGACCAATAAAAAGAAAACCTCTTACACTAAAAACAAACATGTACAGAAACACATACCTTAAACTGAACTCTTGGAGTGAGTGTATAAAACGGACGCATACATTCAATACATCATATAAGAAAATTCTTAAAATAATATACAAACGCATTAAAAATAAGTAAAACAAAAGTGGAACATGTCCCGAAGCTGACAAGGGCAAGACAGAAATCACACATAACCTAATCTAGATCCAAGTAAAGGAGGACATGCGCAAGTTGTTCGGAGCAGGCGGACGAGGTGCGACCATCTCAAGAATCCCGAATGAGCACGTTAAATGAAAAAAGAAGAAGAAGAAGAAAAAGCAAACAGAAGAGGAGAACGACATGACAACTGTCCAGAGAGAGAGAGAGACATAAAGCATATGTTTTTGGAAAACCAATAAATCCAACCCCAATGCCCTAATGTGAAAAAAGTATTATTTAAATTATGTTATTAAAAATTAAATTGGGTTCAAAATTGAACACGTCGTTCACACAGGTCAGGACAGGGCTCTTCTTGGCTCTAGTTATTTCGTCTAAAGGCGCGTACAGATACAGCGAACGAAGGCGAACGAATTCGTTCGAATAAATTCGCAAGAATTTGTTCGGCGACGATAGAATATTCGCTTTCTTGTCCACATTGAACAAACGAACGCAAACAAATTTTTTCGTTGTTATTCATTTATTTTCGCCAGCATCCAAATTCAACGAATAATTTTCCGTACAACCCTAAATACGTACACACTATAAATAGACCGAATAAATTCGGCCGAATTTTACCGCCCTGTAAGCGAAACCTTGCGAAGGCGAACAAATGCATTCAATAGCGTTCGTTAGTACGTACACACTTACCGAACGAATTCGTTCGACAATGTTCTTTCGCCTTCGTTCGCTGTATCTGTACGCGCCTTAAGGTTATTTCCATTTTCTCCAATGAGTCAAATTTCCTTCCCTTATCACATTGATGTAAAACTTTAACGTTTTCAGGAATGGTTTGCGAAGGCGGAATTGGTATCAGTTATACCAAAATCTCTATATTTTTGCACATAGCTAAGGTGTTCTTTAATTCTAGATGATACCTTTCTGCCAGACTGGCCAACATAAACAGCAGGACAATCTCCGCAATTTATGGAGTAAACTCCCGACTTATCAAGGAAATTAGTTTTGTCTTTGTTACGTACGAGGTGTCGTTTTAAACTTTTTATTGTAACATAATAATATTAAGTTGAATAGTAGGTACTTATAGTAAATAGTACCTACGACTCTTTGAGTCCTGAACTAGCTTAAAAATATTTATATTTAGGTATAATTTAACTAACAAGTTTGCCAAGAGCGGTACCTTCGTAAATGGCCATTCAATCCTAGTGTACAAAACAAAGTATCTACTGTACTCAGTGCAACATTCAGTGTCTATGGAGTAATATCTATATTTATTCAAAATCCGTACTAAACCAACTAAAAAAATCTTACATAGCCTAACCTGAAGGGTGTCTTTTCCTTAATAATATTAGTACAAACTATTGAATTTAAATATTTCTGTACTGAAGGCTGCAGAATTGGAAAAATGTCACAGTGGGAGCGATATCTCTAGTTGTGACGAGATATCCAGTGAAGGCGCTCCGCCAGGTTTGATGGTTCCCAGACAAAACAACAGTTATCAAACCTGAGTAAACACTGATTCGCTGACGGAACCCTGGGGGTCTCACTGATAGCTTGCCAGTGGTTCACATGGTCTGAAGCTGGATCAGAGTGATGACAATATGCAACTGGACCTGGGCACAGAAGTTCAGCAATCGGAAGTCAGTGGTGCCATAAAGGGGTCCAACAGCTTGGTACTTGCTCTTAGCAGCGTAATGGTTTACGTAATGGTCACAAACAGGACTCAACGCTCAACGTGTAGAGGTTAGGAGGTGAAGCTTGAAGTAGATGGAAAAAGCTTAGAGCTAGGACTAAAGCTTAGATAGAAGCTTGTTTCAAAGGCCTAAAGCAAAAAAGGGCTATGAGTCTGGCTAGAACGATAGGTATGTACCATATTCGAAATTCAACCATAAAATAACTATATTTTTTTATACATAGATTATCAAGAAAAACGGAGAGAAAACAAATGACAAAACCACTCACCAAAATACTTTGGCCTTTAGGGACTGGAAGAGCACAAGTAATTGATTCACGTCGCCCTTTTTTCTGCTCACAAAGAAATCCGCGCAAGGCGCTTTGGTGCTAAAATTACTGATTAGCCACCGGATATTAATGAGCGAAAACTCGACGATTTCAGAAATTGGCAAGAAAATGTGCCTGAGGAACTTTCCCGAACACTCAATCGTGCAAAATCTTCTACCTGAATGAATGACCTCTGGGTGTCCCTTGAATGTCCTTTTTAAAGTGATGGGACTAAGGAATTTCGTTGGTAGATGAGCATGGGCAATTTTTGGTCGGTTGGGAGTACCAACTTGGTACCGGTCAATAACCTTACTTAAAGAGCTGTCAATCCGATGTTCTGATGTAAATATTATGATTTGATTTATTAATAAATAAAATGACTATTTATTTTAATTTTTTCCCAAAGAAAATCAACCATAAACCTTCCAACTTCAATAATTCTGGAAAGAACGAAAAGCTCGATAAAAAGGGTGGGTTTATGAAGGTATCTTAAGTGTCGATCCTACAGTATCTGGATTACCATCAACGCTATTAGGTGAGAGGAATATTCCTATTTTTTTTTTTTTTTTCATTTTCCGGGCGAAAGATAATGGTTTATCATCTCTTGAAGTCATTTTTATTTTCGCCTGGGAAAAAATTCGCCATTAACAACTTATCAGAAAGAAACTGAGATACGCTGTATTTACAACTTTCTCCTCCTAGGATGCAGCTACCATTCAGGGGGAGGAAGAAAGGGTACGTGCCACACTCAGCATACTTCCCGAGAGACAGGCAAGCAGAAGAACAGAAGAACCATTTGTGGCTATAGTGAGACGATCCATCAACCACTGATGAATAGGCAACCGACACCTGAGGACTGCGAAGCAAATGCTCACCACAGGGACTTCAATCAAAAAAGTGAGCTACTAATTAGCCATTATTATCGAGGAAACGATATATTGTAAACATTGTAAACTGGTGATCTAACAATCAGCAACCAGCTCAAACTTTCTGAGCAACAAATCGTTGACTGGCAGATGATACTGATTGCACACTATGTATGTAGTGTGCAAGTAGACAGAAGACATGCTTAGAGAAATATAAACAAACGTAAGCCATAATGAACCGATGATCAGCAGTGGAGGACTGTAAAAAAAAATAAACAGCAATGACAAAAACTTATGGGCCGGCCTTTGTTTATTTTTGTCTACACAAGATTGCTCCATTTCCTAAATTTGCACGAGGCAGCAAAAGAATCTGTGTTCTTTTTTCAATCCTGTCCTGTTTCATTTCCCATTCTATCCAGTTTAAACAATAACACACAGCCCGGTAATAGACCCAGTTCAATTTGTAATTCGAAACCAAGTTGTCGAAAAAGCTAAACCGACGAAATTAATAACCCTTGCTCTAATCGAGAAAATCCTTTTATTGAACAGCTTCAGCTTCAATTCCCCGGTATTTGGCAGAGAGGAAATTCGTGCCGCTAAAAATCTAATAAATATCGCATTTCCAATATCCGATTGGCTAGAATTTTTCCGGAAGTCTGCGCTCCAGGGAACGGTTTAGAGATTTTTGGAACGAAATCAATCTGCACCAATATCGTATAGATTTATCAGGAATGGGTTCCAGATAAGTAATATTGAATAATGAACATATTTTCAACCGAAAAATTTGCACATAAAAACAAATTAATTAGTTTTCATACATCAACATAAAAAGTTTGTCGACAACAGGAGGAAAATCTAATTTAAATTTGTTTTTAGAACAATGATGCTGCAACAATAACTTACGGCGGCCGTAAGCTCGATGATTGATGACATAAAGTTTAAGTTTAAAGACGACAAAGCAATTTAATTTTAGTCGCTGGTTAAGCAAGTGACGATTAGTCAATGGATTTGTTAATTTCCGAGGTTCCTTTTGAAGACCGAGCAGGTAATTTGTGACAGGCTTAATTATAGACAAACCGCAAAAAAAAATTAGAATAAAGTCTGCTGATGCATGGATAAATTAAAAGCAAATGAACAACTAGCTGGCAGAAGTTAATGTAGTGAAAAGAGAAGATTGAGTCAAGCAATAACCTCTTGAAAGGGCAAATATGAATATAGACTTTCCTCCCACAATTGGCGTCTAATCTGAATCACTTGGTGTAAATAACAAACTGCACCCTCCGATTAACTACATCCCTCTATCTAAATGCGATCACGTGAGTTGCACGTGCGGATTAGCGAGGAACAAAGCGAAAGCGTTTTTGTTTAAACAGCATGATTGATGGATGACTTGACGGAAACGGTCCTAATTCTCGATATAATACCCGATTTATTCTTGATAAGAATCTTTTACGTACGTCGAGAGATGGATGTTATCGCGCAAGCAAAAGCCTATTTGGACGAAAGCGTTAATTGTCGATAAATCAAAAAATATTGTGGCTGTTATAAAAATATAGAGTCTTAGCCGAGAAAAACTTAAAGCTGTACCTCTAAGCTAACCAGAAAAACACCAAATTGAATCTTCATTTCGAGAATTTTTTTAACATTCAGCAATGAGCCAACATCACTTATAAAATAGGGTATTCACTTCAATTCCACTAATCGCTTTATGTGAGAACCAAATGAGAAGATTTAGATTTAGGACCAGCTGTGGGTCCGATTATCTGGTAAACATGCTCTTACACCTCATGTAGTCCACCTCTTCTGAGACCTAGGTTGTTGTTCGTTTCTGCCATTCGAGCCCATACTCTACACTTTAGCCTTGGAAACTTTCATTGTCTCATTGTAGTCCATACAATACATACTTCTTCTCATTCATACTTGAAGACTAGATGGTTGGCGGGAATGCGGGCGACCTATCGTTACGTACTACTGCGGTCAACCCACTGATCTCAAAAATAAATGGATAAACAATCGTACGGCTTGATTGGCTAAATTTGTGCGAAAATTTGGGGTCAATATTCTACGAACAGTTGTGCAACGGAACAGCCTAACGCCTGCGCAGTGTTTATCTTTCGAACAACTGTTCTAAATTTTGAAATATCCTTGATTTTCATTGGTTATATTTCGCGTATGCACAGTACATGTATCTACTGCGCATGCCCACAGCTGTCCGAGTTGTTTTCTTATGACCTCGTAAATTAGCAGCATTAGAAGCGTCCTTTGTTTATCCATTTATTTTTGAGATCAGTGGGTCACCCATCCAATCTCCATCCTGACACTACGTTGCTTGGCCTGCTTAAGGCGACTTGCGTCCTCTATCACCAAGTACCAACGTACTGGTTATCTCTGAGACCTTTACTGAGACCAACTCATAATGTAATTGTATAGAGAAACAATCTGCAAACATTTGTCTTTCTTAGGCACATACAAATTATTAATATGTGTTATTAAAATCTACATAGAATATCCATTTACTGAAGTTAGTTTCAAACATTTTCCAACTCCACAAGCTAAGCAAAGAAAAGATAACCTCTATACTGAACAGTTAACCAACGATAATATTACCTTTTATCCTCGAAAAATCCCCTACAGACATCGATTTGGACCAATATCTTACATATCAGATCGTTCCAAATTCTTTTTAATAAAAGAAACGCTTTCGAAAATACTATTGTGTTCTCAGCAGGAAAGAAAATATTTCAGTAATCGAAAGCTTGTGTTATGTACCTATATATTGAATAGATGTTAAAAATAAATTTTTGCTCTGACCTGGTCTATTTACAAATTACTCTAGGAAAAATAAAAGATAAGTTCGATAATTTTAGTCAGGTAGCAGGAAAAGAGATTTTTGAATGACTTAGCGCATTAGTGAATGAGTTTGAAAAAGAAGCAAACAAAACATGTTTGAAATTTGGACCGATGAATGAACGAACAAAAATAACCGGTCGTTAAGTGGTGCACTAATTGACTTGATAAGTTTATCTAGAGTATAAAGGATAATGGCAGAAAACGGATTTATACCAATTATTTCTGGCATGACAAATTTTTAAAATGCTTCTGAAACAATGAAAATAAAAGAAAATGTTTTGTAAAATTGCATTGCCGTATTTTTTTATGTATATATTAAGTTTCCTAATACCCTTAACAAAAAGGATTTCTTTATTTAATACCCAATTTCCCCAGTAAAAACCTCTCGTCCATTATTTTTCCAACATGGCAAATCTGCTGGAATCCAGAGTGAAAAGCGAGCGTTTCACGCATGCCCCCAGCAGCAATATCATTCTTCCCCTGCTGGTTTCATAACGACCGCAAAACTAATATACCAATTACGGCCCTAGTGGGATATAACCGACCGACCCTCGCAGTTAGCCGTCCGACGGCCGATAACTGCCTTTTCTCCGGCCCGATTTAGCTCAACAATGTCATTGTCGACACCCCCTCCCGTATTAAATTGCCCTAAGATTAATCCATGGAATTTTAATGAAACGACAAAAAAAAGTCGGAGTCTCTTAATTGAATCGTTCTTCTTGTTTAATTAATTTTTTCTATCTTCACATTTAACGATAGAGTTTAACTTCAGCTCTTATAATTTGGTTAAAACAGTTTAGGCTTAGGTAGATAAAAAAGACATTTGCTATAAAAAATCTATAATGGCTTCAAAATCGATTTTCACTAATTCTGTTTTCCCACTATCAACCTTTCATTAACTTCAGCTATAGGTACCCTACTGTGTTGTCTCTGACATATATGCAATATAGATCCACCGTTTCCACATTAAACTGAGGAACATTATATTGGTCGCGTGGACGTCGGAGCGGACACCGCCCAACTCAAAAAATATTGACTAAATCTGACGCTGCGTGGAGCCGCTCGTATTAAGAACATTTTTAAAATACACAAACTCCCTGCTCTTTCTTGAAGTAACTTGTAACGTGGTCATCCTGAAAAGTTGTTATCATCAGCCTATGCCTATTCAAACTCACAAATAGTTGTGGATAGCTCCGTATTGGCTCCAAGTTTGCTACGAGTAAAATAGATGATCATGATACGAGTTTTTTTTTTTATATTGGTCCTATGAACGGAAGAAATTAAGTGACTATTAACCCTCCGTTTGAACACGTTAAGGTTGAATCGTTCAGGAAATGAAGTAGGAGGGACTGAGTTCCAGAGGTGGGCAGTACGCCACCAGAAAGATGCCTAGTGATGCCGCGAGACTCGAGACTGGTCTCGTCTTGTCTCGTCTCGTCTCGACTTTTCGAGACGAGACTGGCTTTTGGTCTCGTCTCGTGAAGTCTCGACGAGATGAGACCAGACTCGGCGAGAGTCTCGTGTAGTCTCGAGTCTCGAGATTACAATTAAAATTTTTCTTTCATAGCTCTATTATTGGACTATTCTGGGCTATTTGAATATAAAATCAGTAAATTTCAATAATAACATTTAATGGGATGATTTCTACATACACTTTTTCCCGAGGGTTTATACTTTTGACATAATTTACCTTCCTTTTTTAAAAAACAGAAATTGACTAAAACAGAAACAAATCAATGACGTCAGAAATGTTCGTCGGTTCTTAAACCAGAAGTCATTGGGCAAGTTTTTAAAACCATAAATGACATATGCGCATTTCTCCCGATGTAGGTAATGCTGTCCTTGTCATTTGACAGTAGCAAAACAAGGATAGGTTACTCAGAGAAATGCGCATAAGCAAATGGTGAATTTAAAAACTTGGCCATTCATTTTATTTTGTCAAAAAAATTGAATCTGTCATATATGAATTGATCTGCAACAATCCTTTTTTTTTCAAGTTTTGACGTCTTTGATGTCAAAAGTATAAACCCTCGTGAAACGAACTTTACCTACCTGCTTAATTTTCAGATTCCACTTTCGGTTTAGCCAGTAGTGAGATCAATTTAAAAAAATGTTTTAAGCATAAGCACTTTCGGCTAAACTGGAAGTTAGATCTGAATATAAAGTATGTAGAAAGCATCCCATTAGTTCACAAAAACCTTACAGGGTGATTCTTTTTTCAAAAACTGCAGTTTATCCGACATATTTTCTGTATTTGACGTTCACATATTTTCAATTATCACAGTTAATCTTTACTGTGATTTTCCACTTTTTGAATAGGTAATTGCTTTTTCACTTTGGCAGTTTGGACTTCCGTTATAATATAAAAATAAGAACCATAAATACAGGGTGTCCGAAAACTAGCGTAAAAGCTCTCCACGTAGGGGAGTGGGACCCTTTGAGAAACCCCAGAAAAATAATACAAAATAGTATATTGTTTTATTGGGAGATAAAGTGATACTTTTTGTGGCGAGACTAAATGTTTGACAATTTTAGACGAGCCACAAAAAGTGCTTTTCTCCGAATAAAACATGCAATTTTTCCGCAAACGGTGTTCAAAGCGATGGAATCTAGGAAATTTTTGTGGCGTCACTTTTTTGTCCGGCCGTGAGCGTAAAGAAAAGTACTTTTTTGTACGCTCACGGAACGCGCGGACAAAAAAGTACCCAAAAAAATGACGTCTGTGAAGTCAAACTTCAACATTGGTCGCGTTCATCAGCACTCAACATGTTGAGTGATTAGTAAGCGGCTTTGTTCCAACAAGTGGAATACACAAGGAATTCTACAGGTAAATACATAGGTATTTAATTTATTCTCTGACATATTGTCAATAAGTATTCTCAGTGTGGCCAATTTTAATAAATATTAAAATGCAAATAACTTTCTTAAGAATGCCACTAGATTTTTTTTATTATTTTTCTGGGGTTCCTTGAAGGGTCCTCTACCACGTAGTGAAGAGTTTTTACGCTATTTTCCGGACACACTGTATAACAAGAGACCAGACGAGACCACTCGAGACGAGACGAGACTTTAGTTCTCGAGACCAAGACTAAGTTACGGTCTCATCTCGAGATGTCGAGACGAGACGAGACCAACCTTAAGTCTCGTCTAGTCTCGTCTCGCGGCATCACTAAAGATGCCCTATACTTAGTTCCTCGGGTAGCAAACGTTACCACATACAGATGAAATGGCTGTGAGTTTCTTGTGGTTCTTAAATACCTGATCGTAGCTTGAATGAAGCTAAAGATCGCCAAAACATCGCCCATGGTAATAGCGATAGAATAACGACAAGTCGGTCACTCCGCGTCTATATTTCAGAGATTGCAGTGCAAGAAGTTTTTTGCACGATACAAAAGACCTAATTTCTGACAAGCGGTTTTGGCCTTTGAAGATACATTGTCATGCCAAGAGAAGTTGGTCGATGCGGTCATCCCAAGAAAAGATACTGAGGCACTGATAGAAAGGTTTTGTTGGACATCCTTTAAGCTGGGTTTGTTAAGTGGGCATTCACACATGCGGCGTGCGACTTGCTGCTAAAAAGCAGGAAGCACGTTTCAACTTGAGCTTTCCCTGTCATGTTGTCACGTCGCATTTTTGCGACGAACTCTGGTGTGAACCCAGCCATCCCAAGCAGCACTCCCATGTTGGGCCAATATTGGGACAATAACTACGATTTATTGGCCCAAGTCAGATTCTCTAAGTTGGCCCAATAAAAGATGTGGACATTCTGCAATATTTGTCCAAGAACGTATGTCAATATATACCCAAAAACAAGTACCAACGTTGGTACAATAACGTAACCAAATGTTGGCCCAAAAAAAAAAATCAATATCATATCAAGAACTTGCAATATAGAGCCAATTGAAATTACCAATATTGGCCCGAAGACGTATGTGAATCTTGGCTTTATATTATATTTAATTAAGGTAACGGACCAATTATAAGGACCGACTAAGAAGTGTTTTCTCTCTGCCGGACCATCCGTGGACCCGTTTCGCTGTATCACATCTCATCAGCACGGTTAAGTCCCGCCAGGGTCCCTCAGAGAGAAAACAACCAATTTTTGGCTTCATCCCGGAACCAGGTTCAAGACAGGTAAAGTGAATACAGAGTCTCCATCTATTTTTTGGTCGGCACACCAAGTGCGCACATTGAATACCCTATATTGGACCAACATTCTCAATTCAGAAAATCTAACCTTGGTAAAAATTAGTATGAAAATATTGGCCCTCCATTGGGCTTTTCAAAAAGTATCAATATTGTGAAAAAATTGAAAATAAATATTGGGTCTACAAAGTTTTTGAAGTGAATTTAAATATCAATAAAAAATTGAATGCCAATATTGAATTAATATTATATTACAATATTGTTTCGATAATATAAAATGTAATATTTGGACAATATTTCATAAATCAATATTGTAGTGAGAAGTCTTGGGCCAATATTCAAATTACTGAAAAGTTAATCTATGAAAACAATATTGGTACAAGATTATTTTTAAATATTGTTTCCACATAGTTAAAACTAACGTTGCCCCAATATTGGTACTGTGTTGATTTAGCAACAAAAATGAATAAATATTGGTCCAACTGAAAAACGATGTTTACCCCATATTATGTGCTACTTGGGATATATTTCTAAAGATTCTAAAAAGCAAGTCGCACGTCACATGCTACTAAGGTCGCAGTTGGGGTTGATGTCAAAATCACTGTCGATAGAATGAATCTGATCTTAGGCGCGAGGCGTGTGGAAGTGGCTGCAGTAGGCGGTTTGTTAGAAGAGAAATATGTCATCAAGCAAAGTTGTATAATATGGGGGTTCCTGTCACATCTGGCGAATCATTTATGAAAATGAGAAACAGTGTTGGGGTCAAAATTGAGCCTTGGGAAATGTCAGCATGTATAGGTAGTATATCAGAAGACACACTATCAGTCACAACATGCAGTGACCTGCCTTGCAAAAAGCTCCCCAGCCAATGGCAGAATTTGTTCGGAAGACCATACGATGAAAATTTATTGAGACCTTTGTGCCACACCTGATCAAAAGCCTTGGACATGTCCAATCCTACAATTCTGGATTCGCCCTGTTTTTCGAAAATCGAGTTCCAAATATGACTGATCCCCTGTTGATCTTTTAGCACGAAACCTGTACTGTTTCTCAGAGCTGGCTTCCAGGTATTTAACCAGTTTAAGGTTGACTGCCTGTACCATTACTTTCGAAAGTATGGATATAAGTGAGATGGGACGATAATTGCTAGGAAGAGTTTTTTTGACCTTTTTCGGGATGGGCTGCACTCTGGTACATTCCCAGATAGACAGGTGAACGCCTCGACTGTGAGAGAGTGATAACAGTTTGCAAAGTGAAGCCAATTCTTGTGCGCAAGTTTTGATTATGATGGTGGAACGTCGTCGGGACTACGAGATTTTCCAGTGTCCAGTTGCAGAAGAAATTTCCCAATAGTTTTACCTCTAAATACAACGTTGTCTATGTATTATTATGGTCAAAGGACATAGAAACGACGACGACTAAAGATCCCAAAGATGTTCAATTTCTACTAGCCCCTGGAGAACCTGTAAGGCTCGGTTGTACAACGGACGTTCAACCAAAGTTCACACTGTGGTTCAAAGGAAAACTCGTTGTACATGGTCGGTTCAGACTGTAAACTGAGGTGAATCTTGAACGTCCGAATTTCGAAGTTCGAGGGCAGTTCAACTTTTTTTTGGGTTTTTATAACCTCACTCTCCTATGTTTTTTTTGTTTTTTTATGATCTTTACCTCTTAAATATAAATATATAGGTATATATTCTTCTCCAAGTTGATATTTGGACTAGGTATTTGGTATTTATAGGTCTGTTCACACAGAAATCACAAACCAGTCAGAGCGAATTAAATTGGTTGAAAATGATTAGAAAACTAGTTTCAGGCAATGCAATTCATTTTGACTGGTTTTTGTTCTCTGTGTGAACAGACCTTATATTTACTTTAAAAAAGTGGATCTTGAGTGGGAACTGTGAGAAGATATTACAGATGACGAAGATTTTTTATGATAAGGAATAGTTCAAGGACATATTCAGGTTGGAGAAACAAGCTGTGAGATTTATCATAGATGAAATTTTGCATCTATGATCTATCCTGTGTCTAACAATAATATGAAAATAAAATCAAATAATTAGAAAACAGGAAAACACAAAAAATAAACAACTTTGATAGGTTATGGGTTAGGTTGTTCCTATTTTTTTCCCTCTTTTTATTGTGGGCATTGCAAGTAAACCTGCAGTGGTACAACACTCGAAACTCTGAACTACTTCAACAGTGAACTGCAGTTCAACAGAACTTGTGTTGAACCGTTATTTGTACAACCGGGTACCAGTTAGTAGATCAGCCGTCCCTAACAGATGGTGTTAGGGACCGGAGTTAATCGATGTTACTTATGTTAGCATCCCGGAGTTTTCCGCTGGCTCCAATGTAGTAATCTGGGATTATTTCTAGGCCTTGTACCTATTATCCGTTATTTTTATAAAGTAAAAAGTAAAACTCGAAATTACTTTTGGTTTGTTTATTTTAACTGTGAAAGAAATTGATTTGACATAAGTGCGACTGCTATAACCCGACTGTTCGGTATCGATCTTACAAAGCGACTGCCAACTCCAATTCTAAAAACTGAAAAGTTACCTAAAGGACAACTAGGTTTTTAATTCTCAGGGCATTTCTCACCATCTGGAATAAAAAAATTAGGTCTAGGAAAAGTACTCTATCTTTGGCTGCAAGAACACCCTCCATGGGTTAGATTCATTTATATGTATTTACAATAATTTGGGTTCCTGCAATAGAGGTACCGAGTACCGACAAATGGAAACATCTTGTTGAGATATTGGTGTTTACAGGACATTGGTTGTTATAAGAATTCCAGCCGGCACATCTTTAAAACCTAAATAAGCAATGAGTTATCAAATACCTAATTGATGAGGGACTGAACCAAATAGATGGTGGAATTTGTTGAAGAGAGGAAATGTAGTGAACATAATGAACATAATTGTTATCAATAAAATAATGAATTTACTGGTTCACAACAATGGGGTCGAGAGTTTCTCTCACTATAGAGGATTTTACGCTTATTTTCATCGCTGGCGACCACCGTATATGTTGAGGAGCACCAGCCTCTTAGTCACGTTATATTCTGGGCTTAAGATAACTCGAAACGCTGAGGATATTAGACCCAGATGATTATCCCCTTTGACCAATGTGACCCTGAAGAGTATGATCCAAATGTGTAATATTTCAATGTATAAACTCATCAATGTGGAGGGTACTCACACTAGGAAAATATGAACGGTTCTCAGAAATAGTGTATCAGTTGGGGGACTATGTAACGAATAGAGATATTTTCTCTATCTCTATTGACGTCCCTTCTCTATTGATTACGAAAAGAGATAAGAAGACAATAAGTGCCATAGTCCCAGTCCAGGTATTCTGTTCTCCATCCCTCTACATCATTTATCGCATTATTGGTGTCTGAAATACCATAAAACTTTGATCATATTTTCCTCTCCTTTTCACTCTCAAATCTTCTTGCGTTCCGATTCGAACCCTTGTCGTTAAAATATAGAAAAATATTTCACCTTAATACTGGTTACTGAAAAAATGGGATACTGGATACTGTTTTTCTGTTCTCTGCATTCATCAAAAAATACGGTTACAAATATGGTTCAAATTCTTTTTATCAAAAATGAGAACCTATAGGTATTATCTATTTATTTTTGCAGAATTAATTTCTAACTGTGGACGTTGTCGTAAAGTAGGCCTGCAGGTCTGACAACCTATCTAAATAAAATATTAAATATTTAAGACCAATAATTCAACGGGTGTTCAATTATTTCCCAGGTCGGGTTGGACAATATGCACTTCATCATTGTTGCTCTGGGTTGTTATACCGAGTTCGTGTCTCGGATCCATTCTTCTGTCTCAAACGGCCTGAAAGGAGTTATGTCTTGGCCGTGTCGTAGACGCAGAGTCGCGCATTTTATTTATTTCTACGGACGCCGCCATATTGTCCGGTTCTCTCTTTAATACATCTCAATTCAGGCCGGAGCTATGTGTGGGTCTGCATCGCGGGCAGTGGGCACTGGTGCTCGCTCTCCGGTGAGATGCACGAACCGATGAAGGATTATGATGCCGAAACGTAACGGCGATACTTGTTACCTACATCGAGGCGATATCTTTTAATCGGGCCTCGTAAACAATAGTTATGCGATGTAAATACGGCTCGATGATAAATTCGACAATGTATCAATGGGGAATTTTAAAGAGTTGTTTGTTAAATCGCCACATTCGTGCACTTAGCGATGCTGCAATTTCAAATTGCATCTTTTGTCTGAACTCATGTTCATCCTAATGGATCTAGCACAATTTATATCTTACACATATTTTATTCGAAAGCACACAGTGGGAACAATAAATGTTTATTTGATGAATTAAGTATATACAAACATAATACAAGAAATTCATTCAATTAGGTACTCATCAAAAGCATTGGGCAATTCTCCTAGAAATTTAAGTAGGTCTATTCTAATAATACCTTTCGACAATGGCACGTGGTATCATCCAAGACAAAGCAATGATCAACTGCATATTGTCCCAAACCATCCTTGGGAAATAATTGGCTGCCCCTATAGATTGAGTTATTGGCCGTGCACGCATAATAACCCCGATATGATGTATTAGATTCTCTGTTTATGCAATAAACGCCTCATCCTCATCAGCTAATCAATCTCAATTTAGCCAGTTGCCTGGAAAATTCCTTGATTACTGGACACTGGCCTAAATTATGTGGCGATATATTACGATGGTAAGTAGCATACAATCAGCTTGAATGGGATGGAATATTAATTAAATTCAAATTAAAATAAATGACATGTAATTATAAAAAAAAAAATTAAAAGTAGGTAATTTATCAAACAATAAATTGACCGGCTTGCAACTTACAGCGCTACTTCACAAATTAATTACATCATAAATCGCACTTTTACTTTACAAATTTTTTACCACATTTAATTATAGAAACCACACATTCCACCAGTGGCATGATCATTTTTTACGACCAAAACGCCTACCAATAACATCTCACTCAACCGCTTCGCGAGATGTTAATTATTTTATACCTCTCTGCGCGCACCACGGCACCCATTCCAATTAATTAAGAAAAATGTTCATTGTGTAAACAAGTGGGCTTATTAAACCGCTCAGGTGGGCGGTGGGCGATATCTTATATGCTGCGTTGACAGTGCAGGATTAATATTGTCGCAAGTTTATGGCCAAGTGGGGTTATTTGTTCTCATGTGCGTCTAAAACCTTTATAATGTGTTTTGTTTATTGTTTTGTTAAATTTTTATGCCGGTATGTTGTTTTTTTATTAGTTTTTGTTTTATTCTAAAGTTGTTTTGCTTGTCCTTCCGATCTCTACCTAATCTTCGTTTTAGTGAAAATATTATTATTGAAACTTAATGGTGTGTTTTGTTTATTGTTTTATTAAACATTTATGTCGATTTGTTTCTTTGTTTATTTTTGTTCTTTGTTTTGTGTGTCCGTCTAATTTCTACTTAAGCTTCTAAGTTCCAATGAGAAAATTGTTATTGAACCTATGTGGTGTGTTTTGTTTATTGTTTTATTGAATTTTTATGCCGTTATGTTGTTTTTTTTTCCTTTTTTTTTCGGTTTTAATGGGGGATCTGCTGGCGTACGTAGTCATAGCTAGAACTCGACTCTCGAAACAAAATCCAGAATTGTAGCGTTGGACATCTCCAAGGTTTTCGAAAAGGTGTGGCACAAAAGTCTCCTCAGCAAAATTCCATCGTATTTTGCCTTGGTTGGAAAACTTTTTGGAAGGCAAGTCAATGCATGTTGTGGTCGATGATGTGTCTTCTGATGCACTGCCTATAAACGCCGGCATTCCCCAACACTCAATTCTGTCACCAACAGTTTCTCATTTTTAAAAATGATTTATTAAATGTGATAAGAATACAGCCTTGCGGACGATAGTAGCTTGATGGGGTCTTTCCTTTTGACAAACCGCTTACTGAAGCCACTTCCACACGTCACGCCCGAGAACAAATTCTCTCTATCAACAGTGATCTTGATACGATAAATTCAATGCTTCCAAAACCCAAGCAACAAGTTAGTATTCTCAAATAAGAAATCTTCCGCTGGTGATAATCCAGTTTCAAGGATGTCGGGATAAAACCTTTCCATCAATTCCTCTAGTAAGTATCTCCTCTTGTTTTAGCCATGACCATGTATCTTCGATCGCCAAAACCGCTTCTCAAAAATTAGGTTTTTTGTCAAGTGCAAAAAACTTCTTAACTTCTGATCAACTTCTTCTCCTTTATAAGGCTCATATCAGACCATGTATGGAATATTGTTCGCACATCTGGAACGATGCTCTCTCCAACCATTGGACGCAGTACAAAGAAGCGCAATGAAAATGATCGATAAATCCAATTCTCATCGAATCATTGCAGTCTCTTGAACATAGACGCAAGGTGGCCGACTTGTTGTCTATTACCATTAGAGATGTTCTGACAATCTGGCCAGCCTCATTCCAGCTGGGAGAAGTTATCTAAGAGCCACAGGCATCCCATACGTATGTGGTAAAGTTAGCTACCCGGAGGACTTCTAAATATAGGTCTTCTTACGTACTACCCACGTCAGGAACTACCTGTCTCCTACTTCATTTCCTGAACGATTTAAACTCACCGTGTTCAAACGGAGGGTTAATCGTCGCCTAAATTTCCGCTCAAGGAACCGCTTGGGTTGTAGATTGCATTAGGAGTCGTAACATCTTGTTCCAGCCGCTCAAGCACTGCCACCTTCCCAAATAATTTGTGCATGACTCTGCTTCTAGTTGGTGTTTGGGGTGTTAGCCGTACCGCTTCAAGTTATATCAGCCTTTCGCAGAAGTGAGCAGGGCAAATCTTCTGTAGTTTCTGTTGCTTGTTCGCAATATGTGCAGTGGTCGTTGTCTGATTTGTCTTTTGTTTTAAGGTGATATTTCAGATATAGGAAGTATCTTCTTTTTCTTCTTCTAGCCTGTTTTCGTCTACTGCTGGACATAGGCCTCCATCGGCTCCTGTCTTGGGCCCTCAGAATCTAGTTTTTTCCAGCAATCCTTTGAATGTCATCATGCCACCTTGTTTACGGACTTTCAATGTTTTTTTTTTTTGACTCTCGTTGCCTCCATTCCATAAGTATTTTGGTCCGTTCGTTATTATCCCTGCCCACATGACCTGCCCAGCGCCACTTCAACCTGGTCGCCCGTACCACCGTATCGCCGACTTTTGTTATCTGTCGAATGTCTTTATTTCGCACCCGATCTCTGAGGCTAATACCAAGCATTGCTCTTTCCATGGCGCGTTGACAAACTCTCAACTTGTTAGCACTTGCATGTGTCATAGTGCTTGTCTCGAAACCATGGGTTGCTACTGGTAAAATACATGTGTTGTAGATCTTACGTTTCAGACTAATCGGGACATCCGGGCAAGAATATAACCCGATTTTGAGAAAGCTGCGCATATAAGACTTGTTCGGCGATTTATTTTTGATTGTCTTTGTCGAGCTTAATGATATGGCCGAGATAGTTATATTCCTTCACTACTTCGAGAGTCTGATTTTCAATAGTTACGTCGACATTGTCTGTACTCATTATATTAGTTTTCAAGATATTCATTGTCAGTCCTACTGCTTTGGATATTTGTTGTCATGATGGATAATTCCTCTGAGTCATTACTGATGATCACGATATCGTCTGCAAATCTCAGATGGTTCATGTGTTTTCCGTCAATTGAGATACCCTTGTCCTGCCATGGTAACTGTTTAAATATGTCCTCTAGGGCCAGAGTTAACAGCTTAGAGGAGATCCTGTCACCCTGTCATTTTCATATGTATTACCTATTATTCTGGTGTATCTAGAATCGATACTAGCTTTATGCATAGCATCAAAAACTGCCCATGTCTCAACAGAATCAAACGCCTTGTGATAACCGACAAAAGCCAGATGTAAAGGAGTGTTGTATTCTGTACAGTTCTCGATCAAGGTTTGTTGTTACTCTTTAGGTGATCAATCGTGCTGAAGCCTTTTCGAAAACCTGCTTGTTCAACTGGCTGGTATAAATCGAACTTAGCATTTAGTCTATTTGTAAGTATTTTCTGCGGCAGCCTAACATATAAGATGGACAGCAAACTGATAGGGTGGTGATTTTCCAGGTTAGTGTCATCCCCCTTCTTGAATATAATAGTAACTTCGGCGTTTTGCCAGGCTTCGGGGATTTTTTCTTCTTCTAGACATTTATTTAGTATAATGAGGATGGCTTTTTCCAATGTCTTCCCTCCGATTTCAAGCATCATGCTCGTAATTCCATCCTCTCCTCTAGCTCTTCTATTGCGGTTCTTAACTCACTTGTACATATTTCAGGTATTTCTTCCGATCCAACATTTATGACGGGGTGTGTGTGTCTCCTTATGTCATCTATTGGTGGTTGTATAGTTTGATTATATAAGTCTTGGTAGAAAGCCTGTATTACTTTAGCGATCTCGTTTCTTTCATATACAAGATTTCATTGGTCATTTCCTAATTTCTGGATTTGGAGTTTTCCTCTGTTTCTTTTAGATTCAAGCGCCTTCATGTTCATGTTAATTTCGATTAATTTTTCAATTTGCCGAGTATGGTATCATCTTAGGTCTTTCCTAATTTCTCTCTTGACTCAATTATTTAGCCCCTCGTATGTTGGAGATTCTCGATTTGTTTTTCTACGTAGCTCAGTATGGATTTTAGTTTCTTTACTAGTTTTTGTGTCTTCATTTTTATTTCTACAGCCTTTTTTGCTGTTTGAATAGTACCTGTTATTTTCTCAGAGAGATCTTTTAGGTTTAATGGGTCTTTCTCACGATTTTTTTTTATTTGCTTATCTGGAAGGGTAATCAAAATAAAGCCCAGAAATATTTTTTTCGGATTTTTTTGGTACCGGGAAAGGCCTTAAATTTTTAATTGAAATTCAAAATTCTTGGGATGGTGACGTCACGCGCCTAGATTTTCTATTGGCTGCTTTCTTCCAGTGTTGCCATGCGGTTGTTGATTTCACGAAATTTCTGCACGCGTTGTGTTTTCAAAGTGACATCGATAAGAATTCGATATCGATAACCCATCGATCTCGATTCTCTATGAATTTAACCTTATTTTTGAAATGTAAACAAAGTGTAATTTCATGTATTTAAACATATATAGGGATGTAGTTAACTAAAATTGTGCCGTTTCCAAAAAGCCATTTACCTGAATTTCGTTTTTTATTGGGGCGTCTTCTATATTTTGGTCCTAAACACAAAATGTACCATTTTCGAATTTATCCATCTTGCTTGGCCCTGAGGCCCCTGAGGTACTTCACATTGGAATTTTAAATCTGATGCATTCAAAAGAAACATGTAACTATGAACAAAAAAATAACAACCTATATACCATTTAATTTTGTTTAAAAGTTTATTAAAAATTGATAATGGTTCCAGGGTCATTGGTTCCAGGTTTATAGGTACAATGCAATATATAGCTAGGTATCAATTTACATAATAATATGTACAAAAATCGCCTCAATCCTACTTACTTGAATGATAATAAAGTTTTTTTTTTTAAAGATAAAAGTCAAAATGACATTATGTTGGCAATACAATGTAAAATTATCAAGGCTTTCAAATTTTTATGTAGAAAAGGCTTGTGTTGCCAACATAGTTACTAAATTTTTGACTTGGGGAATTAGCTTTAAAAAAAAAAAACAGACTTTATGATACAATTAATTAACTTTCAATTTTTTTATCCTTTTTTCATTTTAAAAGCTTTTACAACAATAATGAAATATGTATAACAATGTAGTGGTAACAAAATTATCACATAAAATATCCCTATTCTAGTAACATAATTCTAGAAATGTGTTTTTTAAACTGACAAAATTCAAATGAATCTATGTAGATCATATTCACTGTGTGTAAGTACCTATAAATACGAGTGAGATTTTCGTTTTTGGGGCTCAATGAAGTTCTATCTATCAACCAACACAATCTTCACCTACATTTCCAGCTCAGAATGCTATTATTTGCTTCATCTACCATGACTCTTATATGTACTTTGTGTTCTGGGGTTCTTCTACAGGTCTACACTGAATAGTAGGTGCAATGTTGGCTTTCTCTCTTCAGTTGTACGTTGTACATAACTAACAGCATTGACTATACTTTGTTTTTGCTAATCTAAAAAGCAAAATAAACCTTAGTAGACGTAGATAGGAACCTAGTATTTGGACAATATAGTTTAATAGTTTTGGTAAAAAATAACACAAAATAAATCTCACCCTTCCAATTTCACATTTTTCATTACAGTACTGAAGTAGATTGCATTGGAAATTAAATATTTCATGTTCACTTATTCATTGGGGTAAATTTGCAGAATCGGCTTTCTCAAATCCCTGTTTCACAACTTTCAATTTCAACCTCGATTTTAACACAAAAAAGTCTTCCTTCTTTGAAAACTACAACAAAAAGCACAAAACGAGAATGTTTTATTAACAAAAGGTACCCTTTTAGCACGATGCCGATGTAGGTTAGGTTGTAGGTTAGAAATAAAAATACGCTGAAATAGAAATCGATAAACCGCATTTGTGTCGATATTTTTTTTCCTTTTCTATCCTGTTCATTCAACTAGAAAGAAAAAATGTCGATAGAGAACAGCTTTGGCCGGTAAATCGGCAAACTAAGCGCGTTCTGATTGGTGCAAAATCTGGTGGACTATTTATAATATTGCCATTCCTTTCCCTTTAATATCTTCCTTAATAATTTTTTAAAAAATCAACCACATGGCCCTTTAAGTATTTCATCGAATAAGCTTCCAAACCATATGAATGAAATACTTAAATTCAATTGAGTCGGAAATACCCATTCTCTTAGGTTTTCTGTTGGTTCCAGTTTGTTCTCGATGATAATTTTATACTCTTCCCTTTTATCGGGGAGCTCTATTATCAATGGGCGTATGCTGTTTTCAATTCGCCTTTTGCCTTTCAGTTGAGTGTTGATTCTGAATTTGGTTCTAACCAGTCAGTAATCACTGCCTGTATTAAAGTGGTTTAGTGCAGAGACATCTAGGCAAATTTTCTTGTTCGTTGATAGAATATAGTCGATTTATTTTTTTACCGTGCCATCTGGGCTCTTCCAAGTCCATTTTCTTTTAGGAGGTTTCTTGAACATGGTGTTCAAGCAGTAGAGATTTTCACGACAGAGAAAGTCTAGCATTACCTGTCCTCTATGATTCCGTTTTTCTAGCCCATAATTTCCGATGTTATGCGAGTCTGATGCATTTCATCGTCCTATCTTCGCATTAAAATCTTCTAATATTATCTAAGATTTTGTTCTTCCAGAGCTCATTGCTACCTGATATATCTTCGTAGAATTGTTCGCATTCTTCTACTGGAGATTTGCTGGTCGGAGCTAATTTTTGGATTATTTCTATGCTGTGCATCTTGTTGAGCTGTCATGATATTGTAACTCTCTCTGAGATTGCACGAGTTTTAGTGATACGGTTTTTAATCCTTCTATGATGGCTATTCCTCCAATATGAGAGTTGGTTTCCTGGTTGCTTTGAAATAGCAGATGTCTGGACTGCAAAATGCCACTACCTGCTAGGAAGTATAGACTTTGTCTTTTGTGAAGGAACCTATAGAAGAAGGTCAAACATGAAAAGGATAACAGCCTACAGAATTATGAACGAAGATCGAGAACACAATATTATATGATATCAAAAACAAACAACTGATTTGGTTCACACATGTTCAAAGAATGGTAGATACGAGAATACCCAAGCAAATCATTGAGTCAAAGCCAGGGGGAAGAAGAAGATGCGGCAGACCAAGAAGAGAAAATAAGTGCACGAGGAAATGAGAGACAGACGCTGGATTGAAATTGAGATGGTTGCAGATCGGGAATCGGAAGACGTAGAATCTTAAATTATAGGGCAATAATTATGTCTATAATGAAGTCTTCGAGATCTCCGGGCCATTCTGTTGATGACACTACTTAATTTTTGCAGCCTGAGGAAATATTATGAATATGGATTATCGCGATATTTTAGTGTCAGGCTACAGTTGATTGCTTTCTTTGCAATTTCAAATGATTTATTTGCAGTCAAAAGAAATATTGTGGGCTTTCCAATCAGATACTCCTGGATGGCTTCCACTTGTTACTCTACGCTATCTATAATACCTTGTTACTTCTTAATTCTGGAAATCAATAATGAATCTTCTAATTCACTGTACACTATTCATCACTACTAATATTGTAAGTAGCTCTCATTCTTCATTCTTTTGTTAGGCTTAGGTATAGATAAGCGACAAACGCTGTTTGGTTTCAAGCGAGAGCTTAATTTCCGAACACAGATCGCATTCAGTTCGCCTGGCTATTTTTAGGGTTTTTTATTGTCCCAAACGATATGATGGCAAGGCCTGTCATGTTAACACGTGTTCTCGCGCGGGGCCCTTTTTTTTTCAATTCAATACACTTTTTTGTGTTGTTATTTGACGCGCGATTTTAAATAGGATGATGTCTGGCAGCCAGTTGATTTCATTTCTATGCAGGAATAATGTATTTACATTTTTCAGCTGCTATTATTCCCGGCGTTTCCATTTAATTGAATTATGACTGTACGTTTTTCAGTTTATGCGCCTGTACGCGATAACGGGCTCCCCCTATCTATATTGCGAAATGCTGGTGCTTTTTTTTCCAAATTGGGTGGGAGGGGGCGGTCGGCGGCGTTAATTGAAAAGTTATTTGGAGACGAGAGTGAAAAATTCGTTATGCTTTATTTCTATATGAGGTGGAATAAATCCTTGTCAATCAGTTGTTAATTTTTAATTTTCGCGGCCTTACCTATCAATAATGTCGACCAATAAAGATTTAAGATTCTTCTGAAGAAAAAAAGTCACTTTCTGTCAACCATCATTGTTACAATTTAAAATAATTTGTTACAATTCCTACAAACTGAAGGAGCAACATTTTTCAGCCAACCACGCCGGAACGACGCTGATGACTTATCGAACTCATCATGGGCGATTGTCATCATCATAACTTACGCTTGCGTATAAAGGAAAATGCGCAAGTATGCGAAAGCATAGCGGCGAGTATCTACTTAACTGTATAAGTGCGCAAGTGCACAAATTATTTACCAAACTCACTTCCCATTGCCAATTTCTAGCGACCACTTATTCTTAGTTGTCTAATCTCTTTTCACGGCTCATACAAGTTAAGTGAGATTGTGTCAACATAACCAACAAAAATTTGAGGTTAAAATTTCGACATAGTTGAGCTGCAGTGTGATTTTTACTATAAGCAGCAGTGAGTCTTAAGGTAAATACATACAGTCTCAAGATCGACAATGTTATTGGATTATTATAAACAATTTCTTATACCATTTTATCACGTCAATATCTCAGTTCCATGCAAGAAATTTAGTCAAAGCAAAAAAAAAAACAAGATTAATCTGGGTAGCATACAAGCCCTAAATGAAAAGGCGGTCCGGAGATACGAGCGTCAAAGAAGGAGGGGGGTTGATAACGGGCAATAATTGAACGTTAGCTACCCTCACTTAGGGGACGATCATGTTTAGATCGCACATTTAGATCAATTTTGTTTGTTGTATCTTAACAATTGACGCATTATAATCCACGCTTTTATACTCTCGACTGACACGGAGATAAGAATTATCCCCCTTTGTCAGTCCAATAATGGGGAATTATTTTTCAAATCTCCGTTGTCGTTTGGTCGTTTGCAAAAGTCGAATTTAAGCCGATGAGAATCGCTTTTGATTTTTTAACGAACTGGCGAGCGATTATGATCATTAAAGGAATTTCGGTATAATCTACCAGTTTTATATCTTTTTAAAATATATGGATATATATATTTAATAGAGAGTTTATTAAAGATATCAAAACATTTCCAGATCTTTATCCTATACTTATAATGCGCCAGATTATTTGAAAATGTTGAATGTCTGGATCGACCAATACAAATTTTTGTTTCAGCTTGTGATGTAAAATAACTGATATAATAAAGTTAAATTAAATTTTAAAAATTGTGACTCAATTTGCCCCAGCTAATAAGCTCATCTACGTCCATGGCTCGAAGCAGAGCCAGAGCAGTAGCAGAGGAGAATGGTAATTGTGAACGATCCCCGGTCTGTGTAACAGTTTAATTTGCACATTAGCTCCCGACAGAGAAAGGAGAATTAATTAACGCCATTATCGCCTATCATCTGTTTTAATTGCCTCGCGAGGGCGCCATGTTGTTTTTCCTAGAAATTAAAATGGCCGCCCCCTCTAACAATGGTGTAGTCATTATATAGAGCCATAATCTGACTACAGAGAAATGGTAAATTGCTCGTGGAGATAACAAGGTCGACTTACACGATGGAGGAGACGAATTTGCCGTTTTGGTACATTTACTTTATATTAACTGGGGAAGTTTATAATAGAGGTGTGTGTCGAAAGACTTGTTTTTGTAGCCGACCGAGTGAGCGTGATAATGAAGATTCATTTTGAAGTTGTGTGTTGCAAATTGGGTGAGCGTTTTACGCGCTATTTACTAGTTTTATGAGAAATTACGTTTAAATTACTCATTTTCCGGTTATCTAACAGCATAATAGCTTGACCAAAAATGATTAGGTTTTTCATCTGGGATCACATCGCGTATCTATCTTATTGGAGCGCTTGATTGTGATTTCAAATATTGAAATATCTACCTTATTTATTTTCCGGAAGTTTGGGTTCTCACGTTCAAAGTACATAAGGAACGGAGATTAAAAAAGTGACAACAGGCTCCAGAAGTTTTCATATCATCTGGATAAATCTTGATTTTATAAATTCAAAAGCATCGCCTCATAGTCCGTTTCAAGTTCCAGAAAATGGCAAAAAGTCATACGTGCAGTCGAAAAAGAAAAAGAAGAAATTGTAGCTCGTTTAATGAGACCAGGAATGAGCATGAGGGTGGAAAGCTGGGACTTTTTCCTCAATTGCCAAAACAAAGATTACTGCTTCACAAAATTTGCGCACCATTTAAAATTACCTCACACCATTATGGCAGAACTTACTAATAAGGAATCATTTGTTATAATTGGGTAAATAATAAAGTTCTGAGAAAAAACTTAATTTCCAGGAATTTAAGAGCCATTTCAGGTATAAATAGGGGCTCCAGTTCCTCAACAATCATTCTTTCATCGACCATCGTGCTATCAACATGTATTCTCTGCTTCCCTTCATCACAATCAGCATGCTTCCTGAAATGCCAATAGAAGTATGGTGAATTATTTTAAGACTGCTGGACTCCAAATCATTGCTATCTGCTGTTAGAAGTTCACCTTGCTTCAGTTCTATAGCGCGCGGAGATCCAATATTAAGGCAAAAAGTTAGAGGTGCGATCGAAATAGAGAAAAAAGAGATTGTAGCTCATTTAACGAGACCAGGAATGAGCATGAGAGTGGAAAGATCAACGACACGTTCTGGGATTTTTTCCAGCAATTGCCAGAAAAAGGTGACTGTTAGGAAGGAACCAAAAATGTTCAAAGTCCATAGGGAAGGCAAGATCAAACAGGCCTGAAGTCCAGAACCAAAGTTACCAAGTCATCAAGATTTAATCCTTATCGTTTATAAAAATTTTGTATTTCCTTGACAATTATTGAATAAATACCTAAATAACGAATTAAATAAACACATGATTTTTTTTTAAAGCCTCTTTCTCTTCTTCTGGAAATTCTTTAGGAGGCATTTGACGTAAATTGACCTTTTCGGTATCTTTTCGCCTTCTCTACCAGATAGAATATTTTGTTTCTCCGAAATTCGAGAATGGTCAATTTACATTTATGGGGAATCCCAGTAAAAAAAATGGATTTTCTTCTGGAACTTCTTTGGGAGGCGTTGGACGTCAAATTGCCAAGAGACCTTGTAATTACCGGATAGAATATTTGGTTTTTTTCAAAATTCGAAAAAAATGATTAAACTTTAAAAATTTGTTAGATTTTAGAATGCAGGTACGCCAATTCTAAAAAGCTGGTATCGATCCTTTCTATTTATATAACTCAATCTATATTTACCAGGCCATCAAACAATGCTGTTGGTGTTAAATTCGCTCTTATTATAAACGAGTGTATAGCCTGGTCGTTAATGGCCTTCTAGTTAACTGAAAATTGGGAAAACGTATAGCGATGGGCGGGGGAGAGCAGGCAATAAGCGAGAGAGGGTTTATATATAACAAGGGAAAGAGAGCGATGAAACGGCGACAAAGGCCCACCATAATTGGTTTGTTTTAATTTACGCGATGGTTGGGAAAACAATTAACCTGGCCTTTATAGTTTTAATTACTTCATTTTCGTGGCTATCTCTGCTCCCCGAGCCAAATAAAGCCCGTACTACACTACACAAATTATTTTGAGGGTATCGGTTTTTGGAAAAAGGATTCTGTGGCTAATACATGTGATATATTACTTTAGTAAAATTGAAGAGAAACTTCTTCAGTAGGTTACTGTTTTTATGTGAAAACATTAAATTAATTTTATATTATCGATCTCGAGGGTATTAATATTTACTAGAATCCTAAAAAGGAAATGAGAAAAAAAAAAAAACAAAGTTGATGATGTAGCAATAATTATCCACATATACAGCCACCTTGGGCAGCTTGAGCTGATGCCAGAATATTGAAAGACGAGGGTGTCGAACAACTAGACCTACTGAGCATTCAGTCTCCAAGTATCAATGGGAAACTGTAGAATCCATACAATGAAACCCTCTTATGTTTGAGAGAATTCTACCAGCAGAGGAAGATTGCATTTGCGGAGTCCGTACTATACAAACTGGACCAACCTATTAGACACATAGGGAGTAATAAGACAAATTAGCTTGTACCCGGTTTCGGCGAATCGAGGCGGTGCTGCCGAAGCCGAGTATAGCCGAGCTTATTTTAATAACATGTAGGGATGATCAATGATCCACCGTGACGATCCTACAGTGAAATAGGTATCAGTGTCTTTGGTATCAGTCAACTGGCCCTATGTGTTTAGTAGCCTGGTCCTATCTGTATAAGAGAAGAGATTCCTGGGAAATTATTTATGAAAAAACACTGATGACTGTAGCAGAAGTTTTGTGCTAGTCAGTAAAAATCCAACACCTGCTGCACTTCAATTCGCCTTTTTAAAGATCTCCTCCACTCTCGGAGCTACAGATACGGATAATGATCATCTCCTTTATCATCAATCTAACTTATCTAATTTTCAGTTTCCAACTGATTGTTCCACTTCCGATTACTTTGCGGCAGCAATTCGAAAAAACTACGGAAAATTCCCTAGCTTCGCAACGTAAAAATTCATTTTCGCCCAAAGCCGCTTAATTGCTGCATCAACATAATTAATTGCCGCAAAGAACAAAACTGGGGCCCCCGAAATAAAACGAGCATCAGCGCAACGGCTTAATCTTCTTCTTTTTTTGGTAATTGTCTTTGTAATTGCTAGATGGCGACAGGAAAAGATTAAACCATTGTTTTCGGTATTCCACCGGAGGGAAAATTAATGGCGGCCAATTTTGGCTCGTTTGTTTTTGTAAATAAAAGTAGACTTATGTTGTATTTTGCTTTCCCATTGTTTCGCGGCCGCTTTGATTTATTTTAATTAATAATTGCGAAACGATGGGATTTTGCACTGTCTTGGATTATCAGAAAGTCTGCCGCTAAATTGACTTACAACAATAAATAGCCATCAAAAATATGGTATATTTGCTTTACTTATAAAACTGGTTATCATTTCTATTTAAATGTAATTTTGATGTCTCAGCTACCTACCTAATTTAGCACTGAACTTAGCTTAACTTAGCTTTTGCTCTAACAATTATTAGCATTTGTACTGTGTATACTTGTCTTCCTGCAATAATTATTCTGAGTAAAAATATCAGGGAAAGATCGGTAACGTGGGCTAAGCTTGCACCAGTAAGTACTAGGTATAAAGTTGCCATTAGGAAATCCAAACCACGTGACATTCAAGATGGCGTGGCGGCCACACATGGGCCAAACCTAATTTTTTAGTCGGGTGCTGTCTGCTATTTTTTTCGGAGTTTCACAGTTTTATGTGCCTGAAGGTGTATTTGTGAGGGGTAAATCTGTTAAATGCAATACGACAAGACATTATCATTATGCAGAGCCTATATTTGCAAGAACTTGGTTCCCAATCAGGATTATCCACATCCTCTTACTTACTTATTAGTTTTCTCATTCTAAAACCATACATGATGGTTGAAGATATGATGCAAAATGGCACTCGTTTATTTTTGTGATAAAATGCTTACTACAAACTTTTTGATTTGCTACTTTAGATTGTGAAAGATTGTTCCGTTTGATTGCCGCTAACCATGCTATTCGTCTTTTTCCTGATAGTTCATTTAAATGCGGAAAACATACTGAACTGGGCACGCTTGAAACCCTGTAGGTTTGGGACAGATTGTCCCTTTCTCGGAGGCTTCCACATCCCATCCAATAAACACACTTATTCGGCATTTTACAAGACCAGAACTAAACACAAAAAAAATTCTATTGTTTTTGCATGACTTAATGGGTTACGTAGGTACCTACCTAGTCAACACATATTTTATCAAATATTCAAAATCAAACTTGCAAGCAAAATAACTAAAATAAGCATAAAAGACACATATTCAAAATAAACTTGCTTGGCCGCCACGCCATACTGAATTTTATGTCCGACAGATGGATTGGATTGCCTTATACATTTGACAGTAAAATCATGGTTGCGGATTTGTCGGATCTGTCACACCAATAAAATATTGACGATTAATGAGTGTAAGGTCAATAATTGAACCCTATGCTGGAACAACGTTTCAAACGCCAAATATTGTTTTGCTAGGAATTCGTAGGGCGAGGTTGCACCTCAAATGTTGTTCCGCAAAAAGGACAAACTGGACATTGAAATGGCATCAACAACCCATCAAGAAAAAATCCTATGCCTCCACTATTAAGTCGGCGGCTTATCCAGGGTACGTACAATGTTGTTCGACGGAAATACCGTTTTTACACATATTGTCGTTTGCAACGTTGTTCCAGCATAGGTTTCAATTATTGATCTATTTCTTTAAAATATTGTCTACAATTTTCACGCCATTTCAGAATATCTGCAATTTGAAGACTTCACTTAGATGAGCACTGTGACAGTCACTAATGAAAAAATGCTTTGATCACTCTTTTCATGCATTGAGCCCTCTTGGAATTACTTGGGACATTCTACAAAGTACCTACTAAAAATTAAAATACCTCAATATTCTCAGTATCAATAAACAAATCCCGCACACAAAATAAATTCTCATTCCTATCGCCAATTAATTCTCCACAAAGCAAGTAATTATTATACGTTAGCATCGCATGCCGCATTATAATATAAATTGCCTAATTGGCAAAACGTTAAAATTCTTGTAAAAATAATGCGTTATAAATATGTCCTGGCACGGCAACTAAAAATCTCAAGTAATGTTTTTGCGCCGCCTTGTGCGAAGATCGTCCTGCGCTGATAACTTTTAATTAACGCCTTAGATTTTTGACTAATTCAGATCAAGATAAGGGCCCAACAGCTCCTGTGTTTGTGTCTCTTGAGACGGGACGGTTCTATTTTTAGATTTTAACTTATTGGGTAGCAAGTATGTAAAGGAACGTATCTGTTGGAAATTCAAAAGATTTTATGTAGGTATAAGTATACGAATGTCAGATAAAGGTGTTTTCGAAGCATCATGGGAAAATTATCGATATCAACTCAAAATTTGATCCATAGAAATATTCTTGAAAAAACAGTGAGAGGAAAAAGTGTATAATATAATTTAAGCTAGGCCTTCTTGACACTGATTGATACAAGAAATATAGTCCTAATAATACAAAAAGTTAGACGTGTTCGGCAAGGTGTGACCTGCAAGAGTACCTGAAATACAAAAATCTAAACGCAGTAAGCTATTACAAGAGGATGCTTAGGTATTCCAATCATGGAAAAAGCTCAAAAGTCACAAGATTTTATCCTGGGCCCATCCACTCCATGATCATCCAGAATTAGAATCCCAAACATTTTTTGTCGCTGGTACGACCCGGCGATTATTGTTGGGAACTCTAAAGTTGTGGTAACTGTTACAAGAGACGGCGACGTTATTGCTACGATCTTATTACGTGCCTACGACCAAAGTTGGAAACAATTTGAAGGTGATGTTCACGTAAAACCTATACCGCTACGTCGCACTTACGTTTCAACTACGTGGCGGGAACGTAACGACGTAGTCACCGCTACTTTATAAGATTTGTTCTCGCCTACTTTATTGAGGCGTATTCGCCTCTACTTTGTCTTTCGAATTTTGAATTCAAAGTTCCGATCGCGGTTCCTGCTATTTTGAAATTTGAAATACCTCAAACTAGTGTTGCCGCAATACGAGACGAGATGCTCTCTCTCTCGTTTTGTTTTGTAGAATCGAGAGAAAATGAGTCTCTCGTCTGGACGAAAGACCATAGATACAAGACGAGAGAGCTGTTCTCTTGATCGGTCTTGTTTTCTCTCGTCTCTCTTGGGTTTTGACGCATTGTAGATTGTAAATTGCGTTTGGAGTCGTTACAGCTTGTTCTAGCTGCTCAAGCGCGTGACTCTGCTTCTAGTTGGTGTCCAAAATCTGCAGGCTTCTCCCAAAGGAGGCCAGCTTCTTGGGTGGTAAAGTTTCCACCTCTTGGGTTGTTAACCGTACTCCTTCAAGGTATTTCAGCCTTTTGCAGAAGCGAGCAGGGCATTCCCAGATTAAATGTTTCAAGTTTCTGTCGCTTGTTCGTAAGATCTGCAGTGGTCATTGTCTGATTTGCCTATTGTGTTAAGGTGATATTTCAGCAGGTAATGCCCAGTGAGCAGACCAGCGACTGTTCTATCGTCTCTTCTGTTCATGTCAAGGAGTTGTTCAAGTCTCGTTGCTGAGATGGATATGAACCTTTTTGCCTATCTCAGACCCGGAATGGATCTCCAATGAGCTAGCATTCGGTCCTTTTCCCATCTGTTCATTTCTTCATAGACGTGGCTTTCCATTGGTAAACAAAAAGGCTCTGGGCCTTGAAAAGGTGTTAAAGCGCCTTGCGTTGCAAGACGGCCTGCCTCCTCTATGCTCTGGTGTCCTGGCACCCACATCAGGCTATGTTCCTCCCAGCCAATTGCTTAAGCATATTTTTCCCCTCCCAAACTAGCTGCTAACTGCCCCTAGCTTTTAAGGCACCTTGGGCACAGATGTTTATGGTCCAGCTATTATTGGCGTTTTACCCATTACTAAGGAGAGTAAATTTGGTCCAGTTATTCTCAGAAGGCGTAAGGGGTGGAAGCAAAATTAGATGCTCACCCAAATGTCAACCTCACCTGCCCGAGGATAACTTAGTTATTCGGTGCCTCCTGCTGGATAACTAACGAGGCTCTGAGGACCCAGCGGCTGCCGGAATAAGCAGTCAGAAATTGACCCCGCAGGCGGATGAACGAACAAAATGGTCAACGTCATAAGGCAATGGGAAAGCACTGTATTAAAGATCTTCAAGATTCCCTAGGAAAATGACCATGACATTGACACCTCAATTGCAAAATGTTATTAATCATGGAAATCGGAAACCAAGATTCAGCAGGAGAGGAGAAGACCAAGACTATCAAGACTAAGAAGAAGATCAAAACCGCATTTATTTTTTGAGACCAAGACAAAGACTGGCCAGTCTTCAAAAACTTCACTATGCGGGAAGATTAAACAGCTTACTGTTGGAAATGCAAAGAATGGATATACAAATATTAGAAGTGTGTGAAACAAGATGGCCGGATGCAACCAATTTTGACTAAGGAGATTATACAATTTACACATCCGGAACGAGAGATGCATCCCATAGAAACGGAGTGGCTATAGTACTAAATAAATCCTTCAGCAGATCAGTACGAAACTTTGTAGCCTTGTCAGACCAAGTAATGCTACTACAGCTTGCGATGAGACCTGTAAATGTGAACTTTATTCAGGTCTATGCCCCTACTACTGACCATGATGATGACCAAGTCGAAGAGTTCTACCAACAAATAAAAGACATAATGAAGGCGACAAAAAAAAAGTAATCACTATAATTATGGGAGATTGGAATGCAAAAGTAGGCAGAGAAATAACAGAAGATGTCACCGGATAGTATGGCCTAGGAATACGTAACAACAGAGCAACATGATTTGTACAGTTTTGCAAAGAAGAAGAATTCGTGATTACAAACAAATACGTGGTACAATCTTCCATATACGAGACTGTACACATGGATGTCCCCACAACACACACAGAACAACATTGTAAGAAATCGGATCGACTTCATTCTGATCAACCGGCGATTCCGGAATTGCAATAAGTCAACGAAAACCTATCCTGGAGCTGACGTGCACTCTGATCATAACTGGCTCTGCTCAGTACTAGGCGTAGAATTTAAAAAAAAAGCAACAATCATCGAAGACCTCAGAATAAAAAGGATTCCGAAACTATCAAAGAACTAATCAAGGAAATAAATGGTAATATACATACAACTATATCACTTCCACTTGATAACAAAAGAAAATTGACGAGATCTCAAAATTACCTTTAGAAATGGAAGAGTTCAGCAGCTGGTAAAATCAAAGGGGAAAAAAAGGAAAAAAGAATGGATTACGCAGGATACATTGAACCTTATGGAGGAGAGACGAAAACACAAAAACAATAATCATAGTGAGTACAAGAGAATACATCGAATATTACGCAAAAAAATAAGGGAAGCAATGGAAGTGTGGCTCCGGGAATCCTTCAAGGAAATAGAGCAGCTTCAGACCATACACGATTACTTTAACTTACATAAAAAGATAAAAGAACTTAGTTTCGAAACAGCAATCGATCGAGTCAAACACACCAAAATTTCCCAATGTCTAAAATAACATAACTTAGACTATTATGATATGCGCCTTTTGATAAACCTGTATCATAGTCAAACAGCTCTAGTCGGGCTGGATAGCAGCTTAACAGATGAAATACCAATAAAAAGCGGCACAAGGATGTGTTCTGTCACCACTGTTGTTCAACCTCCATTCAGAGAACATATTTCGTCAGGCTTTACATGACAGGGCAGAGGGAGTGAAGATAGGAGGCGAAATAATAAACAACGTGAGATACGCAGATGACATTGTCATCATTGGGGAGAACATGAAAGACTTACGAACACTGCTGGATAGAGTGCATGAGGCGTGCCAGAGATGGGAAATTAACGTTAACATCAAGAAAACGAAATGGATGACCGTTGGTAAAATAAACATCGAACCAATTCCGATTACAATCAACGGACACAACATTGAACTAGTTCCACATTTCAAATACTTGGGTATCTGGCTAAACAGTGAAGCTACGTGCAAAGGAGAGGTGACAGCGAGGATTCAAATGGCACGTAGGTCACTCAATAGTCACAGTCCAGACGCGATTAAGAACACTCAGCTGGTAACGTTTGGAGCATTCTCTTATACGGATGTTAGACATGGACGTTTAAAGCTGACACCATGAACAAAATAGAAGCGTTTGATATGTGGTGCTATCAGAGAATTCTCAAAATCCCTTGGACCGCACATACCAGCAATGAAAAGGTACTAAGACAGCTGAATAAGGAACACCATAAAAATTATAAGGTTAGTTATTTCGGACATATGATGCGAGGCACCAAATATCACATTCCTCACCTGATCGTCCAGGAAAAAGTTGAGGGCAGAAGATGGATAGGTCGCAAAAAACTGTCATGGGCTACGAAACATTAGAAATTGAACCGGACTGGGAGTGGAACCACTATTCCGAATAACGACAGATACAAAGCAATTTAACCAGATTGTCATGGAGCCTGAAGACAGGCACGACACCGAAAGAAGAAGATTCTCAGACCGACTCTTTTCGTTAGTTTCGAACCATGTATGTACCACAATGTTGCCGCTTTGACGCATAGTAAAAGAAATTGCAATAAATATATTCTTAGAGTCACTAAGAACATTTAGACTCGTTTACTCTTTAAAATTTTCATAGAGCCACTAGGAACATTTAAACTCACCTACTCTTTTAAAAGCAGCACGGCAATGATTGATTGCTTGGACCAAAATACAATTGCCTTATTGTTTTAATTTGGCGTAAACTTATTTTGCTTACATAAATGTATATTGCTCGAGAAAGCGAGTGAGCTCGAGAGAACTCGAGAAATTCTCGATAAGGGGGAGCATTCTCTTGTCTCATCTAGACGACGACGAGACGAGATTGTCTCGTTCCGGGAGCATGACTACTTCAAACATTCAATAATTCGTCATACTTCAGGGATCTGTAATTATCACTCGTGATTAAAGCTTTCAATTAAACATTTTTAAATCACACATTTCAATTATTTATTACAGCTGTGTGCCTCTTGGGGCATTAACTGATAAATACAATTTATTAATGGTAATAAAATCATTCCCCCGAATCAAAATAATTCTCCGCGGAAGAATTATAATTCGATAAATCAATCCACTCCGTCCAAACAATATTTAATCTCCATAAAAATATGTCTGACCGATCAGCACGTGTTAAATAGAAAATAATAGCCTAATGGAGCAGGACCGTATCACTTTCAGCAATAAAGATAGTGAAGAAGAAGCCCACGTGGAAGTTTTTGTTTAGGTTATTATAAGTGTTATGATATTTATTTTATTTGCGACCTCCCAACGCGGCATCATAATAATAATATCCGTTATAGCTTGACTAGACTAGGTACTTAATGATAACCTTTCGAAAGATGCTGGAATGGTATGGAAGCGGATTCAATAACCTAGAGGATTTTAGAAAAAAAATTGCTAAATGTGGAAATCTTTTATGGTTATAAATTTACCAAAGCTCATATCGATATATGTAATTATTTTTTGTATGAAGTTCGCCCCTGTAGAATTCAAAATTTTTATGAAAGGACCATTGAAAATTTTCAATCTCCTTTAACATCATCGATATTGGTACTCACTGATTTATACCTTTCATTTCACTTTATCTATTGTGTTTTGATAAGGATAGACTTGCATCCCGTTTATTCTTGTTTGTTTCTATTTTGGTTATTCGGCAATTTTGTTTATATTCTAAAATTTAGCAAAATCCAATCCTGATAAGCCAATCAAGTAAAAGCCCAGAGATCGCTATAGAGCAGCTGACTCGAGGGCCGAGCAACCCCGTGACAAGAATGGGCCCATAATTGGCCCCCAACCGAGTGCCATCGTGGTACAGTGACAGTCCCCAGTTAAACACGGCCCATATAACTGCTGGGTTTTTGTTCTTGTTTCCTAGAAAATCCTCCGTCGAGATTTTATGTGTTTTCTTAATTATATAATTATCAGTTTAGTAGACGACTAATTATTGTGGGTCCTCCTGTTGTGCAATTAAAATTATTTTTTTATTATTATAATTATTGTTCTTGGGCGCCTGCTGAGCGATTACTCAGAAATAGTTCAGGGAATTTTTTTGTGTGTTTTAATTAGTTTTAGGCGCCACTAAAATTATGTGAGAACGATTTAGGGATTTTTTTCTATGTATATATTGCTAGATTTATTAAGACCCCTATTTTGACATTATGTCAAGTAACATTCGTGTTTTTTCTTGGTTCGAGATGGTATATAATTAACAAAAAAAAAAAATTGACGAACTTCAAGATTGGCTTTCTTCAATTGACACGTTGTTAATAAATACGACCACTAATAACTTCTTCATCATCAGAACTACTGATCGTGTACACAATATTATCACATCAAATGTAAAGGGAAAACTTTCCAATCACGTAGTCCTCGAATCGTTCCAAGCTCCCGGCTCTGGATCCAGAGCTGGGAACTTGGATCAATAAAGGATAGACAGTGCTAAGAAGAAAGTAGGAAAAACTAAACAATAATTTGAAGAAGTGATGAGAGAAGATCTGTGAAAACAATTTAAATTCCAAGGTGATGTCTTTTTTCCTGTTCGAACAGATTCTTTCTGAAAACGCCGCTAACTGAATCCGTCAGTCAGCTGTCTCGATTTCGATAAGTCTAACTAGAATCTTTTCTAGCAACTCACAGCCTTGTTTGGCTCAGACATGTCAGGCGTAGTCTTAAATGCTGGAAAACCAAAAACTTGGTGATAAGGTCCTTTCCGGGATATCATACCGTGTCTGTTAGTATTTCTATACCTGACGTTTCGTCTACTATATTATTTTTGAAATATCCTTGTTCACCTTGTCGAGGGTTACCTCCGTCAGCTTATCCAGCCTAAAAGACGAGCCAAAACAAAAGTATCGATAATTATGAACTTCAATGTGCGGTTGATAACGTCGTGAGGGCCAATACAGAGGAAGATCTTCAGGCAATTATTAATGCATTCTACCAGGCATACAGGGGAATCAGCCTAAAGGTCAACTTCAACAAGAAGAAGATTCTGCACTTTCAAAAATCATGATATCAGCGATGAGAACAAATTACAATGCAGTTGTAATACGAACACGTACCTATGACTGCAAAACACACAAAAAGCCTAGAAAAATGCTACCACCGCTGCCTAAGAAGGATCCTATGGATGAAATGGAAGGACCGGCGAACGAACATTAGTGTTTCAGAGGAGGCCAAAACAACTAGGCATGGAAGTCCTCATCATTGAGCAGCAACTTCGCTGAGTAGGTCACCTCGTCCGCATGCCCGAAACACGTATCCCACGAAATTTTCTACAGTCGACTAGAGGAGGAAAAACGGAATGAAGCAGGTCAACAAAAACGCTGCAAGGATTTTCTTAGGAAGTAGAGTGCTACATCGATGCCAGCAACTGGGAGACGACGGCAAATGATAGGCTCTTATGGCTTCGAGTAGTCCACGGACCACAAACAGCGACGAGGTCACGAGACGGGAAAGAGAGACCGCAGGAAGGAGCGAGAGAACAGAGAAAGAGACAATGCTGCCAGAGGCTGGGTGTGCGAAGACTGTGGAAGAGTGTGCGGCTCCAGAACTGGTTTATATAATAATAATAATAATAATAATAATAATAAAGGCTTTATTTGTCATCATACATATTACATATTTTTTTACATAAATAATAAAAATTAATAACAATTTACATAGTTTATGTGATGCTGACAAAAAGGAGGTTGAAAATCAATTTGAGAAAGATACTAGTCCAACCTCCAGAAAATACAGATAAAAAAAATTAATAATTTATATGTGGCGAGTTGCTCCATGCCTGACAGAAGCATGAAAAGTAAAAACGTCAATTGTATGAATGTATATATTGTACTTAAAAAAGCAAAAAAAATAAAAACAATAATAATAACAATAAACTCTCTCAACGATGGTCACCGCGCGCTCTTCTCAACAGAAAAAGTTTGTATTTTAATTTAAACTTCTTAGTCGGTACGGTTTTAAATTGTTCCGGAATACCATTATAAAGCCTGTAAACGTTATAAGAAAAACTCCGTTCATAGAAGGACGTACGATGGGTTGGTGGCGAGATGCGGCCCCGATACCTCAAATGTAGGGCATGCACATCGGTTCTATATCTTATTTTACGTGCTAAATACGTGGGACGTTCGAGAAGAATTATGTTGTGAAACAAAGTAGCAGAGTGTAGCTCTCTTCGATCTTCCATTGACAGCCACTCAGTTTCAGCTAATTTATACGATATCGGTTCAGAACGCCGAATGCCGTAAACGAACCTGAGGCAGGATTTTTGTACACGCTGAATTCTCTCTTTATCCACCATGTCTAAGCAGGGGCCATAAACTGCGCCCGCAAAGTTAAAATGGCTGAGTACTAAGGAATCAGTTAATTGCTTTTTCTGGGATTTTGATAGTAAGTGTCGATGAGGATATAATCTCTTTAAACTAGCATACGCCCGTTGAATACATTTATTTACATGTGGCTTAAATCTCAAACCTGAATCGAAAAATAAACCCAGGTTACGGCATGACTCTGTATGCGGAATTTCGTTATCGTCAATATTAATTTTAATGGTATAATGCTGCAAGTTTTTGTTCCCAAAAAGTAGAAACGTTGATTTAGAAGGATTTATTAATAGATTATGCCTTTTCGAAAATTCAGCTAAACTGCTCAAATCTTCATTGATTTTATTTTGAGCTTCCTGAGCCATGTTTGGGTCAAACGAGATGTATAATTGTGTATCATCCGCGTATAAATGGATCTGACAGTGTTTTACCCACTTAGTTATATTGCTGGTATATATACAAAATAGTAACGGTCCCAAAATGGAACCTTGCGGAACTCCAAACTCTTGAGTGGCTACAGATGATACACCCTTATTCGTCTCAACATATTGAACCCTTTCATTAAGATAACTATCCATAAGTGTTACAGCATTATTATCAAAACCGATGTGATGTAAAATAGAAAGAAGCAGACTATGATCCAACCTGTCAAAAGCTTTGCTGAAATCAATTAAAACAAGTATTGTAGCATAGCCCCGGTCAACTGAGCTTATGATATCATCGGTCACCTGCAATAGTGCTGTGGTGCAACTAAATCCCTCCCTGAATCCCGACTGGCAATGGGGAAAAATATTATGTAGGTTAAGATATTCAGTTATTTGAAATTTCATAATCTTTTCTATAACTTTTGATAGAACGGGCAGAATACTAATTGGTCTTAAATCGTTATAACTTTCAACATTCTGCTTTTTAGTTAAAGGAAAAATTTTTGAAATTTTCCAGAAATCAGGAAATGAGTTTTCCAATAAACATGAATTAATGATATTGGTTACAAAAGGGAGTATTCTGTTCATACAAAGCAAAATCATATCTAAATTTATTTGATCTGCCCCGGTAGCAGTAGATTTTATTTTAAATATACAATCTTTCACTACACTTTCCGAGACTGTATAAAACGAGAAGCAAGTTTTTATTCCGGTTTTTTTGTTATTTTTATAAAAGCTAAGAAGTTCTTTATCTGTTGTGGGTACCCTATTAATACTCAAAAGATGTTTATTTATTTCATTTGGGTTATTTAAATGATCCGGTATATGATTTGATTTTATATTTGAGTGAATATCTAGTACTTTCAACTTTTTCCAAAAAAGTTGTGAATAATTTTTTGTGGTATTTATAGTGTGCTGGAGATATTGTTTTTTTTCTTGCCGTATAGCTATACTTGTTTGATTTTTAATTTGTTTATAAAATTCCCAATTAGCTTCGCTTTTGTTTTTTATGTATCTATTATATGCTTTATTCTTTAGGTGTATCATTTTTCTAATTGTGTAAGTAAGCCAGGGTGGATTCTTATTTTTATTATTTATTTTTACCTTAAGCAAAGGTGCAAGAACATCGAAAATACCAAGTAAAAGGGTATTTAATGTCGCAACCTTGTCATTAATCGAATGCAAGTAGATGATATTCTCAAAGGGAGTCATAACTAAAAAATCATTTAGAAGTTCCTTATCAATCTGCTTAATCTTTCTCAATGTTATTTCCTCTATGGGTTTCTCACAATCCTTCAAAAGAGAGCAAAATGTCAAAGAGTGATCAGAGAACGCCAAATCTTCAACATCCCAATCAAAATTCACTTCACTATTAGATATCAAAATTATATCTAGCAAAGTTGAGCTGGATTTTGTAACTCGGGTTGGCTTTTTTATTACTTGTTGCAAGTTAAGCGATTCTATATAATCATAGAATAAATTGGTATATTGATCAGTTAAATTTAACAAGTCTAAATTGATATCACCACCACAGATAATTTCAAAGGGCTGAAAATCTGATAGACGTTTTTCAAAAGAGTTTAGAAACTCAGAAACTACCCCTTTGGGAGGCCTATAAAAGATACCGACTATATATTGTTTCTGTAAATTATTTACCTCTAACCAAAGTTCTTCAAGTACTGCATTTGAAGAACTCAAACTAACTGTAAATTGCAAATTGCTTCTTAAATAGAGTGCCACCCCTCCACCCAAGGTTTTTCTATCGCATCTCACCAAGTTGTACCCGTCGACGTTCACAGTATTATCTGGCATTCCTCCTCTCAGCCAAGTTTCTGATATACCTACAATGTCGTATTGACCCCGAATAATAGTATCTTTCATGTCTGAAAAATGAGGCACAAGTGACCTAGCGTTCAGAAAGGCAACCCGAAAATTTCTCATACCAAATGCCAGGCAAGGGACTTACCAGAAATTAATACAATTAATAAGATTCTCCCAAAAGAAACAAATATACCGAATACCCAGAGAAAAATACAACAAAAAAAAAATAAATAAATATGAGAGAGCAAACAGAAAAAAAAATAAAAAATGAAAAAATGATAATAATAATAGTAAACCATAAAATACTCAGTATTTAAGCAAATATAGTCCATTTGAATCATTGCGGTCCCTAATTACCAGGAAGATTTGCAACATTCTCCTCGTTCTTGATCCAGATTTTTCTGTCATTTACCTTTGCAAATATTTTGCCATCCGTCGACCAAACCAAATCCTTGCCCAGTTTTTCTTTCGCCAATGACAGTAGTTCATAGCGGGGTCTTGTCAGTACTTCCACAATTACCATATTACTTCCCTTCAGTTTTTTCTTCTGTTGAAAAACTAAATTTCTCTGCAGCAAGCTATCAAAAACAACAATAGTAGCTCTAACCTTATTGCTTGAAGCAGCGCCAACTCGATAACATTTTAAGAAGCTTATATCTTTAAGTCCAAGTTTTGACTCAAACATTTGTGCAACCTGTATATTTAGATTATCATTTCTGGTGGTTTTTCCTTTTTCCTGCAACCCATATATTCTAAGTTGAAGCAGCATGGATTTTTGCTCCATCTGGTCCATTCTTGACTTCATATCTTCATTTAACTTCTGTAACTCCTTCACTTGTGAGTCCAGACTGTTAATCTGGGTAGACATTTCTTTCAGTGTATCATTAATTTTTTCCGATACTTGGTTTGAAATCCTATTAACCAGCATATCTATAAATTTTTTGTCGCAGAGAGTGTTGTTTACAATATCACGTACGATATCAGATGTTAAAATCTTTAGCTCGCTTTTTTGTCTTTCTGTGAATACCATTATAGGATGTTATTATATAGCCATCAGAACACACAATCGATGACAATAAAAAAAGATAAAAACACTCGGTATCGAGTAATCTCCTATGATGATGATTCTTTAAATAGAGAGATGTTGGTGTTGTATTTATATAAAAAACGGGACCCTAATCTATCATCCACAAACCTACCCAAACCAACTATTCAGTAATATACAGGGTGTCCCAAAAAGATACTGACAAACTTTAAAGGGTAGTAAAGGACATCAAAACAAGTATTTTTGTTTATATAAACTTATGTCCGCAAATAAGCCATTTGGGCTGTACAGCAAAAAAACTGTTTGGTACTTTTATACTTCGCAATAATTAAATCACTGTTTACTTATTAATTTTGCTTTATTAACAAACCAACCTGGCAAGCTGTAGAACCAACCTAGCAAGCTGTTTAAAACACTTTGACGATTTGCTTTCTTATTTCTGTCCTCGGTTTGATAAAATTTTAATTTTAGGAGATGTGAAAATATGTCATTTTCAGAATAATTTGCTTCTTGAATGTTTTAACAGCTATGATTTTACCCAGTTGGTGACCGAGTCAACACGTATTTCTGGTACAAGTGAGAAAATTATTGATGTTATCTATTTTAATCAACCTTCTACTGTCACAAATTGCTCAGTCCTAGACGCAGACCTAATATCGGACCACAAAGCAACTTTTTGTGAAATAAATATTGGCATTTCTAAGCCTCTACCAAGAACAGTTATTTATAGAAACTTTAAGCAATTAATTAGGGAGGACCTTGAGTTCGACATAACATCTATTAATTGGGATAGTGTTTACTACATAAATAATATAGAGCAAAAACTGCAATTCTTAAACCAAAACATTTTGAATTTATTTGATAAGCATGCACCTTTCAAGCATGCTAAAATTTCAAAACAGTTTGCACCTTGGGATTACACCTAATATTAAATTACTAATGAAAGAACGGGATAAGGCCTTGAGCAAATTTAAGAAAACTAAAGACATTGGTCATTGGTCGTTTTACAAACAAATGCGTAACACCGTGGTGGATGCTATTCGTAGAGAGAAAAAGGCTTATTTAGAATTTAACCAACGTGGCAAGGATAATAAACAACTTTGGAAAGCCATAAATAACTTAAATTTAAAAAATAAAACTAACTATACTATTCCTCCAAAATTAGAAGAACCAAATTCAATAAATAACTATTTTTCATCGGTGTATAGCCCATTACATAACCAACCGGAAACTGTAAGTTTCTATAAAGGAACAAAATTTCGAGAAAACCTGAATTTTTCTTTTAGATTAGCAACCGCAGGAGAAATTTTCAAAATAATTTGTCAGCTCAAATCAAACGCTTATGGTTGTGATGGTATCTCTGCCCAAATGATCCAGTATTGTGCAAATTTTATTTTAAATCATATAACTCACATCTTAAACTGTTGCTTAGAAATTGGTTACTTTCCAGAAATATGGAAATGTTCCTTAATAAAACCTCTACCCAAAGTAGGAAAACCTGAAAAATACTCCGATCTTAGGCCCATTTCAATCATCCCTGCTTTATCGAAAATCTTGGAAAAATTTTTGCAGCCACAAATTTATGAGCATCTGACAAGAAATGAAATAATCCTTCATTTTCGTAAGGATCATAGCACTACTTCGGTCTTGGCGAATATTACTGACGAAATTATATCCTCACTGGACAGGGGTGACGTCACATCTTTGGTGTTGTTGGACTTTTCGAAGGCCTTCGATACCTTGGATCATGATGTCTTGTGTGCCAAACTTCATTATTTCGGATGCGATGAAACTGCGTTGTCTTTTTTTCAGTCTTATCTTGGTGGAAGAAAGCAAAGGGTTGTTTTGGAAAGCAGGGATCCGTCAGATTTTTGTGAGATAACCTCAGGTGTACCCTAAGGTTCGGTTTTGGGACCAATTCTATTTCTGTTGTATATTGCGGATATGTTTGATGTTGTCAAAGCCTGCAAAATTCAGGGATTTGCAGACGATACACAATTACGGCACTCGTTCCCCTTAAATCAGTTGGGTGCGGCCTCTCACGCTATAAACAATGACCTTAAAGCTCTATATGATTATGCGCAGAAAAATATTTTGAAACTTAATGCCTCTAAGTGCTCTGTAATGTGTTTTAGTCAAAAAAATAAATTAAATTATTTTAAACAAAATTTAAAACTGTTTATTGGAACTACCGAACAATGCGTGGATAAAGTAAAAAATCTTGGACTCTACTTTGAAGAAGACCTAAGATTCAAATTTCACGTTTCAAATATTCTTGAAAAAGCTTATTTCGCTTTGAGGCCGCTCTTCATTAACAGACACATAATCAATTTCAAGTTAAGGAAAAAACTTTGCGAATCCTTGATCCTGCCAGTTCTTAATTACTGCAACATTCCTACTTTCCTTGTCTTGATAATTTTACTGCGTATAGATTGCAAATATTTCAAAATACTTGTTGCAGATTTATATTTAATTTAAGAAAGTATGATACAGTGTCTGCAAGGATAGATGAACTTGGATGGCTTCGCCTTAAAAATGTATTTTCCTATAACCTTGGTGTTTTTGTTCATAAGATTACTCTTACATCTTCTCCTCCCTATCTTTTTAGTAAGTTAATTCCTAGAAACCAGTTGCATAAGGTGAATGTGAGATCTGTAAATAGACTGAATGTTCCTCGCCACCGCTTAACGTATTATAAGCGTAGTTTTTCATATAATTCAGCCTATACTTATAATAAGATTCCAACAAATATAAAAAGTCTTTCACTCAATGCTTTTCGTAGAGAGAGTAGGAAATATTTTTTGAAAGTTCAAGTGAGTTCGACAGTTTCCTAGATTTCTTAATGTGTTATTGGTATAATTTATGGGGAAAATATAGAACATTTATTAATTACTGATTTATCTTGCCATGCCATTTTTTTTGGCGACATCTTTGCCTAAGTTTTTTTTGTTACTTTATTAATTGTAGGTTAAGTAGAGTAGCCTTTGGCTAAACTTCGCCTATGTACCTACTCAATTTTGTGCAAATAAAGTCATTTATTATTATTATTATTATTATTATATATTATTATTATTATAAATAAAATATGGTTTACAATAATTATTCAAAATGTTGACCATTTGCTTCAATGCAAAGATTGCACCGTCGGGTCATTGACTCGCGAACCCTTTGGAATATTCCGGGAATAGCTTCTACATGGGTACAACTCGCCAATATCCTTGTTAACAGATCTTCCTTATTACGAACAGGTGTTTCGTAAACTAAACTTTCCAGAGAACCCCAAAGAAAAAAATCTAGAGGGTTGAGATCAGGAGAACGCGTGTTCCAGGCCACGGGACCTCCTCTTCCAATCGAGCGTTGAGGAAGTCGCTGATCTAAATACCGGAGCACGCTAACATCGAAATGTGGAGGTGCTCCGTCATGCTGAAACCACATGTTATTTCTAAGGTTTCAGGGGATATTTTATAAGAAGAGAGGCAAACTTTTTTCCAAAAAATGGAGATAAATATATCATGCTGGTGGCCAACTAAATAAAAAACCGAGTAAAAAATGTCTTTAGTCATTTGGGTGTGATTTAAATAGTTTTTTTGCTCTACAGCCCAAACGGTTCATTTTCGGATACATGTTTATATAAACAAAAATGCTTATTTTGATGTCCCTTACTACCCCTCAAAATTTGTCGGTATCTTTTTGGGACACCCTGTATAGCCTATGGTACCTAATGAGAATTATTTATTCCTATTCCTTTACACAGTACCAATAAAGGATAAGGTATACATTTTTGAACAGAGAGTAATTCAACACAAATACAATTTCCCTATTACTTCAGGCAGATTTTCTTTAGACTATTAGAGGGAGATGATGGATACTTACATAATGCGTCATCAGTCGAAGCCAGGAAACATCAATAGCCAAACCTTGAAAAATGCAACAAGAGGTTGGTGATTTTTAAAAAAAAATAAAACAACAAAATATTCACTCTGGTATTTCCATATATATATTCTCATTTCTCTAATAATACTTAACTAATATCAATCTAAAATGAAATAACCTCAACACAGTGTTCGATTAATCGAATGACGACGGCATACTATTTTTACAATAATAATAAATAATCAAATTTACATTAGCCTTCCTAATTATCCAGCTTCATCTAAAATTACACTTATTTATTTAAAATACAAATTTTGGGAGTTTTTTTTTTACATATTTTACAACATATTTACATAAGCTTGCATATAATTATATATTGTACGAATATTCGCTTAAGACTATTCACTAAGTAGTAGTTAAGTAAAGTTATAATATGGATGTTAACTAACTACACGTAGTATCGAATATCAAATGCAAGATGGATGTATTTTTAGAAAAAAAAATGCATTTTCTGAGAGAATATCATAACTAAAATAAATGTTAACAAAAATCCAATATAGTGAGTTTTGTCTATATGTGGAGAATTAGTTGGGTACTAAGGCCCAGTTGTATAATCTTGGTTCAAAACAGAGTTCAGCTGAACTCGACTGGTACTTGAACTTTCCCATTTGAAATGCATTGCTGTCAAAATTGACAGAATTTGATTAATAGCTGACAGCAATGTATTTTAAATGGAAAAGCTCAAGTATCATTCGAGTTCAGTTGAACTTTGGTTTGAACCCAGATTGTACAACTGGGCCTAAAAGAACCGCATAAATCTTAACACATCATTGGAAGAGAAGCATTCAAAGAATGATTTAAAAATATAACGGAAGATTATTTCCAAGAAATATACATATGTGGTGGGCTAACGATCTCACACTAATCGATTCAGGTATAGAATTGCTATATATTTGAGACAAATCATATGAAACTGCTACCCAGTTTCATTGAGAGAACACCGAAACGCGTATGTGCAACAAAACTAGATAGCGGTTTGCCATGCTTTGACGCCCAAATGTATGGCAACGGTACGTCCAGTATCAACTGTTGTAAGTTTGTCAACCAGTGACCCAACAGGGAAATTTCTACTGATAATAGTGTTCGGATGCGCCAATGGATGACACCATACTTAAAACAGGGAGACCTGAATAAATTAATCAGACGCACCTGATTGAAACACCAATTTCATTCCAATCAGGAGAGGGAACAGAGAGATCTAGTGATGCCGCGAGACGGAACGAGAATACGCTCTCTCTCGGCTTCTCTCGAAGGTTCGAGAAAAAAATGAGTATCTCGTCTCGACGACTTCGATACGAGACAAGAGAGCTCTTTTCTTGTCAGATTCATATAACAATAAATTAATATGACTCGAGAAATTCTCGACGAGACACAGCATTCTCTCGTCTCGTCTCGAAGTGACTTTTCGAGAGAAAATTGGTCTCTCGTCTCGGCGTGCATCATTACTACTAAATCTTCTACGGACCGCCGATTACATCGAAATTATTTCCATAAGTTTTAAAGAGCTTCAGTTGATGTATCGGAAAAAATGTGCTTGAAGAGGACGAATACGCCCAAGACCAAAGAAGAATCACCATTGAATATAATGATTATCAGATTTTGACATTTACAAAGAAATATTTCAATAAACCATTTAAGGGACATAGAGTAGTTAATACTGTACATAATTATGTATAGATAGATAATAGATATTTTTCAAATATCAATAATTTTATTTGAAAACTTAATCTCGACACCACTTAAGTATGAAAAATTAAGCACTCTACTAACGCAAAACCCTTCGGCACAAAATGTTGAATGAAGAAATAAAGGAAACACTGTAGGCCATCCAGTAATGTAACTATAGATAGAGCTTTCATTTTCAAGCTCATTAAAACTTATTTTATAGATCTTTATGCTCATTAATTTCGCAAAGTTATTACTTTATTTCTTTATAAACTGCCACACGACGTTTAGTAATTATAATTTAAGGCTTTTTTAATTGGCTGTAAAGTTAGCCAGTCTTTTGGGTTAACGTTTATTTTCTGCGCCGCGGTGGAGATTTATTAGATTACTTACTGCGGGGTTAAAAGCTTGTTTAAAATTAAGTCGGGCAGGCACATGTGTCATGTAATTATTTCTGTTTTGACTATCAGTGCCTTTTTGCGCTATTTGGCGGCGTTTAATTCAGTGTCCCGTGTAAAGTGACAACCCGGCTATTAAGTTGCCAAGGGAAAATAGACCAAAACGACCCTTGTTGGGTTAGATTGGGAACTTTGTAATTTAAATGGAAATTTGATCTCAAAATTCGAACTAGCTATTTTGGATCTTTAATTTTTCAGTAACTCAAGTGAGTATATATAAAGTCAATCAACTAAGTATATTAATACACATAGATTCGAAAGTTTTGCATCACGTCATAAGTGAGATTGACCGTGCAAGAATAGTGGCTTTACTTGAAGAAGATCATTCTCGTGGCTGATACATTTGGTGTCTGGCGAAGTGATGTGTCTCGCACCTGGAATCGCTATCTCTAGAATGATTTTCTTCGTGATAGACCCAGAAGCGGTAGAAGTAATCAACAATAGGACCGTTATATTCACTCAACTATATGGAGAAACCCAACTATCGCAATACCAGTACTCCTAAGAGATATGCGTCATTCCTTGGGAGTTCAAGTATCGGTCTCTACATTGCGGAGACGAATTCTCGCGACAGGTTTGAGGTGTCGCCGACCAATGAGAGTACCTTCGACTACAACCTGAGCACAAAGTTCGTCGACTACAGTGGGTTCAAGAGCACGTGGCTTCACCTACAGAATTTTTGGAACCTAGGTGTTTTTTTCTGACGAAACAAGAATTGTTTGGTGTATGATAGACATACGTGTATGGAGAGAGCCAACAAGAGCTTCCCAGCTAACTCATGTACGCCCTGTGCTACCCTTTGTAGGAGGAAGTACTATGTTTTGGGCTGGTATCATGGCCGGTATTCTCGTTCTCAAAAACGCTCACCGCTTTCTAGTCGCTCGGCACTTTAAATGCAAATTTACATTGAAAGTGCCGAGCGACTGGAAATCGGTGAGCGTTTTCTAGAACGAGAATACCGGCCCAAGTCTAATGGTCGCACAGAATTAATTTATGTTTAAGCTACAATGATTGGAGACAGATACATTCAGAGAGATTCTAGATCCTTAGGTCAGACTATGGCGAGGAGCTGTTGGTGATGCTTTTGTATTTACGTACGATATCGCCCGACCTCACCGTACCAAAGCTGTAAATGAGTATCTGGAAACGCAAGGCATCAATCGTACCAGGGCAGCAGCTGCACGCAGAAACCCACACGCTTGAATGGCAAAATATTTCTCACTAACATATCACCAATCTGATAGACAGCATGGACAGACGTCTCCAGGCTTGCATAAATGATTGAAATACCCAATATTAAAATCCATTTCTCTTTCGGAAATTTAAGGTGATGCAAAACTTTTGAATCTATGTATGTATATGTTATAATCACATTTCATGTCTATTTCAAAACAAATTAAATTTGCACCGTTATTGACGCGATCTCTCGATGTCATTTTAATTAATTCACAATATTTATGACTCGTAATAGATAAATTAAAATAATTTTTCCTGAATAAATCAAAGCAAATAATTATTCACAGTTTATCTTTAATTTATTTTTAATGCTCGTACTAAATTTAAATATGACATAAGAAATCGGTTTACCAATACCCACTAAATCTATCGTGTTTGTGTGTTGGTTGTCTAAAGACAAATTAATTATTTTCGTTTATCGTGGTGTCGAGAAAATTATGACGAAGAGGTTATCTGGTACCGAAACGGGGGTTACGTGAGTTATGGTGTCAAATTCGGAAACTTAACCCAATAAAAACCATTTAAGCAGTCACGTACACTTCAAAATAAAAATCGGAATTATTTATTATTATTTATTGACTGATTATTTTCTTGGATAAAATTAAATTTATAGCAAAATATTCCTAATTAATACATATGTATATATGTTGGACATTGCGTTCTACTTTAGAACGTCCAAGGTCTAAAAGGAAATATTTGTACAAAAATCTTCTGGAAACGTTCTTGGAACAATCTTGTACCTGTTCAAAAACTTGTATACATTGGAAAACGTTTTTCTTTCGGAAAATACTACCTACCATTTCTGGTTATAAATAAGGGTATATCTATGTATCTATGTATATGAGAAAAAAATTATTCCGTGGCTTTCTTGGACTAATAATGAAATAAACTATGCTAAAAAGTAGCATAATATCAAAAAAATGTCTTTTGTACGAAAATGAATTTAAGATGGACAACTTTTGATGTTAAGTCCGCCAACCTGTTTCATTTTTTGTCGAATAGTTCTCATTATTTTTATATACCATATCTTGCCTTTTTATTTAGTGTTTTGATTTCAAATTTTTATTAAATGCTCAATTTTCCTTAATTCCTTGTCTTTGATAATTTATAAGTATCGATTTAGGTGAAGAGTTTTTGAAATAATTCAGGTAATCGTAACCTGTGACGAAGGTAGTTCTTACACTATAGAAGGATAATTTTCAATAACTTTGACACATTTTTTGGGATTTTTAAATATTTACTTATTAATTTATTAGCCACGAAATTTTGTCTTTTCTCGACTAGAATTTGAGGCTACAGCTTCTATATATTCAGTGCAAGGTTCCACTAACTGATCTGTGATCTATATCGCGACTCCGATTTTTGGTAGAACAAGTGAGTACCTGGTTCGTCAATCAATATATCATATCCACTATGCCGAAAATTCCCTCAATTTAAATATATATTTTTAATAATTTATTTTCTTTCTAATTTTTCAGACAAAAAATGCCCTAGGCAGTTTTAGTCAGGCCTTTGAGAAATTATACCGTTTTTTTTTTTAATGTGAAATTCATGTGAACTCGGTACGCACGGTGTCATACCCAACATCGCAATATGACATTCTCCTGAAGCATGTATGTCATATTTCCGGCAGATGAGGTAGTATATCTGTCATAATATGGTCACCTTATCATCAATTACCCGCCAATTCCAAACCAGAAAATTCGAGTGCCTCGGTTCGAACCAACTCATTGCCTTTCGAGAACACTAGCATAGATTATCATATACGTTTGAACAATTCATTGAGGGGTAGGTAAACGGAGCGAAATTTCACCAAAATCAACCAGGATTGAGTATAATTGGGATGATCAACCCGCTACGAGCCAAGATTGCAACCATATTCAGAAAAAGGATTCCCAAAAAAAAACCTAAAAAAAAAATCCCTTAGGCTTAACTTTAATTCACTGAAACTGAATTCTAAGCAATCAGAAACGCAGGGCTCTTTGAGTTCAAGAGTCAGACCCTCGGTTGGACATAAGGAACAGTCTGGTGTTTCAGTTTCCGCTTCAGAAACTTTCAAGCGATTTTGCCATATTTTGTCTCCGGAACCAAAAAGCAACTCGACTCAACCATTTTCTATAATGTATCAAAATTTCAGAGATAAAGAAAAATCTCCTTCAGTACAAAGAATAAGCTCACAATAGAGAATATCGAGCAAAAGATTGTCTTCTTTTTCAAAAACTGGAAAACCTATTTTTCAAGGAGAACATTCGAGCAAACAAAGTTGATCTTCGTCCAAATCGAATAAGCAAGAAAAATCTCTGGTACCTGAGAATATTTCTCGCTCTAAACGATCTCAAAGTCAAGTTCAAAGAGAAACAAGAAAAACATACCCAGCAGAAAAACCTCTTCAAGTACAGTCGTGAGCATTGAAAGTGGAACACCCGAGCTCACCAGCTATACCTACGGCAATGACAGGGATTGTCATATTTGACAAAAAATCCATTGCAGAGAAAAGACTGAATTAACCAAAATAGTGAAAAATGACAAGACCTGTCAGTCGGATGTCCCACTTTCAATGACGACTGTACTTCAGAAAAATTTTATCCACTCTCTACCAGTAGAGAAAAAAAACTTGGAGATTTTATAGAAGTAAAACTCCTGAAGGAACTTTTGCAAGCCAACCTCCACGTACCGATTTTAATAAAGATAAGAAACTCGTCAAAACCAAAGGGTGAGAGAACACTGTCCTTTTCCGATTTCTTATCCCAAGGTCGCGATAAGACGTCCTAGTACCGTCTGAAAGTGAAAGTGTCCAGTGATTGAAGTCAACGGTTTCCTCGCCGTAGCACCAATAAACCTGATTATCACAGAGTAATTTTTCGTTGAACATACCTAGGCAATTCTGCCCGTTCAATATTGGTAATTGACAAAAGACTGAAAAGAACAAGCCCTGTGATGAACAAGTTTGGATGTGATGGCAAGCTTCAATATTCAGTAGTTCACTAGGGACAAACGTGGTCTCATTTTTTTAAACGGTATAGCAATGACTGATCTAATGAGTTGATCCAAGCCCTTGCTTTGTCAAGAAGTCCATATGGATTCTGCTAGTTAAATTCGAAGCAGTGAATCGTTTATCAGAAAATTGTTTTTCGTCTGTTCGTGAAATTGAGAATTAATAAATTTGAAACCAAAGAAAGGAAGCTCGATTTTCTCTTAATTGTGCTAAGACGAGAACCGATACAACCTCATTGTATCAACAGTACTATGAATTTTCCAAAAAGAAAATATTCTATAAAAATTGGTATCGAACATCATCGAGCAAATTAATTTTCCAACCTCTCTGATACTGGTGCTGGGCTGTAATGGTCGACGATCTCCTGGCCAAGCAAATATTTCACTGCTTCAGCTACGCGGACAATAGTCCTGGTAGTCAGAAGTTTTGTTTTGGTTCGTAAATACCGAGGGGTAGACCGCAGGTCAGTTTTTGTACGCCAGATTGCAGTTTTAGGGGAAATTATGGATGATTTCCCACAATTTCCCCTGATTTCCTCTGATTTCTGCTGATTACCCGTAAGATTGCCCAAGATTTCCTCTGATTTCTATAGAATTCCCCTAATGATTAATTACCCTTCGGCCACTTTAATTTCTGTTTAAATATTCTGTAGAAACAAAAACTGATTTTTTGGGAAAATGAAAGTAAACTAAAAACAGAACACGAAACGTTAACATTTATTATCGAGTAATATGAATTCTGCTCTTAAACGCAAAAATCACAAACAAAATTTGTAGGTGAGTCAGCATCCGCGCACTAGTTGTATTCCTTTCACACCTAGGAGGAGCTCCGGAACAGCTCCTGGGCTTCACGCGCTTATTCCTTTCGAAAAGTGTTTGTTGCACCACGCATCTGTTCCCTGCAAATCGGGGGCGACTAAGCACCGGAGCGAGTAGCTCGAGTGTTTCAAACTCTTGAAAGGAATACAACTACTGACTATGTGCTTACTTCCCACAATGTACATCGGTACCAAGTCTCTGATTGCCCAACGTCTTGACGATGCACACTTGACTGCTTTCATTATTGAAGTTAATGTCTCGGTTAATATCTAAATTATTACCATCAATGTCGTTCATGCTGTCATCATCACAAAGTTAACCAGAATTATTATTACTCGAGTTGCTTGATGACGGCGTGTCAGATTTTTAGATATTGCTTGGGTTTTGGCTCGGGTTTTGGATTCAAATTTGACCCGAGATTTAAACTTTTTGGTCGTTTGATACGTTTGCTGTGGTCTTGTGTTTATTACTCGGTTTGTTAGGAACCTTAGAATGCCTCTTTGTCGGTCTGATATTTGAAGATGGTTGTTGTCGCCTTTGTGTTACTGATAAATCTTTTCAACCGGTCAGTGCTTATTCTGCCAATCTTTTCGTCAAGAATCCAATACAGTGAAGATTTTTTAATAACATACTGTCTATCGTTTTAGGTAACCGGTAAAAATGAACTGTCTTTCGATGAAAAATCTTTCTGCGGTTTCACGTATCCTCGGAAAAATCCTTCAATTCAAGTTGTTCTCCAAAGGACCCGGAATTTAAAATATTGCCTATATCTGCTCGGATTTCTTCAATGGTAGCATTTTTTTCTTTTTCATATTCCATCTCTAATTCATTTACGACTGTTTCCGTCGAGGTTTCAGTATACTCTAGCATTCCATTGTCTAGTCTTTTATCTATTATTTTCCTATATATTTCTTAAAGGAATTGACGAGATGTTGACAGCATTTTCAATAACTGAAATCCCCAATTCCTCCATACCAATAATTGCGCCTGACATGGCTTCAGTAATATTTTTTTTTCGACATCAGAGATATGTTCAAAACCATCTTTCACAGCCTGAGAATCTGTCCTCTTTTTTTCTCTTGGAAACACAAACTCATGATTTAGATTTGTCATTATATTGTGTACAGTTTGAATTCGGTCATTTCGATGTAAAATGTCTTTTATAGAATAATTGACTACTGTAGAGTATGTCGAAGACATGGACCTCGTAACCCTAAACAACTTTTCACAAGCTTGGCTACTGAAGAGCCATGGTGTAAATGATTCTGAGGTTATATTCTTACTGTTGAAAAATCTTATTATTTGAATTAGGGAGTGGCCATTAAGCTCAATAGACAGATAACAATTCTCAGTACCTATAATTTTATTTTGATAATGGACATAACAAAACGTAACATAACTTCAATTTCTAAATATTTTCGAAAACTGCGCATGCGTTAGATCTAGAGATTGACTGATTGCCTTAAGATTTCCTATGATTTTCTTAAGATTTCCTCTGATTTCCTTGAGATTTCTCCTAATTTCCTTAAGATTTCCACTGATTGCATTTGATTTCTTCTGATTAGCTCTTGATTTCCTCTTGAATTCCCCTGATTTCCCCTAATTTCTACACCAGATTTCCCTTGCAGTTTACCCCTCGGTAAATACAGGACGATTCTAGAGTCAAGCAGAACTAAACTGCTGGACAAATGAAGCGGAACAAGCGAATTTTTAGTTTAACTTTGGATTCCAATATTACGCGAACTAAAGAAGATAATAATGAGTGATATGAGTAATTTAGAAGTTAATTTTCGCAAACCGCTCATTGATATTTTTTTTAGTTCGCGTAATGTTGGAATTTGAAGTTAACCTAAAAATTCGCTTGTTCCGTTTCATTTGTCCAGCAGCTTAGTTGAGTACGCATCAATCTCAGAACTGTTCGGAATCAATTCGTGAAAATAATAAACCAAAACGCATTTCTTCATCGCGTCAGATTTTCCTATTCACTAATTTATTTTTCTTAAGTAATGTGTGCCATGTTATTGCTCATGTTGCTCATGTTGTTGCTCGACTTAACTTGAAGCTCAAAAAGTAGGTTACATTGTGAATAATTAGGTGGAGGGTACCTGCTTATTGCCATGTTTAATCTGACCCCAACATCTCGGAAGGAGGCAGCTTCATGTGCTGCATACCATACGAGCACACAGGCATTTTTCAGGACATACTCTGGAAAAATCCTGTTTCATTTTTTGGATAATATTCTGATTGTTCAAATTCAATTGCAAGATCTTCAATAATTTTTGGTGACACCTTAAAATGATCAAGAAACTCTTTATCCGTGTACATGGGCATTATATCTTCAGCATAATTTTCCTTTTTTTGGTGGTCTCAAGAACTTCCGGTATAAGAATTGCTAGGAAGTTCTCATCACTTTTTGATGTCTCGTCATTACTGCTTGAACTGAAGAGATAGCTTGATCTGCTTGATATCCATAATTTTCCAAAACCAAAACAAAGCATTTGTGCTTAAAAATACCCAAAAAAAGTTCTAGAAATAAGGCTAATTTCAACTACGCATGTACAAACTGTTTAATTCTCAAACCATCCCTACTCAGGGGAGCGGACAGTCAGAATGATTCCAGAACAGTTCCGAACTGCGTAGTGCAGGAACCAAAACAGCGAATCAAAAATTCGGAATTGATTTTGGAAAAACCAAAACGCGAAAAACTTTCTGCGCTTGTGCGAACTGACCCAAAACGATTCTGTATACGAACCAAAACAAACCTAGAGGCCGGCATCTAGAAAATGTCTCAAAAAGCACTGAACATACTGGATAACAGGTGCTTGTCGGTTAATTCGCAGAAAACCGTTATAGCTCCATTGAGCACTGAGAGGTCTTCGATGTCCTAAGCTTTAGAAAGCAGAAATCCCCTTCTCAAAAGAACTCAAATATCTAGAAGTATTTTTTGACCAAAAGATGATCGGGGTCCACACCTCAACAAAGTTGTCCAAAAGGCTAAAATTTCCCTGGGAAGATGTAGAAGGCTTTGTGGAAAAAGCTGAATCTAAAGACGAATCTATGGTTATACAAAATGACAATTAGACCAATGATAACCTATGGTTCGGTTGCCTAGGGTACAGAGGTCACACAGACCGTAGCGATCAGACACTTTCGAAGTGTGCGAAGAACACCAAAGGACCATGAGTAGGAAAATAAAGGAGGATCTGGAGGTCAGGTGAGATGCCTTCAGATAAAACAACGCCTATGTTCATCTTCAGCAGGCACTTCCAGGTTGCCATACCAGATAGGGTACTCCAATTAAAGAAAACCACATATGGTACACCGACGGCTCCAAGGCCAACAAGGGGGTCGGAGCGGCTATCTACGGAGAGAGACCAAGGGTAGAGATATCCACAAGTCTCGGACAGCACGTCACAGTATTTCAGGTGGAAATCGCTACAATAATGCACTGTGCCATACTAATAAATGAAAGGAAAGTTAAGAGTAGAAACTGCTCTAAGCTGGTTGGGAACTGTATACGAGCCCTAGAGGAATTAGGGTTGTCCAACAAACTTACCATAGCCTGGGTTCCAGGCCATGAGGGACACCCAGGAAATGAAAAGACCGACGACTTAGCCAAAGAAGGTTCAGCCACTGAGATGATATTCCCGGAAGCATTCGGCAAAATCTCTGCAGGCCTTTTCAAAACATCTATCAAAAACTGGATAGACAGAGAAATCCAGAGCTGGTGGCAGCAAACATTAGGACAACGACAGGCAAAGTAGTTCATCAAATCCAAGTTCACAGTGGACCTCCTAAGCCACAGCCGCAAGATTGTTAGGATAACGGTAGGCCAATTAACAGGGCATTGCAAACTTAACAAGCACCTTGAAAGAATGAGCCTGTGCAGGTTCTGTCAGGAGGCGGAAGAAACTACCGTCCATGTGTGGTACAACGCGAGGCTTGAAGAAGAAAAGCCCAAGTCCGGCAAACTATATGGAGTATTCGGTATCATGGCTCTGGAGTCTAGAGAACGCACTCTTAGGACAGATAGGAGATACCACAAAAAATTTGACAGGGTTGCAGTTGTAGAGGATGCCTCTACGCAATCTCCATTTAAACAAATCCAATCTACTGGTGCTGACCTAAATGGCACAGAATTTAAAGTACCTATACGATCTGAATCCTAGATGATAACTAGGTTACAAGGAATGCAAAACATGATAGATAAACTTATTATATTCTTCGTGTCGTTGGTGTCAAATAATAATTAGTATGGGTGTAGAGGTCGAAATGCCTGTGATAACTAACTGGAGGTCGCAAGATATCGCGAGCTATTTTTCTATAATTGATTAGAATTATATATCCAAGAAATTTTTTAAAAAGCACATTCCTTTGTATATCTTCCGACGTAAATTATTGTGAAGTTAATTAACGTTGCTGCAATATTTATAATTGCAAATAATTTGCTGGCGATATAAAAACCAAGATATTTATTTTTGTTTAGTCAACAATATTGTTGATAGTATAAAGTGTAGAGTTCAAAGCCCGATATACGGCCAGCAATTTATTTTTCAATTCAATTGTGCACAATTTTGCCAAACTTCCATAACTAATTATATTTAATTAGGTAGTTTATCTTGTGGGTTTTTTTGTTTTTTGATAGATAGATTGTTCATAGAATAGTTATTAGTTTTTCATTATCCCTCGTTTTCAATGACCATTTGATATTAAGTATATATTTGACATAAAGTTCTTGAAACTTTTAAAACATAAAGCTGATCAAAGAAAAGAGGATCAACAACACATTTGCGCAGACCACAAACCATAAATATACGTTTTTACTGAAAATACCGATAATGCGCATGAAGGTAATCCGTTTTAATGACATGATATATATTTTTTTTAATAAATGTCAATATCAAAGTCTAGTATGTTATAAATAAGTATTATTCATTCACTTCCTTACAAGAACCATCCTGCATTTGTCTACGAAAAGATATTTTTACAATAACTAAATACATAATCTTATCACAGGCTCATGCCTCAAAATAATGTCCGATAAAAAATTATTTTGTTCGGTTCTATGAAACTTGTTTCAGAAAAAATAACACACTGAGGAAGCTCGTCGAAAAAACGTATATCGAAAAAAACTAATTCGATATAGTTCTATGAGATCTTCCGACGGAGAAGACAAGCTAAATAGAGAAAATATTTGATTATTCGAAAGAGAAACTAAAGTTCCTTTCCCAGAATGCTTACACCTTTGATTTGAGTGTGTCAAAATTGATTAGGTTACCACCTCAGTTAAAATTTAAAGACCCAACTTTAGGCTTCCTATGCACTTCTTTGTTTCTATTGCTATTTATCGGGGAGCCTAAAAATGTACTGCAATGTGAAACTTATAGGTACACAATATAAGTTCCATAAAACTCGGTATTAGAAGGGCAACATTAAAACCGAAAACAGAGAGCCAGAATTAAAAAAAAAAAGAAACTTATCTTCTGCATGTAACATTCAACAATGGCTTAAGAGCAGAAATAAAAATCTTACAAATTTTCTATGGACCTAAGACAAATGCGGACTGGGAGACCGCATCCGTCCAGGAGGCGAAGCCAGGTGCGGAGATGGAGGCGGCGGAGGTTGATGCAAAAGCCCCAAATGCGACATGGGGGGTCGTCCGCCCAATAGCGACGCCAATGGATGCGCCCCCGGAGCGAAGTAGCCCTGAAGCGCGGGATGGGGATAGAGCGCGTGAGGGTGCCTCGACAACGATGCCATTTTCAGTTTTTCCAGTTCGGCTTCTTGGAGGCGTTTAGCTTTGGCGCGCCGGTTTTGGAACCAGATTTTAACCTGGAAGAAATTATTATTTGATAAATAAAATTATTTTGTTAACACAGAATTAGAATTATCATGTCGATAGAAAATTCAGATGTACATACCTGTGTCTCTGTTAAACGCAAAGAACTAGAAAATTCCGCTCGTTCCGCTATACTAAGATATTGTTTATCTCTAAACTTTTTCTCTAAGGCTAAAAGTTGTTGCGTAGTGAAAGGAGTTCTCGGTTTCCTGTTGGGCTTGTGTTTACGTAAATTGCACTTGAGTTTTGGTGGTTCGCCGTTGGAGTCAACTGAAACAAAGAAAAAATAAATAAATAAATAGTTTTCATAAACAAAATAGTAACTTTTTTAAATATAAAACAAAACATCAAACTCTCAATATCTAGAAGAAAGGAGACCCTGTGTATAGTGACTTCGAATTACTGAAAAATAGCAAACATATAAGGATGAACCAAAACACAAAATGAGAGAACATAGGAATGGAAACCAATTAATCGTATTTGAAATATTGACAAAAAAGATTAAAAAGAATCACAATATGAAAATTGAAAACTGAGAAGCCAGTAGAGAAACGAAAGGCTAAATCGAACAGAGGAATAGAATATCAAGAGAACAAAAACTGAAATTGAATAATATTAGTACATGCATCACCAAATAAAATAGTGAAAAAATATCGATGTATTATGATAATGGCTAAGTTTGAAAATCAATAAACCAAGAATTGAGGTAAAAAAATATTGCATAAACACTCAAAAGTTCTTACAGGAAAATCCAAGCAAAATTGTATTGATAAAGATGGTACCTATGTTACCAAAATAATATAATTTTGTGCTTTTATAAACTTAATAACTGAATCAAATATGTGTACCAAATTTCCTATTCCGGTGAAATCAATCTATTGATGAACTCATTAAATTTTGATTTATCATTATTTTTTTATATAGGAAATCCCAAGAAATTTACCATTGTCTTTAGAATAATAATAATAATAATAATAATTTGTTTGTCGGCGTAAATCTTGTAATTAATGAGTTCTCAAAGTGCAAATCACTTGTAATTACAACAATGAATAAACATCAGGCTACTGCCCAGGCAAGGCAACGAACAAATTAATTAATTGTTTCGCGATTCTTTCGCATTTATCATATATCCATTTAGCAACGAAATAGAATGTAAAATTGGTGAATTAGTAAACTTAACAACTAATTAGAGGCCTTGCTAAATTGGAAATTACCAGTTCGTCTCTATTAGACAAATTGCCTATTAAAAAGTTAATACTTGCAGGTGGTTATTATATCAATTAAACCTGTTTTCGTATAGCAATTTACCTTTATTATCAAATAAAGTTTGGAAAAAAAATTATAATTGATTCACTTATTTTGCGGAATTAAAGGGTAATTAAGTTTTATTACCGTATATTTAACTTTGAACTCCCCAGACAATTAAAACAGCGGACAAATTAGAATAGAGTTATATTACATTTTTATGAATATGTTATTCTTCGTGGGGATAAAGCCATTGATAAAAAGGAAACGACTCTGTCATCTAATGAAAGCTTTCGCAATTAGTCAGTCACACTAATGTAGGAATCCGTTTTATCATGCTTTGCATCATTGCTTACTGGTCATAGCATCTAAACATTTTTGACAGGACACACGTCACACAGGGAAAAGGGAAGAGGGCATTCAAGAATACGACGAATTGAAAAACAATGACGAAGGCGACGAAAAAACATAAGACGAATGTAACGACCAAAAATAGACTCAGTGCTGTTGTTTGTGAATGGCCCGCCACGTTCCATGTGAGTTTTTTGTAAAAATCCGATCTAAAACCAAATTTTATCAGTTTCCTGCCAATAGTGACACTGTGACACTTCCAACTCCGACTTTCGTTAATGCGCGCGTACTAAAGTGACAGAATTGGGCACCAAAAGTGTCAGTGCCAGCAGATCAGTGGCGTTACGACTCACGTGAAGTCAGTGGTAGACCAAGTTCCACATTTTTCTTATACAAGTTATATTCTGCTTGGGTCTGCAGCTTGATGCTTTTTCTCAATTCATTAAAGTATAATTGCAATGATGGATTCCCCGAAATACTCTTATGAAGCTTATTCTTTTCCTTGACTTTGTGTATAAAATCTACGGAGTACCACCGTGGATATCGGGGTTTACTACTGGAAGAATATTTGATTTGTCTCTTTGGAATAGCTCTATCTAAGTGACCATACACCTTTCTATAAAATACATTGAGATTGGTATTTACACCTGTAATTGGAAGTACTTCTGTCCAATCACAGGTTTTCACAAGATTGTATAGGAGTAGAAAGTCCCCTTTTGTTAAATCTCTAATATATGGAAAAGCTTAAAAGCTTTATAATTTTTAGGTTCTATTTCCTCTTGTGTTTTGAACGTCATTAATGTTGTTCGATAGGTTGAAAAGAGTAATTTATTAAATAATTTTTCTGGTTATGAATTTTCTTATAGAAGTAATTCTTTTAAAATGTTTAAGATCTTTTAGGGATTGATGACATATTTTTGTTATTTTTCATACCAAGAACTAAATTAATTTTAGTTTTTTTTTTATGATATGAAAAATAGTTCATATATTTCCCAGAACTAGTGGGTTTGACGTACCAATCAAGTATAATTTCATTATTTGTTGTTCTTATCAATTTTGTATAGGAGATGAACAAAATTTTCAACTTCATTTTCAATTATTGTAAATTGAATATTTGGATTATAGTTATTGAAAATATTAACAATTTCTTGTTGTTTTCCTTGTGGTATTGCAAAAATAATGTCATCAACATATTTTTTAAGAAAAGGTAATTTTGGAATACAATTGTCAAGAAGATCGTCCATTACATATTGAGCAATAATTGGAGAAATAATAGAGCCCATTGAAGTACCAAATATCCGTTTATAAAAATTATTATTCACAGAAAAATAGGTGCTGTCAAAAATACATTTCATAATTATAAGAAAATTTTCTTTTTTTAAAAGGATAAAATTTTGAATGTTATTCCAGTTTTTTTCTCTAGAAACTGCAAGTAATAAAGGAATATTGGTGAAAAGTTATATAACATCGAAAATGATTATAATGTAGTGGTTTGGAAGTTGGAAATTATTTATTTTGTCTGAAAAATTAAAAGAATTTTTGATAGACTTTGATGTAAGTAATATTGATTATCTGTATTAGGTGTAGGCATTGGTATTTTGGTATTTTTATTTTATCTGTCTCTATATTGTTATGTAACTGCTTTATAATTATTTATTTTCCACTTGTTATTTCCAATTTGCACTTATTTTATTCTAGTTTAGTTTAACAATATAAGGCTTGATACTTAATAATTTAGTTGTATTGAAAATATAAAATAAAAAATGTAATATATTTGTCGATTGAGTGAAATAAGAAACCTGTTCGTTCTACAGAAGCTCAGCTGAAGCAAACAAATCAAATTAAAAATTAATTTCGATCCAAAAACAGAATTTATTGAACATCTCAAAAGTAGACACGCTCAAATTTATCAACGTTATCATTTAATATTCCTTTCTCTGTTATATCCGCCGGAGTGAATAATAAAAATATATTGGCTTTCAGCACGCAACGTTATAAAGCCGTTTTTCTATAATCTCGAGACTAATAGCCTCTCCACGTAACTAAGTAAGTCCATAAAAACTCTATAAACAAATAAGAAAATTAGTAAAGAATTACCGAACCGCCAAGCCTCTATCTTTTTAATGGCCAGTAATAAAGCAAGACAAATATATTTGGAGACTTGCTTATCGGAACATTTGAATAATTTGAATAGTGGTTACGGGACAGGTTCGGACTAACAAGCAGGAATCCACTTTGTGGTTGGAAAAAATAGACAGGGTGTTTAGTACATCGATAGGAAGATTTCGATGAAAGTTGAGGTCATTTGGAAGATGTTTGACCATATTTACCCTTATGAAAGTTTCGCCGTTTTTTGAGATATCGCCAACTTTAGATATTTTGAATCCATGTATTTCAACGCATTACTTGGGCTACATATTTTTTGTATCAATTATTTGATTTTTCTTTCCATATTTTTCCAAAGGGGACATCTTAGGAATACCGCAAAAAAAAAATTGAGAAAGGTTAAAGTGTCTACTACCAAAAAAACAATATGTTCAAATATTTTCCAAAAATATCTAAAAATGCTGATATCTCAAAAACGACAAAACCTTGCATAAGGGTAAATATGGTCAAACAGCTTCTAAATGATCCCAACTATCACTCATTGAAAACTTCCTATTGATGTACCAAACACCCTGTATATATAGTTGGTTTTCTTTATAGCATTCAACAGAAAAAGTAAGTGCATTTTCAATTCATTTTTCGATCTCCCATAATTCCGTTACATATATTTTAAAAAAAACCTTCATCTTTACCTCCAGTATCTACTACCTTCCGAGGATAATCTGGTCTTCTACCTATAGTCTTATAACCTTCATATTGCATGATGTGTCCATAAATTTTTACTGAGCAATGAAAAACTCATGATATAGACAGCTTTTCCATAACATCTACATAAATGCCACAATAACAGAATAGCTGCAATCAGGAGAAGAGTCAGAGAGGAAGTTGTGACATCGCCGAAACCTTCCACGCTGACTATGAAGAATGTATTCAAGAAATCTGGATTTGGCATAGGTACTTTTGAACCACAACTGAATAAGGTCGTTGACCGCATTTCTTAGTTTTGGCTAGAGTTAATGATTAGTCAGTTGTCAAGAGCATCATAAGAAATTGATATGGATAGAAATATGAAGAGGACAAGAGTGGAAACAGATAAGTCTGAAGAAGAAGAAAAAGTCACCGCATTGAAAGCTTCACTTTGGATACCTAAAGCAAACGTCTACCTACGACAGATACAGAAACTTGATAAAAACAACCACAAAACGAAAATTTTGCGAAGGAGAAAGCTGGCATAAGCAGCTTTTGACAAGGTTTCAAGTATCCTAAAAATCTAAAAGAGTCCTTCTCACTTAAGCAGTACAGGTTTCAATCAATGCTTATGTTACTTATAATGGTTTATAGTTCGAAGACTTGGACATTTACAAGCAACAATAGCTTTGTTTTGGTTCGAAAAAAGACGGTTCTAGAACAGTTCAAAACAATCACACAGTTTATTATTGAATAATTATACTGCGTACGGCTAGTCAGCATCAGGGGTGCGATTTTCGAAACCATTCGAGTACATTTCGTACACGAAATTTGACTGACAGCAATGTAAATTAAATGGGGAGCAGTCAAATTTCGTGTACGAAAAGTACTCGAATGGTTTCGAAAATCGCACCCCTGTTCGGAGGCCATGGGTTTATGGGTTCCTTGTATACATCTTACCTTTGGGCGCCACCAAGTTAATTGTGACTTAACTAGGAAGATTTCTTAATGATGTCATAAACAAAACCTGTGCAATTGGAGAGCTTAGCAATAAAACAACGAATTAGGTACAGGTACAACAATGTATCTGGCTTTCTTTATTAAAAAATAATAACAATAATAAATAGGGAAAGCCAGGACGTTATTAAAAATGTGTATAGAATTAGGCTTGTACCTATTTTATAAATATTTGAATATAAAAAAAAAGAATGTAAATAGAATATATAAAAATATGGATTTTAAATAAACAGTTTTAACTGTTTATTTACACTTGTGAAAAATTAAAGACCACAAATTCAGTTACACTCTACCAAGAGGCAAATTTAACACCAGAAAGGTGAAAATTATTGTTAGGACAACCTCAGGGTAAAATTCTAGAATTTTATTTAAGGGGCACGTACTGACGTAATTCAGTGTCAGATGATTTATATAGGACTTGCCTAAATAGTAAAAAGTGCAACTTACATGTATGCAAGTGTTAGTTATCTTCAAATGTATGTATAAACTCAGAAGTTCCTAAAGTGAGGTTATCTACATGTTTGGTCTCACTGTAGATCCAGACCGAAGCAGCTAGCAGTTCTGCAGTTCTAAGTTTGTTCCGACTATTATATGGTGAGTGAGTCCTATGGAAGTCCTATCCACGTTTTATCTGTTTAACGTAGAACTCAACGTGGTTCTATCAGAGTGGTACCAAAAAGGTTGCTGAAGGGAAGCTACCAAAGCCCCAACTAAGAGCAATCTAGATCCAGCCTAGAATCTCTCTTGATACAGCCTAGGATCTTCTAAATACAGCTTAGGATCTTCTAAATACAGCCTAGGAGCTGTCTAGATATAGCCTAGAACCCTATAATGATGTTCGTATAAAAAAAAAAACAGATTGAGCCCCAAACATTAGAAATAATCCTACCTCTAACTGAGGGATGCTCTAGGCCAAAAGTGAAGTCTTAAACTTCCAAAAGCTGCTCGGAACGATCCTATTGAAGAAATGAAACACGTGTTGTAGGTTAATAATTCCTGAAAAAGATCTCAAAACTTACCGAAACAAAATCCAAAATGACCAAGGGACAACTATTGTCTAGAGTTGTCCCTTGGTCATTTTGATCAACAAGAAATTAGTCTAATTTGAGTTTCCCTGGCACAAAATTCCAAAAAGTCTTGCCCAAAAATTATTAGAGCCAAAACCGGACCTCACAGCATAAGGTCTCAAATCAAAAGGGTAGATTCCTCCTTTTAGATTTGGGAAGAAGGCTTCCATTTGTAAAGCTTCTAATTTTGACATTGTTGAAAATTATGGAAAAGTAGGGGTGAAACTTAACACGCCAAGTTTCACCCCAAAAATACGAACTGAAAAGTGGGTTGTGTACAAATGACTCCAGATAACCGGTGAATGTTGAAAATTGCCTATAGAACATATATCAAAAAATAGAACAGGTCCAAAGAAAACGCCTAGACAAGAAAGCTATTCAATGACAGATGTATCATGAAACTGAAATATCGAAAAAAGTAAACAACAGCAACTATCATAACCTCAGATTATTTGATTGGATTTGCCAACTAGAGATGATGATACTCTCTCCTTTTTCAAGATTTTAATCAATAACAGCGGGCCCTGCCGTACTGAATCAAACCTACCTAGATCAATTAATTACAATTGCAAACCTGAACCAAAAAACTTTTAGTAGAAGACAGTACTCAAGGTAATAAAATCTGGGCATAGAAAAGATAGTCGTTTATTCATTCATTTCTTTATAGTTCTATATGGAATCATATCCACCAGAGCAAAACAAAGTAGCATATTTGAAAATGCTACAGTCATTCTGTTGATTGATGAACTGTGCGATTGTTCTGAACCGTTCTAGAGCCAAAATGAAGCTAATATCAAAAAGCTCTTCAAGACTCGAAGGGCAAAAAGGAAAATACTTGGATGAGAGCGAGAACCATGTTGGAGGACGTAGCATAGAAAGTGACCCATCTAAAATGGAGTTTCGCAAAATACTCTGTAAGATGGAAAGAGCACAGATGGAACCCAGAACTAGTACAATAAATATTCTTTCTTTGCTTAATTCATTGGATCTCTTTGATTTAAACCACACTCGTTGCCTTTTCAATTAGGATGTTAATTTAGGATACTCATCGATACATTTTTTTTTTTTTTTCAATTTCCAAAGTGTTTTTCATCATGAAATAATTCCGTTTCACATAGTATTTGAGTTCCATAAATGCTGTTGCAAAATATGCTAAGAAGACTTATTACTTGACTTTTCCACATACGTAAATTATCTGTTCCCAAGCAAAATTCAAATATTGAACCATGACTAGTAGCGTATTATAGTTGAACTGTCACAATGTGTGAGTATTAAAAATTTGACAAAAATCATTAATAACAACATCGCGAGCTTAATTATCGGCAAGGTAGCACACACACACACACACACACAGGTGCTCAATTTTGGCTACTTACTCGGCGATAATTTATTCCCTCCAATTTGGTATAATTGGTGTCTTTGGGGTCGATACGGCTGCTGTTGGCCGGTGGAATGTCTAAAACCGGGAGCTCGTTCGATTTAATTGAACTAATCTCTTGGATCATTCGGAATACATTAATTAACACATTCGAATTTGAATAAAACGTACATTTAACCGATTGAATAGTGATGTAGCTGAGCTCGATACGGCTGAGCGCTTTTATATATTTTATACCTACAGGACCGGATTCTGTATTGGCTGAAAATATTGGGTTAGGGAACATCGATAAATTCATTTTGCAAAGATTCGCAAATGCTCCTAGACTAGACATATCACGGTTATCTGGACAGGGGTATTTGGAAGCAGCTGGATAACATTAGCATTCAGGACAAATTAATCAGGATTACCTAGCTGTTGTTAAATACTGACTGATTAATACAGAAAAAAGTATACAGTAACCAACAAGTGGCATCAGAAATGTACTGCGCGTATGTGCGTCACACACTCTATTCTCTTCCATTTCCTAATATTCAGTGAATACATGTCTCTCTCTCTTTTGCCTCTACAATGCTTCCTTAACTATTCCTCCTTCGAGCAACTGAGACTTTGGACTAAGGGAGACGAGCATCTGTAGTGACGTCACGCATCGGTGCTTGACAATGATAGGTAATCCTCTTGTTTATAATCTTTGCTTTGTGTCAATCATTCGTCGGCTGTCGTTGTCATTGGCCGTCTCTCTACGTCATATCTTTCTTCTCTCGTTAGCAAATTTGCCAAAACGTGACGTTACGTGACGCCTCCTCAAATCAGTCTCCATTCTCGTCCACATATCAGACCCCCGCTTAAGAAGTTTCACATGAAAAATTAGTTTTTAGAACATTTCTTAGCTTTCAGAATCAGAACCGTCTGTTTATTTTAATCTCCAATATCTTTTGAACTAGAATACAATTAATGTTTTCCCACAAGTAGAATTGGTCTGTTGAAGAAAGTCGTATACTTGACGACCTAAAATAACTATGGTACTGAGTGCCCACATGCGTTCAAACAAGTAACAGGTGCTGCGTATATAAGCGCACGGTGGTCAGCTCTAATCACGTGAGAAAACGTAATAAACCATTTTAATTATTTCCCGTATTTTTATACTAATTATGGCAATTATAAAAATATTCCGGTCGTAATTCTATAATATGTGGTGAAAAAATTGCAATAAGTGTGTAGCAAATCTTTCAACAGAGTTTTATTAGTTTGTAGATCGTTATCGAATAGGATTTTAATTTTAAGTCTATACTGAAGAGTATACTAGATATAAAATGTAACAAAAATTTAGAATATTTATTCGTCTTTAATCGCTCTGCCTCGGATAATTAACGAAACTCGTTACTCTTACCGAAAAAACCATTTAGGCTTTATTACGTCGCTTCGCGTCTAAATTTAAACCAAAACAGTTAAAAAAGCGCATCAAACGTATAAATAAATCAGCCAAAAAGCACAAGAGTTAAACGTCGCTAAGAAGCGATAAACTAATGGGCTATTATTCAAGACATCTTGAAACATCTGTCCTACACGGCACTGAAAAAACCTTCTGAACGTGTCAGACAATATTTTCATGACAATTTTTAAACCAAGGCGACATCAAACATGTAAAAAAAGTGATCCAGACATATTTCAACTGAAGATAATAAAATGAGCGAAAGAATCGATACGATACATGAATTCAAATCAATAAAGTATAAACTATTTAGAACAATATTTGATATGATAGGCAAGATGGGGGTTGCAGGATTTTTAATCTCATTTTATTTAAACTTTGGCACATTTTGAATGGTAGTTCTATTATACACCAAAATCTAGCGTGGTCGAGTTCTACTTCTCTATACAAATTATTTATTGGTATTTTGTTAGTCCTTGTTACGCTTGTGTGGTTCTCTATTCGAAAAATTGTTTCAGGGTTTTATATCGCATTAGGTCAAACTTCAAAAATGATATGGAATCAGCAGACTCCGCTGTCACTAACCATATTTTGATTGCTATGCAGCTCGATAATCATCGACTCCTACCTCAGCATCGAGCAGCGCGGCTAGCGATAATAGACACTTTAAGCAAACCGTAAATTTTTCTATGTGTCCATATCCGCATCCCTAGAAGCATCGATTTACGTTAACCGCCTAAAACTCCTTTTAAGCATGGTCATACATTACGTAATACGAAAACGATCAAATCCTTGGATATAACGTTTTCTAACCTCAAAAAGTGTTGTGTTGATTATTTAACTGTGTTTGCAGGTTTTCTCTTATTATCTATTAGTATTGTGTTTATGCTGTTAAAGTTATTTCAATGATAACTTATACAGAAAGATCTCTCAATATATAGTGTTAAATGGTTCGAATACGTTTTCGGATACGGATACGAGGCTAGGCCTGTAACGATAGGGACAGCAAACCACCGTATCTATTCTGCGCATGCGCTGGTAAAAAAAAACATAATCAACAAATCAATTCTCGAGAGCATTGCCTTTACAGCTGCGAGGCACCAACTCCTGTCACTGGAAATGATTCACCTACTAACAAAGATTAGGTAGAGTATGGACAGAGTTGGAAAGGGAGGAATGTGACAAAAAATGGAGATTACATGAGCAATGAAAGAGATGCTTACCACGAACAACTTGTGTTGGTATGAACACATGGAAAGAATGTCAGAAAAGCAAATTCTTATACTGTTTTGAAATGCGTGCTCATACAGAGGAAATTAGAAGTGTGGGTTACCAAGCTGCAATGACATTGTTAAGCCTAAATGAGCCCAACACAACTTAAAAACATACAAATAGCGTTTTGCTACTAACAGTTGCTGCGTTCGATATTAACGTCTGATGAATCTTTTCGATCTGAATCATTCGTTTATTGCATCTAGATTTAGGGGAGGTAAATCTAAACCACTCCTAAATTCCGCTCAGATCACTCAGACGTGAATCTGTTTGCTTGGAGTATTAAGACCGACGAGAAAAATTGATCTGCGATTGTGAGGTTATGTCGTAGTCTCGAAGATTCAACGTAGTATTTATTTTAAAAACCCCTATGTCTGATCAACACTAATAATGTTGTTAACATTAAATTGATAAAATTTTAAACTATTATATATCTCCAAAACATTCTTAAAAGGAAGCTCTTTTTGTCAGAAGCTCACATAGTTGTGTCGAAAGTTAAGCAGGCAACTAAATGATCATTACTCTGTATTTATTGCCCTGGGTGTTCCAGAAGGATTAATAACCATTTATCAAGGGGAAAAAAGACGGGACAGCCAAGACGGTGTCAGCTGACATACCGAGACCGGAAAAAATGTCACCCAGTTAATGGATGGAACGCGTGCATTTTGCAATTGTTTTTATTTGTAAATAGCTGACGAAATTTAATTTCAGGGCCTTGTGAACTTAAATAAATACTGATGCGTCTCCAAATAATTGAATTTAATTAGCATTAGATCTAACATTTAGCGTTGTCCAAACAAATTAAATTTCAATCAGATAAGCCCGGCAACATCCGTAAATAAGGCTGTTAGAAAAAATGTAACCGCCGCCGCGCAACCGGCTCAACGGACCGAAATCCTCGCTTGCCCGCAATGGCCCCAAGATTATTTTTAAATAAAATCGCCCGGTTAATAATTAATTAGCACAAGTTTTAATTAAGCAACCAATTAAACTCTAATTAGCTAGAAAACAGTAGCTTATTTATAAGCGAGTTTCCTGAATGCGCATTAATTTCGGTCCAATCGAGTTGAAATCAACGAAACGCGGACGGACAAATTTTTGAGAAAAATTGGGTTATTTGAATTCGATGTTGAGAGTGTTTTATTCGAAAAAAAAGACAAGAATCAAAATGAATTCCTTTATGACATACTAGTAGGCTCAGAAAGTGCGAAAAAAGTAGTTTTTCAGTAGCCGCATTGAATCTCACCTAATATCAGGATTTCCTAGCGATATATTCATTTATTACAGTCCAATTTATTAACTAGAAATAATGACAAATTGAAGGACACACAATTTTTCCGCCCACTAGACAGGCACAGCGTGAACGCCGACGGAAAGGATCGCATACCTCGTCAGCATAAACTTAAAATTATTTATTTTGAAATGTTAATCCACGCACTAAAACATTGAGAAATTCTAAATATGTATTAGAAGAAATGCCTTCTTTAAATCCATTTTGTCAACATACAAGGTATAGCCAAACCTTCACACAACATATAGTGTGGCAATCAGTGGATCTTCTTGGAATGCCCTACGTCATTGAATATGGGCAATCATCATAACGACTGAGGTTACGTCATAGAGGCTAGTGGTTGGCATTTTAGGATTTCCTGAACTTATTTTTCCCAGTAACTGCTCGCTGGTCAAATGTTATAGAAAAACGAAATTTTGAAAAGCGATATGAAATAAGATTATTGACACCCGTAAGTAAATCGACATCTACTTTACTTGTTGAACAAGATAGATTCCAGCGTGGTTTCAGGTTTAGTTTTCACAAATTTTCTTAGGAAAAGACAACGAATACCATTCTCTGCTTTCAACGACCTTAGTGGACTGCGAAAGAAGAGTCTGTAACGTTTTTAATTACTTTGGATTAAAAAGATGTTATTGCTTACGGCAGCTGTTCATCCGAAAGCAGTTCTGGTTGTGTTTAAGGAGTGTTTACTAAGGACGCCACGAAGTTTTTATTTATAAGGTCTCATACTTCGAAATAGACCCCAAAATTAAATCTGAAATATTATGTATAAAAAGAAATAATACAGCAACGGTCTCTACTCGATTAAGTTTAATAAAAGTTTAATGAAAAATTACAAAATCTAGGATGTCAATTTAATGAGAATCATAAATGTAAGAATAATTCGATTCCAATCCAGTACCATCCCTAACTAAACATTATTGTGTAAAATAATAATATTGATCGATTATTTATTTCATTTAAATTGGGACCCTTTCTACTGGTCTATCTCCCCTCAAAACTCATATGCTCAACCGGACAGTGAACTGAACATAGAAATGAGACATTCCAATTATTAGGCAATGCTCAATAAAAAGATACAATATAAAATGACCTCGTTGGGTCTATCTGCTCTGAAAATTCATATGCTCAACCGAACAGCGAACTGAACATAGAAATGAGACATTCCAATTAGGTAATGCTGAATAAAAACTGTAGAACGACTACCTTGATTCTATCTGCTCTGAAAATTCATATGCTCAGCCGAACAGCGAACTGAACATAGAAATGAGATATTCCAATTGGGTAATGCTAACTAAAAAATATAATATAAAAGGTAAAATTTAAACGTAAAGAAACCTGTGGTCACTACTTCCAAGTCGAGGTGTCATCAAGGACGATAGGCACTATCCATCAGGGACCATGAAAGTGACCTCAGAAGTATGGGCACATGAAGTTTAGGAAAGCATGCCTCTTTAATGAATGGGACCAATACTAGGCCTGGATGTAGGACCCTATCAGAAAAAAAGATAAAGAAAGATGATATAGACAAAAAACTTGTCTTTTAAGGTTATAATAAGACATAAAAGTACATGACTCACCCTGAACAAGGGGCTCTCGTATACCATGATTTGGTACACAATACAGGCACTGGCATCACCAGAGGTGGTTGCAGATAAAGATAGGCTGGAGAAATAATTATAAACTTAAGGGATGTCCAAGATATAAAAGGATTTGTCACATACCTGGCATAATCCAATAAAATCACAAAAAATAGCTGAGTGGACGATTAAACTATTTATTTAATTAGCCATAAATGGCACTCCGAACCACAGAGACAGTTTGAAGGATTCACCCTTCAAGAAACTTTTAAGAAAACTTAGCACGTTAGCCAAAAATCAAAAGAGCTCACTGACGTCGACTTGTTTTACCAAGCTGCTAAGGAAGAGTGGCCCATTCTCAAGCAAGGTCGAGCGCAATTCGAATAATTGTCACTATTGACCTCGACGCACTTGCAGGATGAAGCTAGCCGAAATGGTGACTTTTGCAACCGGAAGGATTGGTGTTATTCGAAAGGATATAGTGCTGGGCAAAAATCATTAAATAGAGATGGTATGGTGCCACCTGAATGGAAGTAGTACTCACATAAAAATCAGATTGACTCCTAATTGCAATCCAAAGATAAATTTAAATGGAAATAAGTATACTTGCTTTAAATGCATTACAATAATTAATATACAGGGTGTTTGGCGGAGGGTTAGCCAGACTTGGTGGGCGTATAGATAGGCCCATTTCGAAGATATTTCATTAATACAATTGTGGCCTTGGGTTCCATTTTTTTTTTTTCATCATTTGTTCTCAAGAATTTTCAAAAATGTACCCTTGTAACTTCTGTAACTTTTTTTTAAATATTTATGAAAACGTTTGTTGCGTGTGTTTTTGGTCTGTAGGGTATCCTTGATAATATAAAAAAGTTAAAAGGTTACAGAAGTTAAAAAGTCCATTTTTGAAAATTCTTGAGAATAATACAAAAGCAATGATATAAAAAAAAACGAGGACCTGAAGGGAATTAGTGTCTTAAGAAAATATCTTCCAAATGGGCCTATCTATTCGCCCACCAAGTTTGGCTAACCCTCCGCCAAACACCCTATATACAGCAATACCGGCGATTACAATTAAAAACACCTAAAATATAATAAATTTACATACTTAAAATAATGATAAAATGACAAAGTAGCTTAATTCCTACAAGTCACAATTGAAAACTTGTTTGCAAAAAGTTAGCAAATGCATCTACCAAAAACAAATACTGAAGCTTGGTAGAAGCAACCAAATAACGGAAATTACAAGAAACTGAAAACACCAAGAGATTCCACTTTACCTGAGTTTCCAACTGTATGGTAGTCAGATCTGGAACAGTGTCGGCAAATACTCTAAGAATGGAGCGGATAATGCTGACCCAAAGACATTTAGAAAAAAACGAGAACTAGGTTGGATCATCAAAAATCATCCATTTCAAATGGAAATTCGCAAGCAACCTTTCAAAACAGTTAAAATCTAAACCGTTCGTTGATTCCGCTCAGACCAAACGGACGTAAATCTGTTTGCTCGGAGTATTTAGACCGACGAGAGAGATGGATCTGCGATTGTGAGGTTATGTTAACTTAGAATTGATACAATAGAGACCATATGCTGGGCTCAGATCAAGAGGCAGATCACAGATGAGATGGATCGGCTTTCTCAAAGGGGCTGAAAATAGAATTAGCTGGCGAAATTTGGAAGTCGCCTATTTGATGATGAGGCTAAAGAAAACGAAAATAAAACAGAAGAAGATAGAGAAGTGAGTAATAAGAAAACTACCAGGCATTAAGTACCCCTTCCAACGCATTGACTATTCTGCTCTGAACTAATAAATACAACGATTTGAAAATTAACATTACCGTGTCCGTCATTATTATAATTTTGTATCATCTATTACAATTTAAGTATATGATGGATTCTTCCCAGAGTAATGACGGTTTCTGTTTAGTCTGTTTCTGCGTCCGATTAGCTTCATCATTAGATACGCAATGCGTAAAATTGAACTTACCTACATGAGAGGCAAGGCAGTACGATTATTACCTTCTTATAATAATTAAGTAATTTGCCCTGCTTTAATTTATTGCCACAATAATTCCAAGTTTCCTGTATATGAATAGGATATTGTTTTTTTTTTGCTATTGACCAATGCTCAATTTTTAAATTACTTGAATACATTTCATTTCATATTTTCTTTTTAGGCTTGATAATATTTTTTTCAAACCGCCTTGCACCTGTTTGATTATTATAGAAACTATGGTGACATCAAAATAAAAATTCAATAATTCCCTATTATACTTCAAGCAAATTGACAAATGGGAAGATAAGTGAATCGAATAATTTATTTTTTGTACTCATTTCAAACCAGACCATGGCAGACAGCAATCGGACGTGGCTTCGGGCTCATGCAAAAAACTAATCAAACTAATGTAAATTCGCATCAATTCCAAAATTGTATGCCAATAACTTGTCATGGAATTATTCTAAATATATTCCAGGTTGATACTAGTAAGGGATTCCGAATACATAAATCTAGTTGACTTGTCGTGAATCACCGAAACAAAAGCGAACGCTGTCAGAGCTTACTTGAGTCAAATCTTCGAATCGAATTTAGATCCGTCAAGCTTTGCATGTCGTTGCTCCATTGTTTCGGATTTTGATGGATTTCCTCTTGATAAGCCGTAATTGGTTAAATTTATATAGAGCAAGAACTGATGCTTGATTTGAACGGTGGATATAGGTATCTACTTAAATTGTTTTCTTGGTAGTGAATTTATTATAAATAATTTAACAGTCTATTTCACAGCGTAGATAGATATCTTTGTTCTTAGATTTACTTAACGACCTGACTGTAGATTGTTTATCAACTAGACACTTTTTACTTCGACCTAGAAAAGCAAAACAAATCCAGATTTTACATATTGTTATTTAATCATTAGCAAGCTTTCTTCATAAACGGAAAGTGTCCACTAAATTCCTGCTGTTTTAGATGATTGATTCCATTCTACCATTCCAATCAAACACCCAGCTGGGTTGTATGGCTATTAAAAATGCCTAAATTATTTCAAAAATTAGTTTTTGAGTAAACTAGTTTAATTTGGGTGGGTATCACATTAAGCTTATTCAAAGTATAGTGAATTCCAGGAATGTTCAAACATTCAACCGTAACCCACTCGATCTCGAAATTTTGTTGTGCTTAACAATATTCAAAAACTTTTCGGCCGAAAATCCATTTCTCGATAACTAAAACTGTAAATACAAGAAAGCCATAATTTGCCGCGTTGCCTACAACTTATACTGCTACTACCTATTTTACGATAAGGCCGGCTCTTAATTGTTTTCGTCACGAAAGCCTAATAATTTTATCACAGGGTCCCCATAATTAACTACTCTCAAATTAAAACACCTTATAGCGTATTTTCTTTTTCCAATCCCCGGCGAAAACGAGGAGAGCGATAGGCTTTATAGCGCTGCCGTACGAATAAATTAGTCCCTGGCCATTTGTAATATTAAGCACGTATTTTATAATAGTCTTGTATACCTCTACCTACTGTGGCGGCCTATACCAGGCCCGGTCAAAACACGTTGATTATAATACAAAATAGATTCTCCTCGAAGTAAATTATAGGATCGTTAAATATACTTGATAGGTATTATACGTGTGATTTGTGCAAATTTCTTCAAAAGTGAAGTGTTTATATTAGGAATATGCAGATAACGCGCAAATAATGTATTTGTACATACAGGGTCTTTCCCCATAACCCCTCCCCTATAGGGGTTATGTGAAGAGATATCAAAAAATTGGTAATGCAAAAGTTTTGGGGTTTTACCTGAAATTTTTGAATCCGATTTCAAAAACTTTTTTGTTTTTTTAGAAATATCAAATTTTGACAGATGGTCCACACCATATATACATAATATTCTTCTATATGAAGTATTCGGAAGTATCGGAAAATTTGACTCTTTTCAACTATGAATGTTGAAAAGAGTCAAATTTTCCGATGTATTATTTTCTTGAAGTTTAGAGCCCGATATTTCTAAAACGGCTCAATTAAAAGTAGTTGAGCCATATACAGTGTCCCCCATAATGTTCTCTACATATGGGAGAATTTAGATATGCAAACGCGAAAAGTGGAGTTAGATGGCAAAATACATATATCGAGAAAAGTTATTTGAAAAAAGTGATTAGAACGATGTTTTTGGGTTGTCTGCAAAATTTGGAGAAAAAACAACAAAAAATAGGAAATTATTTGTTTTTCGCCATGCATATGCTCTTAGGTTATAGGACATGCAAGATCGATCGCACGTAAGAAAAATTTCCATATCCTACAAATAAAAAAATTTCCCATACATATGTAGGGAACATTATGGGGGACACTGTATATTTGAAATCAGAAAATTCGACTCTTTTCAACTATGAAGTCATATATAGGGTATTTCATGAGAAAAAAATGACCATCTGTCAAAAGTTGATATTTCTAAAAAAACAAAAACCATCGAATTGAAAAATTTCAGGTGAAACCCCAAAACTTTTGTATTTACAGGGGACATCAATATATGGGGGAAAGACTCTGTACATAATTATCGGTTTATACCATAACACCTCTTCCGATTTCCGTATTCTAACTCAATCCAGGCATCCTCCTTTAAGCCCCGGTCTGTCATGCCCTTGTTCACTCCACTGCTCCAGCTTGTTCTCGGTTTGACGCGTCTTTTTCTTCCACTCAATGATTTACTTGGGCTTCTGCCATTCTTTTTGTCTGAACCTTGATTCCATTTACTATTGTTTGTGTCCAAAGCTACTTCCACACTGAAAACAACACGTAGGAACATTGCGTTTATGTTGCTTGTTCCTGGAACAAGTTTATTGAAGTTGCTTATTGTTTACTGTTGCAGCAACAAAAGTTCCTCTTGTTTCCATATTTAGGGACAAATGACAAAGAAAATATAGGAACATTAGTAAACATTTTGTGTTTCTCAACTCAATTTTTATCAGTGTGGACACGTTGTTGCTTATTCCAAAATCTCGAAACTTAGCCGTTGTGTGTACCTATGTAAATCATCGTCGCACCACATTGTTTCGAAACTAGGAACACACACTGCTGGTGTAGACACAGCGTCTACTGTTGTAGAAACACAACGAAACATTCACAAAAATGAGTAACCATGGTGTGGACAGAATGTTTACAGAACTTTTGCTGCTGCTTCTGTTTCCACAAACAGGATACGGCAACCACCAAAAAAATGTTCCTATGTGTTTCTTTGGTGTGAACTAAGCTTCACGTTGATCGGTTATTCAACTTCAGGTTTCGTTGTTCTCCTCCTATGATCATAATATTTCGTCAAATTCACTTACCAGAACCGATTTTTGGTATTCCTCTATTGATTCACGTATCATATACTCTAGGTCATTAAATTCGTGCGTAGTCAATACTTGGTCATCTGCAAAGCTCAGAAAATATAGTTGAGCGATATTCCTATATGTTTCTGGTTTTCCAAGTTTATCATCTGATATTAAATAAAAACAAAACTCGACTAATGATTTTTGAAAAGGATCGAATTGATATTTAGTCGGATTAAAATTTAAAACTTTTGTTAATCAAACAAAACTGAAACTGGTTAGTACTTTGCAGTGCTTTTCTATGGTCACATCAGGTTCAAAAGTCTGGTGTCTGATTCGAAAATCTTTTGCTCAATTTTGGATCTTCTGCATCCTCTACATTAGGCTCAAACTTTGTAATGTCTTGATTCAATCCCATCTCGTATATTGTAGATTGCATCTGGAGTCCTTCCGAATCAATACAGCCACTCAGCTCAGTGCTACTTTTCCAGATATTTTGTGCATGGCTCTGCTTCTAGTTGGTATCCTGAGAAAAGTCAGCTCTTTGGGTTGTATATGGCGTTCAATTCTTGGGGCGTTAGGATTTTGAGCGTCTTGCAAAACTGATCAGGGTATTCACAGAGCAGATATTCTGCTGCTTCTGTTGCTTGATCGCTAAACCTGCAGTCATTTTCTGCTCTGCCTCTTATTTGCAGATGATAATGATAATGGGTGGTATGAATAAAAACGAAGTATCTGCTACTACTACAAGTAGTAGCATGTTCTCTGTAGTATTTACTTAAAAATGAAGTAGATACTGCATTTCGGAACTAACGGAAATAAGTAAATCCTTCGTTGTGAAGTAAATACTTCGTAGAATACCTATACTACTACTTGTAGTAGTAGCAAGTATTTCGTTTTTATTCATACCACCCACTGATTCTTGTCTATCTCAGACCCCGTTTAGATGTTTAATAAGTTTCAGAGGGGCCTGGCTCTCTGGAATGTACGGTCTTGTGAAGCATTTTTCAAAACACTCTGTAGCACAAGTAGTTTGGTTTGAAGTAATGTTAGCATTGCTCTTATTACTCATGAGAGGTTGAAGTTTAGTCCATCAGTTCCCAAACCGATACCCTTGGTTAACTTCGGAAAATCTTGTCTGCTTGCAGCAGTTTTATCTTCTTCCATAACTGGCGGTCCGTTAAATTGAATATCTCAAGTTTAGTGTTGCTCCCATTTAATTTGTTGGTTAATTTTGCCCCTCCAGCTTTAGGGCCTCCAAAGTGTTATCCAGATCTCAATCCCATCCCATAATAATAGTCTGACTTCAATCATATTATAGCGTCATTGATAACGTGCAACGGTTCTTTGTATTAGTTTTTTCGTCAGAGTGAATAAGTTCTTATACATCAACAATGTACGAGTTTAACTGACATACATGGATCCTGAGTAGTGATATTACTAGTGAGGGCAAGGAAAATTTCTTTCTAAGACTTAGGGCCAGTTTCACAAACAGCGGTAACCCAACGGTAACCTCAAGACACTGGTAACCCACAATATGTGTCTGTGGTTGCGCTAAAGCCATTGGTTGAACTTCAGATTATTTAACTTAATCCATATTTTGCGGACTTGTGGTTAACCTGCAACTATTAGTTTAATAACCGTTACCACCAATTGTGAAACTTGGCCTAAGAGTAAATATTTTAGAATGCGGCAAACTCCTTCTCCTTGTTTTAAACATATATTGTAAACTAAAGCTACCATCGAGGGAATTTTTTTATCTGCTGGAACTCTAAAAATAATGTCCGCCAATAGGTTTTTCTCCTTGTTCAGAAACAGCTGACACACTTTCGAGCGTTTCTTGTATGCGGTATGGGATTTCAAGTGCCAAGACACAAAGTTCTCCAACAACTAGGGCTACATAATTTGAGGTGTTGTCTCAATAGGAACATGGCACTTGTTTCCGCGAAACGCAATACCGTGCAAACCTCAAAGGGCGTTTACTTCAAAACGGACTTTAGAAAGTTACGCAAAACTTCAGAGCTCGATTGTAGTAGTGTTTGGACAATGAGAAACACCACTAAACAATGGCATGTAAAAACATTGCTGGGATACAAGAGTATAGAAATTGATATTTACTTACGAAGGAAGCAGGCTGAGCAGAAACTTTTTTTAAAATGTAACCGTCAACCCACGTGAAGTCACGCCAATAAATTTTGTCACCTTAGTTAATCAAGCATTACTTGGAAAAAAAAATGTGCATTACCTCTAAACACCATTATACATTATAAAAATCCGAAGATATCTTGAATTGGCAAATAAATTCCAACATTTTTATTCAAAATAGTTAAAATATTTAGATAGTAATGGTATGGATTATAACCGTAAAAGAATTTCCTAGTCAAATTCAAAACACTAAAAATGGGTGGTCGCCCGGCCCATCAAGATGTTTAAAGCCCCATTGCATGGAGGCAGTGAAATTCAATTACCCATCGTTAATTGCTGACGACCGTCTTCCATATAAGCCGAAGCTAGATTTCTAGCTAATTTTAATTCCTTTGAAGCCTTTATTCTTGGGTAAACCATATTCTTTAAAGCAGTTAATCGTGATGTTCCGATGTCCACATTTAGGACTAATCGTCCGACAAAAAAACAGTCGATTTAATTAATAGCTTCCAGTTAAAGCTGGCTCTTAAAATTGCCACCCGTTCCACCAATAAAACGTACCATTGCTCTATTATACAACCCAAAGCTATTTGCTGTAATCTAGCTGCTATATGGCTGCGATTGTGCAATGGCGGAAGATCGGTTCAAATTTTTTTGTCCGGACTTCTGTAGATGGCGGCGCACTCGGTTTTAGTTTTAATCGATTAAGTGTAATCGGTTTTCAGAAACCCGCCTTAAATTGAATTTCTGAGAAAGCCGGTACTAGCGATTGATAACTGTAAGGTACTGAGAACAGCGTCCAAGTAGGCTGTTTTACTCCATTTTTGTAATGCCGCGCCATTAGATAATAGTAATTTTATGCCACTATAAGGTAATTTTTCTAATGGACCGTTTTTATAATACCCATTCGAATTAATTCCTTTTATTTCAAATATTTGCCGCCTGGTCGATTTCAAGGAAAATTACTGCCGTATAGAACAATTTTGTAATAAAATTACCGTATTCGATGTGTTTCTATTTAACATATGTTTTAAATTGCTTTTAAACTGCATTACAATTTATAAGAAGTTAGCACAATATTTTTCTGTGAACTACCGACTAAACAAACCAAGACTATGATGAATAGGATTTTGTAATTGGCAGAAAGGTTTTGGTACCTAATTTTGCACCTTTTGTTGTCACCAACATATTTAATGTCCATGCGCATAACATGCAAAGAAACTACAACCCTAAACAGGAGTTTCGTATTCGTTTCGTATTTTTAATGAAATTCTCCTCATAAGATTTACTTACAGGAGAGGTTTGTTGTTTACTTGTGAACGGCTATACGAGTGTACAATTTTGAATTCCGCATGTGCTTCAGACTATACTCTCTCTAAAATTATCAAATGAAACAACGGTAACATCCAGATGTGATATGAACAGTGAAAACGTGTCATTTGACATTTTTAACAATCACAAACCAGTCAGAACGAATTTCATTGGTTGAAAATAGTCAGGAAACTGGTTGTTGGCGATTTGGACCAATCAAAAACGCTCTGACTGGTTTGTGCTTTCTGTGGAAATAGACCTAATATGTCACACCTTGATATTGTCAAATAGCGTTTTCTATTATTCATCTTATTCTCTTCAAAAAGGCTAATTACAATATTGTGTTTCACACCGTCTTGAGGTTTCTTAGTAGTTTCGCAGTTTCCGTAGTGCAGCTGGTGTAGAAATACGAACATACCTATATTCTCTCCTTCTGTGTTTTCAGCTGTGACTTAAGATAGCGCCACAGATTGACTATTAGGCAATCCAATCAATCTGTCAAAACAAAAAATTCAATATGGCGTGGCAGCCATCAAGTTTGTTTTGAATATGTGTTTTCATGCATATTTTAATTATTTTGTTTTGAGTTTTGCTTGCAGCTTTGATTTTGATTATTCAATAATATATTTGTTTACTAGGTACATAAACTATTAAGTAGGGTAGAAACTAGATAATTTTTTTTGTTTTTTGATCCATGTGTGGCCGCCACGCCATCTTGAATGTCACGTGGTTTGGATTGCCTAATTCTTTCAGAGTGATGAAATGAAGCTACTCCGTAATTCAAAATTGAGTCAAAATGGACGAATTAGGTTAGGGGTTTTAAAGGGTAGAGGTTGCACTAGGTGGTTCACCATTTTGAGTGTATCCTCTAATAGTCGTAGAAAAAAGGGATTTGATTTTTGCTCCATTTTTGAAATATGAGTTTCTCTACTGTCTGTAGTGTCCCACAACAATGTTATGACATGGCATGTACAGGATGCAACAAAATTACGAGATATGTTTTAATAAAATCTGTGAATATATTATATTCAGCAGATGAAACATTCGGAAATACCAAAACCGAACTGTCTAGATCTTTTATTGTCACTTTCCATTTCCTCAGCTAATTAATAAACAACAGGAGGCGAGGGATTATCTCTTAGCCCAAACAAAACAATTCTTGTCCCGTTCACAAGAAGAAGGAAGCTAGACCAAACACTCACATGGAACAAACAGTTAGAGAATAGTATATTTTATAACAAGTGTGGAATAAGCAAAATTCTACACAAGTGGTTTGTTTCCCGAGCCGAAGGCGAGGGGAACGGCTACACGAGTGTAGAATTTTGAATTCCACAGGTGTTATAGACTTTACTTTTTCTACGACTAAAATTAAATGAAATAACTAACAACGGACCACAGACACAGATAGGAACGCCTAGGGTGATTTCGAACGCACTCCAAAATTTGATCTTTTAACGATACGTCAAGTATCAACATTGTCAAATAGCGTTTTCTATTTTCCATCCTCTTTTCACCAAAAAGGCTGCAAAGGACAATTGTGCTTTATTGTGCTGCACTTCTTGCTCTAGCAATTAATACAAAACGTCGATTTTAGTGATTTACTTGTATTTTATAGTATTTTTGAGGTTTTCCAAGTATTTCTGCAGTTTGCGTAGTGCAGCTGGTGTAGAAATAGATAAACTTCCTGTACTCTCCTGTGTTTTCAGCTTATGATATTAGATGGCGCCACAGGTGTTCATTCCATAACAAGTGATGGAGTATCCATTCCATCACTAGTGCGGAATGAAGCTATTTCGTAATCAAAAACTAAGTCGAAATGGATGAATTCTCCAATAGTCGTAGAAAAAACATGTTCTAGAGCTATATCAGCCTCAGCCATCTGGTCATGCCGCAAATTGGTTGGTAAAACATAGGGGCTACAGCCAAAGATGGTATTCTGGATTTACCAAACTATAATAAAGCCCATGGTCACATACGCCTCATTGGTATGGGGGCCCAAAACTCAGCAAGTCACCGCTCAGATCAAGCTGCCTCACCTCAGCCCTAGAGACGCTGCTTAACATGCATCCACTTCACCTATGTGTGAAAAAGGAGGCAATAATCAGCGCTCACAGACTATTCATAACAGACAAGTTGAAGCGTGGTGATCTGAGGGGATATCTGCGCATGTTTGCAATAATAAAACTGGAGAATGCCAGCAAAGCAAGCGACCAAGGCATCCAAGGTCAGCTTGGACTTAGAGATCCCATTCGCAGTGGTAATAAACGAGCGCTAATCATGGGGAATGAAGAATTACCACAAGCAGATAATGCATCTCTGTGGTACAAAGATGAATCCAAGCTAACGGAAGGAGCTGGACTGGGCATTTCCGGCCCTAACTTCAAGCTCTCCAAGGCATTGGGCAAACATCTTACAATATTTCAAGCCGAACTGCTTGCCATAAACATATACAGTGTGTCCCAGATTCGCTTCTCTATACAGGGATCTCGACTCCTATTATACCCACAGCAAAGGTTAAATGGGGAAAGTTCTAGACAAAGCTAAGAGAATTCGATAATCGGCTCCAGATTAACGATCGCTCAATTAGATTTGGAAATATCGGCGAAAAACCGAAAATGACGGATTTCGTTTTTTGCCAGTTAACCCGAAACGGTTGATTTGACAGCTGTCAAAATGTGACATTATTCAGACACTTTTTTAAGACGATTGAGATAGCATGTATGACATGTCTCAATCGTCTTTTGTTATTCCGCAACTTGCCTCAACTTTTATTTTTATTATGGCCGCCATATTGGATTTTCGATTTTTGGAAAAAGCATAGAATTTCCAGTCTAGTGATGTATCACAAGTGGATAAAAGATTTGAGTATCATCGAGAAATCAAATTTCGTTAAGTTGTCTGGCCAACGATTCTGAAACTAACGGGGTATCGGTAAGGGAAATCCAGTTGTAAAAAAATGGCTGTCGGCTGATTTCATTCATAAAATACCTACCCAGCTGCGTGCGGAACTTTTTGGAAGTATAATATCGTACAAGAAAATCGACAATAACCAAACCATCGCCACTGGATATTTCAAAGCAAGTCGATATTTCAAGATGCAAGGATAAAGTTACGGGAACCCTGGCCAGCCAATAGCGAGACGTAAGCCCCATGGCAACCGCATGGTTCCGTGGCAACGGCGATCGTGCCAAAAACTCCACCAATCACGTTCATCCAGGCCGGATGTTTGCCAAATTGACAAAAGCTGATGGTACGACTAGGAAATGTTTACTTTTGATAATAGACAAAATTAGATGTTTTTGTTTAGGATAAAATAATTCATAGTGTCAAAATTGTCTATTAATAATAGTAAGTTCTCTTCCATTAAAATCATAAACCTGGAGACACAAATTGTCGAAACCTGTTGAAAATGGCCGGTATTCCTTATTCAAATGAAGAAAGGTTTGACTTGTTAGCGCTGTAATTGCAGTCACTCAGAAACGCCGACATTACCTCAGCAAGGTATTTGGAGATGTACCCCGAACGAGGGCATCAGCCTCATAAAACGTAATTCACAGAAATCGTAGTTAATTTAATTAACCATGTGGCCTTCGAAAAACCTAGAAGCGGATAAAATATTGATAATGAAAATCGCGACAGAAACTAGCTGTCAACGAAAATCCTAGTGCATCAGAAAGAACTGTAGAACGTGAAATTGGTGTGCCAAAATCAACGGTACAGAGAGTAAAAAAGTTTTTTCCAAGTTATAATGCCGTAGTCTAGTAATACTCGTTCCGTCTACTGCTGCGGTAGTCATCTTCAAAGGCGGTGTGGTAGCGGAAGAAGTGTTCTCATCCGTGTTCCTGCGATGACTGCCATCTTGAAATATCGACTTACATTGAAATATCTAATGGCGGTGATTTAGTCTGTCGATTTTCGTGTACGATATACTTGCAAAAAGTTCCGCACGCACCTGGGTAAGTATTTTATGGATGAAATCAGCCGACAGCCATTTTTTTTACAACTTGATTTCCCTTACTCCGTAGCTTCATAACCGTTGGCCAGACATTAACTTTACGAAGTGTAAGTTTGCGATGACACTCAAATCTTTTATCCACTTGTGACACATCACTAGACTGGATTTTCTATGCTTTTTCCAAAAATCGAAAAATTCAATATGGCGGCCATAAGAAAAATTGAGACCTGTCATGCACGCTATCTCATTGGTCTTAAAAAAGTGTCTGAATAATGTCACAATTTCACAGCTGTCAAATTAACCGTTTCGGGTTAACTGGCAAAAAACGAATTCCACCATTTTCGGTTTTTCGCCGATATTTCCAACTCTAATTGAGCGATCGTGAATCTGAAGCCGATTATCGAATGCACTTAGCTTCCTCTAGAACTTTCCTCATTTAACCTTTGCTGTGGGTATTATAGGAGTCGACATCCCTATATAGAGAAGCGAATCTGGGACACACTGTATACACAAGAGTGTTTCAACCAAGGCCTCAAAGGAAAACACATCTTTATACTATCTGATAGCCAATCTGCCTTAGAAGCCTTAAGGGGTTTCAGATGCACCTCAAAACTAGTCTGGGAGTATAAACAGACCCTGAAAACACTAGCGACACATAACCAGGTAACGCTGATGTGGCTCCCTGGTCATCAAGGCATGGAAAGGAACGAAGAACCGATGGCCTCGCAAAATAAGGGGCCTTAACACTATACCATGGACCAGAGCCCTATTGTCGCTTGATGAAAAGCCACATCATGAAAGAACTCAACAAATGGGAGAAAGACCAAGTGTCATCATATTGGAGGCATACTCCGGGACTAAGAAAGACAAAAAGGTTTATCACCTTTTCACCAAAATGAGCTGAACAGCTCCTAAGCATGAGGACACCAGACATCAGAATGGTCGTAGGAATGCTCACAGGACACTGCCTGGTGAAATACCACTTAAGATTAAAGGGGCAAAGCAGAAGACGATCTCTGCAGATTCTGCTCAGACGCAATAGAGATCGCAGAGCACCTGCTCTGCGAATGTCCAGCCCAATTCTACAAGAGACTCATATTCCTCGAGGGGGCAACACTGTCATCAGAAGAAGTGGCTCAACTGACACCCAGAAAAATAGCTTCCTTCGACAGAAGTCTACGCTGCCTGGAGAAAATTTAAGATGTAAAGTCACGTACAAAATATCTGCAAAGGTACTGCTACCTTCGAGCGGCTGGAAACCCGAAACGACTTCCCCCACAATCTACAATCGGTTTGCTTCAGAGCTAGTTGTGGTAGAAACATTGTCTGGTGTTGATCCATTCTGCTGTTGCAATAAGCTGAGGAAATTGAAAGTGACAATAAAAGATCTGGCAGTTCGGATTTGATGTTTTCAAAAAGAAATCGCTTTAGGGTACTTCCGAATGTTTGATCTGCTTTTCAAAGGTGAATATGATGTATTGTTAGTGCGCGTGCACATTGGTGAGCGGTGCGCGGCGAGCGATGCGCGGTGAGCGATGAGCGTCGACGTAAAATATTTCATGCAGACCCAAGCAGCTCAGCGGTTATGTTTTCGCTTTGCATGCAGTGGGTCTCGGGTTCGAATCCCGGCTAGGTGCATGGATGTTTGTTTGTTTGTTTGATTTGGTTTGTGTGTGATGTTGGAGGCTTTGTCGACAAAACACAGTGGTGGTTTCTGACAAGAAAGCAGCAAAAAAAAAAAAAAAAAAAAAAAACAAACAGTGAAGTGTAGATTAGAGTGTGCACATTGCAATGAGCGGTGAGCGTTGGCGTTGCGCGGTATCGCATCGCGCCGCTTTGTTTGGTTTTTGATCGAATTGTAAGCGGCACCGCGGCACGGATAGAGTAGATTGGAATGTAAATTATGCACGCAGGCACGCTTTTAATATGTCTTTCCAACAAGATGCTATCGACAGGGAGTTATTAATTTCCGAGGCCCAAAATCCCAATCAAAAACTGTTTTATGGAATGATAAAAACAAAAATTACAAAAAAACTGAAGTTATCAAAAAAGAGTGGCTGGAGGTTAATTGTCGCTACTGTTTGGAGAGAGACTGTAGGTATTTGTTTTTACTTACCTTAAAGTTTCGTAGAGTCTGTCAGCTGGTAAATTGGTTTCTTGTTTCTTGAAAGTGGTACAGTTCTTTCGATTTCGACGCCTGTTCTCTACTTTGGCTAAAATGTAGTCGAAAGTTTTGATGGACATACGAAGGAATTCAGAAAACCTGGACGAATTGCATCGAAATCCATGATACAAATGATATAATTCTCCAATTATTAGACGACTTGGATTCAATTGATGCATTTCTTTCATTTACTTTTAATTAAAATTAATCGAGCTAAACGTGGGTTTTCAACCAATAACAGTTTAAGCATCAAAGTAGACACCTTGCTAGCTAGGACAACTCTGAAAACGCTCATAAAATAAACTTTTCAATGTGCACACAACACCACGGGCGTTAGCACAGCTAAACGCTCGCCGCTCAACGCGCACCGCTCATCGCTCGCCAATGTGCACGCAACCTTACGTTTCGACGTGTCTGGCTATTTGTTGGGTTTTTCTTCAAATGTATACACAAGTCCTTGGCCGGTCCGTTATGTCGAGCCCTAAAATGATATTGTTATGTTCATATCATAATATTTATGTCGCGTACCCTTATTGAATATTCTTGGTAGGCCTTCTGTTCATTGTTTTGGGTAGATTTACTTAATATGTTATTGTTAAGTGTCATCTTTGGTTAAGGAGATCAGCTGTTCTTGGTGGTTGTCATATTGGGTGACACTTATGGGTTTAATTGACTGGAGTACGGTACATGATCGGGTTGTTCATGTGGCCGCTGTATTCAGTCGACGTATTTTTGTCGGGTGATTCTGAATGTGAAAGAACGGGTATTGACATTGACCTGCGCATTGATGTTTCTGCAAGGAATTAAGGGTTGGATATTTTCCTGTTTCCTACTTCTCGTTCCAACCATCCTGAAAAGACGAAGCCTTGCTGACGTTGGTAAAATTTGGCATGTGGCGTTGTGAGTCTTCCATTTTTGGGATTTCTACTCAAATTTTAATAGTAGAATTCCGCTGTGACTGTGGATGATGTATATTCCATGAAGCAAGCTTTGTACTGCTGGATGTTTGCGGATTTGTTTTGTGTGGAATTTTACAAACTTCGTAGAGGGATTTTAAGACGTCGGTAAGTCACTCTGTTTAGTTGAATCCAACTCTATTCCTACCTTGTTTTTCTTTATCGATTTTTGGAGTACCAAAGCTCATCGTGCATTGGTTGACATTCTACTCTAGGCGTGTGTGTGTGCTCCGAGTAACTAGCAACTAGTATACAGGGCCCAGGCAATCAGTAGTACTCAAGTAGAATTTATTATGGCTCATGGCCCATTTGATGCACCGCCCTGGAGTAAGTAATGAACTAATTTTGTTGAACTGAGCAAGACTTTTCATGCTTCGTGACCCATTCAGGGTAGCTGATATCTGTTTAGGGTAACTGTATTTTTGTAACTAGGTTATATTTAGAGTTGGTAGACATTTGGGTTTACTCTTAATAGTAGCCAAACCTGAAAATTCGGAGCCTTTTGGAAATTGGCTGGGGTTTTATTGTAAAAAATGACGTCATGCGCATAATAAGAGAACTAGATTTAAGGAGGAGTTGTTAACAATGTTGTTAATGGTACTTTGTGCCACAATGCTTATTTTAGAAGCGTTGTTGGATTAATTGATAATAATTGTTATTTGATTTATACTATTGTATTTTTGTTATTATTATTTTTATTAAATTCCCATTTATATCTTTATCACTTATGACTTTTATTGTTGGAATGTCTTGCCAAGTTACAGTATGAACCCGTACCTTAACCCTACTCAACTCATGCTGAAATGGTGGTAACTATAAAATTATTACTCAAGTGAACTGAGCTAGTTCAACATCCTAGAGTATGAATATGTAATAACCACTGGGGTTTCCCATAATTTTACAACTTTGGGGGGTAACAATATTCACGGATTTTACTAATAATATATCCCATAGTTTTGTTGCACCGTGTAGATGCCATGTTGTTGGCACACTACAAAGAATAGGGAAACTCATGTTTCGAAAATGAAAAAATAAACTCAAATCCCTTTTTTCTACGACTCTTCAATAGCAGGTCAAAATAGAACCGCCGAATATGCTTGTTTTGACTGAAACACATAAGTACCAAGTATTGTATCCTTCGCAATAATGAAAAACCCACACTTGGATCCCATTTGAAGCCATATAAGGCCAGGTATGTACAAAAATTAAAACTACATAAGATAAGAGCTAATCCTAGAGATTGAAACACTCCTCAATACATTAATGTGCACTAAAGTAAATAATGCAAACGGATCCGACAGTAAATGTGCACTAATTGGTTTTAATTGTATCTTTTTCATGTTATGTGCCATTAATTTAATCAACACTTACTTCGCTATAACAAGACATAAATTCGTTTATATGGCCGCTTTGTGGAAATTAAGGCAATTATCAATCAGTTAAGACTTATATTCACGACTTTTCAGTAGGTATATAAAATTGCTTTATAATAATAAATAACTCGATGCTGACCTGTGTGCTTTTTTTTTGTCAGTGCAAATTATTCGGATATTAAATTCAAATGAACAGTGGCATTTTTTCAATTTTGTTTGCATAATTTCAACGGCTTGGTATATCCAAATTATACAAAATACCCCAGCGGAACGTCCGGTATATTTAAAAAATATTTTACTTGGAACAAATTTCAAGGTAACTAATTCGAACAATGAAATTAAAATAGTAGCAATATCAAATTCAAAACAAAACGCTCATAAGAAGACCCTCTCCCAAATCAAAAACTAATTAGCCGCTTGTCGGAGGTTGAAACATAATAAATGCACAAACGAGGCGGCTTGATAAACTAATTCAAGAAAAATGCTAATTCACTATAACTATAATTCGGAGAGCGAGCTGATTACATAAAATTTAAATTATTATTAATTATATTCTAGAAAAAGCGCTTGTTAAGGCGAAATCTAAAATTTTAATTAGGAGCGTAAAATATATTTTATTTCCTCACTAATTAAATATAATAAACACCCGTAAATTTTGTTATACAACTGTCATTATTTGTGCGGTTTGAATCCTTTACTCGAATAGGTTTGCATAATTTATGGTTAACGGGATGATTTATTGACATCGATATTAATTACCTTAACTTATAAGAAAATTTTGAAGTCATGAAATGTCAAAAGCATCTACTATATATAATCCCTTTTCTGTAAACTGAAATGTATTAGCATAAAGTGTAGGTATCGAGTTTCTGCAATCTCCATTCATAATTATAACTACAAAGTTCAAACGTTTATGAGGCTTGTTCGACTCATTGCGAGTTAATTGCCCCTATACCGCAATATCCGCAAGTTGAAACGGCCTATAAGAAGCTCATTATATCGGATGTCACTAATTACTGTTCTTGTTTTATTTATTATTTATTTTGATGACGCGACGCGCTGCATTGGAATGAAATATTATTTTAGTTTCACGATATTATTACGAATTTATTGAAGGGAATATTTGCTTGATTGAAATCGTTGTACAAGCTCTTAACAACTTTAGAAACAATCCACGTGTTACAAGCATTAATTGAAATTCTTTGTCTGTCTAAAATCAGCTAGAGCTTACTCTAATCTGAAATATTTAGGATTATATATCACATGAAAATATTACGCATGATTCGATAAAGTCAAACGATGGGCGCCACTAGCTTTTAATAAAAAATATACAGGGTGATTGATGGTCGAGGGTACGTTAGATGCTTATGGAAAACGGCATATTGGATGTTTTTTGAAAAGTTGCATGCCCAAGTAATTGCTCCTTTGAAATCCCCAAATGATCTAAGTATCATGTTCCTATATACCTAGATAGTAAGGTTTCGGAAATACAAGCAAGTTTCTGTTAGAAGTGGATTATTTTGGGATATTTGTCTAATGGCGTTTCCCATAAATAAATTTAATTTGCACTGAGTGTATTTCCATATCTTTCTCTCAGCCTGTTGAAAAAGCAGATAGAAATACATTTTATTTGCACTCATTGTACCAACCGGAGACGCCATTGAATAGCTATGAAATGTCACGATAAAACATATTAAGTACCTAATTCAAACCTCGTGATTTTCTACAATGTTAAAATTGACAGGAGGGAAATAGTCATGGTAAAATGGATGGCCCACTTCCATAGATGCCTATGGTAAGACTTCTGTGATATCATTGGATTAAACTGTCAAAAACATCGTGGGTAGGAGAGAGAAAAAAACACAACAATATTTTTGAGTATAACACTTTGCGGAAAGTGGACCATCTTATGCATTTGTTTTCAATCCTTGATGGTAATTTTATTTTCAGTATTTGCCATCATCCGCCATATTGTAGAAAATCGCGTGGTTTGAGTTAAGTACCTAATATATGTATATTTCATCGTGACATTTCATAGCTATTCAATGGCGTCTCCCGTTGGTAGAATGAGTGCAAAGGAAATGTATTTCTATCTGTTTCTTCAACAAGCTGAGAGAAAAAGATGGAAATACACTCAGTTCGAATTAAATCTACTAATCAGAAACGCCATATCCCAAAATAATCCAGTTCTAACAGAAGTTTGCTTGTATTTCCGAAACCTTACTATCTAGGTATAGGAACATGATCATTTGTAAGGGATTTTAATTGCCTTTCATAATATACAGGGTGCTAATTTTAGGAAAGTGTACTTTTCAGATTTTTTTGTACCTGGCAGCACAATTACTAATTTTGACCAACCCTGTATAATGTAGAAAAAAATTTCTTGCTCAAAAGTTATATGCAGGACCTCCCTAAGTTATCTCCAAAACTTAAACTTTCTACGAATTTCAGTGACATATCAATACAAATTTAACTAGAGCTACGTTTTAAAAAAAAATAAAGAAATTAATTAATAAGTCGAAAATCACTAGAGATAGTATGGTACAGTATTATACAAAAATAATCAGAAAGTCATAGCGGAGCGAAAAAGGCAATAATATACAAGTTGTCTCATTTAAAATATCAAACTTTATATCACTTTTTGGTATAAGCGGCAACGTCGCATCGTTGAAATTATTTTAGACTGATAGACCAGGAGCGATTACTTCAGCATGCAAATTTTCAAAAACATCCAAAATACTGTTTTTCATAAGCGTCTAACGTAACATCGACCATCAATCACCTGATGTAGGTATGTTTTGACTATAATCTAAGACTAGGTGAAGAATATATCAACGGCATAGAGGCTCATATTCCCTCTGCTCCAACAGACATGAGAACCGTTCCAGAACCAGTACCTAATTTCCAGTTGCTCACCTATTTTTCAATAACTTTTATCCTAATTGACAAATGAATTGATCGACTGGAAATTACCTTTCTAGAACGGTTCTCATGTCTGTTGGAACAGAGCCATTAGGTTTGTCCGGACTTAGTTCAGAATCAGTTCCGAATTGAACTGCGCTTGCGCATTTGTTTATATCGAACATATACAAACAAACGCGCAAGCGCAGTTCAATTCAGAACTGATTCTGAACTAAGTACGAATAAACATATTTTCTCCAGAAATACCCTCATACCGACTGTTTTAATAGAATCAAGCTTCTGGCTACCATTCGTCAGGCAATGCAAGTATTGGTTATTTAGGGATAAACATTGTAGAAACTTTCGGACCGTCTTCAAAAGAGACCGTTTTCTCGGATCAATCAAATCGTGAAAGAAAAGTTCACCACAAGGAATTAATTAGCTGTCCTAGATTTGAAGAATAGAGATGAGGCAAAGTAACAACAAATGTCAAAATAATCAGGGAAAAATTACATTAGCTGACGACTTATGATAACAAAAACAAGTAATCAACCACTAAAACAATCATATTTGAAGAATATGACAACGAATAAACAATTCGTGATGATCCCATTATTGATCGAAAGGTCAACTGACAGAAATAAACGACACTTCCGCAATCAGTTGGCACACAAATCATAAGTGACATGACTCAAGTGTCGCTATAGAATAGAGAGCAATCCGGCGGTTTATGGAACCGGACGCGAAACTAAATCTGGTACTGAGTTCAGTAACCGAATAGAGTACGTGCAGCGTGCAGTACACACTTGTGAACGGGCCACGCTTCGGAAAACTTAACCCAAGAAATATTTGATTTGTTTACTTGAAAATTAATTTGAAAATGGAATTAAAATATTAATTAAAATCGAGAAAAATCATTAGTCGTCAACAAGAACTAGTCACATTTGAAAAAAGAATTTAAATAAATAAAATATTGGAAAATGTACAGGATCTGCAACTCCTGTAATTATTGTTGACACAAACAAAGCCTAATAAAATCAGGAAAAAATTGGAAAACTATAGGAATTTTGAATGGAAAACTTGAAATAAGCGTGAAATAGTTGAACGCAATTTTGGCACATTACAAGCTTTTTTTCAATAATTTCTATTTGCAGATGACTAAAGAATGAAAACACAGTAACACCGTATCGCGCTAAGCCACCATAAGCAACTCCTCAAAACCGGTTTTGAAAACTGAGATACAGGAACGAACAGCACTAGGAGACAATATGCCAGGAAAATACAAGGAGTCCTTCGCCGAGAAACGAAAAAACGATAATTCTATGGCTTCCCAAGGCAATAAGGATTTGATTTACATCGTAGTTGTAGAGGTTTCAGCCGGCGAAAGACTGGACGGACAGCTTACCAATCTAATAACGATTTTATCCGAGCACTGAACTTCAGCAACAGAATAAGAAACAACTTTCCTTACAAAGCAGTTGTCATTATCATAGTGATCACTTTCCACGGAAGTGTTCAATTAACCAGGAAAAGACAAAAAGTTTCCTCCGCATCATCAGTAATGACGCAGACCTATCAGAAGTAAAATGTACATCTAGTTCGACCACAAAGATGCAAGTGGTCTCTTTGGGTCTGACATAAGGGAAAATGATTGGCAATACTGGATCCCGATTAAGACAATCCCCCCCGAACTACTGAATCCAATCAATATAGTGCAAAAAAAAAATACAGCCGTGATCATCCAAAAGCAGTAGGTAATACCTAGTTATGATTTAATTGTTTGATGGACATATCAAAAACCTAGTTCTGGCTGTGTGCTCCAATAAATACTTGATTGCAAGCTTACGAAGCATCAAAAAAAAAGGTTGGTGTCTCATATAGTGTATCAAGTACTTTTATGAAACTGAAGGATCAGGCACAAACATGCTCACCATGATCTTCAAAAGAAATGCAGTACGCCTATGCCGATCAGATGTTACACCTCTGTTTCCCCTATATACGGAAAAGGTCGGTTTAACGCCGCTGGACTATAGGAACAAGTTCTTTCAGATCGTGCAGTGATTGTAATAATGTTCTTAGCCAACTTGTCATAAGAGTTATTAAGTTGTCAATTATTTCATATGTGAACTACTTTACCTATACATTTAAAATCACAAATCTGATTAATTCAATTATTGCTGATGACCAATTTTCATGTCATATTTTCATGCATGTACTAGGCGAAAGTAATAGGGAAGGAAACTCCCCATTTTTCCGTTCCAATCGCTTGCCCAGATCGAGACTCCGTATTTTACCAGAAACGTACGAGCCTGTTATATTTAGAAATCGTTGTACACCATGCAAAGGCATACATATATAGAGCGTTTTTCGTCTTTTGTTTGTGATCTAACATATAAATACACGCGTTTCCGGCGATTTAGCTTTTATTTATAGCTTGTAGCTGTCAAAGTTCACGTCAAAATATGGCGAAGGTTCCTTAATCATTTTGCGGGTAGCGCTGCCTTATTAATGGGCTATTAGGCTCTAGCAGACATCACGGGAAAAAATGTTCGGAATTTCATGGGGAAGAAGAACGTATAAATAGATCAGGGGAAAAGATAGAGTGTTATTTTTTTGAAACCATTCGGTTAATTGATTATGGATATGAAATGATAGGTTGTTTCTTTGGGGACAGATTCAACAAAATTGTTGTAGCGATGGAAAAACACTTTTATCATCTAGATATACCTATATATTTGATTTCTAAAGTATAAGTAAGTATAGAGTACCTATATATAAGTTTAAGCATAAAGTCCTAACTGACAAACCGGTCTTAAAGCATCAAACTACATATATGCTATAATTCTAGCTAATTATTATATTCTTATTCATGTGCGCAGCGTACGGCCGAGTATTTGTTTGACTGAAAAAAAGGAACGATGCATGACAATGGAACAAATTAATGTCCGTTAATTGGCAGAGTAATTTAAAATTGTTAACGGGACAAGTACAATATCGAAGAAAATAATAAGAATGAATTAAAGATGGGTGGTCTTCCGGTGCGCGTCGAATCGTTAAAAATCCAGGTATACGACGAGACATTGAAAGACAATTGGCCATCGTTAATTGCCGATGACATCCATTCCCGTATAAGCAAGAGCTAGATTTCTTCTAATTTAAATTCCTTTGAGCGTTTTTCGCCGACATAACCATACTCCTCAACCGCCAATTTAATTAATAGCTTCCAGTTAAAACCAGCCACCCATTCGTACCTCTAAACCCAGGAAAAAAGTGTCATTGCTTTATTATACCACATATTGTCTATTTCTTGTATGGCTTGATGACATGAGAAAACAAATTTTTCAATTTAAAAAAGTGGAAAATAGGAAACTCTAGATAATATACAAGGTGTATCAGGTTTGAGTAACATGTGATAATATGGCCCATTTCAAGCTAAAACTGTCCTATTAACCATGGGGTCAATTCTTAGTATTTTAGAAAAATGTTAACAATGTTATGCAGATATTTATTCTCCGGGCCGGACCTATCGACATAAAATGTAAACAAACTTTAGGTATATTTAAAAAAAAAAAAAAAATTTGTTTGCAACGAAGCTAGTTGTCTAGCAAAATTGTCGTTTTTCAAAAAAAAAAAATCCTACCCAAATGATTTTTTCAGGGATGATAGGGGGTGGATGGGAGATCATAAGACCGAAGATATCACACAGCACCCCTCTGGCGTTTTGCGCTATAGGGGTTGAAAGTGCACCATTGGCGATTACTTGGTACCTATTGATTTTACAAAAAAATGTTTCAAATGAAATCTGTGCAACATTATTTGATCTACAATGTTTATCTGAAGAATTTTTTTGATTAAGGACCATCTGTGGTCATAAGGGCCGTTTGAAAGTTATAATGAAAATATAAAATTTTAATCTAAGGGACGTGTCCTCTGCTGAATGGGGCCAATGGGGGTGAGTTACAAAAAAAGTTGATAAAGAAAAATTGTAGGAAATGTAATTATACGATTACTTTTATTAATTTTTTTTTTTTTTTGTAAAAAAATTAAAAAACTTTAAACTACTCCTTTTGAAAAACGACAGGGGGTGGGTAAAAACTTCATAAAGCAACAACGTTGTACCTATGTGTTGTAGAGAATTTTTTTCACGTTGGTTAAAATTTTTTATTTTTATTATTAATTTCAAACGGCCCTCATGACCACAGACGGCCCTAAATCAAAAAAGTCTTAACATAAACATTGTAGATCAAATAATGTTGCACATCTTTTATCTGAAACATTTTTTTGTAAAATCATTAGGTACCAAGTAATCGCCAATAGCGCACATTCAACCCCTATAGCGCAAAACGCCAGAGAGGTGCATGTGTGATATCCTGGGTTTTATGATCACCCACCCGCCCCTTATCATCCCTGAAAAGTAAAAAGTTCATTGGGGTAGGAATTTTTGTTTTTGCAATGCATGTATTTTTTGACAATTATTTTCCTAGAGATCTGGTTTATTATTCGCCTAATAATGTAAATAATAATTTGCATTTTTATCATTTTTTATTAAGTTGTGAATTGCACTAAACATGCAAGAGAAATCCTGCTTATGGAAATACCTACTAATTTTTGTTACAAAGTTTTTTTTTTGATTGAATAGATCAAAATATAAACAAACAAAAAATGATAAAAAGCCCTATATGATGCAAAATAATACTCTTAAAAAAAAAACTTGATGAGGCCAAAAAATCCTTCGAACATGGCTCAATTACATCGAAGTCACCAAAGAGAACTTACAAGTATGGAACTTAAACTCCAAGGTGACAACGATCACTCTCAAAGTCCCGACCACAAATAAAGTTTCATATTCGAAATTCATGGAAGAGTGTTTCGTTGATCAGTTTGACACATCATTCAATCAGAGCCAAAATGGTACCCTCCTTCAACTTCCTGCACACACCCGACTGCATAACTCAATTGACAGTATACAGTTCACAGAAAAAATGGTTGAAGAAGCATTGAAAAACATGAAAAAAAACTCCGTCCGGGACCTGTCAATTTTCCAACAATGTTGCTACAAAATTGCAGTGATTGCAGGTGTATATAGAATTAGGAAGACTGTCAGATCCGTGGAAGATATCAGAAGTTACACCAGTGTTCAAAAAGGGAGACAGACATAGGGCAGAGAATTACCGCCTCATCATGTAAACCCTTATGGAAAAAATAATAATGAGAAAACTAACAGATTTTTTTTTTAAAGTAATTTAATTCCATCATTTCTTTTAAAACGCTCAACAACAACCGACTTGCTTGAATATTCAAGTGACTAGACAGAGAACCATGACAAAGTTCAACCCACAGACGTGATTTTTCTGGACTATGACAAAGCCTTTGAAAATGTGCCACATAAGCTGTTATGTGGAAAGTTGGAGCACTCTGGAGTGCGTGGATAATTAATTGCTGACATTGATAAGAGAGTCGTTGGATGAACGATACTACCAAGTACGAGTAAATGGAAAAATGTCAAGCGGACACTTAGTTGAAAGTAAAGTCGAAAGCCTTTTTCTGAATTTGGATCACGTGTTAAAATTTTTGTAGGCAAACCTGATACACCCTAATACATAATTCCACTCAAATCAATGCAATTTCACGGCAGAGGTTGTTTGTAAACATCAATGATTGACTGAGGCTGACCTGACAAATACCTGAGGTAAGTTTCACAATTTTTTGTGACTAAACAGATTGTAGCTTGTATATTTTGTTTTTCAAGTTGAAAACAATTTGCTGTTTGTTTGTTGAAAAGATAATGAATCGTAAACAATTATTTTTGTAGCCAATTAATACATTTTTGTGTCATCTGACTAATTTACTAATTATAATTATTAAGACGTAGTGATCACAGCGCTAATAGTTGATAATAAATTTCGAACATCTAATGAGGTGAGTAGACACATAAATAAAAGTAAATTGATTATGATTAGTTAAAGGCTAGCAGCGGGTAACATTTTGATTGTCGTTTGTGTCAAAATTGATGTCATAGATAACAAAACAGATCCATCCCAAAAAGTCCTACTGGAAAATCGAAAAAAAGTTGATATTGACAAAAAAAAAAAGAATCAAAATACAACGTAAGTCCTGGTCATATGAACTAGATAAAAATCGAAAAAATCTGGTAAATAATCGCAGCAATAGGGACCAATTATCTCAATATGGAGATTCCTAATCATTGGGAAACTAGGTATTCAATATTACCAACTAACAAATTAAAGTAATAATAGCGGATTTAACTGCGCGACCGCCAGTTTAGAATTCTTGGGAGTTTTTCAATAAGTAAATAAATAAATAACACTTAATCACCTTCATCTCCGCTTACGTAGGTATATAACCTTTAAATAAAATACTGGCAAATTTATTGGCTATCCAGTTAACGGCTAATAATGCTAAATTATCTGGACATTCTATCTGTTTTATGGCGGCGTTTTCCATTTAGCACTTGGTTACAAAGTTGGAAATTGTATAATAAAATGTCCTATTTGTTAAATTGACTTCGGCATTATAAAACATTCGTTTTCAGATGGAAACGGCGTCATAAGATTGCAGAATAATAATTATTATACCTCAATGGCTCGATGCTGTAGGTCTCTGATAGTTTATTGTTCTCAATAAGTATTTGGAAAAATAGGTTATGTTACTGTAATGTAGTTTCTTGCGGCAAAGTTCCATGATTGAAAATCACATATTTTTACTTTTCCGCTATTGAATGCTTTTCGAATTGCGCCTTTATTTTATTAGCCCGAAACTCAGCAGGCAGCATCGATACTACATTCTGCGTATATATTTTGCGATAAAATCAACGCAGTAAGGAATTTATTGTATTGTACCCCTCAATAAATCATTATCTTTATCATTCGTTGCCTGACAATATTTCTCTCTATAGAAAATAGACAACATAGCTACTGCCTTAATTTTATAGCTCAGAAGGACCTTCGAATAAAGTAAGTAATATGGGCATTATTTTATTAGTTTAGCATAGATAATGGGCTCTTTCACTATTTTCTGGAATTGACATAACTCTCTAAATAAAAACACGGAATTTATCCGCACATGAATTTTGACAGTGTTGCCACTCATTGTCAGCACTGAAAATTTGTGATATATTTGATTCTAAAATGTTGGCAAAATACCAAGAAATATAGTCAAATTATTTACTTAGGGATTCAAGAATTCATATTTTTTTATTTATTTTTTTTTTGAAATATCATCATACATAGTTTAATTTTTTTTTTTATAATCAGTTTCAATTTTTTTTCCTCACGACGCACTATATTAAGTCACAACTGGCAATAGCGCAATCAATGTTCCAAGCCAGCAGCCACCGGAACAGCTGTTCGAGCTTTGTCGAAGGAGTCTTCTTATATTTGATCTTCCAAGATATTTGGGTGTGTCGAAGCGAAGACCATTCTTGAATAACTTTATCAAGACGTGCAGAGTGTCGTAGAATTTTATAAAAGATCAAATAGCGAGAGATATACGCCTGGATCCCAGAAATATCACCATAGGAAGCACAAAGTGCAAAAACGGAAAGCCGCCTCGGTAGTTTTACTGGGGCGGGTAATAGAGATCATTTCGAAGATCTTCACCAAATGTCTCCGAGGAGAACAACCGCCACTACACTGGAGGGACAGGTTAATCTCATATTGGACTGTAAAAACCATAGAGGTATAGTATTTTACATTATTAGCCAGGTAAAACAGTTTTTACTGGCGATTGAAGGAAATGACTAGCGAGCCGCCAGGCGAGCTTGTCACCTTCAAGAGCCAGTAAAAACTGCTACCTGGCGTATAATGTACAATAATTTATTTGTTACTCATTTGTAAAAGATATAGGGACAAATAAAAAATCAATACATAACAAAAATTTGAAATTTATATGTTTTTCCTTGATTTTTTCTCACAGAAGTTTTGGTAGTTGGTATAACTATGAGAATGATACGTTGTTAAGACGTTGTTTCTAGTTATAAATAGGTTTTTTGAAAGATTTCCATTTTGCAATTTTTTTCCAGAAATGAATTTATTACAAGATATTATTAATGAAGCCTCAGTCGTAGCCAACAGTTTATCACCAGAAAAGTCTCCCAGAAGGTACCTACAAGCAATTATTCTTGTGATAAAACCGATTTTTCAAAAATAAATAATTCTACTGACTTGTAAAAAGTTTTTACAGTTTAGCTGTCAATTTTACAAGTCAGTAGAGCCAGTAGCTTGTAAAAATCAATTTTCGCTGGTTATGTTTTGACTTGATAAGTGACGTTTTACAAATGAGTGACAAATAAATACTGTAACAAGATCAGTAGTTAGATTTAACGGACGTATTCTGAAAAATAGAATAGAAATCGAGCTCCAAAAATCAGAGGAACAAAATGGCTTCAGGGCAGGAGGTTCTTGTATAGATGAAGTGTTTTATCTCTTGAAAATATTATTGAAAAAAGAGTAGTTCAAATGACCTGGACTTACAGAAAGCTTATGACACGCTGCTACTAAGTAAGTTGTGGCCAGCAATAGAATAAGAAAGGTCTGCGGCAAGACGGCTCCCTTGCTCCACTGATTTTTAAAATTTATATTCCCTTCATTGGATACCGATAGGACACGTACTTCACTTAGTCAAAATTTATATTGAGAGTGCTCTAAAATCTTGAAAGAGGAAATGTAGCGGCATTGGCTTACCGATAGGAGAGGACATTTTCACTCTCTTTTTTGCTGACGACCAGCTGGATATGAAGATGACTCGAGTAACAGCGAAAACTCCAACAAGAATATGAAAACTGACGAATCACAATAAATATGAAGAAAACGGAGTATATGGCAGTTGGCGACGAATTGGCAGATGACTTGGATTTAGAACAATCTGTGGTGAAGAACTGCCCTTCGTTCAAATATCTTGGTGTTACTCTTTCTTCCAATGTTAAAAGCGCCTTAGACATCTCGAATAAAGTTCGTCAAGAGCGAAGAGTTATTTCCCAATTAAATTATTTATTATGGAGCAACAAAATAACGCAAAAATATTGTTGAAACTATAACTACGTATGGCTCAGAAACCTGGGAATTAACAAAAAGGGACAGGAAATGTGGAAATGGAATACTGGAGAAGAAGCAGCAGAACATCCAGGCTAGATCATATTATAAATGAAGAAATAAGACGATCGATGGAAGTAGATGGAACTATTATAGGTAGAATTGCATCCAAAAGAGTCACATGGTATAGACACGAGCCGGTGGCCAAAGAAAGTTTGGGTTTCGATCCCACCAGAGCTCAGAAAGCGCAGTAGACCACCAAGAAGCTGGAGAAATGATGTCATGGAAAAAAAAGGCCTTCAAGAAGCAGACTAGTGGAACCGAGATCTATGGAAAGTGATGAGCGAGAAACGACGACAGTTGTAATCCACTCGCTGTGACATATTGCGAATAAATTCTGTGTTTTTATTTGGAGAGTTTTCTTTTCTATTTATTTTCTCAATAAGGGTTCCAAGTTTTTCAAAAGTAAGGGTGCAGAAAATTATATTTTTACTTGCCTTATCCAATTAAGAGCCGATTCGTGTACTAGGATATAATGAAAATTCCAGAATTTCAATAAATCTCTGACAGTTCTCTAGTTCAACTATTTGGAACTCGCAAAGGATGCCCCAAGAGTTTATAAGTTAATTCAAGATTTCTGATCAGAAGTAACAAGATTTTCATACGCAAATTAAAAACAAAACTCATAATATGGTAAAAAAATGCGATATCCAAACGATAATTTGAAATAGTCATTTCAGGCATCTTAACTAACATCACTACAAGCTAATCGCCATTCTTTCAGTGCCTATCTACTTGAATCAACAGCGCACGTTTAGATTAAAAAAAAAAAACTCATAGGATTTTTTATATAGGGATTCCAAAGAAAATAATAATTGCCTGGGAAAGAATTCAATATGTTATGATAATGTAAAAAGAAATTATTATGGCACAAATTGACACTAAATTCTTCGATAATGGGCGTGTTAAAATGACTGAATGGGTGGATAATATTGTAACATCTGTGCCGGGAAATAGAAAAACATTTATTGCCTTTCCATGTTTGTTTGCCTGCTAAGTTGTCAAAAGTATATCGTATTCCTTCTAGTTTTTTCTGAATTTAATTATTATAATTTTATGTAACTGAAACCCTAAGCTCAGCAAGTAAACCCATGCTGCAGTAAGTATCAGTAAGTATATACTTTTTTAGGTATAGGATATATGGATACATCCACCGCCGTCTTTTCCCAAGGTTCCTGAAGTTAATAGGTTGTCTGGTAATGATGAACAAATTACGTCATCAGGAGGACCTTATGGGGATTTGGGCATCCCAGATGACGTCATAAAAGTTATCAGGCCACCTAACTTTGGTCTTTTTCCACAATCCTAGTCTAAGTTTTTTGTATTGTACCACTGATAGAATCAAATCCACCAGGTTTCTTGATCACAGAAGGAAAATCTGTCAACACCTTTACTCAATTAATTTTATGTTGCTGACAACGATTTACATATTATAGATTAATTTCACACATATTAAATGTAAATGAGCTGAGCGACTACTCACTAAGTAGTAGGTGTACATTTTTAAAATCGTTAATGTTACTTGCAAAACTTTTATATGCATCAAATTTTATGGGTATGTGGATCCATTATTGTATTGGTCATATAAAATTACATAAAGTTATCAAAATCATCCCTGCTTTGTTTAATCAAAGTAAGCTGTTATAACGTCATCGCGACGTCGTCGTTAACGTACCCTTTTCAAATTAAAACGAGGCAAACATCATTAAAACAGAGAAGCGGCAAACCGGGCCGGCGCGGCGATGACTAACGATAATTAAATCTAAATAATCGCCTTATAGTTTTTTTTCCAGACAAAACGGATCTGTCGGCCTCACAAAAGAAGATTTAATAAAGTTATTAACGAGATAATAACGTAGTAGCGCCACCCAAATAAAATCCAATTTAATTTACATATTACGAGGTGCGGTCGTGAATCCGATGTAATAAGACAGCAATTTTTTTTAGAAGGAGCTCAATTTCATCATCCAAAAAGCTATATTGAATTGTTCATCCTGAGAGAGAAACTTGGCAGAACAGCTTGAGGAACTAATATCAGAAACTTCGGAAGAGGCTGTTGATGGAAAGACAACTGACATTTTTGGAGAGCTAAGGAGAAGCTTTAGAAGAGACGCTTCGACCATAGATTGTTCTCTCTTCAACTAACAACCGATGAATTAGGTATGCCAACAAAGAGATTAAAAATCCTAACAGAACTACGGAATCAAAATTAAAATTAGAAACACTACCTGAGATGCATCAGCATACAAAGAGTTCAGCGAACTTGGGAAAGATCTCAGAGCAATCATAACAACAAGAATTATGGAAAATATTGAGGACTCAATAATAGTTGAAATGTTAAAAGGAGAAAAGGCAGGATGTAGAAAAAGGTTTGGAATAGAAGATCAGCTTTATACCAGATGCTCAAGGCAAGAACAACTTAATACTGTCAACTAGCTACTTAGGAAAGGAGGGCCCGGTATTCAACCTTATTAATTCAATTGCCGATTCGGTCGCAGGTTTATTGCAATTCAGCAATAAACTCATATAAATAGTGGGCCAAGACGAGCAACAGACAGACTTGAACCAGTGTTAGTACTGCCACCCTGGGAACACTCCTGTGGAGTCAAGTCTCCCCAGTGCAAGTACCGCCACCCTGAGGAAGCCCCTCTAGGAAACTGCATCGTCATCTAGTTCAAGTACCGTCACCCTGGGAAAGCCCGTCTAGATGAGGATCAATTAAACGACGATTAGTATTTAACGTAACATTAGCATTAAACCGACATTCCTTCCTAAATTACGTCAAACGTGTGGCCCTTTCCACAGAGGATGCATTTTGGAGGATTCATGACGTAATGACTTCATAGTAAATATGCATATTTTTATAATAACCTGAGCGAGTTTCTCTCCATCTATCCACCCTACACCCCCCGTCACAGAGAAGTTGTGACAATACAATATTCCACTCGTCACATGGCATTTATGAACTACCAAATGACTCGTGTTTCATTGGCAAATTCAGACATGGTACATGCTTATCAACTTCTCAGAAAGAGAGTAACTCTTTGCGAAGAAGACATTCTCCAAAAAGAAATGAAACAAAAAATGGACATGGGCAAGCCCGGATGGAAAGACAAAAAATGAAATAGACTTTATACTGACACATCAAAAACACATAATCGAAGATGTAAATATCTTAGGCTCATTCACGACTAACAGCGATCATAGAATGGTAGGATGTAAAATAGCCATGAATGGCAGACTAGAAAGAGCAAAGAAATTCAACCGCCCCCAGAAGAATTCAAGCACATATACCAGTGAAACGCAAAAAACAGAATTCGCAACAAAATTAGCACAAAAACTGGAGAAAGACCCCATAAAACTTCACGAAGACATAAATCATATTATTGAAAGAATAACAAAAACAATAAAAGAAATAGCAAAACCGAAGGGTAGGCCTGAAAAATTTAGCAAAAAAAACAAAACAAATGCTGGAGAATAAAAGAGAACTCATAAAACAAGGAACAAAAGATACACCAGAATACAGAGAGACTAACAAAATAGCCAGAAGGATGACAAAATAATACATTAAAAACTAACAAGAAGCACAAAACAGTAAAGTGATAGAACAACAAAAAAATTACAAAGCTGATGGACAAAAGACAGACGGAATATTGTGTGTGGCTGAAAATTTCTTCAAGGAACCAGAGGACGCAAAAAGCAACAACGGAACTAATAAACAAGTAACCGAAAGCGAAACATCCAAAATTCTAAATGTTCGGTCAGAAGCGAGGAAGAAATTGCAAAAGCGCTAAGCCAATCAAACAACGGGAAAGTCCCAGGAATGGACGATATATTACCAGAAATGCTGAAGGTGGTAGGAGACTACGACTAGGAGACTACTATCGTCGTTTGATATACAAAAAAGGGGACCCATCAAATCTTGAAAACTATAGACCCATATATAAGCCTCCTATCTCAGATATACAAACTGCCTTTGTGAATAATCATCAACCGCCTAGAAAGGAATTCGATGATTATCAATAGAAAGAGCTACAGCACAATAGAACAGCTTCACACAATAAGAATACTAAATGGAAAGACGATCGAATATAACATTACAACATAATCAAAAACATGTAAGAAGCAACAAAAATAAAATTGAGAATGCATAAAGATACACAGGAAGTGAAGATCAAGAGAGGCGTAAGACAAGGCGACATAATATCAGCTAAGCTGTTCACCCTAGTCCTCGAAGATGTTTTCAAGAAACTTGATTGGGAAAATAGAGGAATCAATATATCTGAAAAAACCTCAATAATTTAACATTTTTATTGAATCGGCTGTTACAAGGCTAAAGAAGAACAAAAACTTAAAAATAATCAACCCATTAGCTTCTTTCCCCAGAGAAGAGAACCTAGTCGAATCAATACTAGAAGCTTCATCAACGGCCATTGAAAAATCTTTTACTCAATAATTTAAGATTCGCTAATGATATCGTGATGTTCGCCCCGAATGAAACAGACTTAGAAATCATGCTGAAAGAATTACTCCAAGAAGCCAAGAAGATCGGATTAGAAATGAGCATATCAAAAACAGAGTTTATGACAAATGCGCAAACAGATAGGGACACAATAACCACAGAAAACCAACAGGTGAACAAAGTAGACTACAAGTATCTAGGACAGGAAATAACGCTTGGCAAAGTCAATCAAGAGCTTGAAATTAATTAGGAGAATACGACTGGAATGGGCAACGTATGGTAAAATTCGCTACATATTTTAGTCCAAATTACCTTTAAAGCTAATAAATAAAGTCTACAACGAATGTATTTTGCCAGTAGTTGCCTATGGAAGCGAAACATGGACTTTCACAAAGAAGATCCTAAATATGCTGCAAGTGCATCAGAGAGCAATCCAAAGGAGAATGATAGGTATTATGCAAGACACCCACAAGTGGATAAGAAATACAACAAAGGTATTATTACACATAGAATATGCACCCTCAAATGGAAGTGGGCCGGCCACGTCTGGTACGACGACATCAAGCGAACAGCAGGACTAAACTGGTACCAGGTCGCACAGAATAGAAATACCTAGCAAAATATGAGAGAGGCCTCTGATAGAGAATGGCTATCAGAAGAAGAAGAAGAAATGGCTTCATGGATGATGATAGATTCAAAGGATTCCATATTTATTAGATATATTTAAGACGTTGCACATACGACATGTGAAAATGTCCATAAGATCACCAAGACACCGCTTGACATAAAAGTCATGGGAAGAGAAAATAATAAATGTTGATGGTGTAAACCAATTAAAATTCACAGATAATATTGATTAGGTACCTCTGATATACAACAGCTAAAAAGCATGTTGAACAATTTCAATGAACTATCAAACCACATATAAATTAATATCAACCAAAACTAATGAGTAGCGATGTTGAAAACACAATAATTGATGGATACAAATTTAATTCACTCATTTAATTTCAGTATGTTTATCTTGGACACATAAATTGAGCTACAATCTTGAAGACACCTAAGGACTAGACACCATGGATTATGGATCGATTTAAAAAGGAACTATGGGTCACCTATGGAACGGGTCATGCTAGGCAGCACCAGTACAGATACAAAGAGGAACAAAGAAAGGAATAGGAAGAGTCAGGCAATCTATGATGGAAGAAAGTGAATGAGAACACAGGGCAGAAAGACATAAAAGAAAATCGCGGGCCTTCGGCATCAGATGAACCAAGGCTAAAGAAGAACAAAAACTTAAAAATAATCAGCCCTTTAGCTTCTTTCCCCAGAGAAGAGAACCTAGTCGAATCAATACTAGAAGCTTCATCAACGGCATTGAAAAAGCCACTGACTCATTAGTTACCCCTGAAAAATCAATGTAAGCGAACCAATACCAGAAACTTTAGAAGAGCCTATTGAAAAAGTCACTTCTGCATTAGCGTATTATGAGTATAGAAGAGAAACTTCAAGAATTATCACCCAAAGCTTCAGAAAGAGCCAGTAGCTACTCCGGGAAGTAGTGATGCCGCGAGTCTCGAGACTGGTCTCGCCTCGTCTCGTCTTGTCTCGACTTTTCGAGACGAAACTAGTTTTTGGTCTCGTCTCGTGAAGTCTCGGCGAGAGTCTCGTGTAGTCTCGAGTTTCGAGATTACCCCTAAAATTTTTCTTTCCTAGCTTTATTATTGAATTATTCTGGGCTATTTGAATATGAATTCAGTAAATTAAATATCACGGTTACTCTTTACTGTGATTTTTCACTAATTGCTTTTTCACTATGGCATTTTGGACTTCCGTTATAAATAAAAATAAAAACCATAAATACAGGGTGTCCAAAAAATAGCGTAAAAGCTCTCCACGTAGTAGGGGACCCTTTGAGAAACCCTAGAAAAATAATTAAATTGAAAAAAATCCTTGTCCAGCATTATTCTTGGTAATATGAAGAGGTAGATGTGAAAATTCACCTTCGAATTCTTCAAATAATTACATGGGTATTTAATTTAATTCTCTGACATATTGTCAACGGGATATTTAAGTGTTGCCAATTTTAATAAATATTAAAATGCAAATAACTTTCTTAAGAATGCCACTAGATTTTTAGAAGTATTTTTTTGGGGTTCCTTGTAGGGTCCTCCACCACGTAGAGAAGAGTTTTTAGGCTATTTTTTGGACACCCAGTATAACTCGAGGCCAGACGAGACCACTCGAGACGAGACGAGACTTTGGTACTCGAGACTGAGACTAAGTCACGGTCTCGTCTCGAGATGTCGAGACGAGACGAGACCAACGCTAAGTCTCGTCTAGTCTCGTCTCGCGGCACCACTATCCGGAAGATCAAATTCCAGAATAAGGACACAGAATAACAAACAATCAGAAGGAATACACAAAGACAGATCCGATTTGCTTTTCTATGACCTCGAACCGGGCTAACGGCGGAAATATCAGGGGCGCACACTAGTAAAACTCTCTTCCGCCGACATTCACCGTCAAGGATACTGATAAAACTAACTGGTGACGCGCTACCACTGAACATTTTTCCGCCGTTGCCCATCGGATCTCTTTTTCTGTTTCCATTCTGATTGTTTGTTGTTTAAAAAGAAACCAATTCTAACTAGACCTGTTGGCTCTCTCTGAGAAAATCATCGTAGAAGGAAAATTCTGAATACTGATAACTAAAGCAGCAAGAAAAGCTTCAATCTTTTAAATTTAACTTGATTTTTGCAAAACAATTTTTTTTTTAAAACTTTGATTTACTATGTGCAATAATTATATTCACCAAGAGGTTTATACAATTTGGAATTAATTGAAATAATTTCTACCACCTAGCGAAGTCAGCAAATAATGGAGTTTCATGTAATTAACCGATTTGATACTGGCACTTTAAATGCGTATTATCGTTTTTCTTCAAAAAGTAGTACCCTGTGCTCCAAAAATCTGTCTAGTAGGTAACTGTTTTGTTTTTTTAGTTGCCAAGGAAGAATGATTTTACATCAGTTGGTAGTTCGTCATAAACAAAATTCATATGGTACATGAATATTCCCGATGTCATGAAACAAGTGCCAAACCCGTTCTTTTTATATCTTCATTATCCTTTTGGTGTGGTGGCCGACCATCAAAGGTTCCGGCGACTTTGCGGAACCGATTCCGTCGTCAAATCGGCTGCGGTGATTTTTTTTTCCCAACCCGTTAAATTGTTATGTTAGCAAATTATACCCTTCAAATTAAGCTATTAAATTTGAAAAGCGCGAAATTGCTCTTGTCGATAGTTTCGATTTTTTATTATTATGATTTTCGCCGGGACCGCGGCATTTAGGTGTGAAAATAATGACGCGGTTTTATGGACTGGACTGTTATTTGCAGGTATACCTACATTTTAAAATAAATGTAATTTTTTTGAATATTTTTCTAAAATTATACTCTTTGCAACCTTATTCAGACAATATAGGTATTATTGTTGAATGCCTATTAATAAAGTATAACCAAACTTTGGTATAACTACCAAGTTAGGAGCCTAAGTATAATAGAAATAGATAGGTAATATATGTCTATTATATAATTATAATCTATTATTGTATACCTACCAACCAAAAAATTGTATACTTACATTGTAGTCGAAAACTTAAAGTTGGGTAAAAATTGGGGTCAAAAATCCTTGCAACTTCTTGGAATTTTCAACGAATTGTAGGTATGATGGTTAGGTATATCTGATATTATTTTCGGTAGAAGTTAATGTACCTACGCAAAAAGTAGAAACCTACCAAAAAATGGTCAAATTTTAAGTGCGACTTTATTCAGCTTCTGGTACACTGTCAAAAAATTCAATAAGCCTGATAAAGACGCAATTTAAAATCCTAGTGGACGACCAGATACTATAGTTTCGTCTTTGTATACAGTTGCCACCAAGTTTATCCGAGGATGAATAAACTGGGGTCATACCTTCAAGTTTGGATAATCTATTACCAAAGTTATCTCAAATTGTTACGTGACTGAGAGAGCCACTGTAAATGTCCAGGAAACTTTAAGCTCAAGACCTAATTGTAAACCACAGAAGCGGCAATGTTATTGTCCGACGGCAAACAGTTAAGCTCGACATGGGTAACTAATTCTACTAGTTTATTATCAATATAAGCGATGTACTGAATCAATTATTGCTTACCAGAATTCATCCCTCCCATACCAAACGGTGTTGACCCCTGGAAGACCGGCGACGGACCCCCAAAAGGGTTCATAATTCCCTGATGGGGCCAATTTTGGTGGGCCGCCTGATAAACAGCCGCCAGTGCCGAGAACGGCGTTGGCCGAATAGGTCCATGGTTCAAAAGACTTTCTTTTGAAAAATCTCTGGATGATCGGTCTGTTTCAACTTCATCTTCCTTCGCGGGACTACGGCGAGAAGATTTTTGGTCTTGGTTTAAGTCTTCAACGTCAACTATCGAATCGTCCTCTTCTTCAGGATTTGAGTCGTATTCGTCATCTGAAGAAGGATTCGTGGGGCTTGATGGCGGTAATGTGGAGGAACTTTGAGAAACCGGCGAAGACGATTTAACGGGCCTAGTATCAGCTAAGAGTGAAGCTACACTAAAACTAATATGTCCGTTTTTACTAGTCAGTGGTTGTTGATTAGTCACATTATTGTCACTATTATTGATATTTTGCATAGTTTCTCCTTTTTTTGCGTCCAGTCTGTCCAGGTTTTGGATAGTCATTTCAGAAGTCTTTCTGAGCATAAGTGAACATAGGTATAATAATAGGCACCACTTTTTATCACAATCACATGGTCCAGGTTAATGTCTATCGCGTTTTATTGTTTATAAATTAACTTTTCGACCGACTACAACGTTACCAAGGTGCTTAAGCAAAACTGATCAAATAACTGAAAGTGCTTATCGTGAGGGGAATTCGCGCTGGGAGGAGACGCTTTTATTGGGAGGAGCTTGTGCTCCTCCCACCGTTTAGGCACATTATTACACAAATCAGCCAATAAGCTCGAGTTGTCCCTAACTACCTGATAGTAGACCAGATAAGCTGTGTTCGTGCCAAGGCTTTTCAAGTGAAAGCTTTAGTAATGGTCCACTTGAATTACCTTTATTTAATTTCAGCATTTTTGTTGTTATTGTAATTCCCGTTTTAAGAGTTTACACTCATTTGATGTCAAATAAAAATGAGCTTTAAATTGTTATAACTTAATTATGAACTGCGAAGGACATTTTAGATGGTTTTTGTTATCACAATTAAAATGACTGTTAATGGAACTGCATCATTGCTTTTGATGGTATGATAGGATTTCATTTAGTGCTTTATTAAGTATTTTGTTATTTTCCTTTATTATCTGAAATATCTAATAGGTAGTTTATTTGATACAGAGTAGAGAGTAAAAAAATATTTCACATACACATAGGTGTATAATAATTGAGAAAAGAAATGTTTGTTACCACATACCTAATCCAGGTTGATTTACATTCTCCTATCTATAAAAATATTCTTTTTGCCTTCATTCTTATTCAAGCCAATAATTATTTCATTCGTTAAATGAACATGGTTTTAACATATAAAGGATTTTTTTTTTGCGAATTGTTTGTGACCACAATGTCCTTGTCCGACGCTATTATTGCGGTAAATCAATAATGATTATTTGAGTTTGTGTAACATTGGGAGTATCCATATGGAGGACATTCACTATAGTCGCATCATCATCTTAGGCGTTCACAATTGTCGCGATTATGATACACATGTAATTACATGTTTATTGGAGCCAAATGGAATGTGGCATTAGAGGCGTATTCTTTCTAGTCAATTATCAGTGATCAAAGTGATATAAGTGAAAGTGATGTTGCTAACTTCATTCTGAACATAACTCATACAAGTGTTCGGAAAAATCGACCTTTTCGTGGTGTATTGACGTTTATTTGAATTTTGCTAGGTTAAGGTAACATAAAACAAACCAAAATTGCCTATACATATTTAAAGAGAAATTATTGTTAGTTTGGGTTGATTTTTTTCAATTAATTGCTGTACAGGGATGAGCTGACACTCTGTTGATGGCGAATTTTTTTTTTTTGGGTGCCACGCCCAAATTTGCACCCGAAAGTCGTTTAAAACACGCCTCGGGCAAAAATGTATCCCGATGCCGTCAAAAAAGTTATACAGGGTGTCCACTTAGTTCGTTATCGGACGATATCTCCTTACAGGGTGATGCAAGAAACAAAAACTAAATTACAAATTTGTTTAATAGTCTAAGGTGCATTGGTTAAAAATATTTTTGAATATGCAGGGTGCTCCGTAAATAGGGTATGCGACAAAACTTTGTTATTTTAAATGGAACACCCTATATTTTAGTATCCACTTGTACTGGTAAGCCAATCAATTTATACAATGCCTTTAATGTATTACTTTGTAGAACATAAATGACCTCATAGATAAAACAGTAAATCCACTTTATTGCTTTGCAGACGATGGCAATGTAGTCTCCTCACTCATACCACCCACAGGTCTTTCCGCACGTGAATTCCATCATCTTAGACTAACTCAAATATCGCAGATAAATAACGACCTGGAGATAATAGAGGACTGGGGTAACAAAAACCTTGTACAGTTCAACGCGCAGAAAACCCAAGCAGCTCTGTTTTCAAAAAAGACCAGCACCGGTGAGCCAAACATCATGCTATCTGGAAGTGCTGTCACATTACAGAGTCAGTTGAACATCTTGGGGGTTACTGCAGAGACCAACATGTCTTGGCACAGTCACGTGGCAGATATTGCTAAAAGGGCCTCCCAAAAGCTGGGGGTGCTATTTCGTACAAGACATCTGTACACACCAAGCCAATTGCTGACACTCTACAAAGCCCAGATTCGACCAACTATGGAGTACTGCTCACATATATGGAGTGCAGCACCCAAACATACCTTAATGCTTTTGAATACCGTGCAAAAACGAGCTATCAAGCTGATCAATGACCCCGCACTTACTCGTAACTTGGATGGTCTCGAACATCGCAGATCTGTGGGCGATTTATCTCTCTTCTACAGGTACTATCACGGAAAATGCTCTGAAGAGTTGGCACGTATGATTCCACCGAGAGTAGCACCTACCAGGCGAACCCGTCAAACAGACGGTAACCATGAATTTACTGTCAAACTAGAGGCACCAAGAACCTCATTATATCAGAATTCATATCTCTGGAGAACAGCATCGCTGTGGAATAAACTCCCTGCGACGGTTTTCCCTGCAGGTTACAACCTGAACCGTTTCAAGACCAACATACACCGACATTTCCGCGCACTTGCCGCTTCTCGAGCGTGATAGGACATTTCCTTGCGAGTGCGCATATCCGTAAAAAAAAAAAAAAAAAAAAAAAAAAAACTTGTCTTTCGTTGAAATTTTGTTGTACCTAATTAATAAATGATTTATTGAAAAAATCTTTGCCTGGGGGGGCCGGGGGAGGTAATTACCTCCTCTACTCCCCCTTTAAACCGCCCTTGCAAGTAATCATGATCAGTTGCAGGTGATCAAACTGAAAGTGATGATGTTAGAAAGAATCGGCCTTATAGGTATGGAGCTGTAGAAGGCTTAAAACTGGTCTGGTGGTCCGATATACAGTGTGTCCGTAAAGTAGCGGATAAATTCATATCTTTTTTTTTTTTTTTGTAAAAACGCTCGGACACTTCTGTCTTTATTTTTAGTGGCGCTGTTTTTGAACTAATTTGTATTTGTACCAGGTGACCTAAAAAAGAGATATCACATGACATTTGACATTTCAATTTTTCAAATGGAAAGCCCTGTATATTTTGATGAATATCGATAGAACGAGAATTCATCTCGATGCGCTTTATCGATAATCATCAAAATATACAATCATCAAAATATTCGATTTAAAAATTTGTGTCACGTGATATCTCTTTTTTGGGTCACCTTGTATAAATACAAATAAATTCGATTGAAAACAGCGCCACTAAAAATTAAGATTGACGTGTCCGATCATTTTTCCAAAAAAAAAAAAAAAAATGCTTAAAATTTAAATGAATTTATCCGTTACTTCACGGACGCACTTCGAGTCCAAAGATTCCTCCGAGCTGGCAAGAGGTTTCCGAAATAATTTCCCAAGGTATATACACTCCAATAAAACATCCCGTGCCAGAAAACCCAGGTTTAACAAGCAGTGTGTCCGAGCGGATGCAAAAAAGAACACCGCGTATCGTGCCTGGCGTAGAAACCAATACCGAACAAACTCGATCTTCTTTCACGGCTGTCAGAAATGATTGCAAAAAACGAGGCTAAGGAGTTACACAACCAACAAGTGCGTAATTGACTTTTGAACTGCCTAAGTGGATCAAGGTCCTTTCGGTTCTCTACCAAGACCATTGGATAAAATTTCACACTTTTTTTTCCACCATCAGTTAAGGACCATTGTAGTATCGTCAAAGGATGAAGCAAATGTCTTTGCCAAACAATTTGGCAGAGCTTCAGAGGTATTCTGCCACATATTGGAAAATTCTTCTGCAACTTCACACTAGAAAACCAAACTCTTCCTAGCAATTATCGTCCGGTCTCACACTCAGAAAAATTACATGGGTTGATTCAAAAAAAAAAAATTGTTCAATAACAATTCCGATGATATTGTCAAATGTAACTACAATCTGTTTAATTTAATCAGAGCTTGAAAGTTATTTCTACCAATAAAAAATTGTTGCGACACAAAACTTGATTTAACTTAAAAAATAGATATTATAACTATTGTTTTGCTCACTAACCAGGATTTTGGTTAAATTTTGTCAATTCATACCAGAAAATGTTTAATTCAGTTTTACTCATTATTGTATGGTATATTTAACAAATTTAATTGTTAAAAGTGACTATGATATTTTGGAAAAATTGAACTATTATTTAGTTCACTAACAGTTTTTTGTTAAAGTGTGTCAAACCAAACCAGTAAATGTTTAATGAATTTTCACCTATTACTGGATGGGATATTTAACCAATTTTAATTGTTTAGTGACAATGATATTTTAGGCAAATTTAACAATTATTTAGTGCACTAACAGTTTTTTTGATAAATTTTGTCGAAACAAACTTTAAAATGTTCAACTTGGTTTATAACTATTATGGTATATTTTACCATTTTTAATTGTTCATTGACAAGAAAATTCGCGGCAAATTTAACTATAATTTAGTTCACTAACAGTTTTTTTGTTAAACGGCTTCATCAAACCAAACAAGAAATTGTTTAAATTGCTTTTAACCATTACTTAATGGTAAATTTAAACAACAATGTTGTTAAGTTAGTAAAGAAATTTGTTAACTAACAAAATTTTATTTAAAGTCAACCCTCTGATTTGCCACATCTACAAAATTATTTGTCCCAAATGCTTTTTGGTTGGCTTTACCTATTATTGCGTACAACATTTCAAATTTATATCGGTTTTCCTTGCCGTGGTCGGATCCAGACCAGTAGGTGTCCCTAGTGCAGACACCAGACAAACAGGTGATACCTTATGGAATACGGACTTGCTCCATATTTACGTTTTTAAAACGCCGCTTCCAATGGTATTAATCCAGATTAATCACTGATGATTAGTAAATAATTCGTACGGAGTGTTCGGACCCGAAGGATAACTCAGGATGGATAGCTTTCAAGAGAAATTCACGGATTCGCTTGTGAATTCTATCTACTAATTTGGTAAGAAAAAGTATTTATGTTGATATCATTCAATAAAATATCTAACAAGTGCCTACTTTTCTTATAGATACAACTAGACTTTTCGAACATAAGGGAAAATCATACAATTTAGTATCAAAATAGACCAACTTTAGAAATCTGGCAGTACCGATAGGTAGATATTCAACGAAAAAGTGGAATATAAACAGAACATTAATCTTCTAAAACTGAGTTAAACACAGTGAATCCCGAAGGTAAAATCTTAATATTCTGTTTTTTTACGATGTACCTACTTATTTTAAACCTATTTTTGTTTACAGATTCTTCATGTAGTAAAGATGACATGATAGTTGCCTTATCAATCCACTACTCACTGTTGCCACCTTGCATCAAACATGCCTTACAAGAAGAAAACAACAAGGTGATTGTTGATGTGTCATTTCAAAAATAAATACCGCTACTTTGAACAATGTGTTTTAATTCGACGAAATTACCTACCTGCAAGTAGATAGACAAAAATAAGTTTGAACAACTAAAAAAAATGTTAAGGTACCATCTAATCATAAAGCAACCAAAAAATTGTTTATCAACTGAATAATTGGTATTGTACCTTCTATTTTGCTTCTATAACAAAAAAATTTGGATACTGAACAATGATTCAGTTACTCAACTGAATAATTGTTACTGAGCATGAATAATTGTCATTATACACTCTATTTTGTTGTTCCAACAAAAAATTTGGTTACTGAACTATTATTCTGGTGAAAATATGTTTAACTATTAATTTCTGGTTGTTATAACTATGAAGGTGGATAGGCGCATTTTCATATGCTCTTTTTGGCTGATTTGACCTATCATTTTCTTTGAGTGCACTTATACCCGTACTTTTAAGAGTAGGAAAAGGCAGTCAACCTAAAACTCGTAGAATATCTTCTTTTGATCAGGTGTGGCACAAAGGTCTTCTCGGCAAATTTCCATCGTATGGTCTTCCGAACAAATTTTGTCATTGGCTGGGAAGCTTTTTGGAAAGCAGCTAACTGCATATTGTAGTCCATGGTGTGTCTTCTGATGCACTGCTTATAAATCCCGGCATTCCCCAAGGCTCAATTCTGTCCCCAATACTGTTTCTCGTTCCTGTATAAATGATTTGTTAAAGTGTGATATCTTCGCGGAAATTATCGTCCGGTCTTCCTTATACCCATACTTTTGAGAGTAATGGAAAAGGCAGTCAACCTAAAACTCGTAGAATATCTTGAAGCCAATAAGCTAATCTCTGAAAAACACTACAAGTTTCGTTCTAAAAGACCAACAGGGGATCTACTGGCGTACGTCAGACTCTCGAAAAACATGGCGAATATAGAAATATGGCATTGGACATTTACAAGGCTTTTGATCAGGTGTGGCACAAAGGTCTTCTCGGCAAATTTCCATATACAGCTTCGCGGACGATAATAGCTTGATGGCATCTTGCTCTCCTGGCAAACCGCTTACGTTAGTCACTTCAGCACACCTTGCCTACAGATTCATTCTATCAACAGTGATTTTGACACCATTACCAACTGGGGTCTCAACAACCTAGTAAAATTCAATTCTTCCAAAACTCGAGCAATATTATTCTCAAATAAGAAATCTTCCGCTGATGATAAGCCGCAGCTTTATAGGGATGTTCGAACAAAATCTTTCTATGAATCCCTCAGTATCTTATCTTGGGGTGACCGCATCGACCAACTTGTCTTGGCATGATGATGTATCTTCGATCGCCAAAACCGCTTTTGAAAAATAGGGTTTTTGTTTCGTGCAAAAAAACTTCTTTACTTCTGAACGACTTCTTCTCCTTTTCAAAACTGAAATCAGACCATGTGGTTCAGACCTGGAACGATGCTTCCAAGTAGTTGTTGGCTCTAGATGCAGAACAAAGAAGAGCAACAAAAACGATCCATAATCCAACTCTTACCGATTCATTGCAATCTCTCTGATGAGATCTGATAGATCGAAACACGTCTGTAGATGGAAAAGCGAAGAAAATTTACCCAACATTTTTACATTAGTGGATAATAGGAGAAAATTTGTTTTACCTATTCTGGGTTTTCCCAACTAACTGATTTTTGGTCGGCCTATTAGAAGGTCAGTACTCTTACAGCAAAAGTGCCGTTTAGTGCTGAATCCTAGTCTTAGATGGCGCCACGATCAAAATTCGCACTTCGTATTACTACTTTGCTTGCAGGCACTAAACTTGGGTTGATTTTCTTTGCTTTCCTAGCCACACTGATGAGATTTGATAGATCGAAACACGCGGATGGAAAAGCGAAAAAAATTTACCCAAAATTTTCAAATCTCTCGAACATAGACGCAAGGTAGCCGATTTGTCGTTATTCTATCGCTTTTATCATGGTAAATGTCCTGATAATCTAGCCAGCTTCATTCCAGCTAGGAGAAGTTATTTAAGAATCTCATTGCCATCCCATCCGTATGCGGTTGGCAACCCTGAGGACCTCCAAATATAGGGATTTTTTTTGGTGGCATTCTGCCAACCTCTGGAACTCCCTGTCCTACTTCATTTCCTGAACGATTTAACCTTAACGTGTTCAAATGGTGGGTTAACCGTCACTCAATTTTTTTCCGCAAAGATGGCTGACAAAATTTTAGTAATGCCCGATAAAAATCTCTACCAACGGAGACGCTGCGCATACTAGACCATTGTCGTTGCTTTCCCACGACTTACACTGAAAAAATTGGCGATAAGAATTTTAACCTTAAAAACATAATGCTTTCCTTGTGAATGTATACTTAATAGTTTTTCCGGGCATAGGAAGGATATATATTGAAGTGTGCCGAGACGAATTGCTTTGAAATTGTACGCTGCTTAGCGAATGCTAACTACCGGTGCTCCAGTTATAACGTCGTTATCTACCTATACTTCACGCCAAAATCGGCTTTCCGTTTCCCGCAGTTTAGTACCATGTGTCCTCATTCTTCGTGTAACGTTTGTTCTGAAAATATATTTGTAGGTAATTTGTGCGTGAGTGTAACCTAATGGCTGATAAGGATTATAAAAAAGCCTTTTCAATGATGTTAATGTAGATGTTACCTTCCCAAAACTGATGAAACTTACATAAACTATATCCACAAAATATAGGAAATTACAACCTTTCAGATAAAACTGAGATAAACTTGGCATCTCTTGCCTTGTTGAGAGAAGACAGATGTCTGGCATCTGTAGCATTGTTGAAGATGTCGGTTCTGAGATTTCTTTCTAGTCGGATATCAATCTCAATCCTTGGAATCCCATCTTCATTGACTTGTGATCTCTTGACACTCGACAATGATCTGGATAGTGAGAGCTGGTGACGTTTTTTTCGCATGCTTTGGCAACTTTATTTTTGGATCTTTACTGCCACAGCAAAGTCTAAGGAGGAGTACGAAATAGAAGGGCATTGTTTCACCTTGGAGATTCAATATGTGTTCAAGAGTCTAATTTGAGAGAACGAAGGATTGAACAAGTAAGGAGAAGAAATTACCAATTTGCAATATGCGGATGTCATCCTTATCTGTGCAAGCAGTCAAAATGAACTGGAGAAATAGTGAAAACCTTGAAGATAGAACCAAAAAAGTTAGGACTGGAAATGCATACATGCATACATCTCTCCTATCACAATTTACGGTGCAGAAACCCTAGACTCTCCAAATGAGGAGAATGTCAGGAATAACACTTAAAAATAGAAAAGCCCATAACTGTATAGGAACCAGGACAAAGTTACAGGATGCTGCAGAAAAGATTTTTTGATGCAGTAAATAGAAGGGCTACTTTGTATTATCAAACCCTTGCATATTATTTTTTTACAAGAGTACTTATTACTCAAGTACTCACATCAAGTAAGTAGATATTTTCCCACTGTTTATTACTTTCAACTTTTTGTTCCTAGCTACATTGTTAATATAACTGTATTGAATAAAGCGGTACCATTTACGAACAAATCAAAACGACCGACCATACAATGCGGCATCATGTAGGATTTTCTTTAATTTCTATACCGCCTCATACCCATATGCTATGTCCGGCGGTAAATTATATCATAATAAGATTTTACCGACTACCTCATTGGTAAAATACCTTCACGTTGAGTAAGTCAATTTGCCAATAAGTCGGTAGCATCTGTAGTGATTTATGATTAAACACAATACGTAGGTATTCGCGATCTTGTGCCACTCGAGCAAGATCAGATTTATTGTTTCAATATGACGCTGAAAAAATGTGTTGAGAATCAGACAAGTTGCCCATCCGTGTGCCAAACCAGACAATCTGCAAATAATTAAAATCGAGTTATACTAATTGTGAAACTTAATACTGGTAATTTCACCCAAGATGGCAAGAGGAAACATATGTTAGCAATTATAATTAAAAAAAAAAAATTACAATGGCATTTATTCATCCAGTGAGAAAAGTTTACGACCCATAAAATATGACATTCGCATTTTAATTTTTTTTTTTTAATTTCATATTATGGCTTGTGCTCTTCAACTAAAATTACTTGGTAGTTTTTCAGGAATAGAGTAATTGAGTCAAGAGATTTTTAGTTATAAAATATTATTCCTTTGGCATAGGTACTATTATTCTACGTCATTTTGTTCCTATTGTTTGTGCTAATTTCATTGTAAGGCTCCTAATAGGTTTTTATATAGGAGCTATTGAGCACAAGAAGTAGTTGTTGATGTTGGTTGGTTTTTTTCTGTAAACCTAATGCTAATAAATCTTGTTAATAATTAATTATCTACCGGCTAATTAAAAATGGCCTCACTAAAAAGTGGAACAATGGGAAACGCACAAAAATTAAAACAAAAATAAAAAAAACCCATCTCGCCAAGATGTCGACCGACAGTCGACTTTCTCTAATTGGCCGGATTTTTTTGTCGTCCGTCATTTTTCAACTTCTTCTCTGCGTCGTTTAACATTGTTTACAGACAAACTATTCAGCTTTCATACGAAATCCATTGCTGTGACAACTGGTCGCGAGTGGACCCATTATTCACTCCTTATTCGCCTCATTATTTGTTATGGGTTCGATTTTCGAATTCTGAGAATTCCAATTTATTGGTAGAATTTTTTCGCGGCATCCAGAACGGCCAGAAAGCTTAAAGCCGAACTACTACGGGAAAGAGATGGCCCCTGGCCGAATCTGAATTATATCGACTTTTTCATTGGCGGGTTTAAAAATTATTTAAGCAAGAAAAATAAAATAAAAATTATCTAGTGAAAGAGTAACAACAGAGATACAAATTGAGTAGTAAAGAAACTATTTCTAGAAGTCATCTTATTGAATCAAACGCCATATCGACTTGACAACAGGCCACCGTGATGGTCAGTTAAATCCTACAGAAACCTAATGACAGCTTGAATGTATATAAAACTATATCGCTATACAAGGTTCCTAAAGTTAACAGGTTGTCTGGTAATGAGTAAATTGATGACGCATCTGGGGTGCCTTATGGAGATTTGCATTATGCTACGGCATACAGATGACGTCATAAAAGTTATCAGGCAACCTCCCTCCTTTAAACAACCTTGATCGCTATAACTGATTGGCTCACTGACAATTTAGAAACTAAAAACTCATTGATGATACACAATAAGCCATATACTTCTATAAATGCCTAGACAACTCTTCACAAGAAACCTCCGATAAACATCGATCCGGATTTCGCTAGATAATTCCATTAAGGTTGAATCCTAGTCATCGGGTATACAAGGGTCGATCAATAAACATGACATACTGGTTCTGGATGATTGATATCACTGCCTCCATCCTTATTGCTTAGATGACAGCTTTTCCTGGCAACATCTTTCTTGGCGTCCTTTGGTATGGCTCTTCGCGAAAGTTGAATCCTGTACATCTTCTTGGCGACCTTGTATGATCCTTTCTATGGTCTGTGCAATTTCGCATTTAGCCCTTCCTTCGTAATGACCGCTCATCCTCATTCGGTTCGGATATAATATAACTGCCAGAAGTTTTTTTCGGTATGTGACAAAATTATGATTTTTCTCCCTTTACAAGGTGAAATATCTGATAAATAGGTACTTCTCCGCCTATTTCACTTTGTAAAGCGTCGGTGTCTAACACAAACCATAATCCATTCATGTCACTGTTGACATTCTGGTATCTAATCGAAGTGACCGTGATTCACAGTTATTTGTAGTAACACCTCCGCAATATCTCCCAACCCATAATCTTTGACAAACTTTTGGTAGTTGTAGGATCCTAGGAAGTTCCTGTTTTGGTTAGTAAGTTAGCCTGACTTTTGCTGGGTTTAATCCACACTTCTTCATATTTATTTGTTGGAAAAAAATTCTTGAAATTCTGGGTTTTCGTCAAAATATTTTCCAATCATCCTGTCTAACGTCTCTCAAGTGAGTCGTGGCCAAACTAGCTCAATCAGTCTTTCAAAAGTGGCAGGGGCATTGGTTGATCCAAACGGCATGACGTTAAATTGATACAATCAATCTACACTAAAAAAAAGGGTGTTGTCGTCATCTCCAGTGAGTTCCATCCGTTTTGCCTGACAATATACACTTTTTAAGTCTAGAGAGAGAAAACCACTCGAATCCTAATAGGGTGTTGAGGGTAATGTCATTCAGCCTTTCAGCATTCACACTCGTAGAAAAAGCCTTTTTGGTACCTTAGTAGATACGATTGGCGATGATCATGAAGTGGGTATTCAATTTCTCTATGACGCCATCCTTCAGCATTTCTTGGAATTTTTTTTTGGGCCGGTCCTGATCTTGTTTTTTTTTTCTGCAACTTTTTATCATAGTGAGCACCTGGTTCATTTGATTTTTCATTTTGGCTCTTGACTTAGCCCTCTTATTCTGACAACAATTGTTACGTCAGTCTGTCCATATATAGATGGGGGAGATTATTTTGTCAAATTTAACCAACATTACTGAAATTCGCCTAACTGTTCAGAAAATTATATCATACTATAACTGTTCAACTTACTGTCCAATCCAAAAACTTGAAACTCATTGGCGTCACGATTGCTTTGATAACTATTGATCTCATGGCCATTTCCCCCAACTATTTTAGGGAAGCCCTAACGGTAGGTATGCCTTAAACTGACATTTCTCCATGTAAAAATGTCATTTTAGGGAATACTTATCGTTAGGGCTCCCCTTAAATAGTTGGTGGAAACGACCATAAGTCTCCGATACGTAATTTGTTAGATGGTTCCATCAGTTAAGCAAATTTAATTGTCGGCAAGTCTATTCATCTGGTATGCAGGAGTCGGTCAATAACTAAATGAGGATTTGAGAGCTATCTCTGTTTTTTCAGGTGATCCCTTAAGAGCTGATACTCCATATTTGGGAGTTCATGCCTGGAAACTCCCATGCGGTGTCAAGTATCAGACTGAGCACAAGAGACGTTTAACAAGTACGAAAGGTGATTTTGAGGACTCGGTTATTTAGAGTCCTACGTGATTTGAATTTCTTACTTGGGGTTCAATCCTGCATATAGGTATAATGTTATAACGTACTTATTTGGCAATTGCCTAATTATACTGCGTACGGCTAGTCAGCATCAATTCGGAGGCCATGGGTTTATGGGTTCCTTGTATACATCTTACCTTTGGGTGCCACCAAGCTAATTGTGACTTAACTAGGAAGATTATTTAATGATGTCATAAACAAAACCTGGGCAATTGGAGAGCTTAGCAATAAAACAACTAATTAGGTACAATAATGTAGCTAGTTTTCTTTATTAAAAATAATAACAATATTAAATAGGGATAGCCAAGACGTTATTAAAAAAGTATATAGATTAAAGCTTGTACCCAATTTATAAATATTTGTATAAAAAAATAAATGTAAATAATATATATAAAAATGTGGATTTTAAATAAACAGTTTTAACTGTTTATTTACACTTGTGAAAGATTAAAGACTACAGTTTGAGCTAAACTCTACCAACAGGCAAATTTAACACCAGAAAGGTGAAAATTATTGTTAGGGCAACCTCAAGGTAAAATTCTAGAATTTCATTTAAGGGGCACGTACTGAACGTAATCCAGTGTCAGGTGATTTATATAGGATTTGCCTAAATAGTAAAAAGTGCAACTTACATGTATACAGGTGTTAGTTATCTTCAAATGTATGTGTAAACTCAAAAGATCCTAAAGTGAGGTTATCTACATGTTTGGTCTTACTGTAGATACACTATGGTATGGTAAATGAGTCCTAGGGAAGTCCTATCCACGTTTTATCTGTTTAACGTAAAACTCAACATGGTTCTATCAGAGTGGTACCAAAAAGGGTTGCTGAAGGGAAGCTACCAAAGCCTCAACTAAGAGCAATCTAGATCCAGCCTAGAATCTTTCTAGATACAGCCTAGGAGCTGTCTAGATATAGCCTAGAATCTTCTAAGTACAGCCTAGGATCTTCTAAATACAGCCTAGGACCCTATAACGATGTTCGTATAAAAAAACAGATCGAGCCCCAAATAGAAATAATCTTACCTCTAACTGAGGGATGCTCTAGACCAAAAGGGAAGTCTTAAACTTCCAAAAGCTGCTCGGAACGATCCTATTGAAGAAATGAAACACGTGTTGTAGGTTAATAATCCTGAAGAAAATCTCAACACCTACCGAAACAAAATCCAAAATGACCAAGGGACAACTCTAGACAATGTTCAACAAGAAATTAGTGTAATTGGAGTTTCTCTGGCACAAAATTCCAAAAAGTCTTGCCCAAAAATTATTAGAGCCAAAACCGGACCTCACAGCATGAGGTCTCAAATCAAAAGGGAAGATTCTTCCTTTTAGATTTGGGAAGAAGGCTTCCATTTGTCAAACTTCTAATTTTGACATTGATGAAAATTATAGAAAAGGGCGTGTTAAGTTTCACCCTAAAAATACGAGCTGAAAAGTGGGTTGTGTATAAATGACTCCAGATAATCGGCGAATGTTGAAAATTGCCTATAGAACATATATAAAAAAGTAGAACAGGTCTAAAGAAAACGCCTAGACAAGACAGCTGTTCAATGACAGATGTATCATGAAACTGAAAATTCGAAAAAAGTAAACAACAGCAACTATCATAACCTCAGATTATTTGATTGGATTTGCCAACTAGAGATGATGATACTCTCTACTTTTTATACAGCTTAAGGACTGACCACCCTTCTAAAAATTTTATTTTTCAACCGATTCAATTCATTTTTTTTTGTCTTGTAGCTACTCGAATTTGGAACTTATTAGGCTCATAATTTTATTTCTACGGCTGCACTGGTTTACAGGGTGTCCACATTTATAGGCTCAAATTTCAATAAGTACTATTAGGGATTTTTTTAGAAAAAATCTGATAGCAGATTCTTGTTTAGAATGGTCTAAAACCCTAATGTACGAATTTTTGTTCCAATAGGATACAGGGTGATCACAACAAATTTTCAAAATTTAATGAACCAAACCGGAAAAATTTCATATTTTGAGGCCTTGAGAACAACAAAACTTGATACAACATAGTTTTAGAAAAAATGAATTGAATCGGTTGAAAAATAAAAATTTTAGAAGGGTGGTCCTTAAGCGGGACACTGTAAGATTCTAATCAATAACAGCGGGCCCTGCCGTACTGAATCACACCTTCCTAGATCAATTAACTACAATTGCAAACCTGAACCAAAAAACTTTTAGAAGGCAGTACTCAAGGTATTAAAATCTGGGCCCAGAAAAGACAGTCGTTTATTCATTTATTTCTTTATAGTTCTATATATGGAATCATATCCACTAGAGCAAAACAAAGTAGCATATTAGCCAAGAAATTGAAAATGTTACAAAGTTGTCAGATTGTTCCTCAAACTTAGAGAAAATGTAATTAATCATGCACGCACAAATTACATTGAAAAATGTGAAATTGCTTGAATTTTTGATAAATATGTTGTACCTCTAACCCTCATGTTTGATTTTCAAGTATTGCTGGACACCATTTAATTAAACCTGCTCTGATCGCTGGTCCCAATGAATATATTTAAACAATTCAAGGGCCTTATTTTTCTGATGCACGAAACAACGATGCAGCGATGTTAAAAAATGAGTATCAGCGTGACACAGAAATGATACGAAATTGGTTTCAAGTAAACGATATATTAGTGGTAGATAGGGGATATCGCGATGTCATTCCAATGCTACAACAATTGTGTATTGACCATAAAATCCCCAATAATGTCAGAGCGGGCGAGCTACAACAGGTGGTTGAAGAAGTCAATACTAATCGACTTATTACCAAAACTTGTTGGACTGTTGTTTTAAATTTTTTTCGGAAGTAATATCAGTTCATCATGCAGTTTACCTGGGAGAATTTTACAAAATCTGTGAGGCAATTACCAATAAATATCACGATCCAGTTGTTATGAGAGGAGCTGATATTGCCCAGGCAAAAAGCAAGAGAAGAAAACAGGTTAAAAGTTACCGTTGAAAACGAGAATTTACTTCGGAGGCATGGTGGATTTGTCAGTTTAAAGAATAATCAGATTCCTGGGTTGGGACTCTGTAACGGATAGAGATCGTTATCCCTATCGCTATGGCACTTGCTGTCTTCTTCTCTCTTTTTGAAATCAATGGAGAGGGGACTTCAAAAGAGATAGACAATATATCTTTATTCGTTACAGAGTCCCAGCACTGGTTTCCCATGTCTAACTAACTAAAGAATATCTTGGGGACCTTACAGTTGTAACGTACCGGTTAAAGCAAGCGCCATCATATATCCAAGATACGACACGACGAGAACGGAATGACCATTTGCAGATTGATGTGGCAAATCAGCTTGATGATTTCAAAACCGCGCCAAACATTAGATCTGGATCGAAAATGCCCATGAAATAACTGGATATTACTGCACCTGCAAATCAAGAGCAAGAACTGTTGGAACTTGTGCATATTTAGCCAGTGTCTCATGGCTCCCGGAATAATCAAGATTTGAAAATAATATAAAATATCCCTCTGTTAGGCTACTTGAACATATTGGTGATGCCACAATCCCCATGTTCTTATAGTCACTATAGCAAAGCATAACCCTATCACGTTCTGCATAGGGGCTTATACAGGGTGTTTGGTAGGTCGATGCAAATATTTTAGGACGTGATAGAGTAAGTCATTCAGAACCTATTAAGTCAAACCCACCTGAGTACCAAGTCTTATGGTTTTCAAAATATGCCGATTTAATTTTTTCTCAAACAACTCTAACAAATTCTTTTTTGGGCGCTTTAATGTAATATGATGTATTCAAAAAAACATCATAAATTATCACAAAAATTAGCCATACAAACTTTACTTATTTCAGTCTAAAAGCAGAACACAAAAAGAAAAAAAAAAGGCTAGTTCAGTTTTTTCCCTAAATAGGTACCTACTCATTTTTGGGAATCTGTGGTCTAAAATGATTTTTGTGCAGCAATCCAAAAAAAATTGTAACTTTTTCGTGTTATAGGCAATTTGAAAAGGCACATGACGTTACTAAAGTTTTTAAAATGTCTTTGAAAACCTTGGTTGTCTTTCTTTTATCATATTTTCTTTTTCGAAAAACCTTATCCTGTGAATATGACTTTAAAATGGTAGGTACTCTTATTGTTAATTTTTTCATTTATTTTATTGTTAATGCATTTAACACAAAAAATACACACTATGTTACCAGACAAAACAAAAATAATTGAGATAGTATTTCTGAATATTGCATTAAAGCGCCCAACAAAGGATTTGTGAGATTTTTAATAAATGATTATTTGAATCGGCCATATTTTGAAAACCGTAAGACTTGGTACTAAGGTAAGTTTGACTGAATAGGTTCTGAATGACTTGCTCTATCACCTCCCAAAATAAATGCATCGACCTACCAAACACCCTGTATAATTGTAATCCATATTATTGAAGTTTTATGTTCAGTTTTGCGATAGTTGGCTGAATCCAAATGGCGAAAACGCTCTCGACACTACATTGTAGGGCCGTGGGGGACTCTTATGCCGGTTTTCCACCAAACAGACTGTTGAGTTTTTGTTTTAAAACATGTTTTAAAACACGAAATTAACCCGAAAAACAAAACTCCACCTGTGGCAAAAGACGCTAATCTTGAAAATGTTTGGGAAAAGTTGGAGTTTTGTCGGAGTTTAAGTTTTGTTTTTGTTTTGTCGGTTTGGTGGAAAACCGGCATTAAAGGAACCCCAGAAAAAAAGATAAAAAAATATAAAGTTTTTTTCAAAGACGTTATTTGAAGAAAACGGGGTACGGAATGGCAAAATTGGCAACATCCTAAAGACTGACACCTATATTGGATTATATATGATTAATAATGTACCTTGTCCATATTTCAATATTACCTATAACCGGTAAAACCCAATAATTACCTTGCAGGTAATCGCAATACGGTGCAAGTCTTATTTTTATTTATTTTTTGAATTGCTCGCGCGACTTTTTTTTCCTTGTAGCGGCAAACCTTTTTTTTTTTTTAATCAAACAAGGGTAGGAAGTACAATATACCAAAAATTCAAGCAATTTCACCGAAACCAGTTTTCAATGTAATTTGTGCGTGGTTCTTTGGCAACGTCGCACTCTGGCTGTCTTAGAACCCCTCATGCCAAACCTGATGCTTATTGAAAAGGAATAGTTGAAACTGCATTTTTTTCTTCTCTTGATTATCCTTTTACTTCAACATCCCATCAACTGGAAAATAGTCGTACCTAGTCAACATTTTGTTTGCAACTCGACGAGTGAATACCTCGTGTTATGAGCAATGAGCATAATATGGATGTCTTATTCCATGCGGCAAATGTTGAAGTAAGGTTGTGGTAAATATCAAATGATGAAGTTGGACCTCTTGAGGATGTGAAGCTCGCTGCAACTTTTTTATAAATTCATGAATGGAAGACGCTGTCGTATTTTCGGCAACTTTGGGCTACGCCCCTGCAAAAATGTCACTTAATGAGGTTTGCAAATTGCTTGTTACGGCTTCGAAAATAGGGACAGACAACGGCCGTCAAGCAGCGGACGACGGTAAAAAGAAGATGGGACTTGACTTCGCGTTTTTGAATTGATACGACCGTTGCAATTAGATATAATGATCACTTAATTGTGAGTTATTGTTCTTGTTAACGGATTTCTTGTTGGAATTATGGACGTCGCAGTCCGAGAGCAGTTTTGAGCGGTGTTTTTGACAGGCAAGCACTTTGACTATATTTACTCGAACCACCTTTTTGTTGATGGCCAACGATCATTGTTGTTTATTTATTGACTTATTATGCTCGAGATTGGAACCTTCTGAAAATTTGAACAGATTAAGATTGCTGGATGGATATTGTCAACTGGTACAATTTATATGGATTCTAGATTTATATAAATTATAGAACTTCCTTTAAACTAGTCTAAGTCCAACCTGTTAAGGTCCCCCATTGTGTTTAGTGCACTGGTGCGTATATAGAGACTATGTAGTCCAATATGCTAAGGGGTAGAATGCCTCTGGTGACTTCGTTGGATGACAATTTTGACAATTATAGAGCTTACTTTGAACTAGTCTAAGTCCAATCTATTAAGGTCCCTCATTGTGTTTAGGGCACTGGTGCTTAGAGACTATGTAGTTCAATATGCTAAGGGGTCGAATGCCTCTGGTGAATTCGTTGGATGACAATTTTGCATAAAATTCAAAAACCAGCTATCAAAAATTCTACCACATGGGTACAAACTGAGGCCAATTTATTGTCTTTATTTCGAGTAAATTACGCCCGCATTGAAAACAACAAACAAAGTGCACCCCCAAGTAAGTATACCTAATCCGATTAAAAATGTGCCCTTCGATAATCCCAGAGTAAATTCACGGCACTGGCCAAAGGCCACCGGGGATCTTTTGATTCTTTGAAAATTCAAACGAGAGTGGGGCTGCTAGGGCAAGAGCCCAGCAGCTCGCTTAAATTGGCCATCTATATGCGTAGATACGAATCAGCTGACTACGTAATTATTAAATGTACAAGTTAAGCAGCTCAAAAACTACAGTAATTGGCTCGGTAATTAAAAGGACTCTCGCAATTTGGATGTTTTAATTAGGGGGACTGGAGATGTGGAGGAGCGATACCGTGCCGTAGTGAAATAAAATTAAACATTTCTCTTCAATGGCTTATTTTTCTCGTTGTTTATCGGTCTTGAGAGACGGACAGCGAATGCTTTTGCTTCGGTAGAGGTAACTGGTTGCTTGCAACAAAATCCGTTTTGTTTTTGTCCTTTTACCCTGCCTGGCTGAGCAACTATTTTGCATGTTCGTGCGTTGTCTGATGACGTGCCAGAACATCGTTGAGAAGCCAACCGATATTGTGACTAGAATAATACTTTGGAGATCGTTAAAGATGCAGTATAGGGACTTGGCTTGCCATATTCTGAAAAATAATAGAACAAATAAATACATTTGCATTTATCTCTTATTAGAAGCAGGTTTATAAGGTGTTTCAAAAAGGAATCTTCGAGCGGATGGAGCATGGTTTTCTGCTTTACATATCAAGACTTGTACCTACCTTTAGTATTTAGCCAAACTAACCCAAACAAAGGTTAAACATTTCATATAATTCACTATAGAGGACGCATAAATCATGTGGTTTTAATTAGTTGCCAGTTATTATTAATATTATTCTATTACTCATACTCTCTCAGCCTCCTATTGATACCATTATTAAAACGTAAAACCCAATTACCATCATCCATCTATCTATCGTTAGTCAAAAAAGGGTGTGGGAATTGCCATTCTATAAACTCCTCTGCGTCTAGTTAGGGAGTTACCGAGCGTGACGTGAAAGGGAGAAACTAAATTCACTCTTACACTTTGTTAACTGTGACAAGTCGAAATATGCTGATAGAATTTATCAGTGCACACATCATTAACTCCATGGCAATTATTACCTATTAATAGACTATTAACGCAGTCAATTTTGTGTGAACCATTACACACGACCGGTGATAAATTATTGGCTTTTACGCTACTAGTGGCTTCGTTATACTCTCTGTTTTATCTGGGCGATTAAAACCAACCGAATCGATTAGGCTTTAATTTATTTTAATGATCAGATAGAAGTTGAGAAACAAGTTTTGTTATTGTACTATAATTGCATGTAATATCTGTTATGACCGGTGAAATAATTCCAGTTATTTTTCTTTTTTTAATTTCAAATATTTAATTAGGTACCAATTAATCAGTTCCAGGAAACCCGGCAGAGGCTATAAATTCGTTCCTAATAATGGTTCTCGAAAATCAAATTTGAAAATCAAGATAAAACCGACATCTGCAGCATCGGCCAATTTCGGCTCCTCGTTTTCTTTTCGACGACCTTCTACCTCTTTAAATTTATTGGCCTCACGAAACACATTTTTTCTCCTTTCCAAACAGAAGCCAAAAGTTTAACTGCTTAATAGGTTGCTGCCTAATTAACAATTTGGGAAGCGGGACCTCGTGATAGCATTTTATATAATTGCCTACAAATATTTTAACGAACGGAACCCTTTAATTGTGATTTCGTTTTTTTGGGAATAAGAAACAATGGCCAATGGCGTAGGATTCACTATTTTAATTAGCATCTGTGCCAACCAAGAATCACAGAGATCTTACTGTACTTCAACTTGCAGGGTAAGCAACATCACATTGAAGATTTTTTTCATTCTTGGATCGGGCTTACGGTGATCCTTAGGGGTCGAACTATAAAAAGTGTGTCAGTTTGCTAATGATATCATGACAATTGTTCAAGGGGATATAGGAAACACGCCAACAAAACAGGTGGTGTGGTGTTAGCTGACTGGAACTTTATTTAGAATTATTTACAGCTGTAACTTTGACTGTCATTCTCATAGAGCTCGAATTGGAGGAACATAATCCCCCATCTTTGAAAATCCTGATGTTCTCATTTGCAATATTGTCTGTTTCAATATGGTCATTATCCCATCATCATCGGCGATCACTCGATACCGAGTACGATTATCTCCTATTCTTATTCTATTTTTATTGTCGTCAATAGCGCGTTCTCTGATGCGAAATAAACCAATTCTGGAGCCGCACACTCTTCCACAGTCTTGGCATACCCAGCCTCTGGCAGCAATGTCTCTTCCTCTGTTCTCTCGCTCCTTTCTGCGGTCCCTCTTGTCGGTCTCGTGTCTGCGTGACTGTTCTCCAAAACTTTGTGGTCCGTCGTAGATTACTTGACGCCATTAGGGCCTATCATTTGCCGTCGTCTCCCAGTTGCTGGTATCGATGCGGCACTTTGCCATATTTTCTTTGAAAACATCTTTGTAGCGATTTTCTTGAAGTCCTTTCGTTTTCTCTTTATTAGTTGACTGTAGAGAATCTGTCGTGGAAGACGTTTCGGACATGCGGACGAGGTGACTTGTCCAGCGAAGCTAAAAGTATGTTTAATAATATACCCTTTAACTTTTAGCCTTTGGTACATCATAAAACTCTTATAAGACTAATGGCTATTTGCACGACTATCACTTAAGGGATATTTAAACTAAGTGGAGCTTTGAATGTGACTTTTGTTTCTACAAGTGTCACATTCAAATCTTCAGTTCGATTAAATATCCTTTAAGTTACAGCAGTGCAAATAGCCGTAAAAGCAACAGACCACCAGAAGTCAGAGAATTTTGAGATTAGAAAATCCATTTTCACAAGTCAAACCTAACCTTGCTTTTTCATATTTTGCAAACTACAATTCCTAATTTCCTTGATAATTTCCTTTATTTTTCACACGGCATTGCTTGAAAAGAACTTAAATTTCAATGAAGTTAAAAAAAACTGATTGTTGTTCTACTTCGTCTTGAACCCACAATTTCTCTCTACCATGATAAATATTTTCTGCCAACATATTTTGAGATTATAGAAATTCCATCTTCGGGACATAAAAAAAAAGTGAGAACAAACTAGAAACCGGAAGAATCACAGTCAAGAACTCAGGTTGAGATATGTGGAACTAGGCGAAATAGGAATTGAACGTGATCGTCAAAGTTATTTTTGTCAATAGAGGTATTTGAGGGACAAGACGGAACCCGGAGTTTTTGGGCTGGTATTTTAATAAAGTGAAAAGTAAAACTCGAAATTACTTGAAGGTCTAGTTTATTTTAACTCTGAACGAAACTGATTTTACATTAGTGCGAGTGCTATAACCTGACTGTTCGCTATGGATCTTGCAAAGCGACTGCCAATTCTAGAAACTAAAAAGTAACCTAAAGGAGAACTAAGTTTATAATTCTCAGGGCAATTCTCACCATCTAGAATGATGAAATTAGGTCTGGGAAAAGTACCTACTCTATGGTTGGCGGCAAGAACATCCTCCATGGGTTGTATTTATTTATATGTATTTACAATAATTTGGGTTCCTGCAATAGAGGTACCTACAGAGTACCGACAAATGGAAACATCTTATTGGGATATTCGTGTATATAGGACATTTGTTGTTATAATAATTCGTGCCGGCACATCTTTAAAACCTAAATAAGCAATAAGTTAATAAGTACCTAATTGATGAAGGACTAAACGAAACAGATGGTAGAATTTGTTAGAGAGAAGAAATGTAGTGAAAATAATGGACATAATTTCTATTAATATAATGGTTCACAACATTAGGAAAGAGGCGAAACACACCAAAAAGCCTTCAAGAAGCATTTGGCTCCAGGTCAAAAAGATTCACCGAATTGCATTAGAATAATTATTCTAATACCAGCGCCTACAGCAAGTAAAAGAAGGTTGTTCAGAATCCCTTCGAGCATTAATATTCAAATACCTAGGTAACAAGCTTCGTATCAAGCTGTGTTAATTAAATTTGATTTATTTACATTTTTACCAGTCCTTATCGCATCACAATAATCTAATCTCTGTTTTCCCACCACATGTCGAATTCCCGGGCTACTAATTTGTCTTGGCCAGGAAGGAAGAGCGCGGCCATAAAATGGCAGATGACGATCGCACAATTCCGAGGAATGCCCACCGTAGTTACGCGCGCCAAGCGACAACTAAACACCCCCTAATTATGGAGCGTTTTAATTACACCAAAAACATGATTAATATTGGCGGAACACATGTCAGTTTAGCACCGCATACCTCCTAATGAGCCAACCATGGGACCATGCATTCTGTTTGCTTCAGAACATTAAATTTGATGCTCGTATCCGGACTTTTCGGAATTGTGCGCGGACGCTTTATTGAACCGGACCGTGCAGGTGAATAATTGTGACTATCTATGACATTAGATATAATATATATTTATCGTAATAATGACCATAATTATTCAATCAACTAAGTAATCAATACCCTCTATGGGAGCTAGGTAGTCGGCCGCATTTCATTTCACAAATGAGTTTATCTCTATTATTATATCAAGTAGCTATGTCCATAATTTGACTAAAAATATTAAGCACAGCATACAGGGTGTACAGGTTTGACTACAAAAATTTTAACACGTGAAAATATGGCCCTTTTTGAACAAAAAAAAAAATTTATACAACATGAGGTCCATACTCAACCATTTTCAAGAAAATAGTCTTTGAATTTATGACATTTTTTGACAAATATTTGAAAGGAAATGATAATATCATGAGATGTAAAAAAATTAAGTTCATTCAATTATTAAGTAATTATGCATTTTTAGACAACAACAATAATGAAAAATTGAAGATAACAACATGAAAATTTTACTCGTACTTCGCTATCTAAACATCTGGCAACATAGCACAGATAGAACTTTGGATGAACTGATGATATTGATTGGTTTTGTCATGTCAGTTACTTGAAGTATTGGAAACGCGCGCAGTGCATTCTTTTTTGAAAATAAAATGTTTGCAAACGTCGAATATGCAGATACTTGTTTAGGCAGAATCGTTACATAATGCTCATTCAGCCGCCAGAATTTACAGGAAAGATTTGCAAATAGAACAGCAACCACCTGATGAAAGAATATTGTGCCAGTTTCACAAAGATTGCGTGATACGGGAAGTGTGAGTGTGCAAAATCATCGTGTTGATTTTAGTGTTTTCAGAACCTTTTAACAACAATTATATTTTCATAATAAGGAATTGGCAAGCAGCTGAGTACCTTTTATTTAATTTTTCTCTTGAATTTTGTGTGCAAAAATGTCATTGAGTGCAATTCACAATTTAATACAACGGGATATTTTCTATTATTACTAGAAAGTGATAAAAATGCAAATTATTATTTACATTATTTGAAAGCGAGTCACAAACCAAAACGTAAACAGGTGGAAATAAATAAACTCCTTGCAACAAAAAAACCTTTTCCTCAAAAATTTACCAGTTCTATTTACATTTGAATCCTGGTAGAGATAAAACAAAGCGAATTTAGAACGGTTCTGGGAATGCGTAGAACTGCTTGCGCACAAAAAATAATGAAGGACTTTTCTATTACTAGTTCTGAACCAAATGTGCAGAATGATTCCGAACTAGTTCTGAGTGAAACCAAAACAAAGCTAATATCTGTACAATGTTGCTACGTTGTTAACATTTTTCTGCGATAACTCCGAAAATACTAACAATTGACCCATGGTTAATAGGATAGTTTTAGCTTGATATGGGCCATATTATCTCATGTTAAAATATTTGTACTCATACCTGATACACCCTGTATACAAAAACAATCAGCAGGCTAACTCGAGCTTTGTATCCTAAAATAGCGGCGTGCGCAGGAAAGATGCGCGTTAAATCTTAAGCCCTGCCGTTTAATCCCAGGCTGTATCCTCGAATGGCGGCGTGCGCAGAAAAGATTACGCATGAGAGTTAACCTGCTGATTGTTTTCGTATATGCTGTGTATTAAACTTCCACGAGGCATTCAATATGACTTGACGGACCCAACCAGTCTTAGCACCAGTCTATAAGAGAGGCAACGTGTATTTTAACCAGCAGTACCTCGTTCAAAAAACAGAAGTGGACAGAGTCGGGGTGAGCTTTAGAAAAATTGACAAAATCATTCAGGTTGCACAAATTGGATTGGTCACAAAATAATTGTTACATCGACAGTCTCAATTAGACAGATGGTACTCAGTCAATCCAAGCGCCAGACAAGCATCATAAAATTTCTGTCGGTTTACTCATTACATGGTAGTACACAACAAAAAATAAAGAGCAGTTTACTGATGTCCATATAATATCGCTACCATATAATCCCAGTACTACCGTCGATGATCCACTATTGTCGCTTTGCTAGAATTGACCGGACCAGCCAGACAGGCCCAACATGTTGCTAATTAACGGATATTATACACTAATCTGACATTCCGGAACATAAAGCCGGACTCGAATTTGGTAAAAGAATGCCTAACAGTGTCTGATGTCCACTCCAGAGCATCGGTTTCGGACTTATCGGAACTTTAACAACGTTAGGGATCGGGCTAAAGTCGAGGTGTTTAAATTTTATTATTATGACCAATTAACGGGTTTCTTTGAACCTTCGGCATCGGTACAATCATATAATTGTTTACGAAATTCGTTATGGAACGGATAAAATCAATAATTAGCAGTTGGGCTATAAAAGACGGAGTGCAGTGAGGTTATAAATGAATTTTATTCCATGCCTAATATGAATTACGGAAAATAACATCGCGATTCATTTTGTCTACATTTTGTATTGGTAAAAGGTATTTTGCTACTTCTTATTTCAGCCATTAGGTATAATAATTATTATTATTATTCTACTGTAACGAGATTTGGTAAGTGAATGACATCTTATATAGGGTTGTTTTGTGTAGCGAAGGAGGGATTGTAAGTTTATGCCTAAAATCCAGAGCATGAGAGTCATCTTCAAATTTTATTTTTTGGTATGAATAATCCGGACATTTCTGAAAATTATTTTATTAAATATTACTGAGCTATGGAGCATTATTTTTCCACTCATTCTGAGCCACCCCATTTTTCTCATCTTATCGCTCACCCCTATTGTTCAGTTTCGTCTACGTGCCCTGTATATAGTTGTAGGTTAAATTGGGTATTCAGGATGTCAAATCCTATTTGGGAATGGAAATTGATTCTTTTTTTTTTCTCTCTTTATTTTTGTTTTCTTTTATTCTAATTAAATTGCGCGTGCTATATGCCATATGCCTGAGAATTGATACGGATTTGCTAAATTTAAAAATGCGCGCGTGAAACACTGAAAAACACTGCAAAGTCGTTACACTGCCGACGAGTAAAGTCGGTCGCCAGAAACACTCCGCCCGTTTCGTGTGGTACGAGAAAATAGACCCGCGGTTTTTCGTTTGCCGCGACCGGTTAAATCAAGACGGTTTCGTTTGTACTCCTTCGCATTGGACTTGAACTTCCGGAAAGAGTTGGCCAGCTGAGTGGAGTTTGGAAGTAAAGCCAGGTAAGGTGAAAAAATATCCTTTTCAGTTTCGATATCTTTCAATTTCAATTTAAAATCTTCCATCGATCACCATTCTATCAGCAACCTGTGGATTTTCCAGTTTTAATTTCGCACACTTATGCCACCCATCAAACGTACACAGCAATTCTGAATCAGTTGGATACGTCAGGAATCTCGCTCGAGCAGACAGTTAGAGCATCACAAAATGTGAATCGTGATAGAACTAGACTGTCGCCTAATGGTTTTCTGGGATTGGCATTCAAGAGGTTCCTCTGACTAAAATTAACCTTCAGTTTAGCGAGTAGTGAATGCCTTTCTAATACAATTATTATGTTCTGTAAATCTGAGGTTAATATCAAGAAAAAGTCCAAGATTTCTAGCTACGGTTGAGCAATTCAAAGGCTAATTTTAAGCATGTTCTGGCATTGACATCGATATTGCGCACGCCCAAAAAGTAATACCTGACATTTTTTAGGATTAAGCATCAAGCAGTGATTAATTGAGTCCCTCACCAACCGATCTAGGTCCGCATTTAGTTTATCGTTAGCTTCAAGAATAATTTTGGGCGGAAAGACATGAACAGTTGGGTATCGTCTGCGTACAGGTGCACATTGGTGTGCTTCAGGCTGATACGTTAATTGTGAGGTGTACAAAGTAAAAAATAAAGGACCTAAAATCGATCCCTGAGTAACACCACATTAGACATCCAAAGACTAGACAGGCTAGATTCAATCTTTACCCACTGGGTTCTCCCAGAAAGGTAACTTTCAATAAGTTGACAGGTGTTTTTTTCAATGCCGAGATACTTCAGAATTGCAGAAAAGCTCATGAAGCTCGAAGGTCTTCAAATAGTCAAGCAAGATCAAAGCAGTGAATCCGCCAGAGTCAGCCGCCTCAAGAATATCGTCAGTAACCTTTCAAATTGCTATAGCGCAGCTGTTGTCTTTACGAAAACCAGACTGAACAGAAAGTAGTAACTGGTGAGCTTGGATGAAGTCAAGAATCTAGCTCTTTAGCACTTTTCCCAGGACCTTCGATAGAGTTGGCAGAATTCTTATGGGCCAAAAATCCTTCAGCTCCTTAGGGACAGGAACCTTCGAAATCAGAAGTAAAGAAGAACTCTCCCAGAAATTTGGAAAGAAGGAAGCCTCCTTCGTTATGCACAAGTTAACCAAGTGTACAATAAACGGGAGGATGTGAGTGCAACAGTAATGAAGCATGGATAGTCAACTACCATCAGTACCAACAGCCAATGACTTAATTGAAAGGAAGGCTGTGTGAACCTCTTCAGGAGTAGTGAGTCTAATCTCAAAAAAGCCGACATCCTGTTTTTTGTTTTGGCGATAGAAGTGTAACGCAACTGGGTCAGGGATGAAGAAGCAGCATTTATAAAAAATTAACTGATGTCATCCACAGCACCAAGATGTTCAGGAATGGATTTAGGATCCTTCGAATATACAGTGTCCGCGGAAAAGTCTGCACCATATGGGAATTTTTTTTATGCTCATCCTTACTTCAACTCGGTTTTTGGCATTAGGTTCTGCATGACTGAAAACCAAAAAAACACCTAAAATGTTTTACTCAAAACTTGCCTCACACCTGTCAAATGCCATTTGAAAATTTCAAACAAGGAAAAGTGGCATTTTTATAAAAAATATGAAAAAATTTTATAAGAAAATATTGTTCCAAATGATATTTAGAGTCTAATTTGATATTTTTGCTTTGAAAAAAATATATTTCAAAGCATACAATTTTTAAAATAGTCCAGAGGCGTATCAAGATTTTAATAGAAATATTTCTTTTTGATGTTTAAACTCTTAATTAGATTATTAGGATTTGAAAAACCATTAGTCAGATACAAACTAATTATTTTAGAGGAATGGTCGCGAAAGAAATCCTAAAAATATGATTTTTCCGTAGATATTCGAAAAAAAAATAAAAAATAAAAAAAATTCAAAGCAAAAATATCAAATTAGACTCTAAATGTCATTTGGAACAATATTTTCTTATAAAATTTTTCCATATTTTTCATAAAAATGCCACTTTTCCTTGTTTGAAATTTTCAAATGGCATTTGACAGGTTTGAGGCAAGTCTCGCGTCAAAAATGTTAGGTGTTTTTTTGGTTTTCAGTCATGCAGAACCTAATGCCAAAAACCGATTTGAAGTAAGGATGAGCATAAAAAAATTTCCCATATGGTGCAGACTTTTCCGCGGGCACTGTATACCGAGTTCCCTAAGCAACTTCCAGTTCTTTTTTTGATTACCTATAGGTAGGTACTCAGATTAGTTTCAAGGTAATTTTTTTCTCTACGGTTTGAATCACGATTTTAACTTGATTATGGAGTCGTCGATAATGTTCCCAGTTTTCTGGCTTGTCAGGTTACTTAAATTGAGGTAGGGCCTTGTTCCGTAGCTTGATAGTGAGCCTTAGGGCGTGTTTGGGTTGCCGCTCGGCGGACCGAGCAGAGCGATTACGGAGTAACGTGACGTCACAGGGAGTACACCGTGTCAAGCCAAATAAACTCGTGCAAAAGTGCTGGATTGAGCGATCAGCTGATTATTGTTTATTTTTTTTAGGATATATTTTTTGAAGTCCGAGCCCGCATTCCGCATTTGCACCAGAGTTTTCTCGTTTCTTTTTTATTTTAGTTGATAATTTTCAAACAGCCCCATTTTCTTTTGTGTTCTGCTAAAAATTTCGTGCTACATAAACAATAAAACGGACCTAAGGCTGGTTCATGCATATATTCTTTTTTTGTTTCGTTAACTTTTTCCTTATGCATAAGCTTTTCTTTTTCCGTAAAATTTAAGGTATTTCATGCACCAAAAATTAAGAGTTTTCATTAGTCTCTAATAACAACATTTTCAACATGTATGGAAAACTGCGAACGGTTTCAATAAGATTTCCTATGTTAATTGACATAATATTTGGTTTTATCAGGGTGTTATAAATATTATTTCCAATTCCAGACACGTATCTCAAGAAGACGTATTTATTGTTTACTTTTAACGATTTCCTATTTTTGAGGTTAAGTCGAAAAATTTGGATATTTCCATATACTGCGCAGGCGCTGTCGATTTTATCCGTAACTTTATCCGTAAAAGATAAAAGTTAACTATCTTCAATAGAGAATAAAGAAAATGATACGGAAAAGTAATGTGCATGAACACCTGCATATAAATACATGCAACTTATACTTTTACTTACGGATATAGATAGCGACTAAGTTACAGAAACGGAAAATATTTTCATGCATGAACCAGCCTCTAATGTCTGTTTTTTTTTTAAAGATAATTCCCCAAGTCAAAAATTTAGTAACTCTGTTGGCAACACAAGCCTTTTCTACATAAAAAAATTGACAGCATTGACAATTTTACATTGTATTGCCAACATAATGTCATTTTGACTTTTATCTAAAAAAAAAAAAACAGACTTTAAACAGCTGCCAATTTCCCTTGAAAAAATATGTTCAATAATACCAGTGATGAGGACTGCCAAGAAAATTTATTAAAAAGTAAACAATTATGCAGAATTTACTAGCTATTTGATTGTTAACATTTAAACAAAATAGATAAAACTATCCAGCTAACAAATATATGTTGAAATTCAGGATTGTTTATTTATCTTATCATGGAAAATAGGTTAAGTTATACAGACAGATTGAACACATCTGATCTGAGCATGCACGCTCCAGCTGTCTACTTCACAAACTCGGAGTTTATGGAGCTCGCTCTGAGCGCTCAAAATATGTCAAACCAAACACAATCAAGCGTTGTCGGAGCTTCAAAAATAACGGGAGAGAGACAAAGTGCAAGCTCTGAGTGCACCGAGCGTGAACCCAAACGCGCCCTTAATTGGGGGAAATCCAGGATACCTTTCTTTCAGTAACCCGCGGACATTTCTAATAGGAGCATGTTCAGTATTGCTGAACATATTTTTTATTTGTTAGTGAAGGAATACATTTTTTATTCCTGAACATAGTTTTTTATAATTCAAATGAAATTTGTCAACTAGACATTATTATTTTTTGTCAAAGGTTTATTATTATTGAAATTAATCACATTATCTTAGGTTTATAACAATCGAACATCATAAAAAACAGCAACCATAACAACGTTTAAAAAAAATAAAAAAAATTGTAAACTGAAAAAGTTATCCTCCAACATCTGTATTTTGTATGAATAAAATCGATCAATTACAAGAAGTGTAATCAATTAACAGAGCATGTCTATCAGATAAGCCTAAGATATTTTTATTAAATGTTTCCCGCTTTTCATTGATATTCTGCAAATAAGAGATATCGTGGAAAGGTACATTATGGAGATCAGCATAAAAGGCTTCGTGATCAAGATGTCGGAAATCTCTATAAGTTCTAGTGGAAGGTTTAGGTTTAGGGATCTTTAAATGCAGTTGACACTTGATAAGGAAATGGTCAGAGGCATCGGAACAGTATCGATACAAATAAATTTCTACACTACCATTGCTCCTTTCAAACAAAAACCCTATATCCATCAAAAAAAAAAATAAATAAGGCCTTAAAAAAAAGGGTCATGGCAAGCAGTCGACAGCCAGAACCACAGGAATGTGTCGCTAATATTTATCGGCTATTATCAACTGCTAAATAATTATAGTTTTGTCGGAGAACAAACTGGCAAAGCGCGCTTCGTACACTGGCTCTAAACCGTAAAAGACCATATTAAAATACATAATACCTTCACATAAATAAGTGATACAACGGCATTGTGTCCGACATATTTATAGTTCATTAGAGTTCTTTGGTACCCGTGTGGTCGGACACATCTTTAATTGTATTCGAATAAGGGTCTAATAATTGCTGCGAGATGTGTTGGACAGGAATGGCTTAAGGATATGGTCTTTTTGTGGTCAAATATTAACAATTATTTCTTCTCAGGTAACATGGTGTGCGTTACTAGTATCATCCGGGAATATTTTGAGAACCAACGATGTTGATTTCCAGCTTCGGAGATGGGATTGTAAGGAAGATGGTAGAATATTCATGTCTTGAACATTCTGTTTACAATTTTTAGATATTTTTGGCAAAAACACACACACCTCTGTTCTTGATGTCATTTGAATTTCTGAAATCTTATCTCGGATATTTTCAAATACGGCTTCTCCTACGGTTTTATGCAGGACTTCCAAATCATTGTCCAGCGCTTTTTGTTTGATATGTAGGTATATTGCCAATAACTATAGAATATTAACATCCTCTTGGGATAGTGTGAAAAGTTTGAGGAACTTCATCCCTACGAATTCCTTTTTCTATTTTATCGATTCTGGAATTTTCATACATAATTTTGAAGACTATTTGGAATCATTTCCTAAACTTTTGAGGACTGTGTTATGGTGAGCAACTTTTTCAACGTGTTCAATGCTCTATTGATTTGAGTTGTTTGAAGATGCACAGTAAAAAAATCATGCAAAATTTTACACTAAAAGTGGTCTATATAAGGGCACACCAATTTGTGTATATTTAACACCAAGGTTTTTGGTAAATTTGACGAGAATTTGCGTGAAGAATTTACACAAAACGGTGTTAAACATAATACACCATATCATGTAACTTTTACACTAAGTTATATTAAATATACACACAAAAGTGTACGTATTTCCAAATATGCGTGTTGTATTTACACAAAACAGTGTTAAATAGAATACACCGAATAGTGTTAATGTACAGGATGGAACATCCTGTTTTTTGTATGATTTTTTGGAAAGTCGCATTTTTTACGACTAGTCGGTTGAAAATATTTGATATTTCGATAGTTATTTTTATTTTATTTTATTTTATTTTCTGATGTTTCATCCTTAACTTTTTCAGCTTAACCTATCTAATTTAATGGGAGGTATAGGTAATCACCATTCCTCACAAACCTATTAAATTAAACTAATAACACATTAAAAAACTGTTCATTTATGGCGTAACTCTTTAGTTTTGGAGACTTTGGTTTTGGTTTCTAATGATTTTTATTGTAGACAACGACAAACGAACATCAACCATCCCATCAGCGCATTAGCACGCTTGGAACTGATCACTGTCACACAAAAGAAGGTAGAGGACGGAGGGCTTGACCCGACACACTATTGGGTGTATAAACTTTCGTCTACCGTGTAAATTTAAACATTTTTGTTGTGTATTTAATGAGAATGGTGTAAAAAATTACACATTGTCATGAGAGTAACACGGAACCATGATATAACTTTGATTCAACACTGTATTGTGTAAGATATCAGTTTACCAAAATACTGTTGGTTAAGTGGACGGCACTTTACGAACAATGGTGTAAAGTTTTTACACACAACGTGTTTACCACTTTGTCGTGTACACGGGATTTTTTTTATTTATTTTTTATTTATTTTTTTTACTGTGTGATTTTTCTGAATGTTGGTTAGTTCCTAATCTCTATGGATAAACTTCCTTGCTCTCATGAGAAATTTACTAAATTAGTTGTCAGGGAGCTGTTTTTTTTTTGTTAACACCGAGGTCAACATGGAAATAGATTATTGGCAAAAAGAGAAGTTAATTAATGCATCGAATATTGTCCCTGTTATTATTATAAATTGTAGATATGAGAATCCAAAATAATGTTCAACAAACTCCGGTCCTGTTTTATTTCGAGCAAATAATTTATTTATAATGACGTAATAAATATGGGATTAAAAAGATTTGTGTGGTGTGATGAATAGTTTTGTGGCTGTCTCGAGTAATTTAATTGATTAAGTCTCTTTCATGCAGATGCGTCGGCCACATTTCTTTCGATTTGCGTGAGGAAATTTAGATTTATATGCAGAAAATTATCGGGATTAGAGGTGATCTCGTATTATTTATGACATTTGTGAATAATTATTAGCGTTTTGGATTAACATCAGCGTAGATCACCTTATAAAATGATTAATTTTAATGGAGAGCTTTTGATTATACGAAATTGAATGAAAATATTAATTTTTAATAGCTTTACACTGGCAGTTGTTGATATTTCCTCGAACCGCAAAAAGATATTGCTCTATTTTGGGGACGAATAATTCTCAAAATTGCTGGTAGTTACATCAAACATCTCAATGCTCAAAATAAACATTTGTTCCAAAGTGCTTTGACTACTGCTACTTGTCCAATGGATGTTCTATGCGCATTCACTGATATTGAGGGAGCTCTCGATAACACCTCATATGAATCCATAAGAAGAGCAGCTAGAAATAAGGGCTTTGATGAAACTTGCTATTGGAAGTGACTCTGCAACGATCTCAGCAGTCAAGGTTTGACTCCAAGGTGGTGTACTGTCCCCACTACTGTGGTCACCGGTAGTAGATGAACTTGAGAGATGATCGCCGTCCTAGGGTGTACTGACGACCCCACAGTCATCATTAAGGGTAAGCATGACAGGATCATAAGTGACCTCATCCAAATGCCCTAAATGTCATTATTAGATGGTGTCTACAAGTTACAAGAGGGTTTAAGCGTCACCCGCAACAAAACCATAATTGTATCTTCTATAAACAAAATTAAAAGGAGATGAGGTTGAATATCTGGGAGTCATCTTGGATCGGAAACTTACTTGGAACTAACATCTTAAAAAAGTACCCGACCGAGCAATAGCCACATACTGGAGATGCCAGAGAATATTCAGCAAGACTTGGGGTCTAAAGCCAAAATGATCTATTGGTTATTTACAATGGTTATAAGACCCATGATCACTCACGCTGCAATAGTATGTTGGTCAAAAGTAAAACAACAGACAGCGCAAAACCGATTGGCAACTGTACAAAAGTATGCATGTCTTGGAAGAAAATTACAGAAGCAATGAACACCTGTCCAACCGCCGCAATGGAAGTCATGTTGAGCCTCGCCTCACTAGATATAATAGTGAGAAAAGAGGTTTACACGAGAACGTCTAAGTAATACAGCCCCTAAAATTAAAGGTAGGAGACTTTGTCGGCCACATGAGCATTGTGAAAGAATGCATATAACTGTAACCACAAGACCAGTTGACCATATGCAACACAGGTATGAACACTCCTTCAAATCGACTATTGATGGCTGCAAGGGAGCAAATATCGTACCTGTTTGCCCAAACAGGTCATCTGTCTGGTATACAGACGGACCGAAAACAGAGCAGGGGTAAACGACCCACTATGTAGACTATCAACAGCCCTAGGAGAAAGCCCAACAATATTTCAAGCGGAAATATTCGCAATACAACTTTTCGACTCGAAATAGACCTGCGAAGAGCGAAGATCTATATAAATTCCGACAGTCAGGCAGCACTAAAAATGTCTCACCCTTTCATGGGTACCAGAGCACCAAAGAGTTGGTGGAAATGAAATAGCGAACCAACTTGCAAAACAAGAAGGTACAACAACACCCTTTGGACCAGAACCTTTTTCTGGCATTACGAAAAGCCCTATAATAGGGGAAGTTCAAAATTGGGTGAAGGCTCAACAAGCCTCCCGCTGGATCGCGTTTCCAAGGCTTAGACAAGCGAAACAATTCATCTCGCCCAGTGTTGTTCAGCAGACAAATTATAATCAATTGTGGCTGAAAGTTTGTTTTGGTGTCTTTATCCATAAGAAGGCTCAGTATTCAACCAGCGTTGTGGTTATTTTTTTGGCACCAATGGCCTTTTGATGAAGAAAATTCATATTTCTGCTACTGATTGATAACCTTCAAAGAGCTTTCCAACTTTCTTGTTTGTTTTTCTAATGTAGTTCACTAAGTTGTATGGTGTTGGTGTATCATCAAAAAAGCCACAAAAATTAATCAACATGAACTTTCAAATTCCAAGCTAGCTTTTTAATTTCCACCACCCAATAAGCTTCAGTTTTATGAATTGCCAGATTATGTTCTTTACCACCAATAAGTACCCATATATTAACACCAAATGGTTCTCGCTTACAGAAAGCATACATCGTAAACCATGTACTTATTCAACACGCCCATTTTTAGCTTCACGAGCACAACTGACAAAGCCATTGTTTCTTTTGTAATTATTGACATCATTACGAGCCGGGCTACAATGGCAACAACCATAATCGTATAATAACTAATAACTCGTGAGCGTATACCATTGCTTTCCTTGGTATAATGGCAAAAGTGTAAATAATATTTGGAATGCCGGTTGTTTGCCACCAACGCTATAAACGCGAAATACCATTGTGGTGTCTTTAGGTCGTAGGTCTTCGAGATTATAAAACAAAAAGATAATTATTTACATTTCTTTATGAACCTATTAAATTATTTCAATAATTCTACTTATTGACACAACATGTAGGGCTCAGCCTAGACAGTGTTTATCTTACCTATCACTTTCAATTTTCATAAATACATTTTCAAATAAATTCTACTAAGGCATATCATGCATGGAAAGAATATAATTCTGATAAGGCTTTAACGGTATGAATTGTTAGTTTGTCGATAGACGTGGCTCATCTATCGATATTTATTATTTCATTTCTGTCTACCAGCTTTCGTATTCGAAATTTATCTAATAGTTTTTATGTTTTGTCGTTATTCCAACTAGTCAATAATTGTTTTTGGATTGTTAGGTAGACTATTTTTCACTAGATTTAAATTGGTTTAAATTTAATACAATTCAACCATAAATTGCGCCATGCCAAAAATGGCTTTTGAAAACTGCACAAAGGCCTAAGTACCCACTAGAAGTTCCTATGTAAGTACATTGTACATAATTCCAATTACGAGAACTAATAACACCAAAAAAAAACCTAATAGCACGCTCCAGTTTTAACGTGAAGCAATCAAATTAAACCAAGACAAAAATGGCGTATTATATTTTTTGTCCTGTTAAGGAGGTGCTCGAAAAGGACTTAAGTACATCCAGGTGGGTTTAAGGGAACTGCTAATGAATGACCGCATTGTCCGCTCGCGTGAAATGATCCCTAATTGTTCGACAATCGATGCCTGTTCAGGCCGTCGTACTGTGGTACTTTCACAACTGAATAGTTCTCTGATTGCGCACTATTCAGTTTAGATTATGGCGGTTAGTGAAGACCCGCGTATAGATATTTTGTCCAATGATGTAGGTAACGTTAATCGGATTTTAATTTTCATCGGAATGAAATTTGTACATACTCATTTTTGAGGTACAACAAACTACGCTCATCAAAGGGTCTTGTGTAGGCTGTGGGTTAAATTGCTATTTTTTGATATTACTTTTTTGCATATCAACTAATGAGCTACAACCAGATATTCAATGAATATTTTATGGATACAAAAGGATATTTTTGGTTGAAATTTACATTTTCTTGACAATTCTAAAATTAAATTGCGTTCACGCATGCGCATCCGCATTTTATGTCGTGATCACTTGGTCATATTAATACATGGTATTATGTTAAGTATTAATTCATTATACAAATTTTAGCAAGTGTTTTATTTTCCTAGCTTACGCGTAAAAAACTATATCAAATATAATAAAGTAAAGTATAGATAATTGTAGAATGAGTCAAGTTCAAACTTGTACTAGCATAATATCTGTACGCTATACTAAGAACTTCCTCTGACAACCATAGCTAAGTGGATACCAATTACATTTAAAATTATTTTGTTCAAAAACATATCACATATCATTTTAACACCATTATATCTAAATCATTCACGGTTAATATTAACTTTATCATCCATTGAAGTACCTTTTCTGATTCTGAAGTGCCCGATTGTAACGACTTGACATGTAACAATACGGATAATGAATAGCTGGAGAAGCACCGAAGAATTTTATTTAAGTTTCTATTTTGTTATGATTAGATAATAGGTACGTTGGTTTAGATGGCTAACCATGGGCAATTAAGGATTTTGATATGTTCGATAAAAGTCTCTGTGACCTATAATTAGAATATTTTTAAATGTTCACTAAGCCTGGGTTGGATTGCGAAACTTTTCAACAATAAAAAAAAAATCGTCTGAACTTACATACGTTATCACCACAAAAGTTCATGTGAAGATTATCCCCATCATAGAAGATCACTCGATATGATTATCTTCTATGCTTTTCTTATTGTCCACTGTCCCGGCACACCCAGCCTCTGGCAGCATTGTCTCTTCCTCTTTTCTTTCTTTCCTTTCTGCGGTCCCTCTTTCTGGTCTCGTGTCTGCGTTGCTGTTCTTCGGAAGTTTGTGATCCGTCGTGGACTACTCGACGCAATGAGGACCTATCATTGCGGTACTCTGTCATGTTCTTCTTGAAAACATCCTTGTAGCCTTTTGTTGACCACCCTGATTTGGATTTCCCTTTTCCATTCGACTGTAGGGAATCTGTCGTGGAGGACGTGTTCCGGGAATGCAGATACGAGGTGATCTGTCCAGCGAAGTTGGTGCTTGATGATGAGACAAGATGTTTTGGCCTCTTCTAAAACACTTCGTCGGTCCTGCAATTGAATTCGTAGGATCCTTCTTAGGTAGCGCTGGTGGTATTTTTCTAGGCTTTTCATGTGTCTTCTGTACGTGGTATATATTTCGCTGCCATATATAAGTGTTGGCATTACAACTGCATTGTAGAGGCGAAGTTTGATGATCTTCAAGCGATTTTGGATTTCAGCGTCAATGGTTGTATTCGCTGACAGAGGGCTCCCAAGGTATGGATAGTGTTCTATGTTCTGTAAAGAATGGTTATTTATAAGTAGTTATTTTTGGAGCTTTGGGACTGTATTCGATGCGGGTTGGTGATTACAATGTTACTGTTAGCATGTTATCTGGATTGACAATTACTCATTCATACGACATAACAGCACAGACACAATTTCAGCTTTCAGTCTAACACCCTTAAGAACTCTCACAGTTGTTATCACACATCAATCAACAATCCGTTCATTTTATGGAAAACAGCTGGTCAAAAGAGTGGAACAGATTGGCAAAGGCGCCACTACATTTTGACACCCTCATTCAGAAACAAATTGAAAATCAAATTTAGAAAATCGCCCACTTATACTCACCTGCTGCACCTTGACAGAAGTTTTTCAAAATAACAACACAACGAATAACTACTTCATTTGTAACTACGTCCCAATTAGAAGTTCTATAATATCAAAACTTAATATTAAAGACTAAAGACAAAGTGCGTCTCTGTTCTGTCATCTGTCATCCATCGGGTTGCTATAAGAGAATTTGGTGTAAGTAAAAAAAAAGGAAGAAAGAAGAGAGAAGTGCTCGAGTGAGTGACAGTCAAGGAAGAAGGCGAACATAACCTAAAATAAAGTCCACAAAAAAAACCGTTCTTTTCGTAATTAAAATTATAATATTTAATCATCTATATTTTAATAAATGTATTATAATCAGTTTGTGTTCCAATCTACTACATATTTCTCAACCCAAGTTGGAAAACTCAACACTTAGAATTTAGTTTAACTTTTATTTAATTTACTTGATCTCTAACTAACCCGGAATTGTATATTAGGCAAGTGTCGAAAGCCCTCCTTTTCAAGTAAGTAGGGTAGTTTGGTCCCACATAAAAACAAGCTATGAGATAAAAACTTTACCATAACAAAGTATTACCATTTCGGAGTGGTGTACTAGGACCAGCGTAAGCCAACAGTCAGTTACTCTTTATATGACTTCTACCATAAAATAACTATCTCAATGTAAAAACCCAGACCAATTAGACCAAGCACAATGTACTTTACGAAAGGTTCGCCCAAATTAATTAAAACTTTATCTTAATCGTTTCCTACTCTAATGTCCGAAACAATATTCGAATTATTCCAAATATAAGTAAAAAAAAAATATTTTGGAAAAAAAGAATTTTAATTGCGTTGGGATATAAATTCATTAAAAGTAATCTAAATGATTTGGGGACAGTATCTCGAACAATTTGTATTAATTATAACCGAAAGTGTACCGAAATATTTTAATTGGGTCCTCGAAGAAACAAGAAGCCCGGGCCCCCGGTTTTAAGGTGGTCCCAGTATTTTAATTTAATGCGTCTGGCATTTTTATATATCGATTTATGTTTATTAAATTCCAAACAGCATAGCCCTAAGTTTTATAAGGTTTTAATGGGACTTTATATTTTATGTCGACAGAGACCAGATAAAGAAATGCGATACCAACAAAACTGGCTACCGGGTTTTTGGTTTTCTGAGAAAAAAAAAATGTCAACTATAAGATTTCAACAATTGATTGTCATTTTTAAAGTAACAATAAATTTGTTTATTTAATATTAATAATACTTAATTAAGTTTAATTAGCGATTTTGCGACTTCCAATAATTGTTTTGGCTATAATGATTGTCTTTTTTCTTTTGAATTGTCATTTGCCAATTTTTTTTTACATTAAATTTGTAATCTATATGTATATGTTATTGGTTAGAAATATGTAAATCTTTTTCTGTTTTTTTATTTTTTTTTTAAATTTTCCTATTGTTACTGGTACCCTATCAATATTTTTTTCTATTTGTCATATAATATTGTTTTTTCAATGAAACTTCTATAATATCATTATATTTTCAGAGTGTTCCATTCACTTCGTTTATTTCGCCTAGTTAAAGATTTAACAATAAAAAAGCACTTAACCCAAACCAATCAACTTTCAATATCGAGCCATCCTCAACCAATGATTCATAATGTTGACTTACCTTGTAATTTATTTTATTGACGCTTATTTTATTTGGCATTTATGGCTTAGAACTTAATTACTTCTGCTTTAGTTTTAAGGGTTTCCAGCTACCCAGATGGGATTGGCCAAACTGCACGGAGCAGAGAACGTTGTAGCATGCTTTGCAGAATTCTTATACAATAGATATTTTCATGATGGACAAGGATAGTCATTTCAAATAACTACAGCCGTTAATTAAGGCTGTATTGTGTTATTGAATCCAGTGTATTTGCGGAGTATACTCCAAAGCCCTCAAAATGAACCTAACGGAAGCCCTTGGCTCCATGCCAAATGTACTCCAAACAGAAATAACTGACATAACCATCGCTGCAGAACAGATAGTCAGTAACATCACTGAGAAGATCCTGCACATCCACACGGACTGCAGACAAGCAGTACTAGCTCTTTCTAGACCACGACGCACGTCAGAACGAGTTTGCGTGCGGACTCGGTCTGGCAGAGGGCAAATTTCACTTCCGTACAATTGTTATCCTTACATTGAATTGGATAGGGTTTAGGTTAGTTCGCGTTAATTCAGGTCAGCAATGGTATCCCCTCCAAGGAGCTGTGAGACCTTGACGTTGGTGAAGGGGCACAGCGACTGGCCGAGCATTTGACTGGTCAGCCGCTGCTAAGGACAGCTCAACCTCAGGGGCTCACACCTAGTGAGAACGGGAGCTGGCATTCCCGAGGCACCCTAGCTGGATCTAGACTTTCCTTCAACTTGTCTTGGGTTTAATCCCTGCTTTCTTATTTCCTATCTCGATCTCTTTTGATCAACTCTTCTTTTCTAGCCCCGACGCTATTAGAGCAATTCGAGGGCTATAGGGGGGTTCTCAATCACACTTCTACCTTTCTTCAAAAACAGAAAACAATGATGGATCATATTCACTTTCGTAGAATATGTTTACGGTGCAGGCCAAGCCCGAACGTTATCCAGCAGCTGTACAGTGCCCCAGGTAGGGAACCAGGCCGAGGCACAGGTGAACATGACTGGAACAAAAGAAACTAGAAAGCATCCGCAAGAGCTGGAACCTAAAGCAGGAAGTCTGAGCAATAAGCAGGAAAGGAAACAGGGACAACTAACTACAGCTGCTATGAATGTAATGCTAAATCAAACAAGAAGAAACTCCATTACCATGGGATGTGAAATTAATAAAAAAAGGAAACCAGAAGACACATCGATAACCCAAGAGAGAGACCCTTATAGAAGACATTAAGATCCAGGTGCTTTTATACTAAACGAAGCAAGAGAAGCGGTAATTGATCTGCAGGCCGATCCTCGAGCCAGGGAGTGAAACTTCCCGAGAGAACAAAATTTTCGTCTTTATCATTCTCGTTTACTTTTCGATTACGTTGACAAGGACAAAACATTCGTTCTATCGCGAAGCTCTACTCCCTGGCCCGAGGATCGGCTACCTGGTAGACAGGCTACAGGCTAGAAACCTTTGTTGACAGGAACACGAAAAGCGAAATTAAAGAAATTGTAGCTAAATTGAAAAGACAAACGAAAGCTCTCAATGGAGAAATATTCAAAGAATGGATCGAAAACAACCGACTGGGGCAGGTGACAAGAATGACTTTTGACGCTGATGTGCAGACCGATAAGAAAACGGAAACCAGGGAAATAGGAACACAAACAATTGACGAAGAAAACACCATGCAAGAAATAAGCAGATGCGACAATCACCAAGAATGGAAAGAACTAGCAGATTCAAACTGGGCGAATCGGTCTATAAAAACACAGAAATTATTGAGGGAAACCCAATAAACAAGAAAGACAATAGCACAAAGCTGATATGGAGACTAATATGGAAAAGGGCATACAAAAATTGTACAAAGAAAAATACCCTGAGCTCTCAGAAATAAATGACGACTATGGGATCCTTGAGCAAGAGTTCAAAATAAGAACAGGCCATACGGAACAAATAATTAAAAGGAAGCTAGTTAAACTAACCACAGACCACACTGAAGAATAAATTTATGGAAAACTAATATAACTGAGGACAGATACAGAAAACGATGAAGAAATAACGATGCACCAGATAGAAACCATGAATGTGGAGAGGTATCGGAAGATGGCTGAAGCAATATTCTTTGGCGCCAAAACTAAAATAAAAATTAATACCAAAATATATATAATACACAAATAATGAAAGAAAATAGAGGAAAAAGAAGTTATGCAATGATAGTGGACAGTAAAAGTAACTCATTTCAAGATACTTTAAGAGATGTTAAAGAAGCTGTTGAGGGAAAAGAAGAAGGCAAGTGCATACAGGGCATAAGAAGCACAGAAAAAAGAAAACTTCTAATAACGATGGATAAGGACCAGACTAAAGGAACAAGTGGAAAAACTCTTCCCGAAAAAGAAAGAAATAGCATGGGAGACGCTTCAGGTAAATAAAGGGGAACTTCCGCTGTTTGAAATGAAAGATCTCATACCGATGCAATTGGACAGATAAAAATGAAAAAAGCTGCAGGGCCAGATGGAATCGCACCAGAGATAGCAGTGACATATGCAAGAGGCAGCCCACAGGTATTTTTAAAAATCTTTAATGACTGTTTAAGGAGGGGCAGTTTCCATGAAATATGGAAAATAGCGAGACTAGTACTGATAGAAAAGCGAGAATCAACATGGATATACGAAAGGAAAATCGACGATAACAGCCATAAATAAGGTAAAAGTTAAAGTTGAGTAAATGAAAAGGAAAGCATACAAAAACCGAAGTCTTTGTATGATGGTGATGCTAGATATACAAAATGCATTCAACTCAGTGCCATGGGAAGGAATTATCGAAGCATTGAAAGAGGGCAAAATATCAAATTACTTGGTTCAAAGTTTTCTATCAGACCGAGAAATAGTGGCAAATAGTGAAGCCCAAAGAATTACATGTGGGGTGCCGCAATAGCCACAAGGATTGATCCTAGGACCGATCTTGTAGAACCTTTTTTACAACCAGGTACTTATGATGGACACTGAAGAGTGTGTAAGATGTAAGATGAAAATGTAGCACAAAAAAATACAAAATGGCGGAAAAGTCTCTAAAAATCTTTGAAAAACATTCAAGGAACAAAGTGTTGACAAAATTGTATTTCAAGTAAACTTTTTGGAGAGCAATTAACCCAAACTAACCCAAACCATTCACAGTGGGGTGGGGTTACGCAAACCCCAATTTGTACAAAAATCGGTACCTATATTGAACACCAAGTAAAATATCGCGCGTTGTTGACATCGTTAGTGTATACTGACGGACAACGGACCAAAAGCTACACAGACGGTAGCGGGTCTCCATCCATTAGTTAATACGTGGTAAAGATTTTTTTTACGGGTTAAAAAAAAAATACGCCAGACGATTAGAGTTTAAGAAAGCCATAATGAAAGATTTATGTGCTCCAGACAATATTTAGTTTCATTATACGAGTCCCAAGAAATCAAAACCAACCCAACTTTACACGACAGTATAACTAGCTCAGGTTCACAAATTCAAAACCAAAACATTAGCGACCCTAATAAAGAATGAGATATGTGACACGTTGACCCAAAACAAACGAAAATTTGGTTGTAAAATGAGCCATAATTGCAAAAACGTTTTTATGGCACGGGTCAAAATTAAGAAATCCAATAGCACAAGTAACGTATCAACACGTTTTGACGCTAAAATTTAAAATAAAGATGGGTTATTATTCTTTTGGACATGGTATACGTAATTAATAATTTTTGAATTATTATTCTAAATATTTTTTTATCCTGGAAGTGTATTGTGAAAATCTTATTTTTGGTCCTTATTTTGGAAGCCCATAATGAAAATTGAAACACGAACCTGAATTCTAAATCCGTAAATAAGGAACTAGACAAACCGAGACCTCTTTTCATCAGTTTTATGTTTAATACCTGATACTATTTTTACCCTTTCTCTCACTCAATGGTCCCGTTTTGTCGCCCTTGCACATTCAATATTGTCCAACTGTGTAGGTATTCAATAAGATTTCTGATTATGCTACAAGCCATGGTCTAAAATCAAAATAGGTCAAGTCAGCATCAAATTATTTTAAATATGCACCGGTGCATATAAGGACTTAGGAGGCATATGAATTCAGTGGAAGAAGTTAAAAATTCCTGTGTCATAATTTTTTTATCTTCAAGCGGTCTATAATTTGAACTTTGACACAGAAGTGATCCATTATCAAAGTTTATGAAATCTCGCATCATAGGTCCCATATGCTTAAAGGTCCGTCTTTTCATTCATAGATTTTTCTTCCACACAAACCTATAAATTTTTTTGTAACAAATAATTCATTCTTTATTTTTGATGGATCAATGTCTTTATCTTCGTCTCCAGGTCCTCGTTTCCTGCAGAGCAATTCTTCTGACACCGTCTGACCAAACCTGGAAGGCTTGTTTTTGTAATGTCCTCGTCATTTCCGGTATGCTTTTTATATCGTAGTTGTCAAATACCTACTCTTTTTGAGAGACGTCGAAAAGCTGCGCTGGTGCACTTCAGTCGCTGTTGAATTCCTGCGTCAATGTTGGTATTTGTCACAAGATGACTAGGTATAGCTACAGAGGTGGGAAGTATTTTATATTTTCTAAGCTGGTATAGGAACCTTGTCTTATGCGTAAGATTTTATTATTGCCTCATTGCTTTTATATGCTTACTTGAATCAACTTGAATGCATTTAGGAGTAGTTTATATGTCTTCCTCGGTATTTGCGCTATCATCAGCTTATTGAAGCTCATAAACAGTTGTTCCGGATACCCTGATCTTGGCTCGAAGTCTGCTTAGATTGAATGACTTACCATCTATTCTATAGAAGATCTTAACGGCCAACGGCAGGGTTTCTTGGATAAGGTGAATTAGGTACGGGTCCTTCAAATATAGGAAACGAGCTGTTCCCCACGGTCTCACCCGCCGTTCAATTTGAAAGAAATCGGATTATTGGAATTTGGGAAAGATTTTTTTCTGGTGTGAAAAATCCGCTTTGGAAAGGAGTTCTGTAAAATCCGTACTTAGAGGGGGTCTACGTCGAGAAAAGAGTACTTATACAGGGTGTACCGGATAAGGATACACTCTACAGGGATCTCGGTAAGCATAAGAGATACAGGGTTAGTTAAATTTGGGAAAAGTTGTGCATTACTTAGCTCAGTGGCGTCATGTTTAGATATTTCGGATATTTCGAATGATTCCGAAAATATTCATAAAAAAACGCATTTCACCGATATCGTTCTTATTTTTTTCTGACTTTATTAGAAATGATATCGCAAAATATACTTCACTTTCTCATTCCCACTTTTTCTCCACTACGTGATAATGTTATTAGATTTTTGATCAGACGTTTCGTTTTTTCACGATCATCATCAACTTTGTTTTTTCAAATGATCGAATTTTTTTATTTTATGCCTAATAAACTCTACTTTTTATTCTTAATTTAACGACTTATCAAGCTCATAATTCCAGGAATATTAATTTCAACTAGTGGTCCCATTTACGGTCCACCGCGATCTCCAGACATTACACCGATGGATTTTGAAAAATCGGTTAACTTTATTCCTTAGGAATCCTCAAAAGATAAAATCCAACGGAGTATGAATTTTTTTGGAGTCAGCTACTGGTTGTGCACTTGAAATGAGGATATCGAGAACAACCAACGTTTGAGGAAAGAAGATCTTCGAGATCATCCAGATATAATCGGAGTAGTGTCACGTGCCTGGAAGGACTTCTGGATTTCACAAGGCCTAACAAGATACTGAATCCGATTCTTCTACGGTTGGCATGAAGCTTCAATTAAAAACTAACCGTCTTAAAAACGACGATAAGAAACACCGTAGACTTAATCCTAGTAGCGAAACAACTGCAGACCGCTGTTGTTACATCCGCCTACATGAACAACTGTCCTGCAATCACGAGTAATTCCAACAGGGATGGGCCCTGGTGGAACAACGACCTCGGAAAACATAGGAAGAAAACAAGGAAACTCATCAACAAAGCAAACCGAACAGGAGAGTAGACAAATGCCTGAGAGCATCCAAGAAGGAATCACGCAGCAGACACTGTGAGGAGGTCGAACAGACTCCTCAATGTACCAGGCTCTATAAAATCCTTTCCAAGGACACTCCAGGAACGATTGGCTCTCTAAGAACATTGAATGGAGACTACACTTAGACCGGACAGGAAACTCTGGAAGAGCTTTACACAGTACACTTTCCGGGCAGTGTGATCCTTAGAGAAAACCCCAAAAACCGTCACTATGTAGACCTAGCCACAACCAGATATGGCACTAGGGAAGACTTGTAGATGGCAAAAAAAGTAGTAACATGGCGTAGGCTGAAATGGGTCATTGACTCATTCGAACCATATAAATCGCCAAGACCAGATGGGATTTATCCAGTATTATTACAGAAAGGCAATAGCACGCTATACTCCAGGCTCCTGATTATATTTGGAGCAAGCTTGGGACTAAATCATATCCCCAAAGCCTGGAAAGAAATCAGAGTTGTTTTCATACCCAAACCTGGCAAAATAGGTCAGGAAAATGCAAAAGCTCTGAGACTCATAAGCCTCATGTCATTTTTGTTGAAAACTCTAGAAAAACTGTTTGAGCTCCACATTCGTGGTGGTGCATTGGCTACCAGACCAATACATCCGGACCAATATGCTTACAAAGCAGGAACCTCAACTGAAACAGCACTACATCATCTCATCCAGTGGGTAGAAAGTACGTTGGAAAATAAGAAAGTTATGTTGGGAGCCTTCCTTAATATAGAAGGAGCGTTTGAAAACACTCCCTTCGAGGCAATCGTGAGAGCTCTACGTCGACGAGGTTGATGATACATGCTGCAGATGGATAGACTGCATGCTTCGAGGTAGAGTCATCCACACTCCTACGTAAAACAGTAACGGCTCGGGTCGCAAAGGTATGTCCGCAAGGCGAAGTGTTATCACCCCTGCTGTGGAATCTGGTCACGGACGAGCTGATAGAGCTACTGAAGAGCAACAACCATCAAGTAGCGGGATATGCAGATGACTTGGTCATAATATCCCAGTAAAAAGTCAACCATGTTAGAGATCGCATGCAGTAGGCTCTAACAAAGGTCTCTAAGTGGACAGAGTAGGGTTGAAAATTAGTGCCACCAAATGGACAATTTTCTCCTTCACCAAAAGAAGGAAAATGGAGGGACTTGGACCTCTTTATCTTCAGGGAAACCCAGTTACGATGTCGGACGAAGTTAAATATCTTGGCATAATCATAGACTCAAAATTAACTTGTAACAAACATCTGGACAAAGTAATTAAAAGGTCAGAACTGGTACTTATACTAGCCAGGAGAACTTTCGGAAAAACCTGGGGGCTGTGGCCGGACATGCGATGCACTGGCTATACACAGGCCAACAATAACCTAAGCGTCTTTGATATGGTAGACCAAGACACAACAAGACAGAGCCAAAATGAGACTTGACAGGGTGCAAGGACTTGCCTGTCTGGGCATTACAGGATGCATGAAAAGCGCACCAACAGCAGCTATGGAAGTCCTACTAGACTTACCTCCGCTACATATTGTGATTCAGGTGGGAGCCAGGATGCGCCCCCACAGACAAAGAAACAACCTGAGCAAACTAACAGTCAGATCAGGCCACACACAAATAAGGAAAGTCATAAATCTGACAGTATTCGACATGATATGACTGTGACATGACATGACTCTGCACTTCCCATATACTCACCGGACATATCCTTCCAAATCCTAATTAGTGGAAGGGGGGATTGAGAAAACCCACATACTCTCCCCAATCTCAAAGGCCAGACCTGGTACTCGGACGTATCAAAGACTGAGAATGGCACAGGCGCAGGAATTTACAGTCAAGAAGGAAGATGCGAGACCTTCTTCTCTCTAGGGTCACATATTGTTCGTCGATTATTAACTGACACTTTCCGTATGAGGAGCGAGGGGGTGTTTCGTATGGCAAAAACAGGTGTGACATCAGGTAACCATTGGTGTTCTAATGTAGGGAGCCACCAGCTCACATTCCGTCCGAGTATCAGATTAAAATCGACGGACAATACATCTGTTTTCCAGGCAGAAGTATATGCAATATTACAATTCGCAAGAATCAACAATATAAGGGCCTGCAAAAACAGGAGACTCACTTTACTCACTGACAGACAGCACTGGGGGCATTGAAGAACCCTAAGGCAAATTCTGCACTGGTAATAGAATGCCGAGAAGAACTCAACAGCTTGGCGGACCAAAATAACATTACATTGATGTGGATGCCAGGACATAGAGGTATCCCGGGCAACGAAAAGGCTGACGAACTTGCACGCAGGGGGTCATCCACAGAATACCTTGGTCCCGAACCAGCTCTCGGAGTGCACAAAAGCACAGTAAGAAAGTAGCTGAAGGAATGGATCAAAGCAGAACATGCTCAATACTGGAAGCAAATACCGAAGCGTGCACATTGGAAAATCTTCATACATGAGATATGCAGCAAAAGAGCAAGAAGACTGCCACAACTAAGCAGGAATCAATTCAGAGTAACAACCAGCTTTCTTACTGGGCATGCCTCAAAAAAGAAAGCACCTGCAAACAATGGGCTTATACAACGAACACCCAAGCTGCAGACTATGGGGAACGGAGACTAAAACAGCTCAACATATTATATCAGATTGTGATGCACTAACTCGCAGAAGGTAAAATATATTTGGAGAAGATGAACTAGATCCAGATACATATGGCAAACATCCAACAGACCTACCTACTTTACCTACTGCAGGAAACCAGGGTTTTGGAATGGGTGCAGTAAACAGGAAGATTCAGCACAATAAGCCTCATCAGACCCTACCAAAAAGAAACTGTCTTCTGTGCAGATTGTCTCTATCTTAGATTTAGGGCAGGTCAAAATAAGCGTCGAATTTCAGAAGGCGTTTTGCCGGACCCGTAGCGGCGCTTTGCGGTCCCTCTACTAATGACCGGTTCTGTTAAAACAACATTTAATTAGGCCCCGTTTGAGTTGTGTTATTTACAAGCCTGCGCCCTTAAAAAAACAACAATTTTATTGCCAAAAGACTACCTGAGAAAGGTACACGGCAATGCCGCGGTACCGTCTTCACAAATATTTATATCCTGTCAGATTTCTTTCGGGTTTATCTGATTTTTGCCATTATAGAGGCCCTTAAAAAGATAAGTGGAGTACTATAGGCAAGGTGGTGACAAGTATGCCTCGAAGGGTCGTTATTTTCGAGGCGTGGAACAAAAACATCTAAGAGCGCCGACACTTCTGTTTGTCATGGGACAAATGCCGAAATTTGCCAAGAAATAGATTTTGCTTTGTTCTTTTTCTGACCGACAATATTTGGTTATGAAATCTTCAATTGTTTACATATTTACACAATTTTAGAAGCTTGTATTGGAATTTCAATGCAAATTCTCACTAAAAGCACGGTATAAACCCCATAGTAGCTCATCCGATTTTCGTTTTGTTCTTTTGGGTTTGTATATTGTTTGATTTTTCTTCCTAATGACCAAAACTTCTGTCTATAACTATTCACCAATTTAAACGACAGCACAAAATCCTATAATTTGAACCTGCCAAAATATTGCGTACATTTGTAAAACCCAGTGAGGCAAGTAGAGTCGTTACTATTTTTGCAAAATGCTTTAAAACGCGAAACTTTGTATACTCCTTGAAACTAATTTGAAAATCTACGCTAGTTCCTTAATAACAAACATTTCAAATTCTCTGCCTTCAATTAAGATCCTGATAAATAACTCGGTCGGAATTGACTAATCTGAGTATGGGCGATGACGCTGCTGAAATTCGTGAACCCATATGTTGCATAGAGTTAATCAAGATACCAAATCCGATCCTGTCCCATAGCAAAACTAATTAATAAAACATTTTAATTATCATATTTATTAGTCGGCGCCGTTGCATATAAAGTTGCACGCTCGTCCGCGATATAATATTGTTCAATTAATATTTTAATTATAAGCCTCCCGTTGTTGCGGATTTGTTTTTGATATATCGCATTAGCTAATATGTGTTTATTTTTGTGTAATTTCCAACCAATTACAATAAATTTACTTCTCTGGGTTGTGAATAATTAAATACTCGATGGTTATTGATAAAACTGTAATAGGTACCTTATTTATTACCATTTTCTCGCTAAATGTCACTATTGTCATTGTCCTCATCATAACTACTTTCTACCTCTCTGCTATTGCTCTTTCTGATTAACCAATGTTTGTGTAAGAAACAGGTCTAGAAACATTCTTCGTTGTTCGAGTGGTGGTATATTTAGAAGTTTCATTATATCGGCATAATTGATATGATCGACTGGCACACTCATCTTATAAGCTACAACTCTAATAAACTTTCGTTGGGCTCTTTCGGGATGCTGTATACCAGGTGTCCCACTAAGGTCGGCCAGGTACGATATTATGGAAACCATAGACCTTACGGCTTCGGGATTTTTTTTTTTCTTCACTAAATCGGCCAAGAGAAATTGATGGAAATTATTTTCAAGTTTCTAGGATGACCGCTAGGGGGCGCAATTACGATTATATAGCTATAAATTCAACTTTTCTCAAGAAATCGCTATATTAAGATTGTGTTTTAAGAACAGAAATCAAAAGTTCATAAATTTTTGCGCCAGTTTGGTTATTAGGCTTTTTTTCGTATCTTCAGTAATAAGGGTGGGGGAAGCTGGCGAAAATTTTTTTTTAGAAATTGCTGTATCTTCCATGCCCCTCATTCAAACTCATTCAATTTGGGTTTATTTGGAAGAGAATTTCATTGTTATTAAGAACACCACTTCGTTCGAGGTCGATAGTTCCCACCGCGTCTTCTAGAGGGCGCTGTTTATTCAAGATCCAGTTTTTTCTAATTTTCATGAAAAATCCAAATGGCATAATATTATTTTTGTATTGCTGTGCTTAAAGAGCAAAAAAATATCTACATTTTGGCGCAAACCGCAATTCAATATCTGCATTCGTTTTCAAGTTACGTAAGGTCTATGGTCTCCATAATATCGTACCTGGCCGACCTTAGTGGGACACCCGGTACAGAGTGGCAAAAAAAGTCGCGCATAATACCTGTAACTTTTTAATTACCTCGTATACGAAAAAGTGCCCTTGATGAAAGTTGCTCAGTAAATTATTTCCCACCTGTCTACCTAGACGAATTGTTTCTGTCACTTCTGGTTTGTTAGCTATCCAGACCAACTTTGTTTTTCCAAATGAAACATCCTCTATATAATTGCATATTTGGATTCTACGTAAAATTCTGAGCAGATTTCATGTGGTATACCTTATACCCAAGTTCAACTGTTTTGAAAATATTGACAGTTGAAAATGAACTTTTTTGCAACTTTAACAGGCTGTAAAACCTATACGGTTAAGTTTAGAGAAAAACCGATCTTACATTCTTAGATTTTCATAAACTATCATTTGACACCAACTTTGAATTTGATTCATGATTGAAAATTCCAATTAAATTTAATCTCCAGTTGGTGTCAAATAATATTTTATGAAAGATAAGAATGTAAAATCGGTTTTCCTCTTAAATTTACCGTTCAGGTTTTGCAGCCTTTCAAAGTTGCAAAGAACTTAATTTTCAACTGTCAATATTTGAACTTGGGTATACGGTATATCACATGAAATTTGCTCAGAATTTTACGTAGAATCCAAATATGCAAGCACATAGAGGGTGTTTCATTTGAAAAAAAACAATGTTGGTGTGGATAGCACCCACACGTCTAGGTAGACATCGATACCAATATTCTAATAGGACGTAACCCCTAAATCCAAAGTTTGTCAGGAGGGGAAATAAACGTATATTTTTTTAAGTATTCGAAGGAAGCTTGACTATATTTTATATATATATATATATATATATATATATATATATATATATATATATATATATATATATATATATATACTATAATATTTTCAGTTGAATGTTTCATACGATATACTAGAATTAAAGACCCATTGAACTCATATTCATTGAAAACGCTAAATCCCAAAAGTTGTGGGATACGTCCTATTAGAATATTGGTATCGACATGTGGGAAATAATTTACTGAGCAACTTTCATTGAGGTCACTTCTTCGTATACGAGGTAGGTAATTAAAAATTTACGGGTATTATGCGCGACTTTTTTGCCACTCTGTATATATTTAATAACGAGGTGACCAAACCTGACAAGCAAACTCTAAAACAGACCTAACATAAGCACAGTATAAAGCCCTAAATCTTTTCAGATCAGTGAAATCCTGCAGAGTACGCTTAACAAATCCTAAAACTTTTAAAGCCTTGCTAGTTATGTAATTATTGTGATTATTGAATGAAAGTTCTCTGTCGAAGGAAATTCCCAGATCTTTTATACAATCCAATGTCTCTAAGACCTCACCTCATAGATAGAAACGCATAACTCTGCCTTTGTTTTGTATTAAATTCCATCCCATTTAAGTTAAACCAAGAAATCAGATGATCAATGTTCTCATGAAGTTTTTCACAGTCTTCCATGGATTCAATGCATTTATATAACTTTGGATCATCTACATACAGAGTGCTGTACAACAGTAGAGAAATCATTGAACAGCAACGGAGACAGATGAGTTCCCTGAAGTACTCCGGAAGTTGCATGTATTTTCCTCAACAGAGGCACCCTTCATTTTAACAAACTGATATCTATTTCCAAGATAATACTGAGCTAGTTAGAAGACTGAGAAGGGTGAAGCCGTTCGAGCTAGTGAACTGAAATTGAAAAACACAACAAAACAGTGCTATAAACACATCAAAATTGTGATTTACAGTTTAAGCAAAGTGGGGAAAACTGTTGAGTGAACCTCAAGAATTGTAAACTTTATAGTAAATTAGGTTAAAACAAAATTGCTAATTAGTCTTACTGACTAGATTGTAATGTAATAAACACAATGTGTTTGACAAATAAAAAAAAAAAAAAAAAAAAAATTCCAAGATAACTACGAAACCAAGCAAGAATATTTCCAAAAAATCCCAAAGCTTGCAGCTTTCCGATTTACACCTCATGATTTACTTTATCAAACGCCTTGCTAAAATCAGTGTTTATGGAGTCGATTTGTCGTCTGGCTTCCATGAACTGTATTAGACTCTGTTTATATACCAGTAAGTTTGTAACTGTTGATCTGCCCTTGATTAACCCATGCTGATGTTCTACTAAAATTCCCTGAAGTTGGGGAACTAATTTTGAGTATACAATAGAGTCAAACAATTTAGGGAATAGGGAGAACTTGGTGATATAATCCGAAACCTCTGACTTGTTCCCACTTTTAAATACTGGTGTAATATATGACTGCTTCTAAGCCTCAGAGGAGATTGACGGAACACCCTACACAAGACGTATGATAAAATATACGCTGAATTCTGTAGAAATCCTACTGCGACATCATCAGGGCCTGCACCTAATTTATTAGGTACTTAATTTCATTATTGCATTAAAAACATCAATCTCATTTATATCGCAAACTCCTATATTAACTGCATCAGGAATAACATAATTATATTTATCACAGTTTCTATCATTATTAGTGATGAGCGAGACTGGTCTTGGTCTTGCGGTCTTGATCTTGGTCTTGCAGAAAATGCAAGACCAAGACCACTATTAAACTGCAAGACCAAGACCAAGACCGAGAAGTGCAAGACTTATGCAAGACCAAGACCGAGCATGCAAGAGTCTTGCGGTCTTGCGCTTTTGTTCCATTTTTTTCTGAATATCACTAAAATTTAGTATGTACCTATTTGATATAGTTGTTTGTAGTTGAATATAACATATCTAACTATTGTCATAGGCTCTGTTACTGGTATTGGGGCCTACCCTATCCTAAAACTTTGGAGAAGATAAAGAATTCCCACAAACAATTATCAAAAATATCTAAATTTCGTAAATCGAATTGGTGTTTAAAAGTAAAAGATTTTTCTGTCCATAAAATTTTTCATTTGCTGAGAAATGCATAAAACTGATGTACACTTTCTTCATTGAGCAATCATAATTTGTAACGGGCTCCCAGTGACTTAGATATACTATTAAAAGAATAGTTGCATGAGATTATCAAGAAAATAGATAGATACTTACATTTCAACTCAATTATGAATAGGCATAAAAAAATCAAATGAAATGCTCGTTTTTAAATAAAATGGTTCTTGTGTTAGCGCCGCCCGCAATTAATTGTAAATTTCAGTGGCGCACCCATGGGGGGCCAGGTCGCTATCCAAGCCTGTATTTTTACGTATAAGAAAATGTGGCAACATCAGGGCGTTGCACCCTGACACCTCAATTTTTTGTTTAGATTTTTAAACACAATCCATATCCTATATGTAGGGGCCCCCCAAACATATTCTCTGGGTGCGCCACTGGTAAATACAAATAAAGATGTTTTAATATTACAGGGACAAACTTAAACAAGTGATCCCTTAACTCCCAATATTTCTTTGAGCACTTTTTACTTGAAAAAATTGCCCAATTCAAGTACTTGTTAAAATTTGCTGCTGTGGTAGAGGTACTCAATATTGAAAAGCCAAAATTTAAACATTTACTTACTTCAAGTGGCATGAAAAAAGATTTTTTAAAAAATTTTCTTTGTTAAAATTGCCTCCAGTAAAAATATACCAAATAAATGCAAGACTTGCAAGAGTCTTGCTGCAAGACCAAGACCAAGACCAAGACTGGACCCTGCAAGACCAAGACCAAGACCACTTATTAGACTGGCAAGACCAAGATCAAGACCGCATATGCAAGACCAAGACTAGCCCGGTCTTGGTCTTGGTCTTGCATTTGCTCTTCACTAATCATTATAAATAGAAGAAAAAAATCGGCAAAGAAATGTACAGTATGTATCAAACTATCTGCTGTTTCACCATTATAGGACATATTTGCTGGCACTTCAAATGGTGAACAAATTTCCAGAAAGCTTTATTGTCGTCTATTATTGAGTCTTCTACTCAGGAGATGTAATCGCTATAGCAGTTATTTGTTAACTCTTTACATGCTGTTCTCAGCTGAGCAAACACACTATAGTTTGCTTCTGTATTTTTTTTTAAATTTTTGATGGGCAATTTTCTTATTAAATATGAGTTCTTTAAGTTCATTTGAGTACCAGCAGGGTAACTTTAAAATATCCCCAAAAACATTAACATTCAAATCCACATTTTCAGCATTAAGTATAGTTGATCCCATCCAAATCAGCCCAGATAATCATTTATTGCCGTGTAGTTGGCCAATTTAAAGTTGAAATACTCGATAGTTGTAGTCAATGGTATCAACATGGACGCACCTATTTCTAGTATGGTGTTTGGTGTATGGTACATTGTTGACAAGTTGTTTACCACTAAATGTAGACAAATGATAGTTTACGTGTAAAGGAACAACACTGCTGGTCAGTCGAACAGAGCTGGTTGCTTCTGGCTGCTTTACCGATAGCTGGGGATATTTACGACTAAAATATAAACCAAGACTCTGATGACAGCTTGTCCGTTTATTTGCAATTGACACAAAGTGGACAGTCTCTGGATCATTATCTTATCCCGTTTTTTTTTTTGTAATAGTATGAACTTTTTAATTCAATAATAGAATTAATATTTTCGCCCCCGATTGAAGGTGAAGTGACACATGATAGAGATTACCTACGTACTTTGTCTCTTGCCTTATCCCTCTGATACTAATGCAGTTGTAGGAGAAATATCTTCTATGTATCTAGCTCACAAGCCCAAACAAGAAACGCTTCAAGAAATTACATTATTTTATTTTATTGTAATCGATACGTTCACGCTTCAGCAGCTGTCGATGTCGATATGATGACAATAATTTATTTCACATGCACTGTTTCGCATATAATTGCTTATAGCCCCCTTCACAACTGTGGTAGTGAAATTGCAAATTAAATTAGACTGAGCGTTCAAGGCTTTCTCACTATAAATATCCTTCCAATAAGCTCATATTTCCTTCATGTCTAAAAACAGCTACAGTAATAAAGTTGTTTTGATCAACCCTCCATTTTTGTTACAGCTGTCAAAGTAAAATAATAAAGTTGTTTTCCTAGCAATAAAATAAATCCTAAAACCAACTGAAGCACGTAAGTACTTAAGTCATGCCAATCTGTTTTTAAACGCGCGTCACTCCATTTTAACAATTCATCAAAAACTAATATTTCCTGTTTCGTCAATAATTTTCCGAACTTAATGAGCTAAACGTTCAAAATTAGCGTTAAGAAGGCGTATCTCTCCGATCTGTCAGATGATTATCTGGTGGCTGTTTCTGTAGCTGGACCGTGAAGAAGAAGTCTCGAAATCTCGGGCGCTGGCGCCCCGGTGCTCCGCCCCGCAATACGAGATCTTGTCGCACCGAGTCCCGCTGCGAGTAGCCCCCTTTTGTGAAACGCCGCTGACCCGTTTTGCGTCGATATGCCGAATTTTCCATTAGTTATGCCTAATAAGGGCTGAAAACGATCGCATAATTGCCGGTCAAACTGAGGCAAAATAAAAATTGATTTTTGACCAGAACTGTCCGAGATTTCTAGATGAATAGATAAGAGATGTCGTTAAGATTTTTGGTGTCTTTTGTCGGGTATTTTGGGCAAACATTCAAAAAATGTTCAATAACTTGGAACTGTCTTATAGCGAATGAAATTCAGTGATCTTATATTGATGGTGAGCCCAGTGCCGCCCCTATCTCAAAACCAAATTTTGCACACGTTCCTCCGAGAGTACAGCACAAAACAATTATATTTTACTAACCATTACAACTAACCCGAGGAATAATTCTGCAATAGTACCTGAGGGTACATTTCGTCAGTACAGCGACCATCAGGGTAATCGTAGACAAAATCTGGATTCATCAAAAAAAAGAACTTGTCTGTATTGATTGATGTAAAAAATATTTGTTGCAGGCCTTCGATCGAATACACCAATTTCATTCAGACGTCTTTTCACGATCTTATTAAACATATTCACTTGCCGAACTCCTTTAGGTCAACCTCCATGTAGTTGGAACGGCGGTCGGATTGCGAAGCAAATCCATTATCTCCACTTCCTAACGAACAGGTGCATTATAAGCACTTATCGATACTTCACAGCTAACATTGAGAACCGTTGTTGAAACACGTACATACACTGTTTTTGGCACAGATTCGTACCGCTCAGGTTTCAAGTATACAAGTGATTGGAATCCGTTTGTAACACATAAAGACCTGTGTTCCTTTTGTCGGTGAACAGTATTGCAAAAAGGACCACATACGATGAGTACAGGTGTTTTGGTTTTTTTCAATTTTTTAGCCATTCACGAAGATCGTGGGAGAAAAGCAAAGTTCCCATCAAGTCTATAATCATTTTTACCAAGTTTTTGAAATAACTTCTTCCTCTTTACGGATAATAATTTTGAAATTTTGGAAGTTTCCTCACGGATTCTCACAGCAGCGTAAGTAAATAGACAGCAGTTGTACCTTGTCACGCTGCACAATTACTTCGATTTGTACTGCTTTAAGAAGACGTGGCTGTTCCCTTTTCTTGTCCACCAGTTTCTTCAAATTTGGAATCTTGTTGAACACTCAGTTGAAGATAAATGAAAACTAAATACCAACTATTAGCCATGATAGAATAAATTCAAAGTGCAGGTTAAAATGCGCAAAAGAAATCAAAAACACAAAGATACGTTATTGTTTGCCTTCAAATTTTCACTCACTGTATCTTTTCCAACTTACCGTTCAGTCTCTCCTTCAGCATCCTCTCCTATAATTTTGCTACTGTGCTAGCTAGCGTTAAGATAGCGTATAGATACCTACCTCTACAGTTTTTGCTTATCTACTCCTGACCAGTGTATTCAGTATCAATTTTCCCTGTAATTTCGTGTAAGTCCATATTCAGTTTTCATAATTCCTGTCATTTCCTACTCCTCCAATATTTCACATTTCAAGATTAATTACACTGGGTCTCTTCCTCTGTTCTTTCAAACAAGGGCAAAGTATCCTTGTAACTTTTTTGCTTTTCCTATCCAGCTATTTTATTTATTTTATAATTTTTCTTTTTGTCTTTTTTATATTTTCCATAGGAAAGGTGTGCACTCCCTATTCTCCTCATTATTGTTTCTTATGTCTTTTATTCCTTTTCATTGTATTGATCTACTTTATGAGACCATATACATAATGTTCTATCCCATTTGTAGGCTTCTCCGTCAATTGCAAGTTTTTGGTATACGATTTTCAACTTTTCTCTGTCATTTTCTTGGTCCTCACTTTGCATAAATAATTTTCTGGACTTGGTTTTCTTCCTTCGTCATTTCATTGCTTATCTTCTCTTGTAAATGTTTCAGTTTATTTTCACTTCCTATTATCTTGTTTCAAATCAGGTCTCTTTGAGCAAATATATAGGCGCATTTTTTCAATCAGATTCGAAGCAGTTTTAACAATTTTTCAAAAATATTGCTGCAAAATTGAGCATAAGGAAGCAAAATTAAAACAATCCGGAATGAACTCCTGATAACTATTTGAACTACATTTAAATTTCAAAATTGTGTACCTAAGATATTCATTGATTGGTTGGATAACGATCTCTATTAATTATAGCTTGGGTGGTCAATTAAGTGACATTATTTTCTTTTGATTATTCAATTATTGACTTTATTAATGAAGTATGATTGATGTTGCATGTTGGTGGTCAGGATGGTCAATAAGAATGGCTTGTTAGAGGATTTCAACTTACAAACAACGGAGAGAACAACCAATAACTTTCATACCATTTGAAAATGACAATACGAACAATTTTTTTTCTCTAGAACATATAAGATTCGAATCTTTTTTTTTACATTTGTGGCGATTTACTTATACATGGTGATAATGTGTCCTTAATGAAGGACCATTGTGTACATCCAGGTGCAAGTAGCGAAAGGTGCAACAGAAGAAATCTGAAAAAAGTAATTTAAGAAGAATAAAAATATTTTGGTCTAATATGGGGTGTGACGATGTGCCCATTCTTTTGAAGCGCCCGACAAGTTAAATTTATTGTTAAAATTTTTTGAATCGATATAACTTTTCGTTGGATATTTGAGGGAAGCCTTAAGAGGGTGTCTCTGTCTTACAATGTAAATGCAATATGGCCTAACTTTCTCAACAAGTCAAAAAAAGTAGCTAAAGAAGGCAACTAAAAAAAAGTTACATTTACACATTGTTTAGCGAGCACGTTGCTATAATGCAAGTTCAAATTTTTATTTACAGTTTATCCATGTCTGATAAAAAAAAGTATCAAAAAGACAAACGCTTCAGAAAATAATTACGATGATTACGATAAATATAAAAAAAAATTGGCAAATTACATATAAAAGCCACTTCATGTATGCATAATAAAGATGCAAAGAGCGATTTATTACTGCAAATCCTTTACCACAAATTTGATAATAATAAAGAAGAAAATAAAAAAGATACAATAAACTTATCATTATTTTAATGAAACCGTGGCGGCAATAAGGCAGCGCTAACCATTCCAGTGGAAATTGCGCCTAAAGTGGCTCAAAAAATAATGACTTAATTTTCTGAAAGTGGTTTCATGCCGATAATTCGCCTAAAAATTACTTAAACTGCGCTTGTCGGTGCCTATAAAACAAATTAGTTTCCACGCTTGATACCAATTTAGTCGGATTTTCCAATATCTGCGGGTACAAAATAATAATAAAGAGCTTTGCCAATCTATTAACTAAATTGATTGAATGTTCAAAATAATGTCAGGGAAAGGCTAAAGAGCTGACGTAAATATTAATTGTGCTTCAGTTATTGTTTTATCCTATTTGTGTAAAATGTTTCTATTCCAAATATTTTCATAGTCATCTAGTCAAACACAAAAAAAAAAAACATCAAAAGCAGCTGCCCTCCAAAGGCCATTAATAAATTATCAGCTTCTCATTATAGGAAAACGTCCATAAAACGATTTCTTCACGAAATATTCCTCCACCCACTTCCTGCGCATCACGAGGAGAAGAAACCTCATTAATTGGTCATCGACAATAAATTAATATACAATAATTAATCGCTGGCTTTGAATCATTAGCGCCGTTTCTTGAAGCAGTTAATTGGTAAACAGGTAAGGAAGGCACTTGGGAATCGTGAGATCTATGTTTCCTCGTATAGAAGATATAGGGGCGTATTGGAATTAAAATTGATGTTGGAACTTTGTTGCATTTAATATCAAATAAATGAAATTGTAATGGTAAATACTAATTGATTTTGTGTTCAATATTATTTTATCACTAGTTTAATTTATTCAACAGCAGGGTGAGCTAATTGAATTTTCTATTACTCGTCTCCATTCCTAGCTGAATATTGTCAATATAGTGTCTGCGTTATTCAGAGTGAAAAAAATAATATATATCATGAAACCAAAGGAAAGGCCAGAAAAATTAAGGAAAGAAACCTATTGACGTCGTATCCCTAGATTTTGAGAAAGCTTTTGATAAGGTTCCAATCAATCGTATGTTATACAAACTTCAGCACTATGGAATACGTAACAACGTATTGGGTTGGATCCGAAACTTTCTAAACGATGGAACGTATCAGGTTAGAGTTAATGGAGCTTATTCGACCCGACATAAGGTATATAGTGGAGTACCGCAAGGCTCTGTACACAAGCTAACTCGGTGGCCTACCTGATGAAAGAAGCATTCAAGAACCACTCAGTCACTACAACCCTACAAATATATGTCATTCATCAAACCCATGCTAGAGTATGCTCAGTCAGTTTGGAATCCCTACTATGCCAAGGACACTGACGCATTGGGAAGAGTTCAAGGAAGAATCACTAAAATTCCACCAGAAATTCGACACCTGACATACGAATACCGTTTGAAACGGTTCAACCTAAAAACTTCACGTGACACGAGATCAAAAGGGGATTTAATTATAACCTATAAAATCCTAAGTAATCACTACTCCGTCAATATGAATATGTATACTCTAAGTGCCAACCACAACCTTCGAGGACACTCGAAGTTTGGAGAAAGAGAGATGTTTTAAACTCCTCAGAAGAAATTTCTTGTGCAACAGAGTGGTCTATACGTGGAATTCGTTGAGCGAAGAAACAGACGCAGTACTCAATACCAACTCATTCAAGACACACTGGTTCATTATCCTTGAACACAACACAACTTCCGAATTGACAGTATACAGCAGCTCTAATAATAATAATAATTAACGTCTTCAAAAGGGAGAACTCACACAAAAAAGAAATCACGAAGCTGATGGACTAACAAGGAAGTATTATAGAAGACAGAGATGGAATATTGCTTGTGGCAGAAAATGTCCATAGGGCAATACCTATGCGAAGCAGAAAGCAACAACGAAAATAACAAACAAGCAACTGAAAGCGAAACATCCAAAATTCTAAATGTTGCGTCTGGAGAGATTCCTGTTTTAGAACAGGAAGAAATTGCAAAAGCACTAAGCCAATTAAACAACGGAAAAGAAAATCCACAAGAATGAACGATGTGCTACCATAAATGCTGAAGGAGGCAGGAGAATACATGGTAAAACAACTGGTTACATTTCTAACATAAGTGAAAATACCACACGACTGGAAGACTCTCATCGTCGTTCTGATATACAAAAAAGAAGACCCAACAAATCAAATTATTTTTCAATTTAAATTTGAATTTGAATTTGATATCTTGAAAACTATAGACCAATAAGCCTCCTGTCTCACATATACAAACTGTTCATGATAATAATCACCAACCGCCTAAAAAGGAAATTCGATGATTACCAACCTAAAGAACAAGCAGGCTATAGAAAGAGCTACAGCACTGTAGAACATTTTCACATAATAAGAATACTAAATGAAAAGACGACTGAATTTAACATTACCTACAACATCGATTTAAGGAAAGCCTTCGACACCGTCAAATTCTGGACGATAGAAAAATACTCAAAAAGCAACAAAAATAAAATTAAGAATGCATGAAGATACAAACAAATAAGTGAAGATCAAAAGAGCTAGGCGTAAAACAGGCGATATAATATTATCACCTAAGCTGTTCACAGTGTTCACTCTAGTCGTTGAAGATGTGTTCAAGGAACTACATAGAAAAAATGGAGAAATCAATATATCTGGAGAAAACCTCAATAATTTAAGATTCGCTGATGATATCGTAATATTCGCTCCCAACGAAACAGACTTAGAAATCATGCTGAAAGAATTACTCCAAGAAGATCAGATTAGAAATTAACATATCAAAAACAGAGTATATGACAAATGAGCAAACAGATAGGGACACATTAACCATAGAAATAGTTGAAAAAAGTAAACTCCTACAAGGACAGGAAACAGGCACGTATCCAGGATGTCGTTTCGGGGAGGGTCCAGATCCTGAGTGTGTGTTTTGATTTCTCGTGTTGCATTTTATTTCAGAGGATAGTCTTTACCCTCTTTATAGTCAAAAACGACCTCTCAACGGTAGCAGTAATCACTGATAGGATGGAAAAAATAGTCAGTAAATGACAAATGATTAGGAAAAAGTTTTTGATGCATATTTCAAGGACCTTGAGTGTTTTGAGGTTTATTTCTTTAGAAAGTTAATTGCACCATTACTAAATTCATCTTGGGGGAATCAAGACCCCCTGAGCCCCCGCTAAATACTTACCTGTTAGGAAATAACACTGGAATGGACAGCGTATGTGCCACATATTCCGGTTCAAGTTTCCGTTGAAGCTGAACGCTAAAGTCTACAACGAATGTATTCTGCCAGTAGTTGCCTATGAAAGCGAAACATAGACTCTCACAAAGAGAATCCTAAATAAGCTGCAAGTACATCAAAGAGCAATCGAAAGGAGAATGATAGGTATTACACTAAGGGATCACAAGACCAACAAGTGGATAAGAAATACAACAAAGGTCGAAGACATTACACGTTTAATATGGAACTGGGCCGGGCCACGTACCAAGAAACACAAGCACCAACTGGAGTGGAAAAGTAACAAGATGAAGACCCTGGGGAAGGAATGAAGAAGCGTCGGCAGGCTTCAATAATGCTGGTATGACATCAAGCGAACAGCAGGACTAAACTAGTTCCAGGTGCACAGAATAGAAATACCAAAATCTGAGAGAGGCCTGTAATCAGAGGATAGAGAACGGCTAGGAAGAGATATGATTGAAGCTTAACACCACAACTTTACTAGCAATGATTTCCAATATTATTCTTAAAATGCAGTCAGGTAACCTAAGCAATGACAATAATTGTCAGAAACCGCAGAAATATAACTCAGAGTGGCAGTGGAGAGAGATTTAGTGCGCTACAGATTTAGTGCGCTACCAATGTAGACCAGTGTTGCTAAAAGACCCGAATATATACAGTGTGTCCCGCTTAAGGATTGACCACCCTTCTAAAATTTAAATTTTTTAACCGAATCAATTTATTTTGTCTTCTATCTACTTGACTTTGGCACTTATTAGGCTGGTGTACAGGGTGTCCACACTTATAGACTCAAATTTCAATAAGTACTAGTACGGATTTTTCCATAAAAAATCTGATAGCAGATTCTTGTTAAGAATGGTCTAAAACCCAAATGTACTAATTTTTGTTACAATACGATACACGGTGATCACTATAAATTTCCAAAATTTCACGGACCAAACCGCAAAAATGTCATATTTTGAAGCCTTGAAAACAACGAAACTTGATACAACATAGTTTAAGAACATCCCTAACCAAAACTTGCAGTAAGCTTGTCTCAAAATATGACATTTTTGCGATTTGATACATTAAATTTTGAAATTTTTTTGTGATCACCCTGTATCGTATTAAAACAAAAATTAGTACATTCGGGCTCTAGACCATTCTAAACAAGAATTCGCTATCAGATCCTCTCTAAAAAAATCCTTAATAGTAGTTATTGAAATTTGAGTCCATGAATGTGGACACCCTGTACACCAGTACAGCCGCAGAAATAAAATTATAAGCCTAATAAGTGCCAAATTTGAGTAGATATATGACAAAAAAAAAATAAAAAATCGGTTGAAATATAAAAAAAATTAGAAGTGTAGTCAGTCCTTAAGCGGGACACACTGTATGTAGAGGACTTTATCTCTAACTACATAAAATGATTTATCATTTATATTTTCCAGACAAGACTCCAAGGAGAAATAATGACAACAACAAAATCCAGCCACATTCTCTGGATAACGAAAATCACTTTCACGGTGAAATGGAAGATAAACCTACTCACCAAATACTATTCAATCTTGGAAAGTTACATACTTCTATGCATTAACAAGCACTTCCACTGACGGAAGAATAGAGCAAATATACATAATATCGTACACTTGGCCAATCATAAAACTGGTACAGGCTATTTTTTAAATTTGCTCAATGTGAGTCTGGCTTAACAACAAAAAGTTTCTACTGAAAAACTTGGGTAAGACAGTTTTTGTCAATGTCGAATGTCAAATATATTGGCGGCAGCATTTTGTTTGATTTAAAGATGACATTCACTTGACTCTTTTTGTCATTTTTGCGAGGTGATAAAAAAGGTCGATTTACACAATATATCACAATAGGCAAATGTATGTACCAGTTTTATAATTGACCAAATGTACAGGGTGTCCAAGATTCGATGGTTTTTGGGGGGTTTCGGGTATATCTAAAGGAGTTGGAAAAGATATGAACTCCACTTGCGAGCCTCGATTTTCAAGAGAAATTGCATGGTGAAAACCGCATCTCGATATCTCTAGTCGTTGCTACGAGGGGTTTTTGAAAAGTTTGGAGTTTGGCAGGGGGTCTATAACTTTTCGTAGCATAAAAATGAATCAAGATATCGAGATGCGGGTTTCACCGGTCAACTTCTCTTGAAAATCGAATCTCGCAAATGGGGGTCAGTTTTTTTTCAACTGTTCCAGAAATACCCGAAAAACTCTAAACCACTCATAAATTAAAAGGTGGTTACTCGGAGCATTACGCTGGAATCGTTCAGAAATCAAGAGATGTCGTGCCCAGAGTGCGCCCAAATTACCCCACTCAGGGACTGGGTTGAAAAACGCCCCGCGGTTTTTTCCGGTTTTGACGTGATTTTAAAGTTATTTTCATTATGATTATTAGAGATGGAATCCTCTGAGATGGAGTCGAAAAAGATGAATATCAACAATCTTGACTTTGCCGTTGTGTTGAAAAATAACGAGCTCCTTGTTGACGACGGTTCTATAATTATTCGACATATAAAAGGTTAGTTATTTCACTGTCTGAAGCACTTTCTCCAGATGAAGGATGTTCCAGCAGGACCTCTTTTGATAAGAACAAAATACATGCACTTCTCACTGCCATTTTTAAAATTGTAGTGCTGAACTTGCATCGTAATTCATAGGCGTATTTTAGCGAGAGTTTTAACCCAGTAGTATGTTTGTATTTACTTGGGATACTACATTTTAGCGATCATGGCTAATATACTATGACGTCACAACATAAAACAACATAAAACTCGGCTGTAAACATGTAACCATCCTACGAGGGATAGTTACTGGTTGTAGTATGTTAGTGCAACTTTTTCTAATACACGAAATGAGCATAAATGAGCCAGATAGCTGACTACGATAACCGACACAGTTCTTTTCATTATAAATGGATTATTGTTTTTCCCCATTTTGCCGTGGTTTTTTGTGAGTTTTTTTACAGGTTTTTTGCACAAAAGTGTAATTTTTTTTTTTTTTAGCATGGGTTCCCCATAAAATTCAGATATTCCACAATCTATCGAAAATCTTCACTAGAGAAATAATACATTGAAATTCGAAAACGCAAAATTTGGCAAAATTCAATAAACCCAAATAAACAACGATCTTGGCGTCCTCTTTTAGACCCTTTGTCAAATATACTCTACCTGTCATTTGGGTAACTATGACGTCATGAATCGTAGTATGTGTAGTATGATGTTCACTGGTTGCTAAAATATGTCTCAAGACATTGACATTTACCGCAACGCTTCAATACGTTCAGAAATAGCGCACCCAGAGTGCATTCCAAGTGATGACGTCAGAACACTCTGACAAACAACTACTCTACTTTGACACTCCATTTCTAAACGCACTCCAGCGGTTATTTTATTGATACAGTTGGTTTTAATCGTAGCGGCAGACTTCAAATATAGCAAAAACGTTTCAAATAATGATAGAAGCAAACCACTTGGTATAGTTGGTCTATGTACATAAACAATCGATTTGACCGGCAGCACCTTATTTCAAGTGGCGTCAAATTCAAAATGGCGGCGTATTTCCAAAATTTTTGATTTCAAATGTTGTTTTTGCTACGAGCGTGGGGAAATAACATTTTCCGTACTATTTTCAGTGCCGAAAATCGATTTTCCGCACTGTTTAACAATGCAAAAAATGCAATTTACGCACGCGCGTTGAAGAAAAAAAAAACCGCGCGGCTGTCAAAAAAATAATAATAAATTACTACAAATTATGTAGGTATACTTATTTCTTCGCGTCTGCTATGCGGCGTTCGGTGAACGGTAGACTCGTGCGGAAAAATTCATTTTCTGCACTTTTTAGATAATCTATTCACAATCTGTAGTCCAAAGGTACAGGTAAAATTAATCACCTCTCAATGCTATTTGATTGAAAGGTGATTAAATTTACCTGTACCTTTGGACTACAGATTGTGAATAGGATATATTTTTGTTTTGTGGAAAATGTTTTCTAATTAATTATCTAAATAGGTAAATATACTTTGGAATCAAATTAAAAAAAAAAACAATACTACAATAAATGAAATTAAAGCAGGCGCCATTTAATTTTCTTTCAATTAGGTACTAGTTGCGTGCAAATTCCCTACCAGACCTACACGCGCAAAATATAAAGCAAGTTCGTACAGAAGTGGCAAGTAGTAAGCACTGGAAGAAAGTTTTGTACAGTTTGGTAATCCTTTTGAAGGGCAAGTAACGTTCCTTGTTGCAACTGACACGAGGGTTATTGTTGATCAGGAATGCGTAAAACCCCTATACAATGCTGAAAAAGAAGGTTTAAAGACATACGTGTAAAAGAACGAACTTTGAGCAAAACCGTTCCATTGTATGAAAACATTGAAGAAAATTTTCTGCCTATTTTTGCATCCAAAAAGACGATGAGAAAGTCTGAAATGAAATGTACAATTCAGTCACTTAAACTTGACTACCAGCTATTTTCCAGACTATTCATTGCGAGTCTTCTCCGTGACTTGGATTTAAATACATTCTTTCAGTATGAACACCAGCAATGCCCACCATCTCTATCTCAAAACGGAGAATTACGACATGGCCAAAAAGTGACCTCACCAATATTTTTGAAGGTAATCTGTTTTTAATTACGTGTATTAAGTTCAACCAATTTACTTTTCTGTTTTTGTGGAACTGGTACCTAACGGTACTGATCCAAAATTATGTGATGGTATTGTTTACGACCGACGGAGCAGCTCCTCTCCATTTTATTGCTCCTCGTAATAGCAAAACATTTCAAGAATATTTTGAATTATAGAGCTAAAACCTTACGTTGAAAAAGATGCCGCAAAAATGGGAGCTAAGCGCATCGATCTTGTTTGGGATCAATATTTAATTAATAGCATTAAAAATGCTGTACGCCAAGAACGAGGACATGGCATTTTTCAGCAAAATCTTTTATTGCAGTAGAAGGCAAAGTAGCATATGTTACCAACATAGGTGACACAATCCACTCGTCAGCAAACATGAATTCGTCACTCAGTGGTCTGAAATGTAGTAATAAAGAGGAAGCAGATGACAATGATATTACATCTAAAGGACACGGTGCAGCAAGGCTCTCAGACTCTAGTAGTATGCGGACAGTTTATACTGATGTAATAGTACTGTATAGCTTTTTACTCATGACTCAAATCTCTTGGTACCCAAAATCTATGGGTTCTCTTAGAGACGATATTTGTCAGTACACCTTATACCAGGTGAGTCGCTCTCTCCTCTAATCTACAAAATACCATTAATACACTTAACTTAAATAAATTCATATCTTAGATATTCTTGGCGATAAAGCTAGTGTTCTTCCGGGGTTACATGCTTTTACAGGGTGTGATACAGTGTTTTTCTTTTATTACAAAAGAAAAAAGTTTTTGTGGAAAACATGGAATTCTCAAAGCAATAATGCAATAACTAAAGCATTTAAAGCGAATTCATGCCCACTGCCTTGAAAAGGGCAAAATGAGAACACCTCTATGGTCTGTTCTTTCAAGTATTTGGGAGACTTGTCAAGAACTAGCTAGATGCTGTAGTGAAATAGGATGCAGCAGTAATCGCTGTAAATGCAGAAGACGTGGCCTTCCATGTAGTCTGCAATGCACTTACTGCAAAGACATGGTGCACCAACAAGATAACTGAAAAGTTAGTACTTTCAAATATTTTCATTTTAAATTAAAACCAATTCTTAACCATTCCTATTTTGTTTTGTAGTTTGGAAAATTCGGAAGACTAGGAATACCTACTATCCTTCCAATTATTTCTATGTTCTATGCTTTCATGAACTTAGCTACACCGCCATTTTGAATAGTCACCCGAAATTGTGATTTTATTTTGAAATGTGCTTTTATTTTACATTATTGAAGTACTAATTTGGTTTTTATTTGATTTTAATCCCATTAGTCCTATAAGAAAAAACTTCAGTAGCGTCATTTTGAAAAAATCCGCCATCTTGAATATGACGCCACTCCTGATAGGGTGCTGCGGGTCAATTTAAATTATTATATGTAAGGAAACTTTCTCCCAAGCGGTTTGCTTCTATCACGATTTGAAACGTTTTTCCGTGTACCGCTACGACTATTTAGAAAATCAACTAGACTCCGAATACCTTGGAAAGTTTGAACGTTCCTTTTGAAAATGCGTTAAGCACTCGAGTCGCTCATAGTGCACCCCCCTTTCCCCTGATGCACCCAATTTGCGGGAGATGCAAGAAACCCTTTTGGGTTATTTTAAAATTAAAAAATAATGATATCTGAATTGTGTGTTTTGAAGTGACTCCGAGGAGCTCTAGAGCGACACGTTCGGTGTAACTCGATGTATAAAAGGAATACAGTACCTATCTCCAGCAAATTGTTCATTTTAGCTGTGGGAAATATCTTCGAAAAAATTTCATGTGATGAAAGTGATCTTGAGAACTCAAAAACTAAATATTCAAATTATTTCGAATACACAATAAAATCGGGAAGGGAAAATACCGACCCTGTATACAGTTATAGAAAACCAATTAAATATTTTTATTGATTATTTTTTAAAACATTTTTATCTCATTGAAATTTAATATAATATAACGTCGAACCCTATAAAAATACCCAAATCACTCAGTTTATATGTTTGTGATTGATATTAGTCTTGACGCAATCATCAACATAAATCAATCAAATTGTATCGTCAAGGTTTATCGGATTCTCGTTCGAACTATAAAGAAATAATCTGAATCAATTAAACTTTATCGACGAATCTATTAATACCCTTAATGCCCCTTTTGCCTTCGTCGAGGTGGTACCCAGGCTTAAAAATCTTTTAGTTATTTCACCGCTTTCAGAGTCAAACACAGTATTTATCGTCGAAAATGACACAATTAATTAGAAAGTTATCACGTCATATAAATACCCCGATAAAACGTAAATCATGTAATATTTTTTTTAATCTAAAATGAAATTGACCCGTTCGACACTAATTTAGAAATATTTTTAATTACTTATTTACATCAGTTAATTGCCTTGTCGACATGTAAGTGTGTGGTCTTTTTGCTCTTAATTGCTGATAAAGCAAAGCTTTATTGAAATAATTGTCGTAAATAGCGACATTTATTATAATGAATTATTTAGAGATATCAAACACCCTGCTTTTAAAAAGTTCAATTTTTAATTACCGTGATGATGAAACAGGCCAAAAACGTCGTAAATAATTTTTTGGGAATACAATAATATAATATTTCCAAATAACATCATCTCTTCCGCCACTTTTATAAGAAAACAACAATATTTTAATTATTAAACGGTGCTAACTTTTATCGTCAGATAATATGGTATTTTAATTTATTGGCATAAATAGAGGTCATATTATATGTCACCAAACTTACGAAATTATAAAATGATGAAAATATTAAAGAAAAGAATGAGTACCTACTACTAGGTAGTACTCAATAATTTGCCATTAAAAATATCGAACATGGTGGTCCATTTGAAATAATTTTTATTCTATTCACAGACAAACCCCTTTTGTTAATACGTTCGAGTATGATGTCTCTATATTCACAGCTAGAGTTGTTTTGCAATAGTCCCTGCTACAATAAAAGGCACAACTGGGTTCCCGTAAAACTCAAACCACAAAATAATGATCAAATAGGCCAACAAACACCCTTAAATGACTGTTTAATAGAGCAAACCGCTCCCATTCAATAAAAGCAAAAATACATCGATCACAACCACTGAATGAACAATTCCCAAATTATTGGGTACCTACCACAGATTCCAAAAATTCGAGTGGATTCCTTACAATAGTCAAAGTGTCATCTTTCTTTAGAGTTAGATACGGTACTCCAGACTTTTTGTCGGTTTTGTTCGGGCATGAATGGTGCTCTCGAGTCACGGGTGGCAAACGTTTCACCTTGGTGTAATGTCTATTGTATCGTGAAGTGCCCTTTTTGGTTCCAGCATTATAAACAGTATTACGACTTTTTTTCAGGTCTTTGAGCTGAAACAAATTTTTAAATTTAAATTTTATTATTGGCTTTTGTGTCGTCGACACACCTGGCTTTTAGCAAAAGGTGCTGGTCTTTAAATTTCTATTTTTGAAGCGCTATTGGATGGCACGTATATTTTATCAAGTAATTTAAAACCAATACTAAGCATGAATAATATTTTGTTATTGAGTTTATTTTCGATGCCTATATATGCTTACATCCTCGTAACAAATTTTTTGGCCCCATTCCATTTGAAATATGCAACAAACGGGCAGTAAAGTTATTTTTGTTCATTCTCAGGATACTGCAATCAACCGTATATCCTATATAAGCATTCAAGATTAGTCAAGCACTGATTTCTCTATACTAAAATTATTTATATTCCTTTTGCCATTCCATCTGCGATAATATTCTAGGTCGAAATGCCTTATCTAGTAACTGGTTAAATGAGAGTTGAAATATTTCGTTAAGAAGTAGAAAAAAAGCTCTAGGACACATATTTGTGGGATTTTTTTAAAAGTTTCAACTTCTCTAACCTCGAGGAAACTTCTTGTTGTTCTTGACAAACCCGGTGAAGACTTCAGGAAAACTGACCATGTCCCAAGATGTCCGGTGCGGACAAAATAGTGACTTTATTTATCAACACATAGTATTTTTCACACGGCCAGTAAATTGTTATAGTATACCGACATCAATATATGATACTGGTTCACCGAGCAAAAATATCCAACTGGGGCAATTTGAACGATATAGAGATGTCCTCAAGACAAATATAAATGCATGTCAGGTCGATGAGGGTGATTGGGAGGCTACGGCCGGCGAGAGAAGCGCTCACTCGTCGAGACGACAGACTCATTTTCTCTCGAACCTTCGAGACAACATGAGAGAGAGTGTATTCTCGTCTCGTCTCGTGCCATTACTGCACTTGAGTATCGAGTAAGTTAGGCACCAATGAGACTTAAAGAATCGTTTAATGCTAAATCGCATACAGAAGCAGAACGTTTTTTCTTAGTAATGGTAGTTTGAAATAAATAAACAAGCAGTTGAAGCCTTAAAAATTCATCGGCGAGTGGGCTGTTTTTAGTTGCATAGCAAACTTGAGTTTCAACCTCATGGTCCACCATGCTTTGGCAAAATTTGAAAAAAGAGCGAGGCAATAGTCAAATTCACTCAGTTACCTGCTCGCCTGAAGAGTGTCTATCGAAGGTCTTGATGTGGTGGTTACAAAAAAAAAAAAAACAGTCCACATTTTTTTTCAAATTTCTTTTTGACGACACACACTATGTTAATAAGCTAAAACTTACGTCATCTAATTGAGAAATTATTCCAAAAAGGGGTTATTTTTCTGGCCCCTCATATAATACAGCACACACCTAGTAATCTTATCTTCCCTATTATGCTAAAACATCGGGTTTGATTACTTTGGATTCAACTTTGAATGGCACTAATTGGGGTTATTAGATTTTTCAGATACGGTATTCCTTATTGGTGACTATGAATTGAGTCGAAAACATCTGGGTCACGAAGTTAAGCACCCGTTGTGCCCGTGGCAAAATTAAATCTTTTTGAACACCTGGAAATCCAAATAACGAGGCATTTTCCTCAAATAAGTTCGCGTTTCAAGGCGTTAAAGTGTGTGAAAGGAATTGGGAAGTATTTTCACATTCCTTTACTTCATGTGGAACACTAGTCAAAGGCAACGTTTCGACAACTATCGTCTTCCTAAGACCCTAAAATCATTCAGGTGGATTCGAGATGGACGGAGAAGGCACAAAATTTAGATAAAAAAAACTTACCAAATAATTGAAGGAGGCAGCCGAGGAGGCAGCATCCTCTCGAAGTTTTTATAAATGTATACTAAATTTAGAAAAAAGGATCTCTGTCAAACAACCGTCAAAAACGTCAAAATCTTGGCGTCAAATATTTGTAATGTTGCCACAACCTCACTTCATTTATGCAAGCCGTAACCAGAGAGTAGACAACAGAAACCATCAAACACTGTAAATGGAAAATTTGCCTTAAGTGGGTTCTTAGGGTCAAGTATAGCATATAATTCGTGCATTATAATTTGCTTCTTACAATACTCAATATACTACTATTACCGAGAAAATTTAACCTGATAAGGAATAATATTTTCGACTTTGCATGTTCAAAACAAAATAGATACCTAATTATTTCTCTTTATTAAATTATTGTGGCTTCTTATTTTATAGTTTAACAGTAACATTAATTGGTTTATTGAACTTTTAACTAGGTACATCTTTTTGATTTATGTAGGTTTTCTTGGGAAAACCCTAAGCTTGTTAAAGTTGAAACATTTCCCATTCACTTTAATGGGGAATTATGTTTATCAACCATTTTATAAAAGTTACCCTCTTTTAATGGTATTATCATATAACAAGATATGAAATGACGTTAAGTTGAGGGTTTTAAAATGTTTCGTATTTTGAAATGAGAAATACAAGTTTTTCTTGGAAATCTGTAAGAATCTTGAAAATTCGAACAAACTAGCTTTGTTCAATAGAAGCTTACTACCTGATTATAGTAAAACAGAAACAGTTTCTGTTTTGCATCTGATGTAATTTTGTTCGTTAAGGTCAGTTTTGTTTTTTTGAATTTCGACTATTATTTTTAGCATTTCCTTTCATCTAAGTCAATTTGATCTCCATGCAATTAGCAAGTATTTTAACATCTTCAGTGTCCTACCAGGTAGCTGATCTATGAAAAAAAATTGCAGAAAACCTATATGGGTACCTACATGGGCTGACAAAAATTGATATTCATTATTAAAATAACCATCACATGTGTTCGGAAACATAAAAATTCTAAGGTTTCTAGAAGAATTTTTTAATATCTTCGCTTATACCCGTAATACAGCTGTAAGCTATGTTAACAGCATACCTGTAAAATGTCATAAAAGATAAAACGTAAGATTTATGGTTGAGATTTCAAATTCCGAATGGTACCTATTTAGTTGTCTTATGATAAGCATCTCTTCAGTTTTAAAGAATTAATTTTGATTGAAAATACGATTATTGGAACAGTTATTTATTGATTTATGCTATTAATAATTTATTTTAATATTTGACACGTTTGTCGGTATCTTTCGCCAGCTGCATACATGATATCGATATCAAATAGCTTCTTTATATAGTCGAAAACAAATGATGCTTATCTAAAGACACCTTTTAAGGACCCTTGCCTTTGTAGACAACTTTCCAAGCTGCCATTTGTTGTGCAAAACTAACCATTCTTCCATTGGCCCTTGCAGAACTTCCTCGATTGGATGCGACTCTTAATCGATGGGGTATAAACTAATTTGATATTAAGTACCCTCCGCTTTACCACTAAATGGTTTCAGTAGTCCCTTGGCTCTTTCATTTGTCCGTGCACTGAAAAGTGTCTGAAATCTCTTCATGAAAAGCTATGAAACGTGTTATATTTGGGCAGTAACCATGACGACTCGTTCAACAATAAAAATCACAGCCATCTGCCCGGTTTTTATTGAGAATAAAATATCTCCCCTCATTATGGATCGTAAACGTTTTGCTAAATATACTGAAGTTCCAGTATATTATTTCATAAAGTGAAGCATTAATTTATTATACTTTTATGCGTACGTCAGGGCACAAATGGCTTCCCAGCCATTGTTACGAAATGATTAACTTTCGGCGTACCATACGAAAGAAAGGGACCCTTTCGAAATCTTGTTTGTAATTTTTAATGTAACCTTAATTGTAAAGTTTGTCCCATATGAATAGCTGTTTTGTAATAATTAAATATTTATGTAAAATTTATTAGGTACAGGTAAAAAGGTTTTTTATTTTTTTTACCCGGCCAGATATACTCGATGGGACTCAATGGGCCAATTAAAGTGCTTTGTAGTGGTTTTTTAGTGACACTTTCTTCTTTTTTATTTCTCGAGTTTAACGACGCTTGGGACATGTATATTTTAAACATGATTAATGTTCAATCGGATCATTAGGAACTAATTATGCTTAAACCAGTTTATAATGTAACTGATTGGACAGATTAACTACAAAGGTACGGACGAGAATTAGGTACCTATGTCAAATTGTACGAATCGATAATAGCATAATGGAAAAAAAATGTTTATTTTCTAATGCATGTTTCGGCAATGAATCAAATTTGGCCTTACTTGCTGCCTACACGCCGCATTATCCACTAGTTGAACTAGCAAATATGCATCCTCTTCATGGAAAATCTCTTGCTAATGGAGGATTATGAGTATTAGATCCTGATGGATCCAGAGCTGGTATAGTACCCGGAGCCACCACAAATGACGTGACGAAAATAGGCCTGGACATAACAGCAGTCTGAAAAATAACATGGCATGAGATTGGGAATACATATAAAGAAAACAAGTCTGTCATATTTTTTAGCGGTAACAAAAATGTAAAATATAGATTTGGAAGGGCTTTTATGATCAAAGAGGCACTAATCTCTGAAACGGAATGTTCATGCAATCGAAAAGCTCCGAAAGGTAACTGCAAAAATTATGGCAAAAGCCGTCGAAGATGTTTTTCGGAAAAGTAGAAGAAGAAGTGCAAAAACATGGTTTGACAAGAAATGTCAAAATCAGCTACGAGAGATACAAATAAGTCTTGTGTATTTATTTACCTTTATTCTTGATCTATTTGTGTTCTGGTTTTGGTTCTAGATGATCTTGGTTGATGATTAAACCAAGAAGAATTGGAATATGTTAATCCTTTTATCTTTCTTCCATAGCCTAATTCAACGTTTGGTTATTATTAATTGATTCGCTTAAGTTCGAAAAAAATAGAAATTGGTCTCTTGTGGATTCACGTATAATTATTCGAGCCTTTATCGAGGGACTTTATAATATACCTCCTATGGGAGGACAATATGTAGTGAATATCACAAGAGATTTGAGTGCAATCAGCTAATGATAGAAAATGGCTAACAACATCAATAATAATAATTATTATTCTATTGAATTTTCCAATTTTTTCCGCCTATATTCGAGATATTTTCAACACGATAATGTGAACTAGCTGGCACAAATAAATGTAGTATGGTACTTGGGTCGGGTAAGGCAAGTGAACAAGATCCTCACCATTGGGATTTTGGTTATTTAAGAGATAGACAGTCACTTAAATTGGGAAAGTTTTAGAGAATTTTATGCCGATTCAGAATCGTTTTTTAACTTTTAGTGAAAATCATTTATTTTTGAAATAATTGATAAAAACTGATTATCCTCGAATTTAATTTTTGTTCGTACTATCTCAAAAACTATTGATTTGACATCTGTCAAACTTTGACATTATTAGGACACATTTTTAAGAGGAATTTTTTGATAATGTTTGAAATCATCGATATTCTCTTGTTTTCATAATACTAGAAGCAACTTAATTTTTTCTTATAGCCGCCATTTGGGATTTTTATGTCATACGATAGTACTTTAAAAGGCCTTTTAATTGATGTATAACATATTGACAAAATTTTTATATTTGACGGAAATATCTGATTGAAACCTTTTTCAAAGGAAAAACTTAAAATCTGATAACGTTGTATGTAGGTACTTTTTTCATTAAAAAAAAACTGATATAACCCAAGAAAAAAATATCCTATCATCAGTAAGAAAAATATTTGTAAGCAACAAGAGAATAGATAATTTATAACTAAGAGATATGGATAAAAGTAAACAAATGTATCAAATGATTATCTACTACTCAAAAAAAAAAACGCCTCTAACTAAACTTATCTAAATTGTTCGATGTGCCTTCCATCCTGTTCAATACATTGTTGGCATCTTCTCTGGACAGCATCACACACACGACGGATAGTGCCACCATTTATAGAGATTAAAACATGGCGAGTTATTTCCTTTAATATTTCAATATTTTCTGGGGGTTCAAACTCACTCTTCGAGGTTCCCAATGGGTAAAAGTCTAGAGGCGGGATGTCTGGGGACCTAGCTGGCCAGAAAACTGGACCGCCACTAGAAATTATTCGGTCTTCAAAATGTTGCCCAAAGATTCGCTGAACCTCTCTAGTATTATGCTCTGGACAACCACCTTGCTGAAACCATATTCCTCTAAATTGGTTTTCGGGATACACAGTTCTTAAGGCTGGTATAATTTGATTGTTCAGCTTCTCTCCATTTAAGTTTTCATGGGAGTTGAAGGGGCCAGGAAAATTTCCGTCTATTTGTGATAATAGGATTCAGTTCCATTAAAAAAAAATATATATGAACCTACCTATCAATCCGCACCATACATTAAATCCGAACCGAATTTGGTTTCTCCGGTCCGCTACTTGATGTGGGTTTTCGGTAGACCAATAATGGCGATTGTGTTTGTTAAATATTCCACAATTAGAGAAACGAGTTCCATCTGTCCACAAAATTTTTCTTGTAAAGACCGGATCTTTTCGACATTTGTCCAAAAGCCATTGGTAAAACTGGAGTCTTCGGGAGTAGTCATTTTTATTGAGTTTTTGCACAATCGTTGGTTTGTATGGATGGTCATTTTCTCTAACAATTCGGTGAACAGTTGATTTTGGAATTACAGTTTCTCGATCTACTTGCCTGACTGATGTTTCCATAATTCCGTAATTCTCTCGTCTATTGGTCTATTCGATTTTTCTCTCTTTTTTTCTCAAAACTGCCATGGCTAAATAAATTTTGCAAAATGTTAGTGAAAATTGTTCGGTGAGGCTGCTGTGGCTCAGGAAAATGATCGACATAGAAGTCACTAGCAGCTTGAGTATTTCTGTTTGATTTGAAATAACACTCGATCATATCAACCCTTTCTTCATTAGAATAAACCATCTTGTTTTTAGGTAATTGTTATTTAATGCAAGTACTTTTTTTTTGGAAAAGCGTTAAAAAACTACTAAATATTCATCAACTGAGAAGCTTTTCAATCAATTCGGGATATGCAGGGTGAATCTGAAAGTGAGGGTTTTTTTTTTAACAGGGTATACACTATCGGACAAAAGTAGAGCAACTCTTATTATGAAATAAAATATTCATCTATCAAAAATACACTTGTAGATAACGGAAGCTAAAATGATCCCAGTTTAAAAGGTTGTAGTTGACTGCTGTCACAGGCGAAATTCAATTGTTTTCAAACGTCAAACAAAAATGTATGCAATAATTTATTTGAACAATTCACATTATAGGTGCGACAAAAGTAAAGCAACTTTTTTGTTTTTTCCAAAAAGAAGAGATTTGAGTTTCAGGTAAGATGGAAAACATATTTATAGAGTTAAAAATTAAGATTATTCGTCTTTTTGACAGATTTGAATATGCGAAAAGGTAAACTAATTTGTCGGGAGTTGAAACAAATGGTAGTAGACGCTTTCTTGGAAGGAAGGCGTTTGGTTGACATTTCCATGCAGTTTCTTTTGCCAAAATACAGTGTATCCAAAATAATTTCACGTTTCAATGAACGTGAACATGTAGAAAAAATGCCAAAATCAGGAAGGCCTAGAAAAACTACATTTTGGATGGATAGGAGAATCAAAAGAGTTTGCCAAAGAGATCCGTGGTTGTCAGGACCAAGAATAATTGCTGCAATTCCTGAACTAGAAGTAAGTGCGAGGACTGTCCAACGAAGATTAGTTGAAGCAAAGCTTTACAGCAGACGTCCAGCCAAGAAACCGCTGGTTTCTGAAAGAAATCGCCGTGCCGAATTTGCCGAATTTGCCGAATTTGCACAACGTCATCTAAATTGGACAGTTCAAGACTAGGAAAAAATTTTATTTAGCGACGAAACTCGTTATAAAATTTTACGCGTAAGACGTCCAGCTAATACGAGGTTCCAACCAAAGTACGTTATACCAACCATAAAGCATGGAAGAGGAAGTGTGTTTCTATGGGGTTGCTTTTCATGGATTGGAGTAGGTTCATTGCACTTCATAGACGGGACGATGGATCGATTGATATACAGGGACATACTCCAAAATGTAATGTTGCCTTATGCTGAGTGGGAAATGCCTTTGCGATTCGTATTTCAACAGGACAATGACCCCAAGCACACCTCTCGTCTTGTGTAGGGGTGGTTTCAGGAGAACAATGTCCGAGTTCTGCAGTGGCCAGCACAATCACCGGATCTCAACCCTATCGAGAACCTGTGGGAAGAAGTTGAACGTCAAATTCGTACCACAACATTTCCAAACAAACAGTTTTTAATTGATAAAACAACGAGGTTTGGACTAATATGCCGATTGTCACTATCCGAAATTCAATTTCATCAATGCCGTGCCGTTGCCAAAAAGTCATAGCCAACAATGGATATCCTATCAACTATTAAGTTATTTTTTTCATTATTGTCTATTTCAATGAGCTTTTAGCTATAGTTGTTGTTTTTGTATTGTTGAATGCAATAAAATTTAAATTTCTTAAAAGTTGCTCTACTTTTGTCGCGCTAATAAAATGTATTATTTATATAAATTATTGCACACTAGTTAATTTGACATTTGAAAATAATCATATTTAGCCTGTCACTGTAGCTTACTATAACCTTTTAAACTCAAAGGATTTCATTTATCGCTAATGCATATTTTATTTTTGAAAATTAAATATTGGATATTTTTATAAGAGTTGCTTTACTTTTGTCCGATAGAGTATATCTCGCCAAAATAAGTTGTTTGGCAAAAAATTCTTTATATAAAAAATTTAAGATAATGGAGGTACAGGTATTTTAGGGTTATGTGCATTAAAAATCTAATTTCAATAATCTAAGATTTAGTAGAGAAAATGTGATAAAAATTATCACAAAAATTGTTCAAAATTATTCCCATTTGTCTGATGCTTCATTTCCCTCCTAAATTTTGTCTGTTTCACTTTAAAACGAAAATTGATAGGTTGAAAATGAAATTTTTTCTGATGGAATAATGCAACCTATTATGGAATAAGACTCATTATAGTGGAAGTCTCCTCTAACCTCAAAATATAGCTGTACCTCCGTTATCTTAAATTTTTTATATAAACAATTTTCTGCCAAACAACTTATTTTGGTGAGATATACATCCTGTTAAAAAAAAAAGCCTCACTTTCGGATTCACCCTGTACATCCGTCAAATATCAGAATTTTGCAAACAGTTACACATCATGCGAATGTCTTTTCAGGTATTTACTATCATATGACATAGAAATCCCAAATGGCGACCATAAGAAAAAAGAAGAAGCTTATAGCATTATGAAAAGACAATAGTATCAGTTATTTAGAACATTATTTAAAAATTTCTTTTACAAATGCCTAATGTGAAAATATTAGAGGACAGAATTAGTAATGTTTTATTTTCTATAAGTGGCAACACTAACCGTCGTGTTTGTGATGCTGTCCAGAGAAGGTGCCAACAATGTATTGAACAGGATGGGAGTCAACAATTTGGATAAAGAAAGAAAAGGAAAAATTCTTGTAAAGGTGTAAAATTTATAAAATATCAACCGAGCGCTTTCGACCTATTGAAGGGCTATCTTCAGGGTCGTTCCTGAAAAAGTGTATGATCTCAACAGTTCTACAAACAAACAGACAAACAAAACTAAGATAGAACTTAAGAAGAACTATGCCCGACTGGTGCGAGCAGACTCAGGTTTCGATTTAAATAATTTTTTGAACTCAACCTTCGATTACGTAAAGATTAGAAAGCAACAAAAGTTTCAAAGGATTAGCGATAAGCTCAATAAACTTAGAGAGGACAAATCCTCAACAGTTAAGGCTGGTTCAAAGAAGTTCTCCAATCACATTTTTCACGATAGGGTTAAGAATCTTTCTGATTGCAATGTTTCAGAAAAAGAGTTAGACTTACTGAGCATGGGCTTGAAATTCTCTATTCGCCCTGAACTTTTAATGAACCCTCTCTAGAAGTTTTTTCCACCGATGTGGATGCTGTCATTGAAAGCCTTCTACATGATTCCGAACAGAAGTCAATTTTGAAGGTTCATTGCTATCAATCTCTTAGGGATGAACTTTCTAAGCGAAAGAAACCTGCTGGAAATCTTGCTAAAATCCTCAAGAGTATAAAGTCCAAAAAAACCTAGGTTGATAAAGGAAACTGCTTCGTGGTTATCAGCGAAAATTACTATCTTAACAAAGTCGAATCTTTTCTAACAGATAACATTTCAAAATTTTGCAGAACAACCCATTGAACAGCTTCATTAACAAGACTGAAAACTTGCTCAAGAAACATTCCGATTTCATGAAGAGTCAAAATAACAAAAGGGGGTTCCCAAGCAACCCGACTATGCCAAGACTTTATGGACTCCCCAAGGTCCAGAAGTTTCTGTAACACTCCGGTTTCATTTCTGTCTAGTACTACCCTTTTGACCAGTCTAATCACCACCAAACCCACCTTTACCTCGAAAAACTCAGTCGATTTAGTTATTAAACTGAACTCAGTGAACATCCAAGGCTCTCATATTATGGTATCCTTTGATGTAACCAGCTTGTACACCTCCATCCCTAAACTGGAGACCATTCCCATCATCACAAACTTGCTACGGAGTGATGATACAGAAAATGAAATAATGACAATTATAGAAGAGTTACTCTCCGCTTGCCTTGGTCAGGACTTCTTTATGTTTGATAAGAAAACCTACGAACAGCCCTATGGCCTAGCTATGGGCAACCCCTTGAGTTGCATGTTGGGTGACTATTTCCTGGACTTTTTCGGAAAGGCACTGATCCCGGTCCCAGATAACAATGGCTTGGTCTTCTGGGCTAGGTACGTAAATGATTGTTTCGCCATCATGGATACAAATCTAAATTCCGTTGACGCTATTCTCCAGAGTCTCAACAATTTGCACCCTTCACTTGAGTTCACTGCGGAAACCGAAGTTGAAAAAACCCTAAATTTCCTGGACCTCTCGATCAAAAATATCTCCAATAGGCTGGAATACCTAATCTATAGGAAGCCCACTCAAACTGACCACATAATCCTCAGCTTTTCCCATTACTGCCACTCACATAAAATGGCAGCTCTCTATTCTTACTTAAATCGTCTGCTCAATATTCCGATGAACCCTTCAAATTTCAACTTAGAACTGAATACAATAAAGCAAATAGTAGTAAATAATGGCTATAATCACATACTCTAGCCGATAAGACTTTGAAAAAAACTAGGAACAGGCGTGAAACAGAATTAGCTTATAGATCACTTAGTAGGTACTTCCAAGATTTTTTTCCATTCCTTACATTCGCACTGTCTCAAACAAAGTTGCTAGAACCCTAAGTGATAATATCGAAAACCTTTTTTTTTCAAGTCTTCAAATTCTCTAGGCTCACACTTAGTCAACTCTAAGCCATGTTTACATCATACTACAAAAACCGGAGTATACAAGCTTAATTGCAATTGTACTTACTTATATTGGCAAAAACACTAGAGCTCTGAATATCAGAATTAAAGAACACATCAATAGACCGAGTAAATCAGTTTTCGGACACTACATACAATTCTCCAAACATATTTTTTCACCTAATTCTAATAGCAGAATAATCCATGAACTTAGAAATAACAACACCCGCAGAATAGATTTTCTAGAGGATTTTGGAATCAAGACAGAGTCCTTAAGAAACCCAGACTGTTTAAATTTGAAAATGAATGTCAACAACAACAAGAACCCAATCTTCAATTTCGTCACTTAGAGTCATGAACATTGGTGGCCTTTTGCACCGGCCATTTTCTTGGCAGGACCTTGATGATGAGTGTTCTTTGGAATGACATTTTTTTATGCAAAACTTTCTTTTTGGAGAATGATTATGGTTGGCATTTCCTTGGGGTGGTCGGTGAAAACAACGTTCTTAGCGCTTGCTAGTCTAACCGTTCGGCTGTTTTTGTTCATCTTGTTCAATTTGTTTTGATGATTTGTCTTTGAAGAGAGTTCAGGGGGGAGAAGTCGGAATAAGAGTAGATTTCAATATTGTTTTGTTGCTTTTCTGACTTTGTAATGACCTGGGTCACATAAAGACGTCGCTACAGTCACACGCCTTGTGCTTAATTAGTGAATTTATGAGTAATTTCCTATTTACGTTTCTGTTCGGTAACAATTTTAATATATTGGTGATACATGGAAAAAAAAGTATCGTCAATAGATATTAAAAAGAGCCGGGTTGACACGTTCTAAGTGCTTGGTCCAAGTTTTGGATGACAACTTAGACCAAGTAAGTTGACAGCGAGCCACGGATGTTAGAACCTATCCAACTGGACTTCCATTTTTTTTATGAACAGTTAATACGTTCCAAGTATCGACCAAGGCGTAAGCCAGGTTGACACGATCCAAGTAATCTTGGATCACAACTTGTACCAAGTAAGTTGTTAACAGTTGATACGATCCAAGTATCGTCCAAGTAAGGCGCGCGCAGCGTCCAAGGGTACTTGATAAAAGTACACTTAGACCGTGTCAACCTGGCTTAATAACTTGGATGTTAGAACCTAGCCAACAGGACTTTAATAAAAAAATTAAAAGAACTTCCTGATCGAGCCTTACATATTCTAGCATAAGACGTACATGTTCTAGCATCTGCAATTAACATCTTCACTTGTGGCTCTTTTCCAACCACTTTGAAACAGGCATTGGTGGTACAAATCCACACGAACAGGGATCCCAAACATCCATCAAATTACCGATTAATATCTTTGCTCTCATATATCAAAGGTGACCAAAAAGCTCGTAAAAAAACGCATAAAAAGCATAACATACTAAATTCCGCTAAATTTGATTCCTAGCAAAAAAACGCACCCATGATGCTATGGTTCATGTCATGGAAAAACTTTTTAGACAACGATGGCTTTGCCACCGCAGGACCGTTCTGTGACTTCTCCACAGCTTTTGACTGTGTGAGTCACGAGACGCTACTGAGAAAAATGGAGGTCTATGGGTTTCGTGGAGAAACTTTGGAGTGGTTTAAATCATGTCTCTCTGGTGGAAGTCAGTGTGTCACTGCAAACGGTGAATTCTCCTCTGAACAGCAGATCAGCTATTGAGTCCCGTAAGGATCAGTCCTAGGACCAATCCTTTATAGGTGAAATTTGACTACTAAAATTTTAAAAATAAATGTAATATTTTTGATTTCTTAAGTAAGTACATACATGTTTTTTAATTTAATTTAAGCTAATTGTGTTTAAGGTAATGTAGGATTTTTAGATTGATTGTTAAATGTTGGACTGATGTTTGTGCTTTTAGCTTTTGAGTTTCTGTGTTTTATATTTTTTATATTATATCTTCATTTTGATTGTTTTGTCCACTCAATGGATTTTTCTATTGTAGTTTATTTAAGACTTAGCTTTGTCAAAGTGTAATCTTTGACAATAAAGCATACTTCCTACTGCTACTACTAGGTCCTAATATCCAAGTAAGTAAGCTGGCTGCCAACTTACTTGGTCCAAATTGTCATCCAAGTGCACTTCGACCGTGTCAATCGCGCTTAAGTTATTCATCGTTAATGCAGCACTTCTTTCGGAATCTCCTCTAAAGTGGCCGATCATCCAGATATAATCACTTTCATTAAGATCAAGCTCGGAACTAATGAAATGCGCACAATAATTCTGCTTTCTCGTAGGGCAAGATGAGAAAGATAGATTCGTTTTGATTTTATGTATTTCATGTACACGGTCAAGTGAAAACCTGATTTTTCTATGAGAGAGGGTTAATTAATCTATGGAAGAAAAGAGATTGAAAACACTAGGCTCATCGGCGTTTTGAGATAAGAACGAAACAGCTGTTCAAGATCACGAGACAAATATCTGCTCTTACTTCTCTCCACTTCAACCCTGTGCTGATAAGTACTTTTTTCTCTTACTCAAAGTCTCTAATGTAAAGCAAAGTTGAAAAAAAAAAAGTCGAAAAATGCCGTTTACAATCTATATATATATATATATATATATATATATATAAAACGTGAAATTCACTCACTCACTGACTGACTGACTGATTAAACACGAAATCTCGAAAACTACTAAACCAATCGAAATGAAATTTTGCAAACAGGTAGGTAATAGGTTGGAGATGCTCACTAAGAAATAATATCAACATGGCCTTAAGCAATCGCCTTAAATAAGAAACGGTGTGGTGCGGGGAGTGCGGGGAAAAAAGTGTAAACAGAAACAGACGACGTGTCAGCTGTCAAATTCAGAAATATGACAAGCAGAATCAAATTCATAGCGATTTCCATTTGCAAAATCAGTGCAAAAAAAAATGTGTTTTTGTCGTTATATTTTCATGCTTTCACCAGAAACGATTCGGAACCGATTCTGAACAAATTCCACGGGTCCCAGGCTAAGCTAACTTCAAGTTTGAGACATGACATTCGCAATTCGTTGACGTATTCGACTGTCTGGAGCAAGGTTTTGGAGTTTTTGTTCGGTTCCAAAACTGTTCGCGATAAAATAGGAACCTGAACCCATTCACAAGTTGGGTTCCGGTTGCTCACTCCGAGTTACTTCGATCGCACTCCAGCCGTTATCTGATAAGCTAAAAGGTAATACCCGAACGGCTGAAGTGCGAACGGAATCACTCGGAGTGCACGGAGTGAGCAAGCCGAACCCAGCTATAACTGGGCATGCGCTCTACGATAGTCCTCAATTAGTTCCGGACTGGTTCGGAATCGGAACAAAGCTATTAGCAGCGAGTGGCACTTCAAAAAAATTTAACGTCAGCTGTCAAAAAATAGTCTTCATATTCTGCAGCCACAAAGCAGAACAAAAAATGTGGTTTACAGAGAGGTGCTGCAAAAATAAGAGTTACATGACCATATGTCTGACGCAACTATCCCCTTAGCTCTTTGAAAGAAGATTACCTAATGCTACCTACATCCTACACCTACAAAATTTGTATAGGGCGTGCGAAGCCGCGGGCAACAGCTAATGTAGGTATATGGGTAAAAATATCAGTTTCCCAAAATTATTGTTGTCCAAAAATCCCAAAACTTCTGAGAACAAATCAAACAAAGATGATTGATGCCCCATTAGGGCTTTATCCCTTAAACGACGAAATTCAGAAAATTGCATGGTCTGTGCATCATTAATATTTTTTAGGTCAATAGGCCAATTAGTACACTGTTAGGGCGCACCCGCTCTTGGTAATTAGTATTCGACACTTTTTCAGAACCAGAAATGTTGCGGTTATTAAAAACACGTGTTGGCTCGTGAATTTAGCAGAAACGCTCTCGGTATTCGGAAAATTTATGTTGTTTTTAGTTATTAATCGTTTATAACAAGCTGGATGTCACATTTGCATATCAGATATTTTTAAAATGTGCCAAAGAAAAATTTGTTTTCTATGCACTCAGCATCAGATTACATCCAACTTATCAGCCATTTACACCCCACAAAGTTTAATTTTCAAATTTAAATACACAAAAGCGTCGCAAACCACCCTTTACAAAAGTTGTCATGTTAACATAAGATAAAGGCCATCATCCCCCACTGATTCCCATTGTCGCATCCGAATGACGTTTAAGAGTCAAATCCGGATTAGCTCCTATGATTGACATATTGTGCGATTTCCCACTATTCCGAGCCCTATGACAGACTTCGGATAGGCACGTGATTTGCTTAATTGTTTGGGCGAGAATTGATACTGCAAGGGTGGAATGCTGATTTCTAATCAAATAAATTATTTGTAAGTGGACAGGAAACTAAGGCATTTATTTGTGAATGTGCTTGATGAATGAAGGAAAAAAATATTTGCAGTTACTTACTAGATCTATAAATTAAATATCCACAAACAGCAAATAGTTGTTCAGGTGAACTTTCGGCTATAATAAAGAACTTTTTTGTCTAATAAAAAAATTGCCCAATCTCTTTTCATTCGTAACATACAAAGAAACCCTTTTACAATGGCAATGGCAGTCCCTTTGATCTCAAAAAAAAATTATCCCGAGCAAATATAAATCTTATATGAAATTTATAGAGTCGTTCGGTGACCATATACCCTTCTGAACAATAATAGAGAGGGTGTATAAAATTCGAAGGTGAATGAAGTCGTTCATGTATGAGTGACTGTTGGACACCCGAACAATATTGTGGGATGATATTTCAACGTCTCGCTTTTTCTTTATTTGTTCAAAAGGTATTTTGATGATATACTATGAAGTGCGTGAGAGTGAGCTTTATCTGAATTTTGTAACATAGCACAGGGTCGTTTGTGCCGTTCTAAAAGTTCGGTGGAAAATTAGGAACTTCTTCCTATAATAAATAGCCCAAGATGCAAACGAAATGAAAACGTTACTGGAAGTGAAGAACCTAGGTTTTTCAGAAAAATATCAATGGATGTCTGACAATAAATTGCGAAAATAGATAGGATTCCATAGAGAACGTATTGAAGGAAATCCCACTGCATGGGGAGATGAGACTCAGTTTTCACCCTAACCTTAGGCCTGCAAAATCCTTAAATGTAGACCGTCCACGGTTCTCTCTGACTTCAATAGTTGCAACCTTATGAGACAACCAGTAGTACCAACAGAAACCTTAGAATGGCCACAAAAATTTACAATCCTACAATAATCATTAAAGTAATTTAAAAAATATCAGTTTTGCATCAAAGGAAGTGTTTTCACGCTTATTCCCTAACATCCATCACATTTATGCCAAGCGTATCGTAATGACCAAAAAAAAAATCATCATCATCGGTTCTACTGTTTTAGGTTTATGGCATTCGAAATGAAAAGTTTTAAGGGGGACCGGTAAATGTATGCGTAATTATCGGGGAAATGATTGTCATTCTAAATGGTTTATTTAAATGACACTGCCATAAAACTGCCGCTGGCGGAGCTTATCGCGTTTTTTAACGACTAAATTTTGAGCTTAACACAGTCATTGTATCATGGCCAGTTTTTATTTTCGATTTTTTTTTTATTCAAATTACAGCTCCATCATAATTTAATTTCCAAGTAAATAATCACTGGAAAGGAAATAGTTATTTACCTAAATGACTTCTAGAAAACCATAAACATAAGAGAGGCCACCAACGTAGAACAAACTGCCAATTTAAGTTTTGTGCTTTGTTGTCAAAAAGTATTTTCAAAAACATGCAAATTATCGATTTCCCAAGGGTTGCAGCACCCAAAAGACTTGGTGTCCTAATCCTCTCCTCGTATCTCCGGACACACACCGTGTTGCAAGACACCAAAAATTTTCAACACCTGACAAGATTCGAAACTTTAAACCAATCAGTGAGGGAGGCACGTGCGATACGCCCCAAGTTTTTGAATAAATGCTGAAGGGATTTAAAAAAAAAAAGTCAAAATCAGTAGCGTAGAGATCTGTGGCGTAGGACATGGTGATTTAATGATTCCAAGAGAATTTATATAAGCGTTTTGGCAGTCATAATTTCGTGATTTCATAAAATAGGCATTTTCTGTATCTCTGCCCATGTTTTATGTTAAAAGATAAGTTTGCAAACTCTATTTTTGAAGTGAAACTTCTTGGGCGGCGTTCTGATATTTGGACAACAATGGAGAGTGATTTGAGAAACGCGTCATGGCAAATTTCGTTACTCGAGTGAGAAGAAAGATATACCGTTAAGAGACGGAGAAAGACAGCTATTGATTGACACAAACCAAGGACTATAGGCGCAAAGAGGATTGCTTATTATTGACAAGCGCCGATATTGACACAAACCAAGGATTATAAGTATACAGAGGATTGCCTATTATTGATAACCACCGATATTGACACAAACCAAGGATTATAAGCGTAAAGAGGATTACCTTTCATTGACAAGCCCCGACAACACTGTGACGTCACTACAGATGCGCGTCTTTCTTGTGTTATACTATTATATCATTGTGTTTTGTAATTATTTTCGTTATTTATACATTACATATTTATGTCCTGTGCTTTTAATGTTATCAAGATAAAATGACCACACTGTACTGTTCTATTTCTTTTGAAATTATCACTCTTTCTCCCTCTCGCACCTTCAATCTCCCTCATTTCCTCGTTTTCAAGAAGTTTCACTTCTACCACGTGTACGGCGCTACAAATGTTTTTTTTTTGTAGAACATAACCTCAAAATGTCAACTTTCGAGCGTTGACTACATTGTTTACGATTTGTTGACAATTTGTTTAACTGTAAATGTAGTCTTTGTCTGACTCACGCAGTATGCATGACACAGACAAGGACCAAGATACTTACGTTGTACACAATGTAGGTATATCCATCCTTCTCTGACACACGCAGTATGAATGACACAGACAAGCACTACAGTTTGTCTTTCTTGACAAAAAAAGTTACAACTTTACCAATGGCGTTGCCGTTCCATTTGTGTTAAGTATATAGTTCATTGCCTACCCCTTCCATCAGAAATGAAAATTATCTCAGTTCTGGTAAGGATGGAATTCACCCTTGCCAGCTGCAAAACCTGTCAGATATCATCACTGTCCACCTGGTAAAGATCTTCAGATCTTGCCTCGCTCATACATTCCAGAGCAGTGGAAAGAGGTGAAGGTCGTCTTCATTCCGAAAACCGGACGGAGCGACTACTCCGACCCAAAATCGTATCGACCCATTAGCCTCACTAGTTTCCTGCTCAAGACTCTGGAGAGGCTACTGGACCGGTATGTGAAGGAAGGTTTCCAGACCATTACACACCCAACAATACGCCTATCAGACTGGCAATTCCACAGAACTGGCCTTGCACCACCTGGTCAGGACGGTGGAAGGAAATCTGGTGTGTGGAAGGGCCAGTCTGGCGGCATTCCTTGACAATGAAGGGGCGTTTGATAATACCCCTTTCAACATCATCTGCGGAGCGCTCGAAGGGCGTGGCTTAGAGCCATGTCTGGTGAGATGGATAGAGACCATGCTCTCGCAACGCCGAGTGTCCGCAGAGCTTAATAATGCGGTGGTTAGAGCGGTGGCCGCCAGAGGCTGTCCGCAGGGCGGAGTTCTATCCCCGATTCTGTGGTGCCTGGTGGTTGACGACCTGATTACTAATCTAAACAAGGCGCTTGTATACTCAGGCCTATGCCGACGACCTGGTTATCCTTTGTCCGGGTAAGGACGCCGTCTCACTGCAGGGCCTTATGGCAAGGGCTCTGCGCATAGTGGACCGGTGGTGCCTTGCGGAAGGACTCAGGATAAAACCTAATAAGGCGGAGCTCCTACTCTTCTCCAGGAGACGCAACTTCGGCATTCCGCCAAACATTTCTCTGGGAGGTGTGGCTCTTAAATACTCCAGGGTGGTTAAGTATCTAGGCGTAATGCTAGATTCTAAACTGTCCTGGTATGAACACGCAGAGAACAGGATGAAAAAGGCTACCTGTGGCCTTCGGGCATATAGACGGGCCTTTGGTTGCACCTGGGGTCTCTCACCGAAGATCCTTTACTGGATTCATAACTCTATAGTTAAACCTCTTCTCACGGTACGGGGCTATCGTTTGGTGGCCTTGCACGGAGAAAGCCAAAATACGGGCGCAACTGAACAGAGACCAGCGCCTTTCCTGCCTCAGCATAACGGGGTCCATGCGTACAGCCCCAACAAGGGCCCTGGAGACCCTCCTAGGTCTCCCGCCTCTGGACCTCGTGATTTAGTTCGAGGCCATGAGGACAGCCTATAGATTGCACGTTCTTGACGAAATGCGCACCGGCGAAACCGGACACGCGATAATTTGGTCTCAGGACGCAGAGAAATGTCCTGTCCTTCTGATGGGCAGCGATATCATGCGACCGGAGCTTGTTCATAGCAAAGGCTTGGAGGCCCATATCACTGAAAGAAGAGAATGGCTGGGCGGCTCCAAGACAACTGTACTGAATAGTGGAGCTATCTGGTACACGGATGGCTCCAGAATGGATAACAGGTCAGGGGCAGGTTTTTGCGGAGGGTCCCCTAAAATTATGCCAGACAAGGATCGTCGATGCCATCTGTGAGCCCTTAGCCCACGCTGGGCATAGTTAAATGTAAGGCTGTCGCGTCCCTCAAGGGTCTCCTCGGGGAGTGATTCCTTGGGAGATGGATGGAGGCACCTGGCATGAGGCAGGCTAAGGCTCATATTGATGGGCCCTCTGCCTGTCTAACCAAACAACTACTGCGCCTGAACAAACGCGAGATACGGCTAGTGACTGGTCTCCTAACCGGACACTGGCACCTAAGACGCCATCTCCACAGCATGGGCACTACGGACGACCCGGAAAGCCGCTGGTGCATGGAGGAGGACGAGGAGAAGGCAGACCACGTCATCGGTGAGTGCCCTGCACTCACGCGCGCGAGGTTCAAGCACCTGGGCAAGTTGTATTGCTTGCCCGATGACGTCAAAAGGATGAAGCCAGGGTGCCTGATTGGCTTTTCTAAGGACATAGGCCTCTGGTAGAACTCAGTGAAGCACGACGGGTCCACCACAGAAGACCTATATGCACTACGGTCGCGGCCGCCCACTCTTTCATTCATTCATTCATTCAACCTGAGTTTTCCTAGCCCCCCATCGATGAGACAGGGGATAACAGAAATGAGTAGTTAAATTGTATGACACTCTCAGCAGTTTAAGCACTGGAACAGCGCGAAGTAATTGTGGAGCACAAAATTTCGATACATTTGCGAGACTCTCGTATGAGACGCGAGACGACACGAGACTTCGTATTTCATCGGCGAGACGAAACAAGACTTTATGAAATTCTCGTCTAGTTGGTCTTGTGGGAATTACTAATGTCGCCAAACTTTCGTCTTGGCTCGTAATCTGTGTAGGTTGAATATGCCGCTATCAAGTCTGTATAGGATTACCACTCCTAACGGCAGGTGATCCTTGACAAGGTATTATGGATAGGAATGAAATATCTAAAAGAAATATCTTAATTATGTTATATAACATAATGTATCCAAAGATAAACTGTTTTCTGTTGAAATTTATGACAGACAATCTTTCCAACTCACTCTCAAATTACCTATATTCGGAAGAAATACGAATTCTATTTATCGAATTTTGTTCGATGCGAATAAATTGACTCAGGTTCATTATTTTGACTTATTTCTTCGGTGATGCCTATATTATTATCTAGGATAATAAAAAAAATCTGCTCCACCACTGAAGCCCGAAAGTTCTGATTTAACTTTTACGACGTTTATTTAACCTTTGAATAGGATTAGCGAAAAGTCAATACCTTCCTTTACCTGCCATAAAGCCTCCCAATAACCGCAGTATTCTCCCACAGAGTCCACAAAAACTAGCAAATAATATTATTCTTCTAAATTACTTTCCAAGAAATTACATCTGGGTATATAATTGCTTGTTTTGTCAACGGAAATTGGTTTTAATGTACTAATCTTTAAATCCTTTTTTTTTATTTTGACTCTGTAGTGTCAAGTTGACAAGGATTAAAGATTTTAATTCTTTAGCTGAGATTAAAGTTGTACCTGTCAGCTTTTATAATAGAGATTTCCTTGGATAATAATTTTTGGGACATATTAAATTTGCCAACATGTTTGGGGATTTCTGGTAAACTGTTGGTTTGTGGAAGTTGTAAAAAGATTATTGTGGATTTGTTTAAATATTTGTACACAAGGCTAATTTTAATTTTTCATATTTTATTAAGTAGGTAACTACCTAATCCGCAATGGGTTTCTCTAAAGACATTATCAAAATCCAATGTTTTCATAAACCACCAGTTTTCGTTTTTGTTTTGTAAAACATAACCTCCAAATGTCAAGTTTCGAGCCTTGCCTACTACATTGTTTACCTATTATTGTCAACATATTTTAAATTGTTGACAATTAGTTCACTTGTAAATTTAGACAAATGACAGTTCCAAAGAATAAAATAAACTTTTAACACTAGAAAAGCGCCTGAATTACGCGGTTTTTACAATTACGATACTTCCAATCCAATACGCGGATTATTTCGAACCGCGTCTGGGTAAAAGTAAAAATAGAAGGTGGGTATGCGTGCTTTAAAACAATTCTGAATTTTAATCATAACGATAAAACCCAGGGGACTTATCTGCTATCATTATTGCACATTAAGAGTAATTTAGACGGATTTAAATTAAGTTTAATGGAGGAGACATAAGAAAAGTGACTTGTTATGGGGACTGTTTGCAAAATTAACAGGATAAATGGTCTAGACTTTATGTTTTCGGCCGTTGAGTAGCTTTTTTATCGCACTGGGGCGATAACTTCTGCGACATTTTGATATTCGCCTGTTTCAAAATTTTGGTGAAAATTAGATTTTTAATATTTACCCATCGTATGTAGGTATAGTCATTTACTAGACAAGACATTTTTTTTTCGGTTGAACAATTGGCATTGTTATAAGTCCCTATCATATGAGACAAACAATTAAGATTTGAAAAAAAAGCAGGTTACCGGATAATTAATTTTTTTTAATTAGCAATTTAAACCCCACACCAAGAGAAACGCACAGAGAGAAAGAGAGAGAAAACAATGGGCTATAAAACGGAAATTGACTTATCCTCGGCGGCACGTTGCAGCATGGAATTAATTAGCTCTACAAGAATAATAACCTCGACGTGAGGTGGCGGGGGGGAAGCTCAATTTAAAAGGGGAACAATTTTATTACCTTAATCCCCTCACATGCTAGTTTACATTTGATTGGCAGTAGAAAGAATTGTTCCCCGCCTATATTTCAACTCTGTATCCTCCCTTCTGATTGGCCGCATTTTGTGTGTACACGATAAAGAGGGGGCAATAAAATCAATTTAATGCCTCCACTTGTTTCAGCTGATCATAAAATAACATATTGTGACATAATCATGTGCGGGAAAGAGATACATATAAAATGCGGATTGAATGTGTAATACGCGCTGCTGGTCTGATAGTGTTAGCGGATCGGCTGAAAAAAAATTAGAAGTGTGTTCACCGAAGCGTTGGCAAGTAATAATATTATTTTGATCAGATCGAAATTTATATGACTGCCTGACGTGAGTTATGTCAGAGATTTTCTTCGATGTTCACTTCATTTGGCTCACTGGGTTTTGTGCTCGCGTGAGATGCCACTTTTGAGAATTTTACTTAATGAAAAAATTGTTGTTTCTCTTTCCTTATAATTTATTTACAACTTATACGTTTTTGCTTGCTGAACAAAAGTCGATCTAAGAATCACCACTGGCGTACTGATGCGAACATGCAAACTAAGCAATGGCAATTTGGTTCTGATTTGACTAGTAGCAATAGAGTTGCAGTGCCCTTTTCGGGTAGACACAATTGAGAAATGATGATGTGGACTACAAGAAATTCAATTCAGTTTGTTGTAGGGAAACCGTCTATAGAAAAAAGAAGGATAAAAGAATGGCCACCCAAAATGGAAAAGCGAAATTGTTGAGGATCCTTGAAGAGATGACACATTATTATGAGAAAACAGCAGGAACCGCGTACCACACATCCAGGAATATTCATATTGATTGTTGCATAGTAATGGGTGGCAATTATTGGTCTATCAAAATCCCCATGTGTTATATATAATACACACGTTTTCATTCATGAGTTTTTTCCTTGGTCATTTTTCTAAGCAGGAAATAACTTACTTAGGTACATTACAATCACGATAATATGAGTGCTGTTATGCATAATTAAGTAAGCACGAAAAAGATATTTTATGCATAGTATAAACAATGTATCTGGTAATTTATCTGCAAGTCTCGCTAAAATGGTTAAATACTGAAAGGTTAAAGATGCAGACACTAAAGCAAACTAGTCAGCTCCTGAACGAGAAGTTGTCTGATGCCCGATAACATGCCTGAAACAGCTATGATGACATCCTGTCAAGATTCATGATGAACAACAAAGAAATTCAAAACGTCCATAGAACAGAAAGGATTTCCTACAATATCTGGGAAAAGACGGCGATCACTCGATACCAAGTATGATTATCTTCAGTTTTCTTCTCATTGTCGTCGACTATGCGTTTTCTGATCAATAGCTCTGTTCCAACAGACCTGAGAACCGTTCTAGAACAAGTAATTTCCAGTTGCCCACCTATTTTTCAATAACTTAAACGTTTATCCTAATTGACAAATGAATTGATCGACTGGAAATTACCGTTCTAGAACGGTTCTCATGTCTGTTGGAACAGAGCTTGGCACACCCAGTCTTCGGCAACATTGTCTCTCCCTCCTGCTGTCCCTCGTATCTGCGTCGCTGTTCTTCAAAAGTTTGTGGTCCGTCGTGGACTACTCGACATCATGGAGGACTTCCAGTTGCTGGTATCGATGCGGCACTTTGCCATATTCTCCTTAAGAACATATTTGAAACGTTTTTGTTGATCTTCTCGATTTCGTTTTCTCTCTTTCAGTTGACTATAGAGTCATGGAAGACGTGTTTCGGGCATGCGGACGAGGTGACCTGTCCAGCTAAGTTGGTGCTTCCGTGCTAGTTGTTTTGGCTTCCTCTAAAAAACTAATGTTCGTGCGTCGATCTTACCATTTAATCCGTAGGATCCTTCTCAGGCATCACTGGTGGTATTTTTCTAGGCTTCTGTAAGTGGTCCATGTTTCGCAGTCAAATATTAGTATTGGTATTACAACTGCATTGTAGACACGAAGTTTGGTCTCAGAGCTGATTCTATGACTGTTGAAGACTCCCTCTAGAAGTCATCCAAATGCCGCACTACCACACTTCAAAGGACGTTGGATTTCAGCGTTAATGGTTGCATCAGTTGACAGATGGCTCCCCAAGGTATGGGTAGTATTCTACGCTCTGCAAAGAATGGTCATTTACAGGTATATTTGGGGCCTGCGGATTAGTGGTCGGTGCGGTGTGGTGCAAAATCTGCGTTTTGTTAATGTTGACCCCTAGGCCGATTCTCCTGTACGCCTGGTTGAATGCATTGATAATTTCTCGAAGATTTTCCTCTATATCGGCCATCACGGCGTTATCATCCGCATATTGAAGTTCAATTATCGATGACTTCGATACTTTCGTCTTGGCTCATAATTTGTTGAATAAGCTGCCATCAAGTCTGTACAGGATTTCCACTCCTGTCGGCAAGTAACCCTTGACAAAGTAGAGCATGGATCCTATAAATAGAGAAAATAAATTGGTTCGCAATAACACAGCCGTGGACGCAAAGACACAAACTGGACTTAAAGCAACAGAGGAATGGTGCCGAACAGTGAAACTGGAAAAAGAAATCCATCAAAAACCACCATAGTGTCGTTCACTAGGAGCAGGTTTCTTAATAGCGAGTCCCCTCCGTGGTTTTAACCCCAGGGTGAGCGTGTACAGTTGCTATGTTTACCCTGGAGTTATGCTTAACCAGGGGGTGACTCGCTATTGAGAAACCGGCCTAAGGAGGAGGAAACTCCCTAGAATAAAGGACATCCAAATACACTGTACAATTATTACACCGGTGACGGAAGTCAAATATCTCGACATAACGCTAGAATGCAAACTCCCATGGAACAAACATATCGAGGTAGTTGTAACCAAGGCTACAAGGGCTCTAATGGTGTGCTGAAGCCTTGCAGGGAATGCAAACCAGGAGTAATGAGATGAATGTATACCATGGCAGTAACACCAACCCTACTATATGGATCGATAATCTAGAGCAAAGAAGTTGAAAAACAGAATATAAAGGCAGCTCTCAACAAATTGCAACGCCTGGTGTGCACATACATCACGGGCGCAATGAGAACCTGTCCTACAGCAGCATTCGAGACAATTGTAGGTCTCGCACCTCTTCACATCGTGGTAGAGGGGGCCGTTAAAAGAGCAATGACTAGAATCACGAGAGTGGAGGCTAGCGAGGGAGGTTAGCTTGGAAGGGGAGAATAAGCATCTCTGAGCAAGGTTATTCTACTCCTCGAGCTCCCTAAACATATAATTTCGAGAAACACTTCACAGCAGTCATAAGAATCAGGAAAAAACGGGAAGAAAACACCGCAACCATTCTCACAATGCAGCAGAAAGCTGTAAAATGGTAAACTGATGGGTCAAGAAATGAACAAGGGACGAGAGTCGAAATACTTGGGCCTGGAATCAAGTTCTCCGACGCAATGGAAATACACCCAGACATATTTCAGACGGAAATAAACGCCTATAGAGTGTAGATGTGCTGAGTTCAATCTTGACAGAAACTACAAAAAGAAAGAGATTGTCATATCTTCAGACAGTGAAGCAGCCATCGAGGCGTTGAGCTCACATACAATCAGCTCCAAAATGGCCTGGACAAGTTAAATAAACTGGGCAAAAATAACAAACTATCCCTTTAGTGGATACCGGGACACGCAGGAATCGCAGGTAATGAGAAGGCGGACAATTGCCGAAATTGGGAGCACAAACTCCGCTTTCAGGACCAAAGCCTTTTTGTGGCATAGGGATGCGCACCTATAAGGAAGCGTTCAGAAAGGAATAACAGACCAAATGGATCAGCCTCTGGGAACAGCTTCCAGGGTTAAGGCAATCAGAAATGTTTCTTGGGCCCCCTCACCAAGGGAGATCAAAAGACCTTATATTACTGAGTAGAAACAACCTCCGCATTCTCACTGGATTCCTTACAGGCGACTGCCAGTTAAGAGGGCACCTTGATAGTATTAAAATTAGAAACGAAGACAGGTCCTTCAGAACACCTGCTCACGGAGTACGAGGCGATCGTGAATAAACGAATTGCCTGCTTCGGATGCTGCATCGTTGGACGGGAAGAAATTCCATCCATAGAACCATCCAGCTTGCTTATGTTCATAAAATCTTTAAAGCTGGATGAGGTGCTTTGAGTGAGAATCATATCAACCGAAGCACCTTCTATGCAGGTCGCAGTGTAACAATACCCCTAATTGATTCATTCATTCATTCAACACAGCCGTGTCTAACGCCTGTAGTTATTTGGAAAGCCTCTTCTTGTCCATCGTTGCTTAGGACGGTTGTATTCAAATTATCATGTAGCAGGCGGAGTGTCTGGATGTACTTTTGCGAACACCCCAACCTTTGCCAATATCTGCAAGATAAGCATCTCTGTTGACCGAATCAAATGCTCTCACTAAATCTATGAAGGCGGTTTTGTTCTCTGGATTTCTCTTGCATTTGTCTTGCACTGAAAATTATGACAGCTGTACCTCGGTTGGGTCTAAAGCCACGCTGTGTTTCTGGAAGGTTCTCTTCGTTAGTTGGGATTAGACGATTTAACAATATCCTGGCAAGTATCTTTCTCAGCAATCCTTAGTTTACTTATTAGGATGTGGGTTTGGTTGGGCACTAAGTGTGGGGCCTCCTTGTTTGGAGAATTCAGCAGGAAATGTCGTTAGTACCAGTTGACTTATTGTACTGGGCTGAGGTGCAGGGTCATCCAACGCGAACTGATCAGGGGAAAATTTTTGACTTTTCCTGTATTCAACTACAAAAAAAAAGATTGTTTCACAAACTTTTGTCTTTTCAATGGAAAGCCCTATTTTGTTTTTCATATTTGTACTCGTCACATTTGCTTAAGTGAATACTGTTAGAAAGAATAATAATTCTTCAACCACCACATAAGTGCTCAAACTAATATCAATGTCATCGGTTGATAAAAAAGCCAGACATGAAGTAGTAGGCTCAATTATCAATTAGTGAGTTTTCTGGGTCAGTCCCAATCAACTAGGTTGCAACCATCTCAGCTCTGCTCAAAAACACATCAACCCAAAATCTCGTCAACCCAGGCGTCTGAACTAATGCTGGCCAATTTCTAAAAATGTTAAAAAGTCTTGACAAGTTTTTCATCATCCTCAGTATTCTATATATCAGTAAAATCGTGCGATAATAAACCATCCAGAATTATAAAATAAAGCATTGAGAATCATAAAATTCCAAAGAGAGTTGCATGTTTTTCTCGCCCATATCAGCTGTTTTCATGAAATTAAATTTAAAGTTATTCAAAATATTTCTATTGTCAATTATCTATTCCTCATTATTGTGTTATGTCAATGAATGGTGACTACCAGCAGTACCAGCACTGTTGCCGTATGATGAGTCATGAAACCTGTACGTGATACAATTATTATAGCACTAAAGTTTGAAGAATGCATAATACATTTTTGTTTATCGCCCAAGGCATCAGCTTTAAATCCAAATAATTCAAGTTCGACGAACGCAGTCTTATCTTTATTCATGCGTTGATTATAGGCTTTATTGTTGTTCCAATCACAAACAGTTATGAAATCATTCAAAATAGCTGAAAGCGAAAATATTGATTTGCAATACCCAATTATTCCTTGTTCAATTTGTACAAAAATTGGTTTATCTTTTTTTATTACCATATTTTTTAGATTTTTTTTTTGAAATCATATATGGGACGGGAGAGAAATGAATGAAATGAGAAGAATATTCCTAAGATAACTGGAAAAATACTTCGCAGTTCGCAATAAGGAAATCATATTTGGAAAATTTCCGATTGGTTGCTGCAAAAGAAGAGCCGTTGATGTAGAATTAGTGTTGTTCCTGCACACGTAAACTATCATTTGTCTACATTTACAGGTAAACAAATTGTCAATAATGTCGAATGTCAACAATGTAGATAACGCTCGATAGTTGATATTTTGAGGTTATGTTTTACAAAACAAAAACAAAGACATTTAATTTTAATAATATCGCTGTCCGGCAGGACCAAAAATAAGTTTGGTTTCCCATTAATAACAGCAGATGAGGAAATATAAGGCGTGTTGTAAGTGCAGAAAAGTAAATGTTTTTGTAATTCAAAATGAATTTTTTTTACATGTTTACATTGTTTATATAGAAAATCAATATGTAGACAATACAGTTGTTTACATGTAAACAATTATGTAAAATATCTCAAGTCGTTTACACGCACCATCACTGTGTGAAATATAGAAAAGGTATTGATCAAAACCATAAAGTACCTACTCCATGAAAAAATTAGACGATTCTTCAAATTATCCATATGAACACGAAAGAAAGAACCTACTGAAAATACGTTAACGTTGAATACTGCAAGTGAAAAATAAATAATGATGATTATGAACATGAACGGGTAGGTATCATCATGACAATGGTAGAAAAATAGAATATCACCTACAATCCATATTAGCCATTCGCTATTGAATGGCGTTACATGAGCGATCATGGCGATCTCTCCCTCCAGCGTTGACTTGGTCAGTTTTCATATTTTGAACCAACACGTCAAATATTCTTATATTGAAAACACTGGTTGTATTCACACTACACCGTCACGCTCGGGCCGTCAGGATTTCTCAAGGAGAATGTTCGACGTGTCGTTGACGGTACCGTGACGTGACAATGTCGGTACGTATAGTATGAATCGCGCCTTAGTCTTACTCATACATGCCCCCGACACACCAAAGATTAGCTTCACTATCCTTCAGCAACAGTACTTCATTTTCCTCCTCCCAGTCATTTCAGTTTCAATTCACAGTCTGCAATGTTGTCAGGTAAATCACAAAGCCTTTCTACCTTCGGAAGCTTCTAAAGAGTAGCTATTTTCTACAGAAAATTTGGAATGGAATGATAGCCAATTGCTTGATTATGTAGGAAATATCTATGCATCCATTGAATCAAAAACCTTCCATTATTGATCTTCTTGCATATAGTTATTTGTTGGAAACAGCTGGATGCATTATCATCGATCAGCGTAGAAACGGAATACTTTTGCGTCATGTACCTTCTTTTTTTTTTCTTGTTCCTAGTGAAGCTAATCGTTGGTGTGTTGGGGGCATGTAGGAGCAAGACTAAGGTACGATTCATACTATACGTACCGGCACCGTCACCTCACCGTACCGTCAACGACACGTCAAATATTTTCCTGGAGAAATCATGACGAGTCATAGTTGGAAAACCAAAGTAAAAATGCTCTTCTTCCAGGACTGTTGAGAGTCACCAGTAGGTATAAGGAAGGTCTTACTAAATAGTAAATAAGATTCAACGTGGGGAAGTGCACGTGAAGAAGCTACGAATTTTCATTACTTTTAGAAATCAAAAAAAAAGTAGGGTAAGCTGTAGCAAAAGTGTGTGTACCAAAAAAAAAAAAATAATGTTAATTAAATCGATTGCTAATTTCCAAGATAAAATTAAAAAAACAAATTTTTTCATGCTGTTCATAATTTTCTTCAATAATAGAAATTTTCTAATTTGAATAAGCTAACCGAATCGATTAAATTATACTAGGCCTACGAGATAATCACACTAACATCATTAATTCATTTCCATAATGCGTAAAATGAACAACTTGAAACCTAATCAATTTGAATTAATACTAGACGTACCACGACAAATAATATAATATGGTAAAATCACGCTAGCGCGTCACTCAAATCAGCAAATTCAGCGAGGGTCATCAATTGTCAGCCTGATTTGAAAACTAAATTGAGGGAGGAGCCTAAGAGCTTTTAGCTACGCCCAGTCAAAGCATGGTCCCTACTCTTGTAGGCCACTACATTTCAGTATACGTCGGCAGCTTTACGGAGCAACACCACAAAAAAAAAAAAAGAACCGGACTCACGGTAGTTTAGAGATTAGTGCCAAAAACGATTTTCAGTGATATTTAGTGACATTTAGTGCTCATATATGATTTCCACCATGGAAGACACCAGTAAAACTGACATTAAAACGAAAATTTCGTTCAGTGTTGAATCGCTTCTTTCGACAACAATTAAACCGTCATCGCCCATTAACGATAGACTGTTAGATGATTCTTCAAACTATTCAGAAAACGAAGAAAACAGATTGGATACGTCTAGTGAAAAAATCGATGACGACGAAGATGATGAAAATATTACTGTCGATGATGAAGATACGGACGGTGATGGTAGAGAAAGTTTAAGTCCGAATTCGCAACACACAGTGCTTATTCCACAGCCAGTACACCCTTCAATGCCAAGGATACTTCCTCCTGGACACAGTCAATGGCCATTTACGTGGGTGGGACCTAACGGACCTTTCAGATCGAATTCGCCACAAGGTAAAAACATGACAACTTTTCAACTACTTTAGCAGAAAAATAAATAATCTGCGAGCTTAAATTATGTTGTAAGATAATTTCTTTGAACAACATGCCAAAATTTCACTTGATTGTCGTTGATCTTAGAAAAATTACAGTTATTGTTATTTTTTTTAAAGCTTTTGCAGTTAAATATAACAGCTTTTGTTTTACATCACTTTTTAAGTATGAAACACCTATTTTTTTAGAAATGAGAAAATTAATTTCTGATTCTTTCAACTTATATTATTATACTTTGTAAAGCTTTTCCAATTCTAATACCATTTATTTTTAGTGTGAATTATTGCTCTTTGTTGATAAGCTTATTAATTTGGAGCACCTCATTCATTGACATTTTCAGAAAATATTAGGAGAGTTTCAGTTTATATAAAACAATATTCATTTGGAAAAATTCTGAGGACATTTATCTTATCTTAATATCCCTAAAACAAAAATTACACAAAAAGTAATTTTTATAAAAATTCTGACATCATAAGCCAAACGCGACGGCAAATATAAGTATTATTTTTTAAATTACCTGCAACTTAAGATCTTTTGTAGAATATTTATTAGATTTTAGACAGCGTGTAGTTTTTCTAAGCAATTTATTCAATTTCTTATGCACGAAAAAGTTCACTAAATGTTAGAGGATTTAAATTTCAGATAATTAATTTCATTAAAAAAACAAATTGAAAGGATTTCCGAGGTCTATTTTCATTATAATAACTGAAAACATATTTATTCAAACAACGACTATGGTTGACATATTCAACAGGAAAATGTAAAATTGACAGTTTTGCCAAATCTTATAGGAATTAAATAAAATAATACAATTGCCGTCGCTCCCAATAATTGTTTAATTGAAAAATCATGATCTTAAAAATAAACACCTATCATTCCCTAAAGCCCTTCACGATTTGTAGATCTTTGATGCACATGTATTTGCATTAGACTGACAAAAATTGAATCGCGCCGATAAATGTTTGATGGATCTCAAGCCTGATTTTATAATTTCTATCAGAAAACTCTTCACTCCTTGAAAAATCCATTATTGTTTCTCAACTTTATATTATTGGATAGTAAAATATCTCAAAATCAAATGTGTATAAGATCCATTTCAGTTATGTCGTCGGCTAGTTAATATATGCGGCATTACTTTTTTTAATAAGAAAATCAAAAAATTCTTTGGATATTGGGTTTCAGATCCAAGTGAAAATAAGTTTTGCATAAAGATGAATGTTTCAAACAACATTTTCTTGAGGCGATTGTGGCGATCTGGTAGTCTCTATGGGCTGTATATTTAATGGCATTTAATATACGATCTGTCAAATATTAACATTTAAGCGCTAACGATTTCAGGATACAAATAGGAGTGAAAAATTAAAATACAATTAAAAAATAATACATAAAAATATTACAAAAATACCTGCCAAAAATATCTAGAAAACTCGCTACAAATTATGTGTAGAAATATTTCACGGCATATACAGGCATAGGGCGAGGGTTTTTTTTCTGGTAATATTTGCTCGAAAACTTTTATTTTAAAAATGATATTGAACTGAAATCCTTAGGGTATATAGCTTTTGAGAAAATCAAAATCAAAATATATAATGGGTATAAAATAAATGTCAAAAATTAAAATAGGTACATAAGGTACAATTGAAATTATAGACATAATAATACAAAAAATAAAAATAAAAAATCAAAATACAAATAAAAAAATAATAAATAAAAATACCACGGGCTCGTGCTCTCCTTCATGTTTTTCATTGGGCGATGGTCATTCATATATTTTTTCCTGCTACATTTTTGGTATTTAACCGTTGCTTCTTTAGGTATACACGTTTTCTAAGAGTTTTATGTATTATTCTAGAGTTTTGGAATATTGCAAAAACTTATTTTAATCAATAAATGTCAGTTGTAGGACTTTGTTATTTTGAGTGGTTTCATATTCATTCCAGAGTACTAAATTGTTTTCAAAGATCGACTTGTTCAAATTTGTTATTCGTTTCATAAGGCGAATAAAAGATGCTTTGGTATTGTGTGTATAGTTTCTGACCTGTCTTTTATAGTGAAACGAATATTGCATTATTTCAATATTTGATAAATTGCTATTTCTTCAAGAAATGTATTACTAGTCTTGAAATCTGTCTTTTTGCTGATGATACTAGTTCCACTTGGAAAAACCCCAGATATTGTAGCTTTTAAATGACTTCGTGTACAATTATGTATGTAATATCATAATATGTCCTAATCTTAAAAAGCTTTGTCTACAAATTATGTATTAATATTTGACAATAAAGCATCATGTATCTTTAGTTTCCCCATTAGCTATTCTCACCATAAGTATTTTATAAATTCTGGTAGTGAGTATATCATCTTCTCCTGAAGCTCTAGCTTCACTTTGTCTTTTGTGTATGTATTTTACTTTCTACTACCTTTTGTTCTATTTCGGATATCTCTTCGTATATGCATTTGTTCGTTTTTTCATTAAAAAAAAAAATCGAAATGTCAAATTTGGACCTGCATCATAATCAAAAGTGTTTTGTTTTACAATTCTATTTCGTGTCTGTGTTTATGTCTGCTTACATTAAACCTATAGACATAATTTCAAATGTGAGTCTCTTTATAGCTCTTCTAAGAAACAATTTAATTTTATGTTCTCCCATGCGCTTATGCACTCTCTCAAGAAACAATAATCGGCCACAATCAGTTTCAGTTATTATGTCCGATCAGTATGTGGAACCACAAATAATTGCACTCCAATTACTTTAATTAATATGGTATACAGGAGCAATAAAAATCGTTCAAATTGTTGCTGCGATTAGATATTATGAAAAACGGCTCACTGTTTCTTAGAAAAGCGAGCCCGGTGGAGATACAAATAACTTTGTAAGTCGATTCAGATAAATAATGCATCGGCTATACTATAATAAATTGCTGTATAATTGTCTGATTATTTATATTTAATAACCTTTCGAAAAAAAAAAAAAAAACCGCTAATGGACGTCTTGGAATTTTATTATCGCTAATTATTATTATTATTATCGATGAGAGACGTATTTTTTTTTTTTTATTATAAATTATGTGTTTATTGGACTTTGCAAACTGCAAAATAGTTAATGTACCGGGTGAATCGGCCATAATACCAAATCCATGCATAACTAACCAAACAACAAAATTGTATTTAAATTTTGAGTCGCACATCTAAATAGTTTCCATTTTCTAGGCTACCTAATAAACAATTGCGACTTGAGCTTTGCAATTTTGACCTCGAATGATTATTTTCAAATTAGGCCCGCCCAACGCGATCTATATTTAAAATTCGACATTTCGAATATCAATAATTAATAACCTATTGGGGTCATTATGAATTATTAGGCACTTATTTATCCATTGTGCCTACTTAGTTTTTATTTCTACTTTTCTTTTGTGTTTTATATTGAGTTTATAATTTTGTTAGTAATGATGAATTATTATTCTTGTTTCAGCCAATATGCCAAACTTAAACAACGGACCTCCGATTGTAAGGTGCGCGTTGAGAAAACACAAGCCAAACAGAAAACCCAGAACGCCTTTCACGACGCAACAACTTTTGGCCCTAGAAAAGAAATTCAGAGACAAACAGTACCTTAGTATAGCGGAAAGGGCAGAATTTTCGAGTTCGTTAAGGCTTACAGAGACTCAGGTAAGAATTACAAATATACAAGTTTATCATTATTAAATATCAATAAATTGAACCAGTCAAACGACAGTTTATCTAAAATAGAGTGTTTTCGTGCCATTTGGTCTATTATTATCTTCAGGTCCCTTTAATCAAAATTCAGAACATCAGATATTACGAAAAACAAACAAAAGTCTAAATAAAAAAAATTTTACACGCTGAAAACAACCTCAAACACAAAAAAAAAAAATTCAAAAAAACTTACACAAGCTAAAATAGGTATTAATAATAATAATAAATCGAATATTGTACTACTAACGGACGAAAAAGAAGAACTACAAAAAATGCTTAAAGAACTGGATAATGAATCGACAAAAATTGGAACTATTTTAATAAAACAAAAATCATGTCAAACATATTATTTAAAACCAAAAAATAAAAATTAGACAGGACAAATAATTAAAACGAGAATGATAGCTTGGACTCTTTATACCCCAAAGATTAGTCCAAGAGTATGTCTTGATAAACGACTGTCAGAGGATAATTTCTTGAGAAAAATTATTATTGATTGATGAACTATCAATAGGTTAGCTGAAAACGTGACCTGATAATTTGAATATTTGCACACTTATGAAAAAGGACTTGAGTTCGAACGTTAAAATGAAAAGGTTCGTACTTGATCATCAAATATTCAACAACACCAGGGACCACCCAACAAAACAATTTCTAGATAACTTAACTGATATCGAAAACACTAGTTTATTAAGAAGTAATATATGAAATGCGTTTTGTTTTTATAGTTGTAAGCACCCTATGCTTAATTGAAAACATTCAACCGTGGGACTTTTCATGACTCATGATTCCGACAATATTAATTGGAAAATTTTACTTCAGGTCAACGATATTGTCCATAGGCGGATAAATCTATGCGTACAGTCACCTTTTTACAATTTTTCATCCCCCGCAAAAATATCAGATAGTGTTCAGTTGGATAGGATTCACAAAATAGGGTGCTTTTTGTCAATTCTACAATTTTCATCAGGGACCTACTAACTGACTCAAATTATTGATATCGATATTCAGGTCAACTTTACGTTAGTGATTCCCACGAGAGTCTCATTTTCGAGAGTCTCGCATGGTCTCGTCTCGTTTTTGAGACAAGACTCGAGACGAGACTCGGACTGTCTCGGACAAGACGAGACGAGACTTTTATTGGTCTCGTCTCGAGTCTCGTGCGAGAGTCTCGTGTCTCGTGCAAAAGTCTCGCAGGTAAATATTTCTGCATGCAGACAAAGAACACATAGGTATAATGTAAATATATGCAGTAGCCGGACTTTCGCGAAACCGCCTACCCCAGTTCATTGCCTACCCCTCCCATCAGAAATCTGTTGGCAGTGGCGTATATAACGGTGGGAGAATATTTTTATTTTATGTTTTCACATGACGCAATATTTTATAATTAGGTGCCTTACAATTACCGCCATCCTGGGGGGGTTTATTTGAAATTGATGCAACTTGGTGCACACGCAAAATGACGCAAATGACGTCAGATGCGAATGCAAAAGTGCATGTCAAATAAGCCGTGCACCAATTTTCAATCACGAATGACGTCATTTGCGTGTACGCAAAGTTGCATCAATTTCAAAAAAAGGCCCCCAGACCTATGATTTATAATTTTCTGTTATTTTAACAGCAACGTTAAGTTATCTGTCACTTATTCCACACGTAAAAATAGAGACAGGTATAGACTTTGAGCTATAACACAACTAAAAATAACAGGAGAGGATACATCATAATACTGTATTCCTTTTATACATTGAGTTACACTGAACCTGTCGCTCTAGAGCTCCTCGGAGTAACTCCAAAACACACAATTCGGATGTTATCATTATTATTTAATATTAACTAACATTACCTAAAAGGGCTTCTTGCACCCCGGTAAATTTGATGAATGAGGGAAAAGGGGGATGCAACAGGTAAGTATCCTGTACTATGGTTGAACCAAATCCAAGCGGCAGTAATGACAATGAGGAATTTGCAATTTTTTTTCTTATTCTCTTATTAAATTCTTCACATTATAAAAAGTCACTTGCCACATAAATTTTAGATTTTCAACTAATAGTTTTTCTGTAAAAAAATATAGAAATTCAAAATAATTCTCTTCGCGCCAAAACGCAGTCGTAAATCAATGACGTCACAAGACGATATCCTTCCAAGCGTCAAAATGAGTCTCTGTACTCCCTCCCTGCCTTATCCATTGTCAATTGTGTTTTATATCATTGTTTGTGCGATTTACATGTGTGGTTTATTTTGTTGTCAAGTTTCCCCTCATTTTTATTTTAATCGGTGGCTTCACCAATGAGTTAGCTATCTTTGTTTAGTGAATGTAAAATGATAATGACCGACATACAATAGTGGATCCATCGGTAGAATTCGATGTAAACACAAGCGTCTAACGGCTTACGTTTCACGTTAACATAACCACACTTTTGTTTGTTTATCGTTCGATGTCGTCATAACCAATTTTAGAGCATTTTCGCGCCCATTGTTATTGAATACTTGAAGTAATCCAGACTTTCTATTGGTTGAGACGCCCTACCAGTGTGCATGCACGGAGAACATTTGATAGGTTGTAATTAAAATGACCAGTTATGCCATTACTGCCGCTTGGATTTGGTTCAACTATAGACTCTAAACTGGAACAAGATTATGCATGACGAGACTCCGAGACATTTGCGAGACTCTCGTACGAGACGCGAGACGAGACGAGACTTAAGGCTGCGAGACGAGACAAGACTTTTTATTTATCGGCGAGACGAGACAAGACTTTATGAAAGTCTCGTCTTGTTGGTCTCGTGGGAATCACTACTTTACGTAACTACAAGATTTATAATGCAGAATGTTTGGTGGTAAATCTTGATAGATAAAGGGTAGTTAAAGAGTGTTAATCATCATATTCATCATCATCATTCTTTATTTTCTTAAATCCATTGTTGGACATTATCTTAATGTTAATTGTCATCTGGTACTTTCTCCAGTTCTTCTTCTTGATACTTAGAAGCATCTTCTTGGTGCAACTTCTGTCTCAGTAACTTGCAAACTTCCACTTGGGTTTTGCAATGCATTATATTATGTCATCTACACCTATTCTTCTACATTGCTTACCTAGTTTTTCAACGTTATACCAGCATTGAACATCTCATCTTAATTCTCTTCCTCATTTTGCCATATGCTGCTCAATTAAGAATTATTATTCTTCTATGCTTATATCCTTCTTCTTCTTCTTCTTCTTCGTCAGCCCGTGTCCATCCATTGTCGGATATAGGCCTCTTCCAAGTTTTACCATGTCCCGCGATCTCTTGCTAATCTCAACCATTGACGCCCTGCCACCGTTCTGAAAGCTGTTCCTCTTGATGTCCAGAGTGCCGTTTTCTGGGTCCATCTATCTGGGTCCTGTCTTGCCACATGTCTGATCCATTGCCACTTCTGGCTTGCTACCCTTTGCACAACATCCGCCACTTTGGTTCCATCACGTATCTGTTCATTTCGTATTTTATCCCTTTAAGTGATTCCCATGGGTCTCTGTGCGACTCTCAGTTGCTCAGCTACTACCTATTAATGTTTAAAAATAAAGTTCATATTTTCGAATGCCACCCATACCAAATGGATCCTTCGTTCAATTTCCGCCGTTTGGTTTTCTATGCCCAGCTTGATTTTATGTCCTAAGTATATGTAATGTTCTACATTTTCCATGATAACGTTAACTATGGTGATGTTACATTCATTTTTGCTCATTATTTTGATCTTGTTTTGATTCATTTTTAGGCCTATTTTCTTGGATTATTCGTGTAACTCATTGAGCATGTTGTTCAGTTCTTGAATGTTGGTATTTATTAAGACTATATCATCTGCAAATCTGAGGTGATTGAGGTATACTCCATCGATGTTTAGACCCTTGTTTTCCCATTCCAGCTTCCTAAAAACATTTTCCAGGGCTAGGGTAAATAGCTTGAGAGAGATGGTCAGTGGGATGTCGTACTCCTTCGCCAAGTGATATTTTGTCTGTTTTAAGATCGTGTCGTCTATTTGCACGTGAAAGGTTACCTTATCATAGATATTCTTAATAAGGGTAGAGTATTCCGAATCGATTCTTGTCTGCTAGTCCACAAACGCCAGATGTAGGGGTATGTTATATTCCGTTGTTTTCTCGATGACTGCTTTATTTGTTTGCAGATGGTCTATAGTGGTAAAGCCCCTTCGAAAGTCTGCTTGTTTTACCGATTGGTAGGATTCTAGCTCTATCAGATATTTGTTTAACAGCATTAATTCCTATAGTCTCTGTTAGTGTTTTTCCATTCATCTTTAGAATTTCCGGTGTTATTCGATCTTCTCTCAGACTCTTGCCGTTTTTCATCTGTTGGAGTGCGTATTTAATTTCTGATGGTGATATTTCCGGCATATCTTCTGAGTCTACATTTGTAATGTGTTTAGGTGGTCCATTTGGACTTGGTATAGTTGTTTGGTAGAGATGTTCGTAGAATATTTGTATTTCCCTTCTAATTTCCTGTTGGTCCTCTGATAAGGATTCCTTGATTGTTTTATATTTTTACAATTTTGTATTTTCCCCTCTCTTAGAACTCTCATGCCTTTATTTTTCTCGATAGTTTCCAGAATTTTGTTTGTTTTGTTTTCTCTTAGGTTTTTCCTTATTTTTTTTTCGTTGTCTTATTTAGGGTATTATATGCTTATATGCAATTGGCAAAGGACCCTGCAGAAAGCTTATGAGAACTGGCCCCTTAGATGGATGAACAACGAGCGATTTTGAAAAGAAAATTTCCATAAATAAAGTAGAGTATACTACTCGCAATAATGGCTATTATTTCCTCGGAATGTTACTCCCTCGCCGCTTACGCGGCTCAGTTCGTAAATATTCCTCGGGAATAATAGCTATCATTATTGACTCGTGGTATAATCTACTACTAAATTATACGATTCCATAAATGGCCACTTTCAAACCATAGGCATTTTAAAAGAGGTTAAAAATATTAGTTATTTATACACCAAGTGAGTTAAATGAATGTTTACTCATGAGAAGAAAGTTTAACTTACGGGCCCCACAAAAAAATAAATGGATAAACAATCATACGGTTTCATTGGCAAAATTTGTGCGAAAATTTGGGGTCAATATTCTATGAACAGTTGTGCAACGGAACAGCCTAACGCCTGCGCAGTGTCGTATCTTTCGAACAACTGTTCTAAATTTTGAAATTCCTTCATTTTCATTGGCCAGATTTTGTACACGCACAGTACATGTATCCACTGCGCACGCTCACAGCTGTCCCAGTCAGTTGTTTTTGTTTGCATTATGACCTCGTAAATTAGCAGCATTAGAAGCGTTCTTTGTTTATCCATTTATTTTTGAGATCAGTGACGAGCCCTAGTGAGTGGGTTGATTTTTTTCGAATGGTGCATACAATGCTTCATTTTCTACTGAATATAATGTTCCGTCATCAATTTAGTTTCAACCATGTACAGTGGAAATCATTGCAATTGGCACACACTATGTAAATATCCCTCGTAATGTGTCAAATCTGACACACAGTAATAGCAAAATGCTGCACTAAATAGATTTATTGGTTAGAATTTTGACTTAATACGAGGGATTTTAAAGAGTGTGTGCCAATTGCAATGATTCCGACTGTACCTTTACTACCTGTACTCTCCTCATTATTTATCCATAATTATTTTTAACCCCTCTTAGAACGTCTATGGTTTAAAAATCGCCATTTCTGAAATCGAATAATTTGAAACGTATTATACTATGCATATGTCGTTCTAAAATTCATGAAGTAACTGAAAGAACTAGCCTGTATAAGGTTTGAGCAATTTCACATATGAAGCAACTTCAAACGACTGTAACTCAAAAAAGCGAATTTTTAGAACTTTGTGCCCATGGACACTTTTAATCTATAGGTCAAGAACTATCAATATGCAAAATTTCATGAGATTCTACTGAGGGCCAGTTCTTATAAGGTTTCTGCGGGGTCCTTTGGTTCTGTTTCTTGCTGCATCATATTACCCATGTCCTCAAGTATCTTGACCATTTCTACTTTTTTTTTTTATGTGCAGTTCATCCTTGACCCTACTTTTTTTTGCTGTAAAGTGCAAGCATATCCGTTGCCTCCTCAAGGAATTAAGAAAAAGGAAGAAAAAAATTGTACAGTGGAAATCATTGCAATTGGCACATACTATACTCTTTCAACATCCCTCGTATTAAGTCAAAATTCTAACCAATAAATCTATGTAGTGCAGCTGTGTATAAATATTTTGCGGCCTAAAGCCTAGTACTCATAACAGCGAAATCTGCTCTTTTTTGACATTGCTTCGACAATTTGACGTTTTATGCGTGAATCAAACGTCAAATTGTCGAAGCAATGTCAAAAAAGAGCGAATTTCGCGGTTATGAGTACTAGGCTTAAGCCTAGTACTCATAACTGCGAAAATTTGACGTTTCATGCGTGTATCAAACGTCAAATTGTCGAAGCAATGTCAAAAAAATGCGAATTTCGCAGTTATGAGTACTAGGCTTTAAGGTGGTAGTAGATTTTCATATCGATGATGTCGAAATAGTAGATCACTGTAAATTTGGGGAGTGAATTAATCCACGCCGATTGGAGCCGCCAGTAATGGCGGGTATTATGAAACTATATTTTGATAAATAAACTAAAAGTGAACTTCTGGAATGACGTCACATCTCAAGTCATTCCAGAAGTTAACATTTGTCAAAATAATTCTATAATACCTGTCCTTAGGACCTTAGTATTTATATTATCACCCAACGAGATGTCTACACATCAGTGTCTCGAGTACAAGCAGACTCGCTCATTTTTTTTTTAACTCTTTCAATAATAATTCAATGAATCAAAATAAATAGTAAACAAATAAATAAATAAATCCTCTTAAGTCGATATTTACGACAACAATCCGTAATCTTTTCACATTGCTACTACCGTATGGGATTAAAGTCATAAAATACACTTATCTTACTCACTAAGATCCGTATTTATTAATTTTTGTTCAAAGCTCATCCCGTGAGAAAAAAAAGAAACAAAAATCCAAATTTCTTGCGCCCCATAAATTTTTCGTAAAAGAATCAACCTGACCCGAAGGTTTTCGAGATCTCAAGAAAAAGTCTTTGTTGGTGTCTGAAATGAACAGCCCAATTGTGTTTAAGTACTCTGTGTAGTTAATAAGCCGTAAAATTGTCGACATTGGAAGTAAATATCCGTGAAAAGTTTTTAGTACCTGCGCCACCTTGTTGATTCTTCAGAAAACTTTTGTTGACAATTTTTTTTTTTTTTTCAGGTAAAAATCTGGTTTCAAAACCGCAGAGCAAAAGCGAAAAGACTGCAAGAAGCCGAACTGGAAAAGCTCAGATTGTCGGCCAGACCTCTACTTCCTCCAACTTTTGGACTGTTCCCGGGAGGTTCTCACTTGATATCGCCATTTTTGACAGCGATGGCCCACAGGCCGCCTCATTTTGCTTTTGGACCGGGAGCAATGTTAAATATTCCTCAGTGAGAGTTAAAATTGTTGATTGTGTAAATATATTATCAGTGATGCATATTGTGTAGATAAATGTAAATAAAAATTATACTCTCTATAACAAAATTGAGAATATGTCTCCAATTATTATTAATTTTAATACAATGATTATTTTTCAAAACATATCCTCAACTTTGATATTGTAGTTTATGTATATTATTGTATAAAAATATATATTATTTTATTATTATTTCTCTGAGACGTTTATATATGAGGAGTGCAATAAAAATTAAAAAGCAATGGTATATTTTAGTTTAAATGATTCTTTACTACATGATAATATACTGTTTTGAAAGACTGATTAGCACTTGACTTATTTTTATTATTTATTTTTGAACATAATACAGGTTTAAGTTTGTTTTCATTTATATTTTTTTTTGTATTGTGTTGATTATTGGATGAAACTTTGGGATCCCATGTTAGTTGCTTGACTCTCTTCAACTGATTATTGGTCAACATAAAATGAGTTATATTGATCCTTGACAAAAAATTAACATGGGATTTCAAACGTCTCATTCAATTATGCAACATTCGGTATAGGAAGATTATTGTTGTAAATTATTGTAAAATAATTAAAAATAAATCATAGTTGTTTTTATTAGAACATCTCGTTTTTGATTTTTTATTCATACAAAACATAATAATAATAAAAACTGGAAAGTTGTCATTTATACCTCTAATCAACTTAATCAAGGACTGAATTGTGTTCAGAGCACCGGCATTAGGGTAGGTGCACAACGGATCTGTGATACGTACCTATTGCCTGGATGATAGATGGAAGCTATCATAAATGCTTAGAATTATTTCATTAGTTTAAATGTGAGCGTGCACATCAAAGCAGTGAGTATAGCTGGGATGATCGCTTATAGCATACTAGAATGAATTTTACCATTATTTCTGCTAGCAGAAACCAGCTGACAAGGGTGGCGCATGCCCATGCCCATTCATCGTCTTGTCGTTGATTTCACCTAAAATGTATTGGAGAGTAGATGAAAATGATCATCAGCATCAAGCTATCCCTTCAACTCCTGATAGAAGTGGTGATAATCTCCCATTTCTGACCGTTTTTTATTAATTGGGTGGGTTTATGGTATTCTCTTGAGGGTAAATGCCACAGAACAAACCAATTTGTAGCGGACGAACATACATAATCGTAATCACTGTATCACTGTTCGACATCGCGATCAGAAATGCGAGATGAAATTGTTTAAAAGCTAGAAATAAATCCACGATGGTATCACAGCTCCGTTGTGCACACCTATAAGCGCTTATAATTTCAGTTATGATCAAATTATGAGCGCTTATAGGTGTGCACAACGGATCTGTGATACTAACCTGGATTTATACAATTTTATCTCGCATTTTCTGATCGCGATGTCGGACAATGATGACGATTATTTATGTTCTGCGGCATTTACACCCAAGAGAATACCATACTCACCCAATTAATCAAAAACTGTTAGAAATGGGAGATTATCAATTAATCACCACATATGGGAATGTGAAGGGATAACCTGATGCTAATGATCGTTTTTATCAATATGTGAGAATGGAACCATCTATACTTTTCAATACATTTTAAGTAAAACTGAAGACAAGTCGATGACTGGGCATGCGCCACCCTTGTCAGCTGGTTTCTGCTCACAGAAAGAATTGTGAAATTCATTCTAGTATGCTATAAGCGATCATCCCAGCTTCACGGTACGTGCACAACGCAGCTGTGATACATACTTATCGCCTGGATGATCGATGAAAGCTATCATCGATGGTTAGAATTATATAATTATTGGTTTAAATGTGGGCGTACACATTGGAGCAGTGAGTATAGCCACAGATATAGCTGCGATGATGCCTTATAGCATACTAGAATGAATTTTACCATTCTTTCTGCGAGCAGAAATTAGCTCTTGAGGTTAAATTTCGCAGAACATTCCACTTTGTAGCGAACGAACATAAATGACCGTCATCTCCTGTCCGATGTCACCATAAGAAATGCGAGATGACATTGTTCAAAAGCTACAAATCCACATTAGTATCACAGCTCGGTTGTGCACACCTATAAGCGCTCATAATTTCAGCTATGATCTGTCATAGGGGCTACAATTTTGTATCACAGCTCCATTGTGCACGTACCCATACTCACTGCTCTGATGTGCATGCTCGCACATTTAAACCCAATGAGATAATTCTAACCATCGATGATAGCTTCCATCTATCATCCAGACTATAGGTACGTATCACAGCTCCGTTGTGCACGTACCCTTAGGCTGCCAGAACTATACTGGCAAAGTAAATAACATTGTCTATGAGTTAATAATGGAAATTCGACGTTTGATCATTTTTCCAAGGAGAACTGTGTCCATATTATAAGTTAGAAAGGAATTGACCCTAGCGCATAAATTAAATATCATACTACAAATAATCACGCAACACAATTTTAATTTAAACTATTTGAAAAAAAAAAAAAAGACAACGAAATTGCCAGTTCTTTGTCACGATTCCGTGAAACTCATTGTTATTCAAATTGCAATGTTCATGTACATCTAATAAGTCTATAAACTAGGATTAAATATCGCCCCATTGTAGTCATAGATCGAGAAGCATTTTCAAAAACCTTCTAACACCAAAACTACTCTAAATAATTCCCAAGTGCGATAAAGCTAATTAATTAAATTCTCAGAAACTGTTTTCTTTATTTCTATTCCCGATTAAAACAATGGCCACTTGCCTTTTAAGCTTGCGCTACAATCCTTCGTCTCCCTTCTGTTCAATGAGAGATTCAAATGCCAGCAAAGGACAGAATGATGAAGGTATTGGAAAGAGAGAAAAAAAAGGAAAACAAACGTCGAAGTATTCTTAGAAATAATTTCACAAATTGCAGGTGACTTCTTTAATTTATTTAAAGCTGTGGTCGTTATCTGAGACACACCCAATTCTTTCGGCTTTTAGTATCCTTTTCTGCTAATGGATCACGTCGGTCTGAGAAGTGATCTGAATTAGTTAGTCAGGGGACATAGGCTGACACACTTCATTATCTTAATTAAGGGTTTGCAATAGTGTGCTGTAATTAAAACTGATGAGATCAGTTATTTTTTGTCATACACTTCTTTCCCGTCCCGATAGGTTCTAATGTCTTTTTGAAGCTTTGAGTAAATTTTATTCGATTGATTGCTGAGCTAGAGTAGCTATAAAATGTGAACTCAAAAAATTCGATGGTCAGACTTTAAGAGGGATTTTTATGTACTTATTTCCTGTTCCATGATTTCTGCTCGAATTATCAAACCGTCAGAAATGCTAAAATTTTAAAATTTATTATTTCTGTTGAGAAGTTGAGATGCCAAACTCCAATCCTGTTGGTTTTTGTGCTGGCTTTAGTCCGGAGAGTTGAAAGATATGTCAATATAGTAGTTTGAGGTTTGAAGGCCTCAACTCCAGCAAAATTAAACCAAAGCTTCACGCTTCTATTTTCTAACTTGGCGAAAAGTAATAATTTGTGGGACTGTCAGTATGAACATGATTTTTTTCACAGTAGAATGCTCCACTGTTGATTGCCCAAAATATAATATTTTGAAAGACATTTGAGTATGTATGCCACCTCGAGCAACATTCGAGTTTCGTCAATGAAATATGTCTGTAATACAAGTAATTTACTTATTTTACTTAATTATGAAAATCTTAAAGATTCTGCAGATCTATTTTAAAGCCGAAAATTACACCAGATACCGTACTAATTGGGCTTGGCTCCCGGACGCTAAACGGCCGTATGTAATTATTATTCAATATACAACATGGCTTTTAATTGGTTGTTATCTCTGCTTTGGTTGTTCGTCTCCGTTGGTCGAGTTCTTGCTCTTCGTCCCAGTAGCTCCAGTTTTTGCCACGGCGTTGCCCGTTTCATAATGGCAAACAATTAATTACTCGAATAGATTTTAATTGCCGCAATTTTAAAGCAAATTAACGTTTGCGATTTCAAAAAGTGTTTTGCTCCCGATATGATGTTGCCACGTAAAAATAGTCAGTTGCCGGTTAAGCGGATTAAATTAGTCCTTGTTTTTGTTGAAGTGTCGACGCGAATAACTACGAGTTGTAATTTTATGAAAATTGATGTAGCTCGTTTAGTTTTTAAACATTGAATTTATTTATTAATACAACCTCAATTCACTTCATGAAATTATTATTTGTGTTAACTAATTTAGTCTCACATTCTTCAATAAAATTACTTCACGCGCTGAGTAACACTTCGAGTTTTCGGTGGATGGATCCAGAAGAAATCCTGGCGGTGCGAGATTGGCCAATTCAGTTTGTGATGTTGTTCTCTCCGATCAAATTCGAAATAGCAGAAAAGTAGGAAAGTTGCAAGAATCCAGACTTCCAAATAGACGAAGTCATCCTGATGCCTACTGACTTACCACGAAGATCGTGTGTTGACAACCCTTGCGAATTTTGCCAAAAGCACGAAACTGAACTTTACCAAAGGAGACTTTGAGAAAAAACAAAATGCTGAAGAGAAATATCACGTGGCTGGCAATGATAACAACACAATAACAACAACTACAACAACAGCACAACAACATCATTAACGTCCATAATCTAAGCATGACTAGTTAACAATAGTATCAATCGATCTAATAATTAATCGTCATGATACATGAGACAAGAGCAAATTAATCAGGGAGTCTAGCTAAGAGAAGCCTAATACATTCAAACCGTTTTGCACAGTAGACGGTGTGGTAGTCAATAGGACGCTGACTTTAGGTAGAGATCGGTACTGCTAAATTATTCAATCGCAAAATCGAATGAAACACTCCACCTCAATTGCAGATGAGATAACAGCTCCTGTTCCCATACGACTGAGCTGAGAAATGAGTACCTGACGGTTGCTGGACTAGAAAAGAGGACAGCTTCATTGAATTTCAGTTCAACTTTCCATTGTAGTATCGTCAAAGGAAAAATCAGATCTCGATTCCACGATGGAGTACTGCCACACATTGGTTCTTACATGGACAACGTTGTATTCAGACCTAGAACTATAAGGAAAATTCTTCTGCAACTTCTGGGAAATATTGGCGTCCCAACAGCGTTCCACCAATCACTGTTTTCACTCTCTTATAGTCGAGGCGTTTTCCCGTTTATCTGGAAATGTGCCAGAGTGCAGCCCATCCCGAAAAAGAGCAAGAGAACTCTTTCTAGCAATTATCGTCCTTTCTAACTTATATCTGTACTTTTTAAAGTAATGGAAAAGGCATTCAACCTGAAACTGGTCAAATACCCCGAAGCCCTCGAAGCTCGTCTATAACAAACAGTAACGGTTTCTTTCTAAAAGATCAACAGAGGGTCGGCTAACGTACGTCAATCATATTTGGAACTCGACTCTCGAAAAACATGGAAAATCCAGAATTGTAGCATTGAACATCTCCAAGGCTTTTGATCAAGAGTGACACAAAGGTCTGCTCAGCAAACTTTCATCGTATGGTCTTCCAAATGAATTTTGCCATTGGCTGGGGAGCTTTTTGACAGATCACTGCATGGTTTGATCGATGGTGTATCCTCTAATACACTGCCGCCTATAAATGCCGGCGTTCTCCAAGACTCAATTTTGTCTCAACACTGTTTCTCATTTTTATAAACGCTTTGTTAAATGTGACAAAAAACCTATTATACAGCTTTGCAGACGATAGTAGCTTGATAGAATCTTTCTCTTCTGACAAAAGGCAGCCACTTCCACACGCCTCGCCCGAGAACTGATTCACTCCATCAATAGTGATTTTGACACTATTACCAACTGGGGCCTTAACATTCTAGTCAAATTCAAGGCTTACAAAACTCAAGTAACAGTATTCTCAAAAAAGAAATCATCCGCCGATAATAACCCAGTCGGGACAAAACCTTTGTAAAAATCTCTCAATATTTCTTCTTAGAGTGACCGCATTGACTAACTTGTCTTGGCATGATCATCAAAAATTAGGTTCTTTGTTTCGTACAAAAAACTTCACTACTCCAGAACGACTTTTTCTCCTTTATAAGGCTCAAATCAGACCATGTATGGAATACAGTTTCCACATCTGGAGTGATGCTTTCAAAGTATTCGTTGGTTGGCTCTATTAGAAGCAGTACAAGAAAGAGCAATCAAGATGATCGATAATCCAACTCTCACCGATTCATTGCAATCTCTCGAACATGGGCGCAAGATAGGTGACTTGTCGGTATTCTATCGCTATCACCAAGGTGTTCTGACAATCTGGCCAACCTCATTCCAGCTAGGAAAAGTTTTTAAGAACCTCACAGGCATCCCATCCTTATGTGGTAAATCTGGCTACCCCGAAGACTTCTAAATATAGGACTTTTTTTGTGACGTACTGCCTACCTCTCGAACTTTTTGTCTCCTACTTTATTTCCTGGAAGATTTAACGTTAGCGTGTTTAAACCGATGATTAATCGTCACTGTTTGTGGGTGAACACCAACAAAATTGAAATACACTGCTGCCAGTTCTCAGCCCTAATTATTTGGATTCAATGTTGTTGACTGGAGGAGAAATGATGTTTGGCAAACCCCTAGCCGATAGAGACGGAACTGTACTTCTAGTTTATATGGTTGACCTTCAGGAGCGACTTAGAGTAGTTCACGATTTCGCCAGGAGTAGACTACATTAGCACTGTGACCAGGATGGAGACTGGGAATTATGAAGTGTTTGAGAAAATCAATGACTTGGTAAAAATTATTGAATTTTCGTCGAAAGCCAAGCCAAAACGAAACGTAGTACACAAAGAAAAGCTTCCCCATACCGAGTTAAAACTACACCGACTGCAACTAAATGAGGCTTTGCGAGATTTTGCTAAATTTACGTTTTCTGTAAGTTGAGGAAACTATGCACAATCACAACATCACAGATGGCCCTGAAACTCGATTTTCGATCCTGCCTTATGGTCGATGCACGTCACGACTACTAATTATTGAACAAACTTCTTATCAGATACGTTTATAGGACTATTTTAAATCTATACCTACATAAGGGAAACATTCGCATTTGTTTTGGTAGTTAATTGAAAAATTTAGCGCATAGTGTAGTGCTGGATTCGTAGAGGCTGAGTTAAATACTGGTGCATTTGTTCGATAGTTTCATATTTTTGAATGTTATGCTAGGAACAGTTTTTCAGTACAAACAATCTGGACTCATTTTGTTGACGTTACATGACATCGACATGTTGCTGTTGCTGGTCCAAATATATCCCTAAGTATTTAATTTTCTCATGTTCTCCATGTTTTGCATTCACAGCATAAAACCTGAGTTTCTCAGTGAGACATGCTATACATACAAGTCATTCCAGATTTGGACATCACAGGTCATGAAGCTGCAGCAATTTCAAAAGCCACAATATAAGAAAAATAATTACTTAATACATTTCAATTTGAAAGTGTAACAATATATTATGGTGGTTACTGGAACTTCTGTCAATAATTTTAGCAGTAATGGTGTCATTATTAGGAGGCTCGAGTAATTTAGAGTCTTAGCAATATGAATATAAGAAAAAAAATACATTAAAAAATTGAAGAAGAACAAACAAGAAAATAGTTAAACTTTCTAACACCTTTTCGTCTGTGATGATGACACTAGGTACCTATAACAAGATTATGATATAAATTAAGTATACATTGTTACCGTGAGAAATGAGAATGTCACATTTTTGTCTAATATATTGACCAATTTGAACTCAGCCCAATGAGCATCTTAAAGATTCGAACTAAAAAGGAACCGAAACGACGATAAAAAAAATTCGTTTCCAAATCAACATATCTTAATAGGTCAACAATAACCCCAAACAGTTGAAGTGGCCGGTAACAAATGAAGATTAATGACGTTGCGTATTCCCATAGGATCTCATGGGGTCGAAGAACGATCCGCCCGCGTACAATACCTTTCCTAAAGACCATTTATTACCAATTTTTTGGCGTTTCTCGCTGCGCTTTTCAGCGATTTCATTCAATAGAGTTTCTCATTCTCAATGAATGAACGAACTCTTATATTTTCAGTTTATGATGATGGCTCTATTCAGCGAAAGAATAGTAGCTTCATAATTTCGAGTACCATTACGACCCATTATGAGGTCGCATAAATTCTGTTTTGTTGTCCATGAGCGAGGCTCACACTTGTACTATTTTGAATGGAAACTATTTGGCCGCAAACTGTCATAGATGTAGTTTATCGCTGAAAAGTAAATTTGCTGCAGTTATTAAGTGATTTTTATAAGAATGGGATTGAAAGAATGGGCTTTTCACGCTGGGCCATTGAACGATTCTAGCGAATTTTAGTAAAATGGTAGTTTAATAGGTTCATTCTTAAGATATTCTTTTGTAGGACTTTATTAAAATGGCATAGTCGAAATTCACGTCATGTTTTGCTTTATTTATGGCTGGGGTTAAGAAAGCGACTTTTTTCAGGTAAAATATATCTTATTGATACATATTTTTTTCTACAAATCAATAATTGTGTGACAGAAATTCCTTGAGCCAACAATAATTGCCTTTTCTATTGTTTTTTTTTACTCTGAGACTTTCTGTTTGTGATAGATGAAAATTGTTTGGATTTCCTACTGCATATGTTTGCTGTTTATCTTTTTTTCTAATCAATTATATAGTTTCCGTTGTTATCCAAACTTTTTTATTTTTGTTTTCTTTGTGTATTTTTATAGTTTTGTTTTCTGTGGAACAGTTTTTTTTTATATTTATTCTAGTTATAAATTTAGTAGTCATTTTGTCTGCTGTTCAATTAAAACGTTAATCCATTGATCTTTTTTAATGTTTTGGAGTAATTTTAATGTATTTTTTATCTTTTGGTTTGTTCCTGTTATATTTGTTGCATGTTTTGTATTTAATGTATTATAGTGGTTCGTACTAGATATTTTCAAGATAAACAGTTCCAACTTATAGCGTTTAAATCTCTAATAAATTTAAAATATTGTCAATTGTTGTTACTGTTGAGGATGTTAACAATTTGTTGCAATGATACGCCTCTGCGTGGCTTGAAAATATTTCTCTAGAAAAACAAATCAAGTGCGCTACTGGACTGATAGAGTCTGATGCCTTTTATTCGATTTTATTTAACGAAGGAGGGCTGCCGTATTGAGAAACAGAGAGAGTGGAGGACCATTGGCTTTCCAAAACACGTATCTTTACGATTTAGCTAATTGGAACAATAAATTGTTGGTACGGTGTCCACCTTTAATAGGCTGATTGTCTTTCGTCCCATGGCATCTGTTCTCATACTCACTGGGCCATGAAAATAATCACCTTTAAAATTCCACCTTTTATTACGTGGAATCCAGTAGCTCGAGTCTGGTGATCTTCGGGTTAAGGTCGTTTGTATGTTGATTATTTTTAACGTTTCGCTGACAAATTATTTTATTGCTTTATCGGTGGGGATTTATTTAAATCTGTCATATGGAGAACCCACAAGAACCTGAACATATTTCGAGAGGACTAAAATGTTGTCTAACCAGTATGTAATCTCTCTGTTGATAGAAGTTTTTTGAAGAAGAAGGTATTTATTAACTTAAATTAGGTATTTATTCTTATGAGATAGGTACCTAAGAGCAGTGTCTTTTAGAAGCAGTGGTCGGCTTACTTTGAAGAAACCAACCTAAGTTTTAATTGGGAAGAGTAAATCGTTTCAAAAATTGCAACCACAACGACCACGAAAAAAAAAAACGGGAAACTTAAATCCATAGTAGATGCAAAAACACACAAATCTTGAACTTTTTACTAAAGGGATTTTCACGACACGACACAAGCGTGGTGTTGCAGGCGTGCACCTAAGAAGCAATACGCTTATTGGGATTTAATAGATAAAGTAAACTTACATGTCATCATCATCATCATAGGCGATAACTCGATATACCGAATATGATTATCTTCTTATTGTCATCAATTGTGCGTTGTCTGATGGCTATATAAACCAATTCTGGAGCCGCACACTCTTCCACAGTCTTAGCACACCCAGGCTCTGGCAGCATTGTCTCTTTCCTCTGTTCTCTCGGTCCCTCTTTTCGGTCACATGTCTGCGTCGTTGTTTTTCAAAAGTTTGTGGTCAGTTGTGAACTACTCGACGCCATGAGGGCCTATCATTTGCCATCGTCACTCAGTTGCTGGTATCGATGCGGCACTCTACCACAATTTTTCTAAAAACATCCTTATAGCGTTTTTGTTGATCTCCCGGATTCCGATTTTCCTCTGTAGAGAATCTGTCGTGGAAGACGTGTTTCGGTCATGCGGACGAGGTGACTTGTCCAGCAAAGTTGGTGCTTAAGGATAAGGGGTTCCATGTTAGTTGTTTTGGCCTTTTCTAAAACACCAATGTTCGTTTGTCGGTCCTGCCATTTAATCCGTAGAATCCTTCTTAGGCAGCTCTGGTGGTATTTTTCTAGTCTTTTTACGTGCCTTCTGTGGTGGTCCATGTTTCGCAGTCATATTATGTGAGTGATGGTATTACAACTGCATTGTAGACACGAAGTTTGGTCTCAGCACAGATGTTATGATTGTTGAAGACTCTCTCTAGAAGTCGCCCGAAGGCTGCGCTAGCATACTTCAAGCGATGTTGGATTTCAGCGTCAATGGTTGCATGCGCTGACCGATGGTTCCCAAGGTATGGGTACTGTTCTACGTTCTGCAAGGCATGATCATTCATAGTTATATTTGGGGCTTGGGTTGGTGCAGAATCTGCGTCTTGTTGAAATTGACCTCTAGGCCCATTCTTCTGTGTGCCTGACTGAATGCATTGATAATTGCCTGAAGATCTTCCTCTGTATTGGCCATAATCCGCATATTGAAGTTCAATTATCGATGTGGTCGATACTTTCGTCTTGGCTTCTGATCTGCTGAGGTTGAATAAGCCGTCATCAAGTCTGTACAAGATTTTTTCTCCTGACAGCAGGTGACCCTCGACAAGTCGAAGTAGGTATGGATCCTATAAAAAGAGAAGATGAAGTGAGTGCAATGACACAGCCCTTCTTATATGTATTGCCTATTGGTAGTAATAATGAAAGGAAAAACGATCTACGTCTCGACATGCCTATACTAGTACCAATAAACAGATCAAACAACAAAGAGAAGTGCTCATATAACAAAATATTGGAGGAAAGACAACATTTAAATGCCTCTTGAAAAAAATTGTTTGACAACTATGACATAAATGCTCATCCATGCCATCTTTACACCAGAACTTCTCAACGGATGTGAAAGTTTTTATCCAAATTCCAAATCTGGAAATTTTTTAGATCGATAATGAGGATTGGGAGATGACGGACCGTATGGCGACAAAATATGCGACAAAATATCCATCAGGTGTTCGCTGCAAGCTGGTCCACAACATCTTCTAGTCAAAAACCATGATTTCTGGAGAAAAACGCAGCAGAAGAGAATACCCATGAAACAAAACGAAGGAAAATGACGAGCACAATGCGGAACAAGCTAGCTGAAACTAAGTTGAATTTCTGAAAATTGGAAAAACATGTTAATAAATTAAAATGAGGGCAGATAAACAGAACTACATAATAATAATTTTCAATAAAATCTGACATATAATACAAGAATTATATAAATGTGGAATGTGACATTAACCTTATGTTATTTGTCAGTTATTTTCTGCTCTATATGTAATGGTTTTCAAACACAGCTACCTAATCTCTTTTGAAAGGTGAGTTTTTTGTTCAAATCAAAATGGTAGTTCCGAGAATAGTAGAAAATTCCCAGCAATTTTACCAACAAATAATAGCTCCAATATACGGCTGCAATCAACGATACATACCAATTACAAAAAACCGAGCCACATTCTCGGTAACCGCAATTTCGACTTAAGAGAGCTGCTTGAAGTCGAATAAAACTTTTCAGTTTCCAATTAGCGCGAAAATCGTGGCAGGAAATAAGCAAATTTAAATTCAAAATGGATTCCGAGATACCTATACCAGACGCTACCAGAATCATTAAAGGCTGCCTTCGGATCTAGATCATTGCGTGGCAAAAAGCAAAACGTACAAAAACTTATAATTAAAGTGACAACGGACCATAGTGGGAAATCATAAAACACATTTGAGAAAGGCAATTTGTATCATTAATTAAAAAATTAACATATAAATTATTAATAGTCCGCATTCCTCTACCATAATAAATTACTGCTAGCTACCTGGTCTTGAAGGTTTTTTTTTACTGTTGGCAACATAATTCTTTATCTTGTATCATTGACAACCCCATATGTTTGCAGTCAGTACCTAATTTCGATTCTAGTAAACTTTTCATATCTTAGAACAAAGTAGAAGGAAAATATTTTTTTTTTTCGTTTAGCTTTAGTGCCATTTAACAGGGAAATCCTATTTCCTAGAAGTAGGTTTAAGTACAAATTTTACTGCGGCTATACGCCTCATTTTCTTATATTGTGTAGCTTAAATTATTCGTGCTAAACTAATTACATATTTTAAGCCATAGTCCGGTTTATGACTTTTTACGAATAATCAAATTTGAAATGAGCGGAAGTCCTTATTTTCAGTTATATTTTTAAAAGAAATTGTTTTGCATTTGCTTTGAAATATTATAACTGTTTCAAGCATTTGAAAAAAAATATATACCTATATTACTGTTTTCCTATGTGTGATATTTCTGTATTGAGTGCTACAATCTCTTCCTCCTTCCTGCGTAACACGTCAATTGTCATTGTCATGCTTGCGTGCAGCTCTCAATGGCAACTTGAAATCATTGTTGAGAAAATAAAACTCTCGAAATTAAAACAATGAGGAATTTATCCGCACTACATCACAATTTCAACAGTAGTGCCACTCATTGTCAGCACTGAAAATTTTTAATATGATCAATTCCAAAACTTAGACAAAATACCAAGAAAAATAGCTAAATTAATTACTCAAGGATTCAAGAGTTTATAACATTTTTTTTTTTTTTTTTTGAATATATAAAATCAGACTTAGACAAAACCCAGACCCTATTCATGTTTTGACGGAATAGAGCATTTTAAACTTATACTAAATGAAGTGCCTATGCCCATATGCTCATTTTTAAATAATGCTCAAAGGGAATGCGGTCCTTAAAAATAAATTTATAAGAAAGGCCGTTTCTCCCACAATAATTCTTTAAGCTTTGAAAATATTGTGCGTGAAACCCTTTCTCAAAAATCTCTATTCACTATCAAGTGGACAATCATTAGCTTTTGTGAATGGCAGATACAAAATCATTAATTTAGTAGAACATGACATGGCGATTGTAAGTTAGAGTTTAATATAGTCATTGAAAAATGTATTGTAGTAATGGAGTCATTTAGAAGTCATTTTATAGCTCTTAAATTTGACAAAGATGCCGAACGAAAGATATTCATTCATCATTTTCTCTGTGACCTAAAATTTCTATTCTCGAAATGGTATTTTACATCAGCTTGAAAAATTAAAAGCTCACAATCAAATCCGTGTCATTAGTACCGCTAATTGAATAATGCAACAGGTATAAAATCAACTTGTCTATAAAATATCAATGGAATTTTGTGGCCAAACAAATTCAATTGTCTCTACTGTAAATTTCACTGAAAAGTCATTACAACAAAACATAATTTATGTGACCTCACGACGGTATACTATACACTCGAAGGTACGAAGATGTCCTACTTTCTTTACAAAAAGGTATACCAGGGCTTTATTGTATACAATTGTATCGACACAGGAAAGCAAAAATTATGTTCTCATGTTGACGAATAAGCGAATCTCTCTTTGGGAGTTCTGTCAAAATTGAAACCTTCGAGGGAATTCGATGAAATATTTACAGTTGTTGTTCTTTGACTTATTATATTGAGCGTCTCTAGCTGTTATTGTTCCACTTGTTGTGAACCCGTAAATTCATCATTTTATTAATAACAGTTATGTTCATTATGTTCACTTCATTTCCTCTCTTTAATAAATCTGTTTGGTTTAGTCCCTCATCAATTAGGTATAGGTTTTAAAGATGTGCCGGCTGGAATTATTATTACAATCAAGTTCCTGTAAATAGCAATATCCCATGATGTTTCCATTTGTCAGTACTCGGTACCTCTATTGCAGGAACCCAAATTATTGTGAATACATATAGATGAATATAACCCATGGAGGGTGTTCTTGCCGCCAAAGATAGAGTACTTTTTCCAGACCTAATCTTATTATTCTAGATAGTGAGAATTGCCCTGAGAATTATAAACTTAGTTGCCCTTTGGGTTGTTTTTTAGTTTTTAGAATTGGAGTTGGCAGTCGCTTTGTAAGATCGATAGTGAGCAGTCGGGCTGTAGCAGTCGCACTTATGTAAAATCAGTTTCGTTCAAGGTTAAGATAAACTAAATCTTCAAGTAATTTCGAGTTCCACTTTTTACTTTATTAAAATACCGAATAATAGGTACAAGGCCTAAAAATAATCCGAGATTACTACATTCGAGCCAGCGGAAAACTCCGGGTTCCTAGCATAAGTGGCATCGGTCGACTCCGGTCCCTAACACACACTTCAGGAGGTTTGCATTCTGATCTCGATTTTGGCGAGAGTTGTTTGTTGATCCTCTGCTATTCCCTACTCTCCAATTTCATAATTTCCTAATCTAATTCCAGGAAAATCCACAAACCAGGATTTTTCGGGGACCGATTAAAAACAACCTCTTCGGGCAGCATGTTTCTTCAAATATGCACAGTTTGTCTCCTCGGACCTTTTTGCCTAATTAAATTCTCAAATTTTGCTGACTCCTCTCTTATACTTCTTCCACTGATTCCTCCTCTTCCGCACTATTTACCTGATTTTTCAATATCGTCTTTCCGTTGCTTTTTGAGCTCTCGGTGTTCTATTTAGATTTCCTCTCAACATACGTCTATGTTTGTGGAATGTGTTCTCATTCATTTGAGGCTGACAGTAGTGGTGAAAAGATTCCGTTATGTGATATAGAGAAAGCTTGAGATGTTTTCTGATAAAGGTATCCTAATTTACCAAATGTTACCCAGGTTAGCTTTCTCAACTATACTTTTGATTTGTGTGCTGCTCGATTTTCTCTACGCAGTTTAACACTTTATCCTGAAGCATGCATTTTCCGTCATGGTGCATCAAGTCATTTTACACAAATAAGTACCCAGATAATAGGATTAGCAGAGGGACGAGATCTAGCTTGATGAATGAATGAATAAAGGATAACGCACACCTAACATGGGATTTTTGGGCTCTATGGATTTTGCCTATTTTTTGATATGTTGTAGAGGATTTAATTCTTAAGAACCTTTAAATGGGACGAAATCTTCTAGGTATTTACGGTCTTTGAGATATGCAACTTTTTGTGTGGAGAGTATACGAGAAACTGGTGTTTATCAGTCAAAATTTTGACAGGTCGACATATTTCACGTCACTAACAAACGTCAACATAGGCTAAGGCCGGGACCGCACTGGCGCCAACATTGACCCCAGTGCGGGGCCTATGTTGACATCTCGTATACTCTCCACACAAAAAGTAGCAAAAAAGTTCATCTTTCAACGCTCATATCTCAAAGGCCGTAATGCCTACAAGATTTCGTCCCATTTAAAGGTTGTTCAGAATTAAATCCTCTACAACATGTCAAAAAATGAAATCCCATGTTAGGTGTGCGTTATCCTTTGAAAGTGAAAAATACATTTAATAAAGCCAATTGAATAACTGAAATCCGCATCAAGATATATTGTGGTATATAAAGACCGAAACACAATACCACACGTAATATAATCCTAATTACTTCGATCTTGTTGCTGTTTTCGTATTTTCAAGCAGCACAGCAGCAGCACTACCCAGAGGCAATCTCGCTATCTCCATCTACCCAATAAAAAGGTGTCAACGACGTTCTGAGAAATAGCCTGGCCGTTTATTAAACAATTTTATCTGGTGTCGAAGAAGAAGAAGAAGAAGAAGAAGCAAACTGAAGGGATAGGATAGATGGCCTGGGGTGAGATTTGGACTCGGAGCCGCTAATAGTCATTTCTAACCAATTGGCCTTCGAGTTAGCCCCTGTCTCAGGGGGTATTTATGGCGTCGCTACTGTGCGAGTCGAACCCGGAAAGTTAATTTAGAGAATGAGACGAAACGAGATATTAACTTGCCCGGGCTGCTGGTAGTTTATCGGAAGCGATTTAATTACTATCCAGTATCCACTCAATTACCATCTATTATCATTCATATTTATCGAATGGCGAAGCGGCGCGCTTTTGATATACGCCGCCAAGGCAGAGGCGTAAATTGGACTTAAAGGTATAAATTCTCGACGCAAATTAATTTGGTTTTAAATTGTTCTCAGCCCTCAATATGTAAGTGGATATATATTAGCCGTAGCCTCTGCATTAAACGGACACCATTGGCAATTGGTTTTGTCATTTATATAAAATTGCAAACTAACCATTGATAAATAGTTATTTATGCCTTCTTAGATTGTTTCTGTTTTGAAAAATGTCACAGATGTCTTAGTTAAAAATTAGAAAATATTTGAAAGGAATCGTATGTGAATCAGCTTGAGAGTTAGGTATAAATATTGAATTCAAAAAAATTTCACATAATACTAGGTTTAGAACTCACCAATTTTAAGGATCACCGAATACCCCGTTATCAAAATCCATGTAGGTACTTGTAGTACTAGCAGTAGATCTCATACATAGGTACCTACATAGTTTTGTTAATGAGATGTTGTGTCTCTGAACAATGAAGCATGATTTGATTAAATTCGAGTTGATTTGAAACATGATATGATTGTAGTTTGTCAATCCGCAAAAAAAAGCACCATGTTTCAATAAAGTGCAAAACTACGTTTGCATTCTCTATATACATACGAATAATGGAGGACAAAATAATAATTTACAATGACTTGATATAACTGCCCCATAATACCCCTGTTTTATTGATTCGACATAGTTCATTATCATATCACATCGTATAACTATAAATCTAACTGGTAATTTCACCCTACAGGCTATTTCCCCGGCCATACATACTTAATTGAATCGAATATTCCAAGATAAACGAGGGTAAAATGAAGGGTAAATAAACCGTTTACCCGAAACGTCATAATTTTTGATGGGCATATCGTCGGCCCCTCTGCCCTCATTCGGCGCGTTTTGCGCTCTACAGAGACTACAGCCAGTTAAAGGGAGCGTTTGTGTATGTATATAGGAGTACCTAAACGTTTTGTAAAACGAAAGGAAATGGCATCGTTATCGCCAACACGCTGGCTGTTCTGAAACACTGAGTGGGACTATTTGAAAATAGTTTGTGTAATTTCCGTTCTCAAGCCACTTGTTATAACGTAATAATACAGAAGCAGATAAGCGCCCCTCTTTCGGCGAATAATAAAAGCACCACCCCCACGGCCCTCCCGGCACTCTCCTTCGCGTTGGATAGCGTTTAAATGCTGATGAGGGGCTGCTCATGTTATATGAAAATGGGGATGGATACGCGTAAATTTATTTTACGACCCTTAGAGATTAGGCTGTTTAAAATTATGAGCTGGCAAAGGAGCTTTGATAAATTGAATCATTGACTGTAGGTTTTATGAGATAATAACTGCTGAGAATATTCTCTTTTGGAAAGTTGATAGATTTTTAAATTTTGCAGCTTTTATGCCCAATTCTTGCTATGATGGACTCAGACAATGGATTCCCGATTCAAGAACCTAATTGTGAAAAATGATGGAACGGAAAGACAAAGTGAAAATAGTAGTTTCTGTTATGCCTTTCATGTTCAACAAATTCATCATTTGTAACATAGTACTACTTGAACCATTGAAATTAATGGAGATATAACTTTAACCAAAAGTATGACAACTAACAATTTTGTTAAAAACACAAAGTTAGTCAATGGAAATGGAGAAATTTCCATAATATCAACATTTTTACTCTCAAAAACCACCGATGTCACCACTGCCACTATCCCATGCCATAAAGCTCAATGAATTATTTCATGTAGAGCGAGTAAACGAAAAGATCAAGGCACCAACTATTAAATTTCAGTTGCAGTTGGCCGGAGACAACGGGAATGCGGAGAATTTGCATACAAGATGGGTATATAAATGTTCCTTGAAAGACACATGTCCTTGTGCCCGAGCCTGTGTTAATGACTAACTAATGGCCCTAAAAAAAAACTCCGCGTCAGTCAGTTTCGGTTTGACATACGCTAATTGGTTAAATATAGAAAGATTTTGTTAACTATAAGTATACAAAGTGAGCTTCTATTTTTCTCATTTGTTTTTAGTGATTGTCTGACTAAGCAATTCAAAATAATATACATAATATAAGAAGAGAAGAATAGAGACATTGAAAAGTAAGTTCCTCGCTAGCTTTTATTATTTTCGATATTATATAGGGGTAAGGCAAAGTGATGTTAACATCAAATGGGTGTCTGATCACTCTAATCACCATATTCAACCTTCCATACAGTGTTAACATCTTTTTGCCTCACGCTGTACAAGTCGTTGAAGTTGATAATTTTCAAAACTCGAAAAAGTGCAAAATGTGTCCTTATTTTTTCACCCAAATAACCTTTTGTGTGGATTTTTTCAAGATTTGTAAATTGCTCAAATAAGCGTTATAATTTTCATACTATTCATCTTCAACAGTCATTTCTTAGTGTCAGTTTCTTTAAAGTATTTCCTTCCTATCTTGCCATCGTTACCCCATCCAGAATGAATTATAATCATTCTCAACTTAAACCTTTTTAAACACTTAAAACCCGCACACCTTATGAATGATTATTAATGAAACACTTCCAAGTCAAAACCAAAAATACATTTCGGCTTTTATGAAAGAAAGATCATCGTTCCGTACACTGATTAATACGTTATTTTGACAGCGAGCGGTGTAAAACTATTAGCCACAGATACACTAATGATTCTTGGGTGTTGGCATATTGAACACTTCTCTGGTCTTTGAGCATGTGGTATTTAAGCCTGGTATAGTAGTTGCGCCCCAGAGAAGTACAGTGACGACTTAAATAAAGTTCTTTGTAAAACGACAGCCTTAACAAGATTGATACAGTGTTGCCTTATGCTTGATCTTCTATTTTTAAATACAACAAGATGTTTGAAAGACACGTCGGTTTTCCTGCAGCCAATGCCATTATTCACGAGTAAAAGCTTTTTCATATAAAAACTAAAAGATGTGTTAAATAAGACAACTACTACATCATTAGGGAGGATAATAATAATCATATTTTGGGTTTAGGCTTTATAAATATTCCATCATTATATTCTAATGTTTTAGAAAAATGGAAAATAAATTGGATATAATGTTATCATAAACCTTCTTGTAATGGAATGATTAAGCACTGAGCTGCTTGTATGTTTTTCCATGAGCAGAAAATGACAACTAAAATTTCTATAGACTTTCTTGCTAATGATATAATTGTAGATTCTCTGTTCCACTCCGGAAGTAATTCCAAGAGTGTCCTGCCTATAATATAACAGATGTGTTTTTTTAAACGAGAATAATAGGGGAGAGTGGGGCAACTTCGACATGCGGGGCAAGTTTGTCACCGCGCTTTATTAGGAATCGGTTGGATTCGGAAATTCCGAAACTGGCTTGAGGGTGCATCGTATGTATCAGTTAGTTGCTCCTAAGTCTTTAAATTTCTGATCTAAGGATTGGCTATTACTTTAATAATACTTTCGTTCCGTTAGAGCGTTCTATTTCGCAAGTTAATTTCTACAGAGTGACTTTGACCCATCTTTTGTAAAAATATTTGATAATAGGCGGTAAAAGAGGCTCCTGTAAGATGTTTTTAAATATTTTACTAGAATCCGCTTGGGTGGGGCAACTTCGCCAATCGTTATTTCGGCACTGTCGAACTATTATTTTTGTTTCTAAATATGGTTAGAGATTATAAAAAAATGATCTGATGCATACGAAGAAGAGCAGTTAATTTTTGCTGTGATTTAGGTAGAAAATAAAATTTAGGTATTTGTATCAGAATATTGCTGTCGAATTTGCCCCCTAGGGGAGGGCAAGTTCGTCATTTGACATTGATGCAAAAAAAAAAAATGTTTTTCTCTTTGAATTTATACGATATTGGTTTTAAATGCCTATTACCTACTAAAGAAATGTTATCACTATGTTTAGATAAAGTTGTGTTTATTTCTGTAAATACAAATCGTTTTTAAAATCTTGCAAACCTTAACAAGTCTAAATTGCCCCACTCTCCCCTTTAGTCCGTGGATAAATACTTGCCGTTATCTATCATTTTGTCATTATTTGTTATTGGAATACGGTCGTCCACTATTAGTGCACCTTTAATGGCTGATCAAAAAATTACAGTTATTGGAACACGCAATAAATTTTTGATAGGCGTTAATTCTAACCTTAGTTTTAGCTTGGTTTCTGTCAACGGCCAACATTGAATTATAAACTACACGAACCTGGATATGGCATTTGTCTCTCTCTTAGTGTGTTCAAAGATAGCTTGGGGAATAGCTTTCTCTCTCTAAATCATTGCTGTTACGTTTGGTATATTCCTAACCTCAAAATAGGTGTCCCGCACATTCTCCATCTCAATTTGCCTCAATTTTATAGATCGGTGGGCAATTCCAGGTACGTATAGTTTATAGTTCATTGACAGACAACGATAGAGATTCTGTTTCTTCGTAATTTCTAATTTCTGTGTTGTTTTTTTCTCTTGGTTTCTTTCATACGATAATGGATGAGCTTCTAGAAATGATTATCTTGGATCTTGCAGATGACGATGACCTGGAATATGCAATCTTAGATAACTTGCTAATTAACAGGAATTACCTGCCTCAGAGGCCCATTTTTGACCTAAACAACTTCTCAAATCAAGAGATAAAAGAAAATTTTTCATATATATTTCAAAGATTTATTCTATCTATGTCACTTTCACAAAAATAATAAACTTTTTCGTTGATTGTTTGTTTATTTTCAATCTTTTTAATAGTTTTGATGAGGTTATGTCGAAAAATATCGCGCGCCTGATGTCAATTGTCAAAATACGACCAGGCTGTACCCGATTTTTGAACTTCCACCATATAATGAAGGCAGACACTAACACTATTAGTGCCAGCGTTAAATTTGCGAATGATTTGCGCATGCGTAATTGTCAAAATACTGCTCAGCACTATTACTGCCAGGCCTTATAGAATCTCCAATGTCTCTCTAATATCGAAAATAAATCAACTTTGGAATTTAATTATGATATTAGAATTCATGAACATTTTCACGCAACCCAAATCTTTGTTCTAACGCTCTATTTGTGCATGTTTTTGAAAAGCCTGTAACTTCCCTCCGACAATGTCACAAAGCCATATTTGCACAGAAATTTTTGTACTCGGAGCTCGTAAATCAGCAAAGTTTTCGGTACCCCTACAGGCGATAATATTTTCTTAAACATAAAATCGCCTCCATACATGGCCTTCATAGATTCAGTGAAAGCATTTGATTCGGTCTTTGGAAGATATTGGAAAAGATAGGGCGTCCGCAAAAGTACATCCAGATACTCCGCCTGCTGCATAATAATATGAATTCCAACGTCCTAAGCAACGATGGACAAGGAGAATCTTTTCAAATAACTACAGGTGTTGAACAGAGCTGCGTTATTGCACCTACTGTATTTTCTCTATTCACAGAATTCATACTTCACCTTGTTGAGGCAGAGTGGAAATCCTGTACAGACTTGATGGCGACTTATTCAACCCAAACAGGTTACGAGCCCAGACGAAAGTATCGATGACATCGATAATTGAACTTTATTATGCAGATGATCACGTCGTGATGGCCAATTCAGAGAAAGATCTTCAGGCAATTAAAGGAAGTATATAGGCATGTGGCAACGTTGTGTGGTTTACAGTTGCTTATTATGTAGTGAAAATACCCAAAAAATAAATAATGCATAATGTCTTAATCAGTGCCATTACAGTCGTTTTTCTACCTGGTCATAAAATCTCGTGCGAAATTTCATAAAAATCATCACAAAAACGTGATTTGTTTTCATGTCTTAATGACAGAGCAGATGAACTGTTGCCGCGTCCGATGAGAACGATTTAATAGTCCACAAACATGGAATGTGACGTTTGTCGTGAAAAAAATTTTAAAAAATTTTCTGTGTGAATTATGCCCATCGCATAATTGTGCAAAATGTGCCAAACTAACATGTTCAGAAATTAAAGTTCTAGAGCCAAAGAGTAGCAGAACAATGAAGTTTTTTTGCATGGAATGCCTTCAGTTCGAGACAAACATTTTATTGAAAAACACGATTGAAGATAAAAACAATATAATCGCCAGTAAAGATGAAATTATTAACCTATTAAGAAAAAAAATTCTGGTTTGAGAAACTAGAGTTTACAAAATACACCACAAATATCATATAGTAACGCGGTACGGAAAAAAGGTCGAATAACAAAATGTCGAATTGTCACAAAAGATCGAATAGCAAAATGTCGAAAATGCAAAAGGTTGAAAATACAAAATGTCGAATAAATAAAGGTCGAAAATGTATAAGGTCGAATAAAAAAAGGTCGAAAATAAAAAAGGTCGAATAACAAAAGATCGAATACCAGAAGGTCGAAGATACACTAGGTCGAATTACAAAAGCTCGAATAGCAAATAATCGAAAATACAAAAGGTCGAAAACCAAAAGGTCGCAAATACGAAAGGTCGAAAAACAAAATGTCGAAAATACAAACGGTCGAAAATACAAAAGATCGAAAATATAAAAGATCGAAATACAAAAAGGTCGAATTACAAAAGGTAGAAATTCAAAAGGTTGAAAATACCGAATGTCGAAAATACAAAAGATTGAAAATACAAAAGGTCGAAATACAAAGAGGTCGAATTACAAAAGGTAGAATTTGAGAGGATACAAAAGGTCGAAAATAATATAAAAAGTCAAAAATACAAAAAAGTTTTTTTTTTCTTTCTGTTCTATTCATTTATTTTTCTGTTAAATAATAGTGTAATCGTGGTAATCACACGAGTAGTGTAATGAGCTTTACGTACGTGTGATATACAATATTTTATGTGCGACCTAGTTTTTGTATGCATTCGAAATGGTTTTAATTTTTCACAATAAATTATATTTAACCCATTTTGACGTTTAAAAATGACATTATTGAACGCATAACAATAAAGGTAAGTAGACGTTTATCACCTCAGTGATTTTAAAACATTTTAACTCACTCTCGGCATTTTAAATCACTCTGCCCAACTAAAAAATGAATTTTAAAGGTGCCGTTTTTCAATAAAAATTAGTTACGTAATGAGCTCATTACATCACTAGTGATTTATATTACATCACTAGTGATGTAATGACCTCATTTCATCACTAAGTACGATAATACAACTTATTGCGTAACTCAAACAGGCTAAAATGAATTACGTAATAAGCTCTTACAGTGTGGGTCGTAGATAAAAGAATAAATTCAATTTTATAGTATCTATTTTTTTATAAAAAAACTCAAAAAATATTAACAGGATTTATTTGAAATAATTATACAGGTGAGTAAGAGAAAGAATTATAAATTATGAGCTACTTCAGATAAATAATTTAAAAAATAATCCTTGGAATTTTCGAAATTTGCTTCAAAGCTCAGAACAACATTTTTTAAACGGCAATTTTTGTTTTTATATTTTTTCCTGGAAGGTTCTGTTTCGTAGCCACATAACAGTTGATTCATCTTCAATTCTTGGAATGACTGTTCTCCTAAAAGTCCATCCAAAAAAGCCCAAAATGATGGTTGTTTTGCTTGAAAATTACTGAGCAGGCTATTATGCCAAGATTCTACCACATTATTCGTTCTTGGTTCTTCATTAGTTGTTCTTTCATAATAATGCCATAAATGATGATCAAATATGGGTTTTACTCTTTGCTTTTTCTCAGATTTACCAATCCAGGTTTCTTCAAAATATTGTTCAATAGGGTATACTTCATTACTTGTGAATTCTTCACTTGAGCATAGGAAATTGAAAGCTTGTTCTACATGACAAGTTGGAACAAATGAAAAGGCTATGAACATTTTAACTTTATGTTGAAACTCACTGTCCGAATCATATTTTTTCTTCATTCCCAAATTTTGCACTTTTCGATAAATTGTTTGACGGAAATGAAAGTAACACCCTTGTTTCAAGGGTGAATAATAAAATAATAAATAATAAATAATAAATCAGCGGCATTTATAACTGCTTTTTCAAAATCGCTCATTAGTAGATTCACATTTGGTTTATCTATCAATTTTCTTATTTCTTCGAAAAATTTAATGTATATTTTTTCTGTTTTTTTCGGTAACAAAGCATAAACTAAAGGAAAGGGGCCATTATTTACGGTACCATGAATTGTAAATAACTGATAGAATAAATTAGGTACAACTTTAAAAGTACCATCAACAAACCACTGTTGACTATTTTTAAGAATATTTAAATGTTTGCTCGTGGCTTAGCAATGCCTAAATGATCCTTTGCTCTTACATTTCTTATTGTCCTGCTCAAAGAACTGATCGATTGGCATGATTTTCCCGCTCCTTCACTTAAGGAAGTTGAGGCTGACGCAATAATCGCCCTAGGAGTATCCTTGGTAAATTTTGCGTTTTCTCTGATTTTTTTCGTCATTTTTACAACTTCCAATTTGACTGAATTACCTTCATGATTATGCTCTTCACGCTTTATGGTAACAGAATTAGATTTCAATGTTAAACGTGCTTTACATTGGGTTTTGCAGTTTTCACATTTCCAATAAGAAACATCATTCGTCGCTTTTTCCTGTAAGTAGAAATATCCATCATTGTACAGTTTTCTTTTGCCTTTTTGGCTCAGAACAAACTTGAAATCTTTTTCCATTGAAACATGAGAAATTACGAACTTTGACATTGATATTTTTTCAATAATTTACTAGTGGCTTCATGGTGGCTTCTAGAACTTGACAATATCTACCTGAGAGTAAATTAATAATTTGCCATTTGTTCTAAAGGCTCTGCGCCATTTGCGCGACAACCGTTTGCGCGAGGCACAAAAGCGCGAGGGAAAAAAGCGGGATTGGATAGAAAAGCAACTGGACAAAACCGCGAGGAAGAAAAGAGTGAGGGTCAAAAGCGTGAGTAACAAGAACGGACAAAAGCGCAAGAGCTTTTACGTTTTTTTGGTGGATTCACCTTTCTAAGGATTTTCTGGCTCTGGAACGAAAGAGCGCTGCACAAAAGAGCGCTGTAACCGAAGGGCGCTGTAACAAAAGAGCGTTGCACATAAGAGCGCTCACAAAAGAGCGCTGTAACAAAAGAGCGCTGTAACAAAAGAGCGCTATAACAAAACAGCGCTGTAACAAAACAGCGCTGCACAAAAGAGCGCTGTAACAAAAGAGCGCTGTACAAAAGAGCGCTTTATCAAAAGAGCGCTGTAGCAAAACAGCGCTGTAACAAAAGAACGCTGCACAAAAGAGCGCTGCACAAAAGAGCGCTGTAACAAAAGAGCGCTGTCTGAATTTCAAAAAGGTGAATTAAGTAAAAAAGGCAGAAATTGGGTCACATTCCGGGTCAGTTTGGGTTAGATTGGGTTATTTTGTATTCATTTATTGTTTTTGAGAAATTTGATGAAGTTCAGGAACAGAGATTGGGTCACATTCCGAGGACGGGTTAATTGGGGTTAGATTGGGTTATTTTGTATTCATTTTCTGTTGCAGAAATTTGATGCAGTTCTTGAACAGCGATTGGGTCGTATTCCGAGGACGGGTCAGTTTGGGTTAGTTTGGGTTATTTTGATTCATTTTCTGTTTGAGCAATTTGATAAAGTTCAGAAACAGAGATTGGGTGGCATTCCGAAGACGGGTTAATTTGGGTTAGATTGGGTTATTTTGTATTCATTTTCTGTTTGAGCAATTTGATGAAGTTCAGAAACAGAGATTGGGTCGCATTCCGAGAACGGGTTAATTTGGGTTAGATTGGCTTATTTTGTATTAAATTTCTTTTTGAGCAATTTGACGAAATTCAGAAACAGAGATTGGGTCGCATTCCGAAGACGGGTTAATTTGGGTTAGATTGGGTTATCTTGTATTCATTTTCTGTTTGAGCAAATGACGTTTCACTATAGAAGTTTACGGGATCGGGTAGTAAATAGGAGTGTATGGGTCAGAAACGGGGATTGGGTTAATTACAAAAGTGTACAGAGTTTTGGTTAGTTTGGTTTAGCTTTGGTGAGTTAGCGTTAGTCAAGTATGTGGAAAAGAAAGTAGAAAGAGAAAAAAGATTGTATTTTCGACTTTTTATAATCTTGACAATTTGTATTTTCGACCATTTTCATCTTCTACCTTTTAAAATTCGTACTTTTGTATTTCGATCTTTTGTATTTTCGACATTTTGTATATCGACTTTTTGTGTTTTCGACATTTTCTATTGTCTACATTTTGTATTTTCGACATTTTGTATTTTCGATCTTTTGTATTTTCGACCTTTTGTGTTTTCGACCTTCTGTTATTCGACCTTTTGTTATTTGAGCTTTTATATTTTCGATCTTTCGTCTTTTCGACATTTTGTATTTTCGACCTTTGGTATTTTCGACGTTCTGTATTTTCGACGTTTTGTTGTTCAACCTTTTGTTATTCGATTTTTTGTTATTCGACCTTTTCTCATTCGATCTTTTGTATTTTCGACCTTTTGTATTTCGACCTTTTGTATTTTCGACCTTTTGTTATTCGACCTTTTCTCATTCGATCTTTTGTATTTTCGATCTTTTGTTTTCGACTTTTTGTATTTCGACCTTATGTTTTCCGGGACTCGGTTAAAAGTATACGTCACAAGATTCGATACCCACTTTGCAAAATAACATACCAAGTTTGTTGATGATTTCAAATAATGTTCAAAATTCCAGAATTACCAAGCAAGACCTACATCAATATGTTAAACCTGTTGATTTGAAGGTCGGGATTAAAATTACTGAAGATATGGCAAATGGTGACGTAATATTAAGTGTCACTCTAAATTGAGAAACTTAAGCATGAAACCGATGCTAAATTAAATGGATATCAAGTTCAGATGTCTAAAATGTGAAAACACCAATTCAAGATTCTAACCTTAACCTGGAGGAGATTGAAAAATGTCTACGTGACCAGAACTCCATCATAAATGAATCAGATAAGCTTACAATAACCTTCATGAAGCCAAACAAAAAGATCCGAACACACATTATTTATGGAAACTGTAGCGCTGTTTTGTTCCAGAGACTTATGGCACACAAAATAATTTTTTGCAGTGGGAGCGATATCCTGTATTCGAAACCATTGAAGTACAGAGTTGTTTCAAATACCAAGAATATTTTCACAAAAGTAATAACTGTCCTAATGATTTGAGATGCGGCTTTTGTGGTGATAAGCTAGGCAAGAATTCCACGAATGCGAAGAAATGGGAAAGAAATGTGTGAATTGTGTGACCAAAAATATGGACATGAGTATGCAACTAATCACAAAGCAACTGATGTTACCTGTCCAAATTATCAACACCACATCAAAGTAATAAGAAGTGAGATTGATTATTCTGGAGTTTATAACTAGTGTCTCAAATGAGATTAATATATCGAATGACCTTGATTTGCTAGAGAAACCTATACAGAACAGGATAGATTTTAACAAGGTACTTATCAAATCTTAAAAATAATTCTTCTAAACTATTGAACATTCTTCATTTAAATATAAGAAGTATTCAAAAAAACTTTGACAACCTCTTAGTACGCTTCAGGCATATGATTCTTATTTGTATGATGTTATTGTTTTGCGTGAGAGTTGGCAAATTTTAGATGAGAATTATTTTTGTATTCCTGGTTATGCCATCTATTATAATAGGGGAAATTTTGATCAGAATGATGGTGTTCTTATCTTTATGAGGAATACGCTTATTTTAAATATTGAGGAAACTAAATTGCCAACGTCACCAGTTTCACTCTATAAATTGTGCCTTTCATTAAATAATATACATATCTCTCGGTATTATATGTGTTTATAGACCACCATCCATCCAGTAAGCTTCAAAACTTCTTAATTGACTTGGAAGAATACTTACAAAGAAATACATTAACTCAAATTGAACTAATAGTAGGTGATATCAATATAGACATTCTGAATAGAAATGATAAAAATACTAACTTGTATATATCTCTTTTGAACTCATATGGATTTGAATCCATGATAAATGGCTATACTCGCGTGACCCCAACTTCTATGACATGTATAGACTATATCTTTTTCAGAAACAGAATTAAAAAACAGTGTAATGAGAATGCATTTATATTGGATTTGGCTATAACTGATCATTTTCCTGTGATGATCAACCTCAATACTGCCAATAATAACAAAAAGATGTCACCCTAAACATAGTACCTGCAAAGATCTTCGAGAGAATTAATATAAATACTTTTGGAAAGGACCCCGCAATATTTAAATGGAAATTGGTTACCCGTGATATTTGGATGAAATTTAAATATGTTGTTGGGGATGCCGTAAGCACCATTTTTTACCATGGGCACAACCCTGTATATATGACAGGTGAGGCGTGGTTAGCTGTCAAATATTGGAAACTTATATCCAAAAGCAGAGTGACTATGGCAGATTTTGATGAACGAAGTATCGATGTCTACTAAGTCGACCATGTTAAGTCGAAAAATGTCAACGATTTTGACACCTGTCAAAACCCTGCCAAACAGCAGCACTCATCTTTTCCCGTTCTCAATATTTTATGATGTCATTTGACATTTTAAACTTGTATGTGAATTCTGAATTCAAAAATTGGAAAAAAAAATGACAGAACTGTCAAAACCTGTCATTTGTTTTAGTAGAAAAAAATACTCTAATCTAGTTCTTTTTTGTTTCAAGGTTGTTTATTAGTGATAAAACATTAAACAAAGTTCATGCATGTCACATTTTGACTCTGACAGTTGTCAAAATGTGACATACCCAAACTTTGTTTAATATTTTATCACCAATAAACTACCTTGAAACAAAAAAGAATCAAATTAAAGTATTTTTTTCTTCTAAAACAAATGACAGGTTTTGACAGTTCTATCTTTTTTTTTTTCAATTTTTGAATTCAGAATTTACATACAAGTTAAAAATGTCAAATGACATCATGAAATATTGAAAAATGGGAAAGATGAGTGCTGCCATTTGGCAGGGTTTTGACAGGTGTCAAAATGGTTGACATTTTTCGACTTAACTTGGTCGACTTAGTAGAAATAAATTTTTTGTTCATCAAAATCTGCCATAGTGACTCTGCTTTTGGATATAAGATTCCAATATTTGACAGCTAACCACGCCTCACCTGTCATATATACAGGGTTGTGCCTATGGTAAAAAATGTTGCTTATGGCATCCCCAACAACATATTTAAATTTCATCCAAATATCACGGGTAACCAATTTCCATTTAAATATTGCGGGGTCCTTTGAAAAAAAATACGGATTGGCGGGATATGGTTGATACCATGGGACTTCTAGAGAGAGTCTCCAACCATCATCAGCGCTGAGACCAAACTGTCCGTCTACAATGCCGTTATAATACCAACACTAACATATGACTGCAAAACATAGACCACCTGCAGAAGGCACATATAAAGTCTAGAAAAATACCACCAGCGATGCCTAAGAAAGATCCTATGGATTAAATGGCAAGACCCCGACGTGAAAGAAACAGATGCGCTGGCTTTCATGCATTTAAATGGTGAGTTCGGGCTTGAGCACTTCAGGTGCAACAAACACTTTTCGAAAGGAATAAGCGCGTAACGCCCCGGAGCTGTTCCGGAGCTCCTCCTAGGTGTGAAAGGAATACAACTAATGCTGCCAGAGACTGAGTGAGCCAAGACTGTGGCAGAGTGAGCGACTCCAACATTGGTTTATATAGCCATCAGAAAATGCACAATCGACGAGATCAAGAATAGAATAGGAGATAATCATACTCGGTATCGAGTGATCGCCTATGACGATGAAACCGTTCCGAAGTATTAATATTCACGTAACAATAATCGCCTTTAAAATGTTCTCATTTTGGTCGTGGGCACGTAATGGAATCGTAGCAATAACGTTGCCGTCTTTAGTAACCACAACTTTACAGTTCCCAACAATAAATGCCGGGTCGTACCAACGACTAAAGTTGCTGCTTGAGACCTGTTGCGTTTCCAGACTAAAACGGCATTTAGGCTTGAAACATTTTGCAAAACTAATGTTTAAATAAATAGACAAAATCTAGAGGAAGCTTCGCGTTATTGTCTAAATTGCAATTGCTGCATAATGCTTCACATCGTATCCTGTATTAGAACGAAACTCTCAACTCTACAAGCAATAAACGGTTTTCCAACTTTTCAGTCTGCCAGGCTGGCAGCTCTGGATAAAAGCGTGCGCGCGGCTGCTCCGCTCTCCCGTCGCCTGGAACACACTACAAATGCCCGCCGCTCCCATGGTAGGAAATTACAGGACTACTATCTTCCATTTTACGCCCCAAAATTTCTTATTCCAATTTCCTGTTCGCGTCTGTCAGTTGTTATGAGTCATTTTCTGATAAGGGCTCGTAGCGCGACTATTATGCAATAGAACTATTACACAAAGCGCTTATCTCCCATTATATGTCATGCTGTGGGGAATTGGCTTTAGCTGCGGGAGCAGCAGTGTTTTCTCGCCTCGGTTGGCGAGACTGTGACTTCGTGATTTGACGCTATTCTAAACTCAGGTACTATTGTTCGACGTTTTGTGTCGCTCTTTATTTCAAGTTTCAATGCCTTCGACGATCCGGTCTGCTCTGCTTTGCTCTTGAGAGGCGGAACCGGATGTTCATTCACTGCTCGATTGGAATTCTTCATTAATTTGTTATTGGTTAATTTCGTTGTGTTTACTTTATTTTCAAGATTGACAATATCAATTAATTAACTTCCTTTTAATTTGAAATACTCAATAGGCATTCTGGAAAACTTGTAGAAGCTTTAAAACTCTTGGCTACATCAAAAAGAAATTCTGATAGTGTGCGAGCACTGAGAAAAAAAAAGTACTACCTATTTAAAAAAATAATATCCTGAACTCTAAAAGGCAACAATAATGTATATCTACATTTTATCCTGTCTATCTACATAATCATATGTATATTATGCAAAGTATTACAAAGTATCAACTGCATATAGCTTTTGAAGGAAATATAAACCGTCAACTGATACCATCGATGCCTCATTAACTTTCAACAGCCCAAAAATCCGAAAACAAGAATTTCAAATACAGAATTTGAAATGCAGCCCCAAAGTCAAGTTCAAGAAACTAATAAGCACATTAATGTGAAAATGTCTTTGTATTTAGTTTTATGTTATTGATTTTTATTTTAGCTATTCCCACCGGACATTAATACCTAATACTAATAAACATATTAATGACCAATTGTTTAAAATACCTAGTCCCATATTTTTTTTTTGTTCGTAATAATTTAAATTTGTAATATTATCTATTTAAAATGTAGATATTCACCTTATGGGTTAGAGGTCAATGCGATCAAAAATTCGTTAGTTTTGGTTATGATATGTCGGTGAAAGGGTATAGGTTCCTAATTGAAAGGAGAATTTTTTATTTATTAGAATACAATAGATTGGTAAACATTTGAAAACAATTGATGTTTACTGTTAATAGGATAATAGGAATAAAATTGTATATTGATTTGTAACCATTAAAAGCTCATTTCCTTATTTTTCATTCAAAATTTTCCGTGTTATATATTAATTTGCATTGTTACATGACAGCCACGCTCCTGTCTGCTATATGTCTTCCTTCATCCCACCAGCAAGATTTTTGTGTTGTTTTAGTTTTTTCGTATTTTTGCCTAAGACTTCAAATGCTGCATACTTTCTCTGATATGCGGATGGTAATGCATTTAAAGGTTTTGGAAGACTCTTCTGAAATTTATCTTTCCGCTTTGTTGTTCTAGAGATTTAAGGTTGTATTTCTTAGCCTCACTCTTGTTTTTTTTTCCATTGTCGTCTGCAATGGTTCTTCCAGGGATAAGAACTTTTGCTTCTTAGCTGATAGTTGTCACAACCACATAGGTCGCCCGCCTATTATTGCTCTCACATCCTGGAAATTTTATGTTGCAATAGTGTAGTCAACAATCGATTTTATAGTGTTGGTATGGGAGAAAATAAAGTATGCCTTGACGAAAGAATGCGATAAACGCACATGCGCACGTTTATGACTATACACTTCACGACCAGTGCATTTTTCTCCTCTTATTGAATGGTTTGACATGAGACGTTCTTCGAAAACAACTATAATAGAAAGTACCTACTTTGGATGCTTGTTGAGTGTTGAACTATACCAGGGCGTTCAATAGACCTTTTCTTGGTACAAATATCATAGCCTCGGACGTTTATATGTTTCCACAGAAAAATCAGACTAGGTACTCTTCCCAAAATGAATGGACCTCATTTAAACCAAGACAAAACTTGAACTTCATATCACTCAAATTAGGCTTGACTGTTCAAAAAACTATTTCAATATTTTTGCTTTAGAGATTCTTGGTTGCAAATAAAATTGTGTACAATCCGTTTCTTGGATTTTAATATGCCTACTATTTTCGTATTCTCGTACGGGATATTTAGAAGATTAAACTTCCCTTTTATTACCCGATTGCCCTAATTTGGTTTATTAGTGGACAAAAGTAAATGTGCTGCTTGGCTCTTAGTTACAGTTACTATCACATATCCATTCACATAGTTCCATTATATAAAAAACAAAGTGGAAAGTTATATTTATCGCTACTTTGTTTACGGAATGCCACTTATAGTACTAATGGAGAAAAATCTGAAATGCTCCATTACACCGCTCGTCTCCGCCAATAATTCTGATCGACACGACGCGATTGACGAACCGTCGATCGTCCGATGCGATGTCGCAGACAAATCTATTGTTTCAACTCCTCAACCGTACCCATAAATAACGGGATCTTTACTTAAATTGACGTTTATGTGAGGCAACGAATCCGACCCTGTTGCGGCACTAAATCACCTTTCGACGTCGTCGCCTGAATTCGTAATGTCCAAGATCGGATCTGTATCATTTTCTACAGTAGTTTGTTGTAGTTGGCTGTTGGTTGGATGTGGTAATTGGCTTCCAGATTGATCTTTTACCTATATCTTCTTTTCAGCTTTTTTTTTATTATGCTACTGAAACATCGAAAATAACTTCTTACGAAACTTAATACCCATGAAATTTTTCATCTTTATAACCGCGTATGACTGAAACTGAATTTCTTTTGAGTTGCTAAATGAATTCATAGGTAAAAAACAATTGAAAGATCATGGTTCTGAATTAACTAGTATTATACTTCTATTTGAAAAAAAAAACAATTTATTTTCCTAAAATTGTTTACCTTCTACCTACTTTTACATAACGTAATCAATGGCTAAAATCTCAAAAAAAGGTAAGTATTCCTTGACAGATTATAACAGTGAGATATACCCAATTGGATCAATTTATTTTAAGTGTAATAATACTTTCCGTGCATCTTCAAAACCTAACTGCTATAGCTGTCCAATATACCTGTCGAAACTAATTAGGAAATAAATCAACTACCGAGTTCGGCATCCCGGTACTACCAGTACTACCAGTACACCTGGCATTCGCAGTTTCTGCTGCTTCTGTTTCGCTAATGTTGGCGGGGTGGTGTGCGTTTTAAAAATTACGACGGCCATATGCAGCGGGCAAACTACTACATTTGTAGGTACTGACGTACGAGGAGGTGTTGATTTAGTTCTTGGTCTAGTCTTGACCACGAACTACGCATAAATTATGATAACGTTTCATTTTGCGTGTGGTACGAGTGTGGATATTTTGTAGGGGTGTTTCTCTATTTCATAGAGAATTACCGTTATTTTAAACACTTCATTGCTTCTGGAAAAGCTGGGCCACTAAAAAAATTGAAAAGCAAATCGGAAAATAGTCCACACCGATTCTTTCGGACACGCCGATTTCTGATTTGAGGGTGAAATATTTTTCAGTTTTCTTTATTAGCTTCAACCCCCTAGCTAGGGGGAGAACAACCCCCCAAATTTGAATGCGGGATAGGAGTCATGTCATATCTCTTTTCAAAAGTCTCATCGAGTTCTTTATGACCCTAGAATTTCGTCTCATTATTTTTATCCGTAACTAAATGACAGCTTGTCAAAATCTTGGAAATGAGCTATTGTTTTAGTAGAAGTGGAAGCGGTACTTACCTCCCTCAATAACTTACAATTGACGTGTACATCTAATAATTAATAATAATGTGAAAATTTTGGGTAAAGTTTCTTCGCTATTCAATTCACACACGCGTTTTGATCCATCAGATCGCATCAGGAAAGCAAAGAAAACCAACCCAAGTTTAGTGCCTGCAAAAAAAGTAGAAGTAATACGAAGACCGAATTTTGATCGTGGCGCCATCTAAGACTAGGATTCAGCACTAAACAGCACTTTTGCTGTAAAAGTATGATGTGTGGATTCACATCAGTGGATAATAATAGGAGAAAACTTGTTTTCCCCATTCTGAGTTTTCCCAACTAACTGATTTTTGGTCGGCCTATTATTAGAGGGTCAGTATTTTTACAGCAAAAGTGCTGTTTAGCGCTGAATCCTAGTCTTAGATGTCGCCACGCTCTTCGTTATACTTCTACTTTGCCTGCAGGTACTAAACTTGGATTGGTTTACTTTGCTTTCCTAGCCACACTGATGAAATCTGATAGATCAAAACGCATCTGTGGATGGAAAAGCGAAGAAAATTTACCCAAAATTTTCACATCAGTGGATAATAGGAGAAAATTTGTTTTCCTATTCTGGGTTTTAATCCCAACTAACTGATGTTTAGTCGCTGAGCCCTTTAAAAAGGGGTATGACACGAGCTCTATCTCCCATTCAAATTTGGGAGTGTTTTTTTCCCTCCAGCTAGGGGGTTGAAGCAACGGGGATGAAAAAAACTGGAAAATAGTCCCTTCTCAAATCAAAAATCGACGTGTCCGAGCGTTTTTCCAGATTTTCATTCCAAATCCAATAAATCGGGGTGGACTGTTTTCTCTGGGACACCCTGCATATAACATAACAAATCAAAAAATAAAAAGATAATAATATTCATACCCACCTGAACTAATCCTTGCTTCCCAGTTAAAAAGATTACTATAAATAAATGTTCAAATTTAGAATGTAATATCCAAATCATTGGCAAGAATTTGTTAATTAGATAATATAAAGCTGAAAAGTTCCTAGAAATATTTCTTCTAACTTCACCCCGTATCAAACTAACAGCTTATAAAAGCAAGGCCATTAGTGACAAAAGATAAGTTCAATTAGTCTCCGTATTATTTTCCCTGTAATTCAGCGGATACGTCACTAATAAATTGCACGTAATTGGTTGCTGAATTTAAGCGAGGCAACTACGTCAATACTTGTCAGTTGAATCAGATTCCACTTTATACTTAGTGGCTAATTATAAAAGACGCTAATTTCAGATGGAGATCTCTCTTTACTCTTTCTAGAATTATTTTGCCATCGTTACCTAATAAAGCTTATAGGGCAAGAAGCATGAGTTTCAATGGTGCATGATGACGTGTCGACTTTATGGGCTAATGTCAACTGAATTCAAAATAAATTGGAAACCATATTTCAGACAGAAACTTAACTATACCATAAAATATAGCTGGTTTTTGTATTAATGTTTCGAAAAAGAATTGAAATGCATGAGACAGTAATACCCGAAGCGCGATTCAATCTGTTAGCCAATAAGAAACAAACATTCGTGCGGTAATAACCCATTGTAGTTCGTCTAAACCATAAACGCCTCACACCGTACAGAATCGATTCGAAACGAAATTATTTTCGCTTTGGCGGAAGAATTAAAATTTAAATACACAAAAATATCACCTAACAGAGGCAAACGTACAATTCGGTACCACCGTATTTGCATAAAAAAAATTAAACGTGCCTCCAATATGGTACGCATATTGAAATGGCGCAAAACTCATTATTGGACCGGAGGTTGATGAAAAAATTAAGCGATTGGATGATAATATTGCTTTCACCGGGAAGAGTGCCTTTTCCAATTAATATTACGTGGCATAAGCTTGCAGTAAAAACGACACAAAACTGTTGAAAATAACACTTTTCACAGGCGTGGGGAAGGTAGCACGAATCACTCGATACCAAGTATGATTATCTTCTATCCTATTTTTTTGTCGCCGATTGTGCGTTTTCTTAAGACTATATGAACCAATTCTGAAGCCACAGTCTTGGCACACCTAAAGTTCGTTGATTTTAATCTGATACTCCAAAGGAATGTAAGCTGGTGGCTCCCTACGTTAGAACGCCATTGGTCACCTGACGTCTCACCTGTTTTTTCCGTATGTTTCACCCCCTCGCTCCTCATACGGAAAGTGTCAGATTAAAAACGACGGACAACATAGTCTCTGGCAGCAATGGCTCTTCCTTTGTTCTCTCGCTTCTTCCAGCGGTGGACTACTTAAATTGACGTCATGAGGTCCTATGATTTGCTGTCGTCTCCCAGTTGCTGGTAACGATGCGGCACTTTGCCATATTTTCCTTTAGAACATATTTGTAGCGTTTTTGTTCACCACCTTGATTTTGCTTTCCCTCTTTCAGTTGACTGTAGAGAATCTGTCGTGAAAGACGTGTTTTGGGTATGCGGACGAGGTGACCTATCCAGCGATGATGAGGGCTTCCATGCTTGTTGTTTTGGCATCCTCTGTCTAAGCTCCAAGTTATGAGCATCATACCGAAACTTAATTTTATCATACAGATAGTCAAGACATATTTTACAAATCAATTTGTTGAACAGAACTAAACTATGCAGTGCGCGTCTTTCATTCATTCTTAGTCATTGAATTTCGCATAACTTGGCACTCACACAAAACAGTCCAAAAAGAACTTTGAGGGAATATTCTGAGAGTATGAATGTTCTTTCACTGTTATGTGGGTTTTTATTATGCCCCGAGTTTTTTAGATCAGTGTCCAGGAGCAGTCCCAGATTTTTTGCTGCACCACATGAGTCTAAAACCTGGTTCCGGTTTTGGTCTTGGCTCCGCGGGTCCGGCCAAATAGCAGAATTTGCGACTTAGGGATTTATTTTTAGGCAGCTTATCTGAGGCCCTCTTGAAGCGCATTCAGATCATGGGTCAGTCTGTCGTTGGCTATCATTATTTCATTAGGCTTGAAGTTGTGTGTCGTCAGCCTAATAGTGAACAGTTAAAAATCGGAGAAATGTAATAAGATGTGATGTATAGAGAGAGAAAAACAGCGTTTCAAGGCACACCACATTTGATCCCCACAGGTCTCGAAAGCCTGCCACTAAGCTTGACCACTTGGTGAGGTATGACCTAACAAGAAGCCTCGAATCACTGTCAAGTCCTAGATAGTGAAGTACGTCTAAAAGATTATGATCGAGGCAGTCGAAGGCCTTCGAATAGTCCAAGAGAACCAATGCCGTCAAATCGTCACGATCCGAAGCCTTCAGAATGTCATCCGTCACCTTTAAGAGCGCCGTTGCGGAGCATCAATTCTTGCAAAATCTAGATTGAGCAGAGTGCAAGATTTAATAATAATAATAATAATAATAATAATAATAATAATAATAGTGTGTTAGTACCTACTTTTGCAAATCGAAATCAAAACAAGAAAACAAATGTATAACAAATTATAATATGAAAAACAAAAATTCATTAAAGAAAAGATAATAATATGTTATTACAAAAAAGAAAATAAAAAAATAGGAGAAAAAACAGAAAAAAATAAAATTAAAAATAAAATAAAAATCAACAAAAAAATAAAATAAATATAATCAAAAAAAAATAAAAATATAAAAATATGCGATCCTTATTATGCCATTTGTCGGTTATAAATCAGTTAACTGTGCTTGTTTATTCCTTTAGGTAACGAATAAACATTATTGTGGCTTGTAGTAAATTGGTGATCGTTAGACATTTTAATAAGTTTATCAAAAAGGTATTGAGATTCCTAAAATAAATTAATTTTGTAGACCATGCAACACATATGTACCTTAAACCTCTCTTCCAGTAATCCAGTCTTAACCAACCCGATTCCACATAGTAGGGAGGTATATATGGTCAAATTTACGAACTCCGTAGAAAACCGCAAGCATGCATTGGCAAGCTTTTGCAGACTTTATTTACCTTCAACAAGAAGGGCAGGCCAATATAATAGGTATATCACAATAGGAAATATGTGAGAGGAAGTCTTTAAATAAATATAAAGTTCTCAACTTGGCATAACACTTTTGCAACACATAAGAAACATTATGTCCAAATCTAAAACTCGGATCAAAACGAGGATTAAAATAAACTCCCAAACTTTAACAAGATTCCGAAAATTAATCTTGATATTATTAAGGGTAATATTTGATGGTAATAATCAATTCTCCAGCAAGTACAGCAAACTTCCTCCCAAATTCCAGCAACTGTCTTTTCGACGCGTTCAAGGAAAGACCATGAACTGTGGAGATATTAGGTATGATATTCAAATCGCTATTTAATATTTTGTGCTTCAAGAAAGTCAGCATTAAAAGAAAAATATAATTGAAAGTCTTCAGCATATTGGTGGGAGTTTGAAAAAATTAACTAGTTACAAAAGTCAGCAGTGTATATGGAAAAGAGCAGAGGCCCTGAGGAACTCTTCGTCTGATTTCGACGACCTTAGAAAGAGTAAGCAGTATGATCTTCCGAAAAGGCAAAACAGGAGGTTTCCCAGGAAAAGATTGTGATTCAATGCCGTCAATTTCACTATCACTGCCTCAACTTCCCTTATTTATCTATTCAATGCCCACAATTACTCTCACTGCGGTAATTATTGCCGAAAATTTGTACACCAATGCCGATCGTGAAACACCCCTCGGTTTATGGGATAGGTATGCGACAGAACCTAAGGACAGAACTTCGTTACTTCAAATGGAACACCCTGTATGTGATTACTTATTTGGATTCTACGTAAAATTCTGACCAGATTCCATGTGATATACCCGAGGATATACCCTATACCTAAGTTCAACTGTTTTGGAAATATTTAAAGTTGAAAATTGACTTTTTGCAACTTTGACAGGTTATAAAACCTAAACGATTAATTTTGGAGGAAAACCGATTTAACATTCCTATCTTAGATTTTTATAAACTATCAGTCGGCACCAACTTTGAATTTAATCCATGAATAAAAACTCCAGTTAAATTTAATCTCCGGTTAAATTCAAAGTTGGTGTCAGTCAAATGATAATTTATGAAAATCTATGATAGGAATGTAAAATCGGTTTTCCTCTTAAATTAACTGTTCAGGTTTTACAACCTGTCAAAGTTGCAAAAAGTCAATTTTCAACTGTCAATATTTCCAAAACAGTTGAACCAGAGCTGGGAGTAACGACAAAAAAAAGTTACTTTACTTTAACGAGTTACTGAAAGTATCGCGTTACTTGGTAACTTCGTTACTTTTCAGATTGATTGATAAGTAACTGTAACGACGTTACTTCCCTGAAGTAACGCTGGAAGTAACGCGTTACTAGTTACTATGAAAGTAACTCGTTCTCTCAATTTTCAATCTTCTTTACAAATAATTGACGAGTGAGGAAAAGGAAAATTAGTAATCCAAAAACTTTGTACGTCAAATAAAATGTTGGTAGTACAGAAAATTTCTTTTGAAAGCTCAAAATAATCGTTTTTGGGCGTACCACGCGCCGCCTCTGCTCTAAGGACACTATATGCAGACACTGGGACACTTCAAAGAGCATGGTTTGTCCAAAATCAACTGCTCTATTCAGTCGCTTAATCCTTAATCCGTTTGAATTTTGCAAAAATACTCTTCCACATAGTTGGACTCACAAACTAAAAACATATTGGCATTTCGTATAGGTCTTATTTGATTGTTTGGACTGCTGTGTTGGTGAGTCAAATTAAGGAATAACGCAATTTTCGACGCAAATAGTTTTTTTTTGAAGTAACGCGTTACTTTAAAAGTAACGAACTATGTACTTTTAAAGTAAAGAAGTTACTTTCAAAGTAACGAAGTTACAGTAACGCGTTACTTTCCAATAGGTAACGAAAATAAAGTTATCATTATTCGAAAGTAACTGTAAATTTTAAGTAACGAGTTATTTTTAAGCAAAAGTAACTGTAAAGTAACGCGTTACTTTTTTCAAGTAACGACCCCAGCTCTGAGTTGAACTTAGGTAACACATGAAATCTGGTCAGAATTTTACGTAGAATCCAAATATACAATTACATACAGGGAGATCTCTTCAAAATAACAAAGTTCTGTCGCATTCCTCATAAACGGAGCACCCTGTATATTCAAAAATATTTTTGACTTATGCATATCAGAATATCAAACAACTTTGTAATTTAATTTTTTTTTCTTGCATCACCTTGTGAGGAAATATCGTCCGATATCGCAGTAAGTGGACACCCTGTATAAAGGCCGGTATCAGTTAGTAGTTTTCAATTTTAGATTGACTGTGATATGTTTTAGATAGTGAATATTGTAAAGTTGTAAAGAGTTGAGTTGTTTCAGTTAGGGCGGGTATTAGGTCTGTTTCTGCAGAAATCACAAACGAGTCAGAGTGAATTTCATTGGTTGAAACTAGTTTTCTGACTGTTTCTGACTACTTTTAACCAATGAAATTCGCTCTGACTGGTTTGTGATTTCTGCAGAAACAGACATATTATTAAACAATTTGACAGATAACTAAAAGTTAACTTCTGGAATTACAATGAGAAGTAACGTTATTCCAGAAGTTAACTTTTAGTTATCTGTCAAAATAGTTTTATACTGCCCGCTCTTAATTAGTGAAGTAGGTAATTATTGTGTGTAGTAACGTGAAATAAATTATTGTTGTGTTAATTAGACTTTGATTTTGGAATAAACGGACCCAAGATTTCTGTCACACACCCCAGAGCCGTGATACTACAATTTCATTTCATAGGAATCTTGATATGCATTCGATCACGTTTTCTCGAAAACAGTGTGTTTAACGAAAAAAATTCGCGAGACAAAAATATTTCTAAATTGAATGGGATTTTTAACTGAATAATGTGTTTTGGAAATTTCAAATAGTCAGCCAAAGTTTTGAAGCACACATACCTGAAAGCCTAAAAGTAAAAGAAGCTGTGGTAAAAGTGTGTTAAAAGGGGGTCCTCCGCCTTATAATTCTCGTAACAACAAGGTTCTGAGAAATAAAAAAATACTACCTAGGTATTTTTATGAGCGAATTTTAAAAGTAAAGAATCTTTGAACAAATTTTGTTGCATTTATTTCCAGACACCCTGTATGTATGTGTTGATGATTATTGATTTTATTGATAGTTTTGTATTCTGTCCTATCATAAACCTTGTAAGTTTCTTGGTTCAATATACAATGGTTCAATAGATAAAGGATTATTTAATTTTTTCTCCATATTTAATACAGAAATAAATACCTGGTCACCCCGTTGTCAGGAATATTTATCAAAATATCTCCTCTTAATAATCAGGGCTTGGAACTTATGACCAGTCGATACTAGTCGATCACATACTCCTATATTATGAGGGTTTTATTCTAGAATCTGAGATCTGCTTTGACACCTCCAATAAATAATCGTATTTGAATAGGTAACCCAAGAATCGTAGTTAACCGATTTCTAGACTTACCTAATTTTTTGAAATTATCCGGTGAAAATGCAATTTCACTGTAATTCGGGGCGCTGCACAGAGACCTCCAAAAACCAATTTTTTTTAATATATTTTAGAATCCAGTTATAAACAATAAACAGTGAAAAAATAATTATTTTGAATTATTTTACTGACTACCCAGCCTGCCGAGTTACTCTAACGTCCGCTAGATGACACTAGCAACACTATACAGGAAACTGTAAATTGATAATATTGAACTTAGCGTTTTCATTTATCTGTAATGTTTTGTTTGCACCAGATTTAAAATTAGAAACCTTGGCTTTCTGAACACAAGTCTTGAAGGAAAAAATATCAGATATAGGTTATTAAATTGCTCTTGACGCTCAGTTCAAAAAATAGTAACGATTTAATGCTGTTTTACAACAATTTTTGGAATAGTCAAAGGAGTCGAATGAAAACATGAACAAAAATGACAGTTGGCAGCAATGACATTTCACTGACGACTGAACTGTGTTTTTTTTTATAATAGAACACAAATCAAATGACATTTGTTTAATATTTTTTCTCGGGAAGTGGAAAACCTAAAAAACAAAACGCAGGCTCAAGAATTATTTAAAATACCCTTCAACTATCGAGCAGTAACTCATAAAATATTAAATAAAATTATTTGCAATGAAATGTCGCTGCGAATAAAAGTTTTATCAATACTGGAGGTGTTCTTGAGGGTGCCCCCCTTATTTGTGATCGACGAAATACTGAAAATTGGACTCGGATACTATGACGATTTGTCTGGTCAAGATTTAACATACTTCAACGAAAAACACGAGAAAATTGAAACTGCACTCGCCAACGGAACATCCTATTTTGCTTTCGATCCGAAGGTCTCCACATATGTCCTGATATCTGTGATAAAGTTGCTGATAGGAGCTCTAGGTTAGTATTTTTTTACTTACTAATTTACCTGGCCTTTGATTTTGCATTTAATAATTTATGCAAAAGCGTGTCATAAATACCTAGGTTTATTCAAATCAAAATCTAGGATTTGTGGAATTTTTAGTTTTTTTACTAAGAGCTCCAAGGCAAAACAAAAAAAAATTATTGTGCTGTTGGCTTTGGAATAATATTTAGCCACCCAAGTCCAGGCCGGGACATTAATAAAAGTTAATTTCTCAGTACTCTTTGGCTTACTATTCAACTTATAATACTTTATTCCTGGTAGAGGTGGCAATCATGATAGTTTTAACTTATTTCCCAGGCTATTTCACTTTGAGTGTAGAGTATCCTTACTTTGTGATACTTGAAAAGTTTGTTGTCTAGCAAATAAGGCATAGCAAAAGTCTAATCAAACCTGTATAATTAGTTATAACAAAAAGCATTCACATATTTGCAAAATTCAATGTGAATTGATTCAGTTGGAAGCACACTTCTTAAATGCTACTAGTGTCTAACTTTGACAAAATTTAAATGCTGGAAAATTGTTTTTCACAATTTTTTATACCTACCATAAAATTAAATAGTATGTTTCACGAGCTCAAATAGCAAAAACACCTATGACCTAGGTCCACAATAAATAACGGATACCTCGGAAAATTCATATTCATTAGCAACTTTTTGTTGAACTTAAAACAGTAGAACAATAATTATTGCAACTGGTACTTAACAAGTTCTAACATAAAATAAAAAATAGTAGGTATAACGTTTTTTTCGAGGTTTTTTTATAAATTATCCCAACTATTTCATAGGGCCAGTATTGCTATCTCAGAAAAAGTTTGAAGTTGTGAAGGACAGTTTAGAGATTTCCTACCATTTTCAAAGTTGAGTAAAAATATATTTATTTGTTGCTCATTTGTAAAACATCACTTATTTAGTCAAAACAGTCATCAATAATAGCTTTTGGCCAATTCATTTTTGAATGAAAAATCCAAAAAGCAAATCTGCCAGAAACATCGACCTTAACAACATCTTGTTGTCATACCAACTACCAAGGCCTGTATCAGAAAAAATCATCTAATAAATGGTTATTACTAGCTAATCACTAAATACCCATTAATCATTAATTGAGAATAGATAGTTTAATGTGTTTACTTAAATGATATATGATTTTCGCACAATTATTGTTCAACTCCTTGACTTTTATGAAAATCAAAACAAGCATGACTTAATCAAAATTGTATATTTATAATTGATTGAGTATTAAAACAATTACAGTGTATGTTTTTGAAAAAATATAAACTGTTTTCAGGCTGGCTTGAAATCAATTTGGCAAAGTTGCTTTTTTCTCCAAATTGTTGAAACCAAAAAAAAAAATAAAAAATATGGCAACTTATTATCAAATCAAATTATGCTTTATTGTCTTAACTAAGTTGTTACTGACAAAGCAGCCTTATTAACTAACATCACTACTTACTATGTCATAATCATAACATGTGAAAAAATCTTTTAAATGCCTTAAAAACTATGTTACAACAATACTGTCCCTGTCACAATCTACCATTATTATTGCCCTAAAAACTAAAAATCAGTCGTTATTAAGAAATAAAACAAAAAAAAAAAAAAAAAAGACAACACATTCAGAAGTTTGAGCAATAAAATAAACTCGAAAACAAATTAACAACTATAACGCACATTATAAATAGAACAATCCAGAAAAACACCTAAAATCTAAAACCTGTCCGAAATTCGTCAATTTTGTAATATGTCTTTTGAGCAAGCAGCACCTTGACCCCTTCACGAAACTATCGTTCGGTATTTATATGATTGAACAACTTGCGGCTTCTGAAAATGATAGAGTCTCTTACCTGGCTGGAAGTGGGTATAGGAAGGCTAAAATCATTTTTCTGTCAAGTATTATAGGTTGTATGCGATATGAATATCCTGCTTTTGTGTTTCCTGTGAATTAAGCAGACCGATTCTTACACAAATAATGCAGGAAGAGTCATAATATTTTTAGAGATAAATAGCAACCTGCAAGAATCGCGTGGGTTGGCTCCACATAAATATCTAATTGCTCTTTTCTGCAGCAAAAAAATGCCATCAAATAACTGCTTAGAGCAAGTATCCCAGAAACACAGCCCATACCTCAAATGAGACTCCATCAAAGCAAAATAAGTATTTCTGGCAATACATGGTTCCAGTTCCCTAGAAATAACTCTTAAGTGCAAAACAATTAGATGCCAACCTATTCCTCAAACACTTCAAATGTGCTACAAATTTTAGACGATTATCTATCCAGAGACACAAAAATGTATTTTCCACAGATGGAGTTAATAAACTGTCATTCAGACAGATGTCAGTAAGGCTACATTTAAAATTCATTACATTTGTTGTTATTATTATTGTCCACTATAATTTTTTTGTTTTTAAAAATATTCAAACGGTTTTCCTGCTGCCTTGATATCAAATTATCTTTACTTAAACTTAGTGTAGTGGTGATCTATAATCCTATTGTAGGGTAACAGGCCCAATTGTGAATGATTTAAACAAAAACCTAAAAACAATAGGAATATTTTTGAACTTGTCTGAGGCATTTGACCGAGCATTTGACACTGTATAACACCAGGATATTGGAACAACTGGATAATGTTGGTATAAGAGAAAAATAATTACATTTATTTAAATCTTTCCTTATTGAAAGGCCTCAGAAGGTGAGAATAAAGAATGAACTAAGTGAAGCATTTACAGCGGAGTTTGGTGTGCCATAAGGAACGCTCCTTGGTCTGGTCCTTTTTGCCATCTACAGGCTGTATATTTTAAGTGATACCACTATTGCTATATTCGAAACGGTAAGAGTACAAGGTCGATTAAATTAGAAAAAGTCGCCTTTTTTGATTCCAATTGAAGACTCATTTACAGTGTTCCCAAATTTCTTTTAGTTTATGAAATACAGGGCTATTTCTAAGAAACGTCAGAAAATATTTGCAACAAATTAAATTGATTGATTTCATTTTGAAGAATAACAGAGTCGTTAATGCTTTTAACTATAAAAAATACTTTTTTGTCATCAGCAAAATCAAGAAATTGGCAATTTGTAAAAAAAATTTGACATCATTCGCCGCCTTGCAAAACGCCAGACATAATATCAATCTCTGTTGAAATTATATTTTCTATTTTTAATCTTTGTTTTCTACCCGTTAGCTGATCAACAATCCAATTTAAAAAACTGCCATGAAAACCTAAGCACTCTAGCTTATTTTTAATAATTTCATGGTCAACTCTGTAGAACGCTCTGGAGAAATCAGTATAGATCACATCAACCTGATACCCCTTCTCCAAAGCAACAAACAGAGTCTGTTCAAATTCCAATAAATTCGAGACAGTAGATTTCCCCTTCATAAAACCATGTTGTTCGGGTATTATTATGTATATTGTTAAACAATGGTGTTATTTTGTCTGCTATTATTGCTTCAAAAATTTTTGAAAAGATGGATATCTTGGAAATCCATGGAGTATGGGATGTGCTTTGGCCACTGAATGTAAGTCCAACTAAACTCAAAAAGAAAGTTTGTGTAAAAAGTTTTTATTGTTCAATGTTTAAAATATGAGAAACATATTGAATATGTAACAAGTAAGCTAAGAAAACGGCTGTATATATATTACTACAACTTTCTTCAAGCCAAATCCTTAAGCAAAAACCCGAGCAAAAACCTATTGAAATGGTGTATTATTATCTTGTTAAAGCTGTCATAGGATATGGATTGGTTGTATGGCATCCAAAAAAGCTCTCAAATCAGTTAATGTTATAAGAAAAACCATAATACAAATTATTTTATTTAAAGATAGACTTTATTCATATGGTCAAATATGAACCTACAAAAGTACAGACGTTTCTACAAGGCATGCAGGCAAGCTTATCAAACCTAGAATGCACTATACTAAAATTCAAAAACATGTTGCATTTATCAGTCCCAAAATCTATAAGTAGCATCCTTCTAAATAAATTTAAAAATAAGTGTTATACCAGATCTAAAAAGAAAATAAACTTCTGGATCTCTGAAGTTAATACTACTTATTCCTATATTGAATTAGGAAGTAATTGTGATTTTTTAGATTATAATTTCACATAAAATAACATATTATTATCATTTTTTTTTTATAATGAGCTTAAGTCAATAATATACTAAGTTTTCCTTAAAGCATACACACACAATCCTTTGGGTTCATTGCTCGCAACACATTTGTTGTAAATTGTAAATTTAATTTTTTGTTAATTTGAAATAAATTAATAAATAAAATAAATATTGGTTGACAAATAACTGGCTGACTAATAGGATAGGATTATAGGTTGCGTTTTTATCCGTCAGATTGCTTTACCTGAGAGTTTATCAGAAGGTGAATAAACCAAGCCTTATTTAGATAAATATTCAAATTGTTCCATTTAGTTTTGCCATGAATATTTCTCCAAAAAGGTAATTATACTCATTTATCTAAATTTTTGACTTAGTCATGTTTGTTTTTATTTTCATAAAAGCAAACAATATTCTCCGAAAATCATTTCAAGAAATTCACCTATCCTCAATTAATATTCAGTGATTATTTAATAACAGACTTCGAGTATATTTTTTTCATATAATTCAATGATAGGTATTATTCTGGTGTATTGAAAAAAAGCTAACATGTCGCGAACGCTTTTAAAGGGTTTTAAATCTTTTAAGGAATACATACATAGGGCTATAATTGAGTCCCATTGCAAAGTAGCGAACGATGGAAATCCTTTGATGCTACCCTTTAATAAATATTTGGGTTGTATAGTTGTTCACACTTGACATCCATACCCAAATTTTCAATCGGCTTCAAACAAATACTGCTTAATCATCTAAAATTATTCATGAGATAAACTGATATTGCAGAAATGAATTTTTTACTCTTGATAGCCATTGATAGTAGTGAAGCTTTGGTCTGAGTCCTATTAGTATGACCAAATTTTCAGACAAGTTTTAGAATATTGATTTTAATTTTGGTATTTAAATTGTTTTTTTTTTTTTAGGATGTGTGTCAGCAATGTGCATGTTTGTGCTAAACTCAAAACACCTGATGGTAGTCTACTTGTACCTTATGTCGATAGGATTAGTAACGGCCTCATACTTCACCAACATTCGAACAGTTAAAACGATAATGATGAACGCAGATCATGTGAACGAAACTATACCACCTCTACAATTCATCTTCAACTTTGACCTCAGGCAGTTACTGGAAGAACATGGCTGGATGACCCAGGTACTCGAAAACTATGTCCTGCAAACCATTATAGCCTTCATTTTCCTAAATATCCACTTGGGACCTCGATACTCAACAATTCAAAAGCTATTGCCGATCTCATTTATGATTCCATCTTTTTTATCAGTTCTCCCAGTTTCAGAATCTTTACTTAGATATAGTCCAATTGTGTCAGCACTACTGCCAATAGCCATAATAAAATTTGTGCTGTGGTCCTCATTTATGGCTATTTCAAATTCACTGTATGCAGGATACATACAAGCCAAAACATTTATTACGAACTTTGGGGTATCAGCTTTAGTTGAAAATGAATGGTTGCGTCTCAACGTACCTGAAGTTTTACGCACTTTTTGGCTAATAAGAACCTCGGAACATACAGTACTATTTTTCCTATATTATGGATATTGGGATATTGATGACGGAAATTCTCCATATTTTAGAATAATGAAATATTTATTAATAACTGGCTGTGACACGCTAACTGCAGTGCTTGGATTGACTAGCATCGTGTCTTATGTCTGCAATTACGTAGGGAAGTTTTTCCAATGGATTCTTCTAACCGACGATGAAAATGACAAAAATTTTGGAACCGTATCTGCCATAGTTTTTTATATTTTAGCACTACAAACTGGATTAACAGGGCTTGATCCCGAAGTGAGATTTGTAAGACTATGTCGCAACTTTTGTCTACTCTTTACTGCATTGCTTCACTTTACTCATAACATTGTTAATCCCTTGCTAATGAGTTTGAGTGCTTCTCATAATCCTTCTATAAGAAGACATGCCCACGCCCTTATAGTTTGTGTCGCTTTGGTATTCTTATCGATGGCTTTGATGTATGTACTATGGACAACACAGGAAACATCAACATGGCTGCTAGCAGTTACAGCATTCAGCATTGAAGTCATTGTTAAAGTATTCGTGTCCCTGGCAATATATTGTTTGTTCCTATATGATGCCAAAAGGCAAAGTTTTTGGGAAAAAATGGATGACTACATTTATTACATCAGATCATTTGGGAACACGATCGAGTTTTGCTTTGGTATTTTCCTGTTTTTCAACGGTGCCTGGATTCTGTTATTTGAAAGCGGAAGTGCTATTAGAGCTATAATGATGTGCATTCATGCTTATTTCAATATTTGGTGCGATGCTAAGGCTGGCTGGTCTGTTTTCATGAAACGTCGGTCGGCCGTTAATAAAATCGAAAGCCTTCCAGAAGCTGAAAAGGACCAATTGGAAAACCTGGACGATGTGTGCGCGATTTGTTACCAAGAAATGCTTAGCGCAAAAATAACTAAATGCAAACATTTCTTCCACGGCGTCTGTTTACGAAAGTGGCTCTATGTGCAAGATAGATGTCCTCTTTGTCACGAAATTTTACACTTAGTAGAAAGCGAGGAAGTTGTTAGGCGCCAAGAGGAAAACCCTGAGCGGGCATTAATAGTGGGAGAGCCTGATAACCAGTGATAAACTAAATGTGATTTAGGGTTAGTTTATTAATTAAAAAAAAAAGGAATCTGGGAGAGTTTAGTTATCAATTAACATTCTTATCATATTGACTTTGAAAATTTCTGTAGCCAGATTAAATTTTCAATATTTTCGTTGCAAAAAACAATTACCACGTTTATGCTTACCGTTAAATTGTTTTAACAGAAAACGTTTTACTATAAAACGTTTGTATAAACACCCCATAAACCGTTTTATCTCGTTGAACCGTTTTGATCTAAAACATTTTGAAAACGTCTTTTAACTAATTTGAAACCAATTTAAATACTGTGTAAATATCTAAAACCGTTTTAAGGGTGGTGCCAGCACTGCTTGTTATGACATTTAGAAACTGTTTTGAGGAGAGACCCTTAGAAGTATAAATACCGGATAAAACTTTTTTAAGTTCGAAAACGTGTTAGCGGTTAAAACGGTTTAACGAAAGCATAAACTTGGTAAATGAAGGGTTAGTTAGAGTGAGATTTAAGACTGGATGTATTGAGACAGCAAATATGGAATATTCAAAATTAATTTGGTGTTATGTTTTTATTTGTTATTTTGTTCTTAAGTTGATTGAATACCTGTTAAATAAAGTTAATAATGTATTTGCAATACTATAAACAAATAATTAGATATGAATCGAATGTTCTTGGTAGATGGAACTCAATAAGTTTTGCAATGTTTTTTTGTTGACGTGGGCCAATCTTGATATGGTATCTTTTAATACCCTATGAGGCATTTTATCAATTTCACAATATAGAGCAGAGCTTACAATTTTTTTTTAACATATCCAAACGCAATTTTATTATGTAATAATATTGTAATAATAATCCTTTATTTAGAGACAAAAAAAAATCCTCTTTGGAATGATGCCCGGCACAACTGATATTTTTCACATTAACATGCTCAAACACAGAATATTCAGGAACGATACACGTAATTCTGAATTGGTCGATGCTGCCCTGAAATCCTTCTTGAGTTTCAATACTTTTTTGTCACACACTTTACTGGCGCTTTGAAGTATGTGGACCTTCGACCATGTTGACTTTATCGTGCAGCTCGGTTTTGTCCAACAATGCTGCAGATAATTAAGCATTCATTTCTCGGTTGTTGGCTTTTAGCTGATCAATCTCCGTAGTTGTTATCATTGGCTCACCTTGGCTAACAATCTGCAACTGTGAAAGCTTGATCTGCTTCTTCAAGTCGTTGATTTGCGCGGGTTTTGGATCTTGGTTCACAATAGGATTGTTTTTGATATTTCTGACCCAGTCAGCATACCCTAATGTTGATAACGGTTTTTCTAAATTATAATCTGTTGGACTTATGCACGCCAATCATCAGTGTGACGCTGTTGCCACCAAAATAAGTCTGGTTAAATTGCTGTCTCTGTAATGAACAAAACTGTTCTGCGATTTTTCATTCCCCAGAGCCCCTATAACTTTGCCCAGCACAAAGACCCCTTTATTTATGTCAACGCCTTCTTTGAATATTGTGCCACTTGCACCAGTCTTTTTAGGTCCTTCTAAGCCAGCCAGCTCGCTCGACCAAGTGTAGTTTTGCAGTTCTGTTCTGATGTTTCTCAACTTTATGTTACATTGCAAGGTTAACTATAAAAATTGAATGGCTCCTCGAACTTGTGGCATTCATGTTGGTTGATGCAGCTGCTCGCCCCTGAGATCCTTTAATCAGGACATCAAGTATTTCTTGTGCAGCGTCAACAAGAATTTCTGTTAAATTTTGAATGTGTATGCCTTTTGTTAAATTTTCACGTATTTCTAATATACACTGATCCTTTGATTTTTCAGACATAAGATCATATAGAATCTCCCGGTACAAGTCCACAAAGGAGACAGTGATAGTGAAGTCGAAAGAACATTGATCTTCATCAGTGTCGAATATTTCATTGACAGCTCTAGGGATGACGTCTATATTTTCACCTTTGCTGTAGGCAGTTCCCATCGAATGAGTCTTACCAGATCCTGTCTGTCCATATGCAAGGATAGTCACATTGAGGCCTTCAAATAAACTCTTGAGTAATGGCTCTACGCATCTATTATAAAGCTCATCTTGCTCAGTGTTACTTCCCAAAACATAATAGACCTATCTATTTTACCAGACAAAGAGGTAATAATACGAAAACTTCATTAAATAAAAAAAGACACAAAACGCTCATTGCGCAAGACGAGGCAAAACGTGCCAAATTATGTTAGACTTACGTATAGCAATCCGTCCTTCTTATTTGCACAGGATAAAAAGGAAAGGAGAAAAACCGCGTGTTGTGCAACGTATTTGTCAATGAAAATGTCAAACAACTTTTGAATGACACTTGTCAAGTTGAATATCAACTTTAGATTTATTCTTGTCAGACCACGTGCAATGAAGAAGGATAAAGAGATGTCCAGCGTGCAAAACGATCATCTCACACCTGTATTAGCTAGCCAATAAAAAGACATTGCCTCGTGTTGCGCGCGCATACCAGGTAAAAATAGATAGGTCTATTGAATGTAAAGACTTTGTCAAGGGATTTAAGTTCAAGTTATTCGCTTTAGGGAATAACTTTAACTATTTCCTGACATCCTCTATCAATTTCTGTTTTGACCATAGGCCTCACTCTCACTATCACTTTTACAGCAGTAGAATTGACAGACATTCTTCTTGTTAATTTAAATTATAACTACAGGGACATACACAGGGTAATACTTAACTAGGAAAACACAATAACGATGTAAAACATAAAATTATTTTCCAATGAAAAAGGATGAGTCGGTAGCGGTAGTAGGCAGAGGTTTCCTTTTGCCTTTTGCCGATTAATGCAGGATGGGAATGTAGAAAAGTGCTTGTTCGTATCTTAAATTACTTCAAATTCCTCATATAAAAATTTTGTCTGTCTAATGACATACAAAAAAGGCATTTATGAAAATTTAATTTAACTTCTTCTAATCGTAGGGGAAAGGGGAATCTGCTACCTTTTTTGTATGATCAAATTCCAGGATTTTACTTTTTCCCTATAAGGTTGTTGTTTTTCTTGAGAATATTGGTATTTTCTTCATATTATTATGTACTAACATTTGCATCGTTTCCGCTGGATCTTCTCGGGCAAGATGCTCTTCTTTGCAATTTATGCATTCTGCAGGAACTTCAGAAGTTATTTGAAGTGAGAGCAAGAATTTTAGTTTGATAATCAATAAATTCCTAGTTGGGGCAATTTGGAGGATAAAAAAATCATGTATACCTATACCTATGTATATTCAAATTATTTTTCTTTTATGTAAAGTGTAATAAATTATATATCAGTACATGTTATAGTCGTGCGTTCCTTGGAGTATTTTTTTTTTTTTAATTTTAGGAGAAATTGATAGCAAATTCTGAATAATTGTTATTATTATCTTCTTATAAAAAGCTCATATTTATGAAAAATAGGGTTCAGCCTTAGAGTATAAACAGTTTTCGACAACAAACGATTTGCAATGTTTTATAAAGAGTACACATCATGTTGTATATTAGCAATATTAGGAATTTCCATGGCTTAGGGTTTCACTTTCGCTTATTGCGGTTCTTTCATTATCGTACGAAGGGCTTGTGAAAGAAATAGCGACTGGAAATGTTTAATGACCTTGTGCATCTCAGTTTGCAGTGTTTTTAGAAATTACTATAAGCAAAGTGGCAAAGCAGAAAAATGCCTAAGCACGAATGTAAATATAAATTTCTTTTTCAAAGTCAATATATTTTTTTAAGTTTCATTGTTTATTTGCAACTAGATATTAATGTTGTTTTGTTAAGGCGATATTGCGGAACATTATGATGGTTATTTATTGCTATGCCTTCTAAGCCGTTTTTTTTTGTTATACATGTTTTGTTGTTTTATTAGTTTTAATTAAGGTAACTAGAATAGTCTGAGGCTATATTGCATTTTATAGTTCGGTGAATATTTTCACTTGTTGGTATACCACTAACACATTCTGATGAGCAGTAATTTTGCAGCAGTTTAAAATTAGCAGCCCTAATGTTCCTGGATATCGCAGATTTTATTTATTTGCGAACTATTTGTATATATTGAAATTTGTACAAAAAGACACCACTTAAGTATAGCTTAATAAAAAAAAAAGTTCAACAATTTTTTTAAAACAAACCAAATGTTTTGTTTCTATTTTGTTGTTAATTTATTAAGTTAGACATAGTGTGGCATTTTTTGAACTATCTGTCACAGCCAGAAGTTTACCATCATATTGTGCACATATGCCGTTGGGAAATGAAACTCATTTCTTTTTGTTTAAATTATATTTGAAATTAATAAAGATACATTATGACAAATGCAAAGTTTATGTTATTGCTTCTTACTAGGTTTCACAGCAGTCACAAACAATTTTACAGACAGTAGATCCTCGACTGGGGGAGTCAAAGTAGCACTAGGGATGAATTCTTGAACTGCACAGTAGAAGTAGAACTGTTTTGGATGGAGTTATTCAAATCAACAATCTTGCATAATAAATAACTTTTTTTTTAAGAAAAACTGCAATACACACTAGTTGATTCAAAATCCTACTTATTTTTTTTATTTATTTATTGTTTAATACACAACAGAGCAAACTCCAAATGGTATACTTATATCTATGACAAACTTTTTCAAAAAAATAAAACAAAACTGTGCTATACATATGATCACAACAATTAATACAAGGCAAATACAAATAAAAGTAAATAAACACAATACAATAGGTACATACATATGGCACCCTTTCCTATATCGGCGCTGCAACTCATTTTCACAGAGAGTCAAGATCCATACTGCCATATTTGGAGTCACCGAAATGCCTCCGATCTATGATCGTTAAAGGTTTGCTAATATTGATTTCAGTTGATTTTTGAATGTAATTGGGGTGCAATTGAATTCAAAATTCGCAGGAATATGTGTGTTGAAGAGATGCATGATGCGATTCATGACACTATTTTTACCAACATCAGTCCGGCTTCTATTGGTTGAAAACATACCATTTAAACGCGTATCGCGTGGAGGTACACGAATGTTTATAAGTGCCAAAAGTTCTGGACAGTTCACATTATTGGTTAGTATTTTGAACCCGAACATTATTGTCAGAAATGTCCTACGCATCTCCAAGCTATCGATATTTAGTAGTTGCAAACGATCTTGGTGTGAAAACTGACTTTTGTCAATTCCAAGTTTGTACAACAGGAAGTTGACAAATTTCCCTTGAACACGTTCAATGCGCTTAATATGGGTTTGGTAACATGGCGACCAAACTATGCAGCAATACTCGAGGTGACTTCGCACCAATGAAAAATACAGAGACTTCAGTACCTCGATGTTAGAAAACTCCCAACACCTACGCATTATAAAGCCTGCCATTTTGAAGGCTTTTGCCAAGATAAAATTTTTCTATCCATTCGACCCCCTAACTTCTGGGCGTCAAAAATATTTGATTCAATTAGGCCAAGGGCAATAAAAATTACAACATGAATTTGTTTTTAGCTTGCTACCTATAAGAATAAATTTATTTTAAAGACAATTGAATAACTACAACAACAAGAATGCAAACCATCCGTTCTATCAAGAAGGGCTATTGTTCAAATCAAAACAAAGTTCATATCCTGGGAAGGAACAAATGATTATGGAGAAGTGCTGTTGGTGTAGGATTGAAATCATCTTTGGAAAGGAAATTTTAGTTGAATACAAGGTCCTTGTAGTTTGAGAGAAGGTAATAGTTGGATACTCTGCAATTAGTCAATGTTCGTACTACTGTCATTCTGTCGGCACGTTCAAAATTGGCTTTGACAATTTCGTAATAGCGGCCGTCGCTGAAAGAGAAATATTTCAATGGTGATTGTTCAAATTTACCAGGCACATACCTTAAGCTAAGACATTTCAACTTAAGACACTTAACTCTCAAAGTATCTATGGCTTTCTGACTTTTATCAGAAAATCTCAGATTTTCTGGATCCCATCTCAGTTCCAGCCTTTCTAAGTTACTGCAACTTTTGGCAATACTATCGATAAGCTGATCAGCTAGTATATTGACTCCAAGACGTTCTTGTGTACCCATAACCAATATTCTAGACATTTTTAAAATTATCAAAAGTACGGAATATATCAATCAAGACTTACGCAGCGTTTTGTAATATTGGTAGAATTGACTGAAAAAGTGAATCTGTTATGTGGGTCATACCAGATAAGCCAAGACCTTGGAGCTGATGGCCATATTTGCATAAAAATTTGTATATAGCATCTTCAGATAAATTGTCTGAACTGTCCAGATCTAGTGCGACCTGAAAATTAAATTTTAACTACACTTTATCGTCCGAAACTTTCACCTACCAGATTTTTGGGATTACCATTTTCCATCCACGTTTTCAATACGGAATCGTTGAATCCATTTATTTGCCCAGCGCTCAAGAATCTCAAGCCTGGCAAACGTGTTAGCATGTCTTGTAAACACTCTGTGGATAGATCCGTTGCTGTTATGTCCAGTTCTTGTAATGAACACTTTTCCCAGTCTGCTTGCATTAGGTGTTCACTTTTTAGATCTGAAAAATGTAGCCATCAAAATTATTTAAAAACTGCATGGTAAATGTTTGGTGTAATTATGACAAAAAACCGAGTGGACTCCTAGATTTTTAGAATATCATCCATTTTTTCTTTCTAATTTTTTTAAAAATGTTTTCAGCTTTCAACCTTTTTAAGAGTCATAATGTTTTGATAGTTTTTTAGCTGATTTGTGGCTTCTTTTGCATTTTTAAGGTTTAGGTGACTTTTCAATACTAAGATAATCCGTAGATTCTTTGAACCATGTATATTCTGTCTTATCAACCCTACTTAAGTTTAATTGATATTTTATAGGAATGTAAATTACAAAATCCAATTGACTACCAGGTTGCCTTTCCCATAAAATTTGGGTTTTGTAATTCACATTGCTTTAATACTTGTTCCGTTCATCAGCAGACAAGTAAGCCTTCTACTTCTTTGGAACAACGTTTTCAAGGTGCTGCCAGTAACTTTGTTGCAATAATTGACAGCCAAACATTCCAACTAAAAATAAATAGGTGATTTATAATGTCTAAAAATATATTTTTGGAAAATTTGCACCTGTATGCAATTGGAGCTAAATGCATCGATATGTGTATCATCAACAAAATTAATCCCATACAAATTGATGACCCTCAAATTGGGCGTTGCACTCTTCAGCCTGTGCACGTTAATGACTTCATAGATTTCTTCTTCTTCTTCTTCGACTTTCTCGTAAGTACCGATCAAATGCAAAATCTCCAAACCGTTGATAAAATTGTAAATTTTTCTCATGAAGCCTTCCATGAAGATTACTTCAGACAGGCAAATGCAAAGGTACTTCAATTTTGTAGGAAACGCTTGAAGTTCGCTGAAGTCGTGAAGTTGCATAGCGGTGGAGAAATCTAGGAGCATGTGCGTGAGGTTGGGGCACTTGTTGGCTAATTCATGGAGTACTGTGTGGGTGATGAGTTCTATTGGAAGTTCGATGTACCTAAGAAAATTTATTTTTTTAGAGTTTAAATAACTTTGTGAATCGCTCATTATTATTCTAGTCGGGAATTAGGTTGAATGTAGTCAAGACATTAGGAATCAAGCTTCAACCAAAATTTAATAGGTAGCAATAACTCTAAACAACAAATCGAGTGTTAAAAGATTTGACTATGATCCAAAAGCTGGGAAGAACTTCTCCTTGTTGCCATATTCCCGGCATGTGAAAGTGGCCTATTGTCAAGTCTATATTATTCTAGGCAATTTTAATGTTTTTAATACTTAAAATAAACCAATTTCATTACTAGAGCTGTTGTCTCATTTTTTATGCCTCCCACATCATAAGTTGGTTATTAAAACAAATTACAGTTGAATCTTCATACTCATTATCGCCTCTCACCTATAGGTACCCGAAAGACAAATAAAAAACTAAGACTGTTGGTTTGAAAAATATTTATTTATGCAACTACATTGCCAAGAAGTACAGGGCGAGACATTTTAGGTTGGATTGCAAGGTACCTTTTTGGAAAAAAAAAATTGATTCGCTACAACAGCTATTCAGCCTGCTCCATGAAATAAGGCCACCCAAAAAGTCTCACCCTTTACAGTAATTACAGAATTCTTAACTACTCTATATACTAAGTACAAAAAAGCTGTGCGGCTCATAAAAATAAGGAAACACTAACTTTAAAAAAAAAAACTTATTATAGAAATGAAACAGAAAATGAAGAAAAAATAATTATTTAATTATGTGGGTTTCTCCTCGGGTTTCTCCTCAGGTTTCTCCTCGGGTTTCTCCTCGGGTTTGTCCTCGGGTTTCTCCTCGGGTTTCTCCTCGGGTTTCTCCTCAGGTTTCTCCTCGGGTTTCTCCTCAGGTTTCTCCTCAGGTTTCTCCTCGGGTTTCTCCTCAGGTTTCTCCGAGGGTTTCTTATCGGCCAACAAATCAGCTTTAATACGTTCCAGCTCCTCGATCCTTGGCTTTATTGTTTCAAGCCTTGCATGCAAAGCTTCACAAATAGGCCTGGTCACTTTAGAAACAACATGAACCAAAGCTACAGTTTTCAAGGCATCCTTTTCCAATTTTTCGATCGGATCAGACGTTTCATCATCAGTAGAACCGTAGGTTTCATTGACTTCTTCGAAAAGCAATCTCGGAAGATCGGCGATAGTTTCTAAATTGTGAACATTCCATGCAGATTTTTCTATAAACAATGGTACCTCTCGTCGTTTCAATTCGCCGGATTCCGAAGTTTCGGTTTGGAAACATGCCAAGTGAATCTGCATCTGGGTGGGTGCTGTAAGTTCGGGGCCGCCTTTGTCAACGGCAAAAATCAAGCCAACAAACAATGGGGTGATCACTTGATAATCAGCTTGGGTTTTCAACTCTTCAAAACTAGGCCAAAGAGTATGATAACGATGCGAACGGTACCATCCTATAACCTTCATGGGCCTCTCAAGAGTAGCAGAAAGGTGGCTGGCGTGCTTGAGAGCGTCAGAAAATTGTTCCGGAGATATTATTTGCCCCTTGTTCGAGGCTAATTGTTTTTCAGTGCTGTGCATTATCAAACAAGCTGATATGTAGGCTTCGCATTTTTCTTGATCCAAATCGCCGATCAGCATTCCAATTACTGGTTTTTCTGTTGTCAGCACGTGTGTGAGGCACGTGGCCTGGACGTCGGATGCCAGCCTAAGCTTTTTCAGATACATTTCGTCAGGAGCCTTTTCGGACATTTTATTTTCGGTGTGTACTGCAAACTTTATTATTTGGCTTATTAATTCACTTTAACTGATTAAACACAGCGCAAAAATGGGAAATTCTGGGGAATTCTTGTCAGACACATGACATACGTCACCTGTCAAGCATTAGGCATTTATGGGCGTGTTCAAGTGTTAACACAGTGTTATGGCGATTTCCATTTGTCAATCAGTGCGCACTGAGTGTATCCCCATCTTTTTCTAAAAGCATGTAAAGGCCATCCCAGACAACTTTGCATAACGCATAGCATGGCGCATAACCATACGTAATAATGGTCTATGCAAAACCAGACAAAACACACAAAACCTAAACTATAGAGCGTTCGACCAATCAAATTAAGGCAATCTTGTCATCCATCAACATTTATTTTGTAGGTTATGAAATGAGTTGTTTTTGTTTGTTCCGTTTGTGTTTATTTGATTGTAAATTTTGATTTTGTAATTTTTTCACTGTGAATTAGGCACTTGAGGTTTCGTTAATTTAAGTGTTTTCATAAAAAAAACATAAATATTATTAAATATAATCATGTCATGTCAAAGTCAAAAATCACGTGACTTGCCCCGACGTATTTTGATTGGCCGCGCTCCTTAGGTTTTTCATTTTTATGGAAAATCTTATGCAAAAGCAATATGGCTGTTCCTATTCAGCTTGTGATTGGTCGAATTCCTTATGCGCCTATGCTATGCAATTATGCAGGTTTGCCTGGGATGGCCTTAACATGTAGAGATATGAGGCGTTTTCTCGCGTCTCAAATGTTTCAAAACATTTTTCAAAACTGGTTTGAGTAATGTCACCATGACGTCATAATTTTTCGGCGCGAGAAAATGGTTTGAAAACGTGGAGTGGATTGTATTTCGAAACGGTTTGAATTAATTTTGACGTGACGTCATTGGTTTATCGCGAGAATGTAGTTTTTCAAAACAGTTTTGAACCAGTTTCAAAAAAGTGGACGCGAAAAAACGCCTTGTGATACATTTTTTTTTGCACTGGTTCGACAAATGGAAATCGCTATTAGTGTTGCCTTAGCCGCTTTCCAGTATGGGAGTGTGACGCCCGGAGCTACTCGGGGCGTTGAGCTCCCGAGCTGGGGCGAGTTCAGAAATAACACACCGGGTGTGAGTGCGATATTATGGGTGTGACTGAAATGACAGTTCTTAGGCGAGAACTTTCGTATGAATTTCTGAACGCTTGGTGTGACCAATCGAGCATCTCCTCAAAAATTTCACAAAATCTATTAGGATTACTTTTTTTTGTTGTTCATTTTTTTAATTTGAAGGAAAAACTTTCATTCTTATTTGTGTTTTGTTTATATTTGGTGAGATTATTGAGATTATGGGAGGAATGGTTGACATTGTTGACATAAAGACACAATCACACCGCAGCCACACCAAAAAATTATGGTGTGACCGGTGCGACACCTGGAGCGCGCCCAAAGTACTTTCTGAACGGCACAGAGTGCGCGCACTCGGTGTGCCTATAGCATTTATGAACGGCTAATGCGTCGCACCGGTGTCACACTCACACTGAGTGTGTCATTCCTGAACTCGCCCCTGTACGTACGCGCCAACCTATCAGCTGTCACATCCGTGGGTGGCTATTTATCTATTTATTTCTTGTTATATCTCAAGATTGAACATTTAAAAATATATAGTTTTGATTCTCTTTCATTTTTGATAAATAAAAAAACAAACTGCACAAACAAACAGATAATTATTTTTAAAATTTGACATATTTGACACTAAGACAGGCGTCTCACGCCATGATAGTGGAACGGTACAAATCTAGTGCGTGGCGCCCCCGAGGTGCTCTAGAGTGCGCCAGAGCGCGCCAATGTGCATACTGGAAAGCGGCTCTTATCTGACGGAAATATATAATCTAGAGTAGAGTGCAAATTAAATGCAATAAAATAATAGACGGGAACAAGAAAATACTAAATTTACGCTGCACCTGCCGTCTATCCAGCACCTGCTGAATTTTTAACTTTCTAACATGTCTGGATGCTTACTGTCTTATTCTGTCACGACTTTGTTACTATATATCTAAAAGAGAAAGACATAAAACGGTCCAAGTAGTAAAAGCAAAGAGACTAATATCGAATGAAGCTACTATAGAGTGTCCTATTGAGTACGTTTTATTGGATCCTGCTTGAAAAAGTACCTATAAAAAGTTTAAATACGGTGTGCGTTTAAGACCACACAACAGAAGTGAGATCGTGCTTCAAATGCTTGACCTTTGCCGCCATATTGATTCCTGGCATTTGTGTGATCAAGGTTGTTTGAAAGAGGGAGGTTGCCTGATAACTTTTATGACGTCAGCTAGATGCCTAAACATAATGCAAATGTCGATAAGAACCACCTAGTGACGTCATCTGTTTGCCATTACCAGACCAGACAACCTTTACAAGCAATTAAAATCTTGTCAATAATATCGGCAACGTCGCTGAAATTTGTTCTAGAGGGAGTCTCGATTTAATCGTGCTCACTTCAATAAAAATAGCAAATTTAAACAAAGAATCACGTGACTGAAAGCGCCCTCATCCCATTGGCCGAAGTCGATATTCCATTGTTGTCACATTAGAAATGCAAAATTTGCATTCTATCGACTGTAAGCGCGGAAGCCACGTTTTTTCCTATTAGTTGGTGCAAATTGAATATAATTTGAACTTGGCATTTTTTGTAATAATAATGTAACAAATATGTACAGAGTGTTCATTTTGCTTGTAAATGAGGGATAACTCTGTTGCTATTGGAGCTTAAATGCGGTTTTGCGAACGATGGCTACTTTTTTGTCAAAGGAAAGATGCCGTCAACGAAATTGTCATCGTCCTTTTGTTTTTGAAATACAAGGTGTTTCTGAAAATGTTGATAACGGGTTCTCATAGATCTTTCTACCATGGAACTAAACAAACACTCAGGAACGGGCGCACTGCTTTATACTAGTGTGCCAAATTTGGATATATGCAACCCAGCAATACGGAGGGATTATAGTCTTGCGTCTCGCTCGCACTCATTGCGATTGATGTAAAAGGAAGAAGAGCTTCTTCATCTTCCTAACCTCAATGATCCAAACACTTCAAACAGCTGTTCTCAACAATGAACTATAACCAAAAACTGGAATGCGTACACATATTGACGAACATGAAGCCTAGTGCCGCTGCTGCGGAGGGGAAACCTGTTTCTGTTGCACTCATTATGTTAAATGGCGGAAATTGCTTCCAACACGTATTCCAATTGATGAAACCTGTGAAGGAAAATATGACAAATCTTTCGAAAACGTCATATGTCAGCGAGCAACAGAAAAAAACAACATTCCCCCTTATGGCATCTATCTTTCATGGCTACATTTTTTTGGCAGATATGGCAATGTGTGCGCATTCCAGTTTTTGGCTATAGTTCATTGGTTCTCAATTAGGCAATTCAATCCATCTGTCAAAATGGAAAATTCAATATGGCGTGGCGGCCAAGCAAGTTTGTTTTGAATATGTTTTTATGCGTATTTTAAATTATTATGCTTGGAGTTTTGCTTGCAACCTTGATTTTGATTATTCAATAAAATATTTGTTGACTATGTACCGAAACTATTTTTTTTTGGGCAGAAACTAGATAATTTTGTATGTTTTTTGGTCCATGTGTGGCCGCTATGCCATCTTGAATGTCACGTGGTTTGAATTGCCTAATTGCCGCCATAGTCCAGAGAGAGATGCAAATCCCTCTTGTTTGTTGTCCTTCGTGACATAAACCCTCCTCGCATAGAAACAATTATGCAGCCGCCTTTCCAGCGTGTTTGTGTAGTTCATTGCTATGTAGATTCCAGTAGCGTAGTCAGATTTTCTCTAAAAGTTATAGTTTTTAAATTATAAGCCAAACAATTTTTTTTCTCAAATGAGAATGAGACACCCTGTATATTATTGACTCATGATATAAAGTCCTTTTTCTAACACATTAGTTGTATTCCTTTCACACCTAGAAGGAGCTCCGGAACAGCTCCGGGGCTTCACGCGCTTATTCCTTTCGAAAAGTGTTTGTTGCACCACGCATCTGTTCCCTGAAAATCGAGGGGCGACTGAACACCAAAGCGAGTAGCTTGAGTGTTTCAAACTCTTGAAGGGAATACAACTAATGTCTCTTATGAAAAAAACAGATATTCTCTTTCTTCTCGAAAACTGTAAGAGATACACTTATCAAACCAAATATTGAAATTAGCAAAAGCAGAGTTATCCAATGAGTTAATATAACACTTACAAGGTGTCTTATTCGAAAAAATGAATGTTTGGTTTATAATTTAAAAACTATTCACTGCTAGAGAAGAGCTGAAACCCGGTTCACCTCTTCGATGACTCATGAGAGCCCAGATACAAGAAGTGTTCCAAAATGCAACATTTTCAAAAACACTTTCTATTTGAAAAACAAAAAGAGCAATGACAATTCTGTTGAGGGCATTTTCCTTTGACAAAAAAGTAGCCAACTTTCGCGAAAATCAGATCCTTCTCCATCCAAGTTCACTTTTATGTACAACCAAAATGTGACACCCTGTGCGTATACAGGGTGTCCACTTACTGCGATATTGGACGATATCTCCTTACAGGGTGATGCAAGAAAAAAAAGTTGAATTACAAAGTTGTTTGATACTTAAATATGTATTACTTAGAAATATTTTTGAATATACAGGGTGCTCCGTTTTTGGGGTATGCGACAGAACTTTGTTATTTTAAATGGAACACCCTGTATATGATCGCATATTTGGATTCTACTTGAAATTCTGAGTAGATTTTATGTAATATACCCTTTACCTAAGTTCAACTGTTTTGGAAATATTGACAGTTGAAAATTGACTTTTTGTAACTTTGACAGGCTGTAAAACCTAAACGGTTAATTTTGGAGGAAAACGGATTTTATATTCCTGCCTTAGATTTTCATAAACTTTCATTTGATACCAACTTTGAATTTAACCAGAAATTAAATTTAATTGGAATTTTTAATCGTGGATTAAATTCAAAGTTGGTGTCTAATGATAGTTTATAAAAATCCAAGGTTGGAATGTGAAATCGGTTTTCGTCTAAAATTAACCGCTTAGGTTTTACAGCCTGTCAAAGTTGCAAAACGTCAATTTCCAACTGTCAATATTTTCAAAACAGTTGAACTTAGGTAAAGGGTATATCACATCAAATTTACTCAGAATTTTACGTAGAATCCAAATATGTGATCACATACAGGGTGTTCCATTTAAAATAACAAAGTTGTGTCGCAAACCTCAAAAACCGAGCCCTCTGTAGGATAATCAAAAATATTTTTAACTAATGCATATTCGATTATCAAACAACTTTGTAATTTAACTTTTTTTTCTTGCATCACCCTGTAAGGAGATATCGTCCGATATCGCACTAAGTGGACACCCTGTATAACTCTAAAACTATTAGGTATATTTTTTCCCTTCTTTTTCTAAGATTTTTTTAGTAAAAATTTAAATATCATCTTTATTGCTAATGACATCTAGAGATACAGATTTTAAGAAAGATCAGGGAACATGGAGACAAACATTCGAGTTCATTGTAGTATTAAGTAACAAAGAGTTCACCGATCATGCCTATCTTTTATATTTGTATACCGTTGTAAAGGACGCAAATAGGTTGCGGTTTACTAAGTTTCCGCTTCGTGTAAAATACTAATTCGACGCAGTCATGTTTTGGAATGATGTGCTTATGAGAAATTCGTAATCCTAGCATTTTTACTGATTGGAGGGACTCTGACGTAATAGTCCTTGCTCGCATTTTCGCAGAAGTTTAAAAATTCGATTGTGTTTTTGGAAAAAAAGTACACGCATGTTATTACAATGACTTACACAATAATTTGAATATGTTTTTGAAAAATGTAAAAGTAGGGCTACTTTCTAATAAAGTCTCAAGACAAGTGGAATACATATAGCTTTCAAAACAAATTTAATAAGGTAAAATCAGAGAAAATAATAAGTAACAAAGGAATAAACTAATTTAGAGTTTTGCATAAGCGAGACTTTTTTTTTGAAGAATTGCAAATGTAACTATACAAGTCAACTTAACAACGAAAAATACTATCTTATTTTTAACAGTAGAATATATGAGTTAGTTACAAGATTTTTCCGTCGACTTCATTTAAAACGAAATTAAAAATTTTCGATTTTTATTTTCCACGACATGTTTTGTTTCTGTTCTATGATCCATCTAATTTGACGGAGCAATCTGGAGCAGTTTTGAGGCAAAAATCGAAAATGCTATTAGCTACATTGGATATCTGTCGAAGTGACTGACTGATGTTAATTAAATATGGCGGGATAGGTCAACCGTCAACCATCTGTGATGTGTGTTTATTTATAAACGTTTTATTGAGTTTTTTTTGTTCTAAATTACGGTTTTTGATAGATGTGAAACATTTATTTTTTCAAAAAATGCCTGGATATGTATTGTAGTTGTTGTGGAAGCTGTTCCCTATCGTGATAAAGTTTCGTTTTATGTCGTTTCTGGTTTCTGGATAGACAAAACACAGGTTTTTGACGTAAAAAAAACGATTTGTATTTGGGCTTTTTATGCTTTTTTTCATGGTATATTAAATTTTCTTTGACGAACGACAAACCTTTATCAAACTGTTGAATTTCAGCTTACAGCATATCAATGTCTTGTCGTTGCCAACCCCCGGATTTTTCACTAATAATATTTATAACTTCTTAAGATAAGGATTCTCCATCCTAAAATACGAAAATGGATTCTCAAGCGATAGAAAATCACCTTGAAACACCACCAAATATACAGAAGACAGTTTTAGGATTTAGGATAACAAAACCTCATGGTTGTCTGGAGGACAAAGGTATTTATATGAAATCCTTATGGGCCAATTTCACTTTTTAACCTAGGCCGCCATATTGATTAGAAATCATGCATTAATGACAAATCATGAAAATCATGCATTGGGTCATTAATGAACGATTTTGTTTTTGTATATATTAATGAAGCACGTTAATAAACGGTCGACGGAAAATAAAATAAATGAATACTATTTAATTTAATTCGCCCGGAGAAGGCACAGTGTGTACTATATGGATACTTTAGTAATGGTGGAATACCTAAATGAAAGTGAAAATCTAATTGTTTTTGCTTTGCCATTAATTATTTTAGTTCCATTCCATAGTTTTAGGTACCAGGTGTCAAGCTATAAACTAACCATCTGTAACTTTTTCTATGCGATCAAAAATAAAAAAGTTATTACTAGAGGGTGGTACTTTATAACTTGACACCCTGTAACTATGATGGGTATAGGTATTAGGAAAATGCATTTATAAATTGTCTTTGGTTCCTCCATTTGAAGATTATAATGTGTTTCAACACTAAAATTGCTGTTATGATAATCTGATTTAAAATATTGGCAATTAAGTTTGAAATTTGACTTTTTTCAATCTGTAGCTACCTACTATAAAAGCTTTATTGTTATACCTACCTTAGAGAAGGTCCAAATCTGATACTAATCAATGCCAGCAAAGATTCCAAAGATCCAACATGCAGTCCAGATATTTCGGGCCGTAAAGACACATTCTTCCATAATCTGGTGTCGTAGGCCATCAGCCTCCATCTCTTGCAGACTCGCGCCATTTGACATATTTCTTTATGGCTTAGGTAGCTGAATATGTGAAGTAGAACTTTGTCTGGAAGTTTCTCGATAGTCTAAATAAAGGAAACATCACTGCGTTTAGTGAATATACAAATTAACATTGTCAAAATACCAGATTTTCGTAGAAGTCTTTCTTCAGCTAAGCAAAAATGTAAAATACAAAATCTAAACTACCTAAATTTAAACCAATTTGTGTCATTCAAAATTTAATTCCATTCTACAATATGGAAGGGTTATTCGGGTTATAGGTATAGATAGATACTTGAACAAAATGGGTTATTCCGCAAAATTAATGCATATTATGGTCCAAGAAGTGCAATACTTTATACTGTCTTATATCCTGTCTTTTAAGCATTACAGATTTCACAGAATTAGGCTCTGACTTTTATGAAATGTGGGTCAGTCACATATGATTCTTTTCTTCAAAAACTATGAAAATTGGAATCAGCTAAATTCTAAATGATAGGGTACCATACCTATGAAAGTTTCCTAAAAGGGACCAAGTCCCGTAAAGGTAAAGGGAGAAGCTTTTCAAAGTAATTGTCAGCCTTAATAGAACTGTGAGACCCTTTTTAGATACAAAGAAATATTAGGTGTCAATTTTTTTATTTTAACGGCCATAATTCAAGTATTTCGTCAAAACAAAAATATTGACATATTAATCGACATACCGTTCCAGCAAATGGACTTCTAACTCCAGTACCTTCAGTTAAGTAAACCTGCGATGCTTCTAAAGCCAATTGGCCCCAGATATCTGCTTCCCCCATTTCTTTCTACTTAGATTATAATTTTATTCCTTCAGTTTTACTAAAATTTTCTACCAAAACACTCACTTTTTAGCACACTTTATGTAACATACGAAAAATCTAAAGTATCGCGTTCAGGAATAGCGGAGACGCATTCTAAAAATACCGTAATAAACATTTAGTGGTAAGTAATCGGGATACGAAGCGGGATATTTTAAGAATGTCTGGGGATCGGATAGGGAAAAGATTGGATCCGCTTTTTTTAATTTTATGTAATGCATTATGGTATATACGAATTAAATTTTATTCTTAAGTAACTATGACCAGACTGAAGGATCCCGTTTTCAAAATTTAAGAAGAGAATAATAGACACACTTTGTAACAAACGCATATTTCATACTGTCCCTTTTACAAAACTACCTGCTTAACATTTAACTAGACCCTAAACTTCACCATGTGGCCGTGCTGACAACGAGGGTTTATTGCCTTAGCTAGAGCCATCGAATCACTAAAAATGGGTTTTGGCATGAGAATTTGTTCCTTATTGGTAATTTTCCTTTTACACCAGGTGATAGGAATTAATAATAGATACCTATCGTTTATTTTTATTATTAGGTATGTATATAAGATTTATTCTCTTCCAGTACAATATACAGGGTGTTTCAGAAATGATGTTACAAACTTCAAGGGCAGATAGTATTCATGAAAATAATTTAAAAAGTTCCTATGGATATAGGTCCGGAACCGCTTTGTTTCCAAGATACAGGGTGATACGTTTTTCAAAAAAAAAATTGTTTTTTATTAATAGCCCAAAAGATCTTTAGCCGATTTCAATGAAATTTTCAACCATTATTAGATATCTACTGGACCAATTAGATTTGATCCAGAATTCCCACGGGCGTACCCAGCGACCAAGTCGTTTGTTTTTGTGCAGAAAAAAATATCACAAATTACAATACCATACCTCGGCATGTCTCTGAACTCCATTAGAAAAAATAAAAATGCTTAGGAATTGATTAAAAATTTATTGGAGTTTGTTGATTTATGAAAACAAAACAAAAAAAAAAACCTCAAATGGAATTTATGTCCTTGTCACTCAATGAATGGGTGATGTACCTCAATTTCTATGAATTTTTATCTTTCCTTATGGAGTCCAGAGACGTGCCGAGGTACGGTATTGTAATTTTTCCGCGAAAACGAAGCGAGATAATTGAAAAATTTAAGATACAAAAATGTTGTATTTTTAGTGTGTCTATCTGAATAATCAATAAAATTCGTACAAACACTACAGAGTGATATTTTTTGCTGCACAAAAACAACCGGCTTGGTCGCTGGGTACGCCCCTGGGAATTCTGGATTAAATCTGATTGGTCCAGTAGATGTCTAATAATGATTGAAATAAACCGTGAAAATTTCATTGAAATCGGCTAAAGCTCTTTTGGGCTATTAATAAAAAACAATTTTTTTTTTTGAAAAACGTATTACCCTGTATCTTGGAAACAAAGCGGTTCCGGACCTATATCCATAGGAACTTTTTTAATTATTTTCATGAATACTATTTGCCCTTGAAGTTTGTAACACCATTTCTGAAACACCCTGTATAGCATTTACAATAATTTGAAATTTACCAATAAATACAGAATTTCCCTTCCACACACAGAGTCGATTTTAAGATGGCCAAATTTGTTATACAGGGTGTTTCTGAAAAGTGGGATCAAACTTCTAGGATAAGTAGTACCGTTCATTCTCATTAAAATTTAAAAAAAAAGTTATTAGAAAGATGGGTCCGCGAACGCTTAAGCTGGATTTATAGTGTCAGTATCAGTAACAGTAGCAGTAACAGTAAAATATTAAAACACGGCCTGCCGTAAAGCCATTTATAATTCACTTAACAAACTTAACAGTAAAACTTAAGAAATGGTTATTTTCATATCTGTTCTTAAGTTTTAAGTTTTACTGTTACTGTTACTGTTACTGATACTGACACTATAAATCCAGCTTTAGTCTTCTAGATACAGGGTGTCAAGTTTGCAAAAAAAAAATCGGGTTTTTAGCTCAAAAATCCCTTTCCAGATTCTCCTTAAACTTGGCATGTTTGTGATAACAAAAAGCCCAAAAAGGTATCTTCACTTTTCACTCGATTAGATTTATCGTAATTATTCTAGTGGCGCCCCAGAGGGCAACTGTTAATAAAAGTAGAAAAAAAATGGCACGTCACTGTCTTTTTATACCTTAGATATATTTTTTTTAAATTGAGCAAGTCATATTACAGTCAAGAGATACCTTTTGTTATTGCAAACAAACCTGCCAACTTTAAGGAAAATCTGGAAAGGGATTTTTGAGCTATAAAAACCAGATTACTTTGCAAATTTTGCTTTGAAAGTATCTCGAAAACTAGGCATTCGCATACCCATGTTTCCCTTAACTTGTTTTTATTTTAATGAGTACTATTGATCCTAGAGGTTTGATCCCTTTATCCAGAAACACACCTGTATATACCCTTCGAAATGTAAGATTTAAATATCTTTTTAATCAGGACAATTCTCTTCCGTAGATAATAAAGGTTCCTGTATCTTTCGAGCTGCTTTTTTGAAGGATTTAGAACATATTGTCATGGATTCCGGCTTCATTAAAACTCACTAACACAAACAGTAACAACTTTTAATAAACTTATTGAGTTTATAAAATTCACTTATCACTATTCGAAACGTAGACGACAAATATCAAATTAACACTGACTTACAATACTACTACTTCGCGCTATTTAAAGCAGACAGTGTACTCGGAATTTATCTAGAAGAACCCGGCGCCCTACAATTGCATTCTTAGAATCCGGCCAGGCTTCCGAAGCAATTTCGTAACAATATTTTGACTTGGCCTTAGAAATTACTTGTATATGATAGAGTTTCCAAGTTTCCATCATAGGCGAGCTCCTTCTAGACTACAGATCCCACCCTTTATAATTTTCAGAAATTTAATCGCCAAATAATAATGAAAATAATGGTAATAAGGTTCCACTTCCACTGGGGTATAAAACTTGATGAGGTGATAGCATCATATGGAAGATCGTATATAGTCTTTCGCTGGAATCGATTGAAGAAACTTTCTTACCTATATTAATTTGTTTTCAAAATAGACTGTAGATTATTTGTTTGCCTTTGAATAATAGGTATCTACCTACCTAGACTAAATATATATTTACTAAGGGCCGATTTATTATTCAACTTCTGGTACGCAATCTGACAAAGAAAAAAGCAATTTGTAATTTCATTGGTCCGCCGACCAATAGAATTATTGAACAATAAATTATATACAAGTAAGATGAAGACAGAGTCTCCATCTATTTTCTGATCGGCACAAATCAATACATCAAACCCAGTTCCGGGAAGGAACCAAAAATGGGTTGTGTTTTCTCTCTGCGGGACCTAACCGTGCTGAAGAGCTGTGATACAGCGAAACGCGTCCACGGATGGTCCCGCAGAGATAAAACACTTCTCAATCGGTCCTTAATTGGGCCGTTACCTAATTAAAATAAATTATATGCTGCAGATAGTTACCAACAAGTTTATCTGAAGATGGATAAATCGGGTCTAAGTTAAAAAAAAAACAAATTTTCACTTGCGAGAGTGAATGGAAAAATTGGTTTCCAAAATATTTCAACATATACTTCATCCTATAATGGCTCCCTATAGGCAGGCAAGTTGTTTAATAAAAGACTAGTAATCCAGAAACTGAGGGATGAAATAATTTATTTTTTGTACAAAATATTTAATGTAAACAGTAAATGTTGATGTTTATTTATCAAATTAGTCCCACATTGCTGGCAGAATACCAAAAATCGCTAATTATAAATTCATATTTTAAGTGGTCGTTACACAGTTGATGTTTTGGTTTAATAATTAGTAAAATATGTATAAAAGGTGTGGGTTAGATTATTTTGGAATTTCTAAAATGTCACACACAGATTGTGCATCAGTTTTCCACTGAATTTAAAATTTAAAGCCACGCAACAAGCTCTCTTGATCCCTCAGCTTGATAAAGGCATAATTTTTATCTTTGATTGCTCAAAATATCAATGGAGCCAAAAAATCACCAGAAAAAATCCTAAATTAATAAAGAAATTATTGGGATTAAAAAAAACCTCACAGTACGTAGATGGAAGAAAAGTGTTCGATGCTTCCCTTTGCAATCCCCGGAAGATTCTTATATCTACCAATTCTGAAACACTCATGCATATTTGATTTGTCTCTCACTGATCAAACTTTGCTAATTATTATAAACCTACGCTTACAATTTTTTTACTTCTTCTAAAACTAGCATTCAAAGGATCTTCTCTTTGGACGATGGCTGTTGTGAGGTCCAACTGTCCCCAAGAATCCATTTTTGAGTAAAATCCACTTAATTTTGAAACGCCAGTTCGTATCAAGAACAGAAAAAAAACTAAAAACCAATTAGCTAGCACACCACACTGACATTCTCAAATGCACAATACAGTTTGAAATAGGCCAAAATTGAGACGCCCGAAGCTAGACACGCATGAATCCCTAACTAAAGAATGTAAATTGGCAACGGGTGCTGAGACCTTAAACTGCAAAGTCTAATTAAAAAGTTTGAGTTGGTGAGCTGGCAGAATCGGACAGATTTTTTTTTTGTCGTCATTACTGAACTGAATGTTTTAGTTATGTTCCATTTAATTTATTAATAAGTAAATTACTACGATTTAGACTAAATGGTATGCTATATATAGGTTTGGAAACGAAAATTGTATTGCTACCTATCAAAAAAAATTAAATTCTAGCGTTTTATTTGGTCAATTTTTTAAAGAAATTGAATGACATGAGCATCAATTTGCCCCCAGTTTGTGTCTTTCAATGCCCACAAATAATGGCACAAGTTACAGCGTGTTTTTCGGAAAAAGCCAATTTTTCTACTGGTTCAAAACAACGTGTAGGTAATCGAAGGTATGATTGATTTTTCAGAGAATCTGTGTAGAAGCTCTAAAGGCCCTATCAAAGTATCATTTAGTTTTAGTGTCCTCAAAACGTTAGGGTCCAAAGGCGCCGGAATTTCAAAATTACTATGGGGGCTCGGGCTCCAAAAATTAACACAAGTAGAATTAATTAGACAGACAGGACTAGGCTACTAGACACATAGACTTAAATGGGACGTCGGTTTCATTCAGAACAAATTGAAAAAAACTCAACTTTTGGCACGAAACAAACTTATAAATAAGCTAATGGCATGGCCAAAAAAATGAACTACCTATATACAGGTTTGACAGGTCAACAACAGGCCAATTTTATTTTCCCTGTCCCACCTCCAGCATTCCAGCGCTCTTCGGCCACCTTATTGTTGTCTCCCTCTGCTTCGCGACGGGAGGCAAACCACATCTCGCTTTTTTCCCTTGTATAATGAATAACTATCATCAATGGGATGTTATATCTTTCGGTGTTGAAGTTGCTCAATATATTGGGATATAGAATATCATCCATAACTCTTTGGAATGTAGCCGGCGTGTTCTTCAAACCAAAGGGCATGCGTAAGAATTCATAATGCCCGTTTTCTGTGCTGAATGCGTTTTTTTCGATGTCGTTTTCATGCATCTGGATCTGATGGAAGTCGCTAGCTAAATCTAAGGTGGTGAAATACTGGCAGCGTCCCAGCTTATTCAAGAGATCCGTTATGTTGGGTAATGGGTATCTGTCATCTAAGCTTTCTGTATTAAGGCCTCTAAAATTTACTATATACTATACTGAACAAAAAAATCAAACAACTGTTTGTCAAAGTGGGTATAGCAAAAACAACAAAAATATAAAAAACACAAGTTTAATATAAAAATAAATAGTTAAGAATGTTAAGATAAGAAACCCAATATTTTTGTACCTACCCACTACACCCACTACATAAAATTCCAAAATCACTATGGGGGCTTCGCCCCCATAGCAAATTCACTACGGGGGCTTAAGCCCCCATTGCCCCCATGGTTCCGGCGCCTATGTTAGGGTCCTTTGAAGTTGAGAATTTTTTTCAATACACCATTCTTCTTTCATACACTTTTTTCAAACCGCCTGTATAGGAATAAAACTTGAGATCTCATTTATATAATATTGGACTAGGACTAGTAAGGGCTCTGGGTTGGATATTTCAGAAAAAAAAAGTGTGTAAGATACCAGGATATTTTTTCAGAAAAAGAGTAGGTAGCAGTGGCGGATCCAGGAGGAGTGGACGCTCCAGAAAGTGTCCTCCGCACGCATAAAAAATATATGCGTAAATTGCCAACCGCCGCGCTGTAAAAGTAAACTTTAATAATATTTTTGACTAAATATTGATATTAAACGATGGGAGACTTTCAATCGTATCCGAAGAAGGGCTAATTGTAGAGCAATATACCTAAGACTAAATTTGGTGCAAATTCAATGATCTATAACTTTTTAAGAAAATTTTTTTCAAAAAGTTGACCGTTTTCGAGATATTGATAAACGCATTCCTGACCTTTGACCCTCCGTAACGGCCCAAATAATCACCGAATCGATGGGAAACTTTCACCAATTTTTTAGACCCATAACAACAATGTGTATGCAAAAATTCACCGCTAGGTCCTTTTAATTTATTGGTAAAAATCTGGGGCATAGGGCTTACCACTCTTCGCGCTCTATCTCAAGAACGTTTCATTTTATAAAAAAAAGTTTCAAACAAAAGTGCCTAGGAAATTTATTATCTCTAACTTTTTTAATAGGTGTTTAAATCGTTGGAGCAATAGGAACCGAAATAATCGCAAAAAAACTGATTTCTGTGACCTTTGACCTGCAATAACTAAAGAAGCCTTGACCACATTTATTGTGACCTTTAGGACAACTATTAGAACGTCAAAATGAAGGTGTACATAGCAATTTTCAGATTCTTACCTACCTCAAAATTGGTAGGTGACACCACAACGTGACTGGACTTAGTAGTGATTCAGAAAACACCACACATGAAATCTGAAAGAAAATAAAAGGCATTGTTATAATCCTTGACAAGATATTATTTTTATAGAGAATGTCTTCAGAAATCTACCTATACCTATGTATGAAACTTAAAGGTTTATATGGAATACTCGTTGTGGAGAAAATATGTATGTACAATTCATAGGTTGTTTTCTGGGAATAAAGTTGCAAAGTGGTTCAGAAGACAGAAACAACTTTGTCTAATGTAAAGTTTATTTGAAAAAAATCCACATAGAGTCTCTGAGAGACTAAAGTTGGTGTTCATACTGTTCATACGAACAGAAATTGCCATTGATATTCACATAATTTATAATTATGGTAAATGATCCCTTAATAAAACTTAAATATTATATTTATGGTGATTTGCATAGACAAGGGCGTCTCCATACCAAACCATAACAGAAAAGATAAACTTCGTCGGATGGTCAAGAATAAATATATCAACAGTAACTACAAGTTTATTTCATGCGTTGTATCCGGATACTTGAGTGGATTGGATTAATATAATGGGGATTAATAATCCTAAAATAAACAAAGCCAAAAATTCTTGCGTATAACCTGAAATTCGTGTACAGAGTGGTTTCGAAACCGTTCATGGGACGGTTTTTATCGTGTTGGAACAAACCTTTAGTTTTATTTGAATATTTTGTGATGGAAAACCGGTATGAGATAGGAACATGTTTACCTTCCAATTGTTAATGGAAACTATTTTCATCATTGTTGCCTTAGATTGCTTAAATAAAGTTAGACACAAACGATCACTACAAAGCAATAATTACGCTTGCTCTTTTAACAAGGCTTAAGAAAGGATTAGCAATCCATTTTATAATAGTCGTGAAATAAACGAATATGGATTAATAATCCTTTAATCTACTAATTGGTAGGTATCCGGATACAACACGTGGAATAACGTAGTCATTGTAAAGTGTATGCGCACAATTGGCAAAGTGCCTACAGAATATTCAAATAAAAATATCATGTCCGACATCAAAATTTGGTATAAATAATCGATTCAAACAATATATACAGTAGTTTATATAATAGGTTTTTCTAAAGTGTCAGACAGTCGGCAAAATGCCTATAAAAGACAATTAGAACAATAAAAATATTATGCCCGACAGTCCGACGTCAAAATTCGTCACAAATAATAAATTTAGATTCGTTACAAATAAATACCATCAAATACTAAACTTGAATTCATTACAAATATAAATTTGAATTCGATATAAGTATAAATTTCGTTTCGTCCCAATTCCCTTCTGCTAGTGGGTTGGAGGAGGGATTCCTATGCTATGCGCATAGCTAGCCCACTGTTGGGAATATGCCTATTGCGGCAGCGGTTTAAATTTTGTTAAATATCTGCTGAGATTGAAGTTTGCGTTTTAAATCCCATCGATTTTTCCTGTAGAGTTCACCGATGAAGAAACTATGTATCTATGTTCAGTAAATACAAAATGACAATGACAGACGTAAGATCCATCAGTAAAAGTCGATGAGGACAAAAAATGCACGTTAAGCACGGGCACAGAGTCGATTAAAACTTGAGTCTACTAACAACAACAACTTTCCTCTCAAATCCCTGCTATTCAAAGCAACAACAACAAAAACGCAATTTGATACTTTTCTGCAAACATTTATACAGGTACCTAATTAGGAACGTAAGTTATGCTTTTATCTAAATGTATTTGGAGTTGAACCATAAACACTTGACTAGTATGAATATTTGGTTAGGTAGCTTTAAATGGTAGGTTTATTCGAACACGTCACAAACCGTTCCGTGAATAACGATATCGGATTCTGCGCACACATTTTAGGTTTTGCGCAGAATGGTGACGGACGTGACGGTACATTGGACAGTTTCCTGCTGTGTTGGAACAAAGCTAAGGTATCGCAATCCAAGAATGTTGTCCATTGTAAATATTCATCTTCCTCTGTAAGTACAGGGTCATTGTCCACATTTTGATCAATAGATAACTTTTTTATTTGACAATAGGGTAGTGGACAAGGTATAAATTCAATGAAATCGATGATCTATTGTCCATCTATGGAGTAAATGAAAAATATTCCTATTGAAAGAAATTTCAGAAAAAATTGCTAACTTTGTTAAAAACGATTGTAAAAGTACAGTTTTGGGGCGCACTATTTAAACAAAAATATTTCGTGCCTTGATACTACGCTTTGAATATAAAACTACAGGAAGGAGCGTTTTCTATCTGTCACTACAGACAACGCAGAGACGGAAACGGCCATTTTGAGCCTCCAAGTATGGACTCATCATTTGTTTTGGTGGTTCGCTGTGTCCTCATTCAAGTGGATGTTTAATGGATTTTAGCAGTTTGAAATGATAATAAGTACTGGAGTTAGTGAGAAAAGAGTGAGTCATAATATTGACAATCATATTTAAATAAATATACGCCACTGCCAAACCGGAAATACTAGTCGGCCATATGCAACCTCCACATATTTTGGTCGCGCAGATTCGAAGTTATGCTCCTTCCTGTAGTTTTATATTCAAAGATTCTACGTCACAGCTGCTGTATTTGAGTATGAAATGAATCAAACCTTCGTCCTATATTTGACACACACTTACTCATTAGTGCAAAAAAGAGAGATATATCAGCGTCTGTCGGGCGCACCCTCAACTTAACCCCCACTTTTTGAGAGATTTCCATTTGTCAATCAATACGCACTGAGCTTATCTGCATCTTGTTCTAGAAGCATGTAAAATATAAGGACGCACTGACCGCGCACTCGCCCACTCTTATTAATGTCGGAATGCCTTGACGCTATAAGACATAACAGCTATGACGTAATTTCCGGGCGGTAAATTATAGCGTTTAAAATAAGTACAAATTTGTTTATTTTTTTTGAAGTATATTTTTGTTTTCTAAAATCAAAGAATCATCAACTACTATTTATTTTGTTATGGAGATTAATAAAAAAAATATTTCAAAAAATTGTCCACTACCCTATTGGTTCAAATTTGACATTTAAGGGTGTTATTAAAAAGCGCCAGAAAATGTTGGTTCCGGGTATACAGGTTATTGTCCGTTGTAGAGAAATGTCAGAACATATCGATACTTTATGTTAAATGGATCAACCTGTATATTATTACTTTTTTGGATTCTTCAAAAAAATATAGATCTTTTTCTGGTAGGAATATTCTATAGGTACCTCTATCTTCAGCTGTTCCTGAAATATTGATATTTCAACAACACAGACCGTCAAACAACAACTGAAAATACTTTTGTGAAAACAGGGTGATTCAAATAAACTCTCTACTACGTCGTTGCGGATCCTTCAGGGAACCTCAGAAAAATTGTAAAAAAAATCCTCATCGACCAATCTAGGTGATATAAAGGAGTGAAGTTGAGCAGTCAACTTTACTGCCTATGTCACAACTGGTGATTTGGCGCGATGGGGGGCTTCAGATTTGTTCCCCACTGGCCTTATGAAGATAGGCTATCCTTTAGTAGTAGTGTGTATAATACTTGATCAGAGACGACCCATTAGTTGTATTCCTTTCACTAAGAGGAGCTCCGGAACAGCTCCGGGTACAGTGGGCTCCGGGGCGTTACGCGCTTATTCCTTTCGAAAAGTGTTTGTTGCACGCACCTGATGCTCAAGCCCTTATCCATTTCTTGCACGTTAGCCAGCGCAACTTTGTTACCGACTCTGCGTTGAAGAGAATGGTGGCTATTTTGTGCATTTTATTAACTAATTAATTCTCTTATGAGCCGTTTTACACGGGAAAGTTTCTTCACGAAATTACTTACGAAATTGTTGCCGAAATATTTCGTAAGTCAACTTTTCCTGTTTTACACGACAAGAAAAACTTACGAAATATTTCACGAATAAACTTTAGAAAATGTTCTATAGTTTTTGTGGGCGTGGCCGAATATATGCGTGAGTTTCGGCGCACACTAAAAGGCAGTTTCTTTTTCGTGGAGCCTATGAATGCGTCATTGAATATTCTATGTAATAGATAAGGATAGACTGCTCATCGGCGAAAAAAGTAATGCTCCCAAAAACAGCTAGGCAAATAAAAAAAAAAAACAAACTTTATTTATGGAAGGAAAAAACAAATTCAACTTTATGAAACTGCAGGAGGGTACAAAAATTCAATAACAATTAGAAAATGGAAGTTTTATTTGTTTTGGTTTATCAAAGTATGAGGTTATGATTTGATATTATTGATGGCAAAACGTAACTGCGCCTGCGTATGACTAATATTTCAACGAAACTTTGGCTAGACTTTTATTTGCCGTGTCAAACAGGAAAAAGCGAAACCAAGAATAGTAAACTTACGAAATATTTCGGCAATAATTTCGTGAGTAATTTCGTGAAGAAACTTTACCGTGTAAAACGGCTCTATATCAGTGCATTGAACCGTTTTATTTGATATTGATTGTTTTATTTAAATAAATTAACATATTTCGATTTTCAATTCACAATACATATAAGGCGTTTTCTCGCGTCCACTTTTTTGAAACTGATTCAAAACTGTTTTGAAACAGTACATTCTCGCGATTAACCCATGACGTCACGTCAAAATCGGTTCAAACCGTTTCGAAATACAATCCAATCCACGTTTTCAAACCATTTTCTCGAGCCGAGAAATTATGATGTCATGGTGACATTACTCAAACCAGTTTTGAAAAACGTTTTGAAACATTTCAGACGCGAGAAAACGCCTATACCTACCGGAAACAGTTGAAGATTTTGGTATAGAGCATAATACGTAAAAAAGATCTGGAACCTAAAAATATAAAAATATACAGGATATTCCATTCAAAAAATTACACGTGTCTAAGGTTCCTAGAGTTATAGGTTGTCTGGTAATGGGTAACTTGATGACGCATCTGGAATGCCTTATGGGGATTTGCATTATGTTTAGGCCTACAGATGACGTCATAAAAGTTATCAGGCAACCTACCTCCCTCAAACAACCTTGGTACGTGTCATTGTTTTGACATTTGTTTATAGAACACCCTGTATATCTAAAACCAAATTTGGCTGGCGCTTTTTAATACCACCTATAGATATCAAATTTTAAATTTACGTATCTACTGGTTAAAATGTGATCAATGACCCTGTAAATTTTTTGTCACTTTTATAGCTCTTCTACCATAAACTATAAATAAAGTGTGATTACCCTGCCTTCCACTACGATGATGCGAATGCGTCGCTGGTGGAAACGGCCTGCGCCCAGGCCATTTCTTAATACTTATTATAAATGTCAACATAAACACAGAACACATGATTGTAGACTTTAGTTTGGTGATATTTTTGTGAAGCGCATTTGAACAAAGTGCGTCTAGAACTTTTGTGAATAAAGTAAAACCTAAAGTCGTTTCGAGTGTTTTCAACTTCAATAAAAATGGGGACAGTTGAGGATACGTTATCAGCTGGGATGAGGACGAGTGTATAATAGCAAGTGTCTCGAATCGAAAATCATTAGTCTTTAATTTGTCCGGCTCAATCTCAGAGTAGGTTAGTCGGTACACAACATTATCAATAAAAAAAACTCATTATCGTTACCACTTATCTCTTATCGAGTACGTAGGTTTTGAACCCATTGATTTTTACGAGAAAAAACTGTGGTTTCTGCTATTAAATAATCGACAATGGTCTCTGATATAGTTTTATGTGTCTCCGATATAAACCGTACGACCGCTGAAGTTTTTCGTCAAGATTTCCCGCGAGATTTCCTTGTCCCAACCATGCCAGAGGTTCCAGAATTCTTCGGTGGCTTCCAGGAAATGCCCTGGCTTTGGGCTATGTTTGGGTCCATCCTAGTCGGCCTTAGTGGAGTACTGCCCCTTTTGGTCATCCCCATTGACAATAGTGACAACTTGAAACAAGGAGGTAAGTGAAGATTTTTCTAAAATCTTGCTCCTTTGCATTTTTGTCAACAAACAAACAAAATATTTGTCTGTAACATGATATACACACAGATTGTGAGTTTGGCAAGCAAATTATTCCTTCAGTTGATATCAGTTATTTCACAGGTGAAATTCTTTCAAGAAATAAATGGGGCCCTCACTTTTTGTCTTGATTTTTCTTGTGCTAAATCATACCAAACCAGAGACCTCGCCAGAGACCAAACCTTTTTTTTGAAAACTCTTTATCTAGCTCTTTATTAAGTATTGTGTACAATAATTTTACATATTTATATAAGTATACATTTTTTAAACTCTGCTTAATAGTGCTGGCCCCGAAAGATATTGCACAAGTTTCGACAAAGTAAATGTGCTTCCATATTTGTTGCCAAAGAGACCTCCCTTTATGGTGTTTTTATTGAAAAATTCTCATATACCTTTGTTAGAATAGATGTTCTTGACTGACATTTTCATACAAAGAAACCAAAAGTTAGATTTTTAAATTTTCTACTTAGTAACTCATCTAAGTACCTATAAGATGTAGATTCGTTTTAAACTAACACTATTATACATGCCGAGATGTTTAAGAAGTACTTTGCCCAAATGTTGTATTCAATTCCAGATCGCTTTGTAATAATTTCAAGGTATGAATATTGCTAGTTTTGGATTTATGCTATCTAGTAGATTAAGGCTCAGTTCATTCACCTTCTGATAAACTTTCAGGTAATTCAATATGACAGATAAAATCGCAATCTATAATTCTAATGGTTTACCGGAATATTATCAGTTACCAGCAAGTTTATCAAGAAATAAATAAACCGGGCCTTAGTAACTTGAAATCCTAATTATCTACTATACTATAACCCCTTCATTTAATATGAGAGTGTTTTTTTTATCTGATTATATTGGACCGTGAATAAGAGTTTTTGATAAAAGTTATTTGGCGCCGGAATTCAGAGAATTTATATTTCAGAATTGTTGAAAGAATATTGAAAAGAATATAATTTGAGGATACTCAAATTACTATTCTATGGAAGTTTTTTTTTTTTTCATTTTATACTTAAATTCATATTTGTTATGAACTGAATGATAACAGTTAAAACCCTGGGTAAAACGATATACCGAGCGATATACTGACTCATGTTTATTTTAAATTTAAAGGAATCCTATGAAATGCTTTAAATCTAGAAACATAAAAACAGGAAATAATTTGTGTATTCTGTGGCTAATTGCAATATGATCGAGACCAAAGATTTCAATGATTTGTATTTTACTACTTAGCCCTTTTTGTAGTATTCAATGAATTTTATTTTAACAAACAATACAATCTATTATGAATTATTCATTTTATTTTCAAGGCGAAAGCAGTAAATTATCTCTCCTAACACACTACTGTTGAACTGCTAAAAATTTCCTAAATAGCATTTATTGTCTATGGAACAAACTTCATATGCTTCAGTGCTTAGTGATCCGAAAAATATTGTCGATAAAATACTGTTCTAAAATTGCAAAATTCTAAATATAACCAATTTGTAATGCTAGGTTGCACAGCAATTTTTCGGATATAATTTTCGAAGATAATGCAAGAAATTAGATTGAAATGTATTGCAATAAATATTGTTACTGCATAGAAAGTGGCTGCTTATATCTAGGACAAATATATAACTCAGCTTGCATTCTGACTTCTTGAAATTGCTATTTTCAACTAAGGATGTTGAGAGTAATTGAAAAATTAAACTTATGAAACAAAGAAGATACATTCCTCACTGTCCACCGGTTCAATAATATCTATCGAGGGGGTAACCACTGCGAACAATCGTGTACACCAAAAAAATATTTACAAAAAATTACAAAATATTTAATGATATTTACAAAATTACCGAAAATTACACACATTTACCAGAATTACCAATATTTACTAAAAAATTACACAAACATTTACTAAAATTAATGAAATTACAAAAAAATTACACACATTTACTAAAATTACTGAAATTACAAAAAAATTACACACATTTACTAAAATTACTGAAATTACACACATTTACCAAAATTACTAAAACCCCTTAACATCATTTCTAACTTGATTTTATAAGTAGTTTTTATATAGAAGGGACCTACTAGTACATTAAAGTGCACTTTATTTCATTAGTAAAATAAATTACTGTCAATTTGAAAAATTACAAAATATTTTTAAAACATTATTTTTGAATTTTTCTGGAATTTTTATTATGATAGAAGAAATTAATCTTGTGTCAATTGTAATGGGTCTTCAAAGAAAAAAATCAGAGATGGGCTATGGTTTTTTCTCGGGTTTTTTAAACGTATGTCTCAGCAATATTTTTCTTCAATTTTGTCATTGCATTTTGTAATGTCGAAAACTTGGTCAAAAATCTCCACCAATAAAGAAATAATAATGCGACGTAAAGTCCGTCGTTTTTATTCTACTTTCCGTATGAGGAGCGAGGAGATGTTTCATAAGGCAAAAACAAGTGTCAGGTAACCATTGGCGTTCTAATGTAGGAAGCTACCAGCTCATATTCCTTTGGAGTATCAGATTAAAATCGACAAACTATATGTTTTTGTAATCAAAGCACTCTCTGATTTAGTTTTTTTTTTGAAGACCCGTTACCAAAATGGCATAAAGATACCGCACTGTAAGCGGAAAATTCGCAAGAGGGACCAGAGGCACATTCACAATGATTTCAAATAGGGCTCGTTTATAGAATAGGCGAGTTCGGTTAGTTAATCCTGCGCAAGCAAAAAGACGATAGACCTCAAGGTTATTATTGAGAGAGGCAGGTTGCCTGGATGGCTGCATGACGTCATTTAAGATGCTTCAACATAATGCAAATCTCCATAGGGCACCCCAGATGCGTCGTCAGGTTGCCCATTGCCGGACAACCTATCAACTTTAGGAGCCTTGGATAGAGCTCAGGTGATCTTTAATCAAGAACGATAAACCACAGAGAATGGTTACATCGGTGATATTTTTCCGCCAGTTTAGCGGGGGCACGCGCTGCTCTAGGAACGTCACCTGGCTCACTCGAAACAAGTTTTATGCGTTATTGTTATTGCTATAGGAGGATAATATGGTTTAACCCAAGGTTCCTGTGGTTTATGGGTTGCCTTGTGATGGGTGGCCTGATGACGCGTCTGGGGAGCCCTATGGAAATTTGCATTGTGTTGAGGCACCCCGGATGACGTCATGAAGCTGTCAGGCAACCGGCCTCTCTCAAACAACCTTGGGTTTAGCCATTCAATGATGTGCCAATGCCAAAACAGGCTTTTAATACAATAAATTTCGAGAAGTTTTATATTAAACTTCTCGAATTTTCATTACAGAGAAATGTCGAGCAATGTAACTAGTACCAAATCTTTGGATCGGTGGGCCAGAGTACATCACGCGTCTGGTCATTAACCTATGCGGTCGGCTAAATTGGCGAACGTGGCGCTTACGAAAAGCGACTATCGTCTTATGGTTTATCGTTCTTGATCTTCTATGACTTCAAATGGAAGCTCACGTGAGCTTCCGTCGATGATGTCATCTTTTAACTAGCGAAGGATTACCCGAACTCGCCTAATATTAGTTCAAAACTCACACGTTATAGGAAGGAATGTAATATTGACAGTTGAGTTGTAGAAGGCGTTTCTGTACCAAGGATGATACACACCTACAGGATTGCTTATCAGCCTCGTTTTTGGTAATCGACGCCATATTGGTGTGTTACCATTTCGACGTCATAACTAAGTCGTCAGCTGTTTAGAGAGCCTACGTCAAGGCGAGAAATAACATGCTGCCTACGTCACAACTGGTAGTTTGGGGTAAGGTGGGGAAGAGGTGGGGGATTTGTTACACACTGGCTTATGAGGATAGGCCATCCTGTAGCTCTATGTCCTGTAGTACAGTAGTAGTAGCACAGATTACTTACATACAGATGCGAAAGAGCGGCGAATTCGTGGTTCAAGATTAATTTGATAGACATAGGCTGGCCGCACCAATGCCACATCAATGTATTTTGAACATATTTATTATATAAATGCGGAAGCTCAATAATATAATATTATTTCTTTAATTGGTTCATAAACAGCAAAAAAATATTTTTTTCTAGCCGCAAAAATATGTAAACACACAGGCTGGAACATGCTCACGCACTCGGCCACGTTAATTGTCCTGACGCGGGCGATCTTTATCTATGCGTGGGGCCGCTGGCGGCCCGGCTTCGTCACAGAATATCGTCGACAGCAAGTATACGTACTTACGCATCTGTATTAGGTGATCTGTGGTAGTAGTGTGTATTATCCTTGCTTCTATACCTCAATGGAGCTCTTCAAATTGTGGCATGTACCATCGTCACCAAAAGTATCTGGGACACAAATAACGCATAATGATCTCCTGAACTAATTCAACTGTCATTCATTTCAGTGCATTTAATTCATAGTTTGACAAATATTTGACAATAAGATTCATGTAATAGGACAAGAGCTAATGTGATGCTGTCCCAGTTACTTTTGGTGACGATGGTACGTGCCATAGCCAGAGTGTAATTAACCTCAAAAATTTAATTTTACGTGGAGTTTCAGTTTTTAAAGCAAAAACCACACGTTGTTGTCACTGAAGACCGCCTTCCGGTAATTAGGGATTTCCAGCCGTATCGATATGTTATCGTCAATTTTTCTATCGCAGGGAACACTTTTGTGCGTATTTTCAACACTATCACTCCAATCCATTGCTACCATCCCCTAGGGGGGTGAGCTCCACCCTTATCTATGGTTTCACCCTTCACCCGTACCTACAATTTTTCGTATACGACGCGACGTATAGGTACCCCCTAAACCTCGAGTTAAAATTCTTTGCAAAAAGTTTCCCCCTCAAAAATAGAAATTAACAGTTCCAAGCCTGTTTTCTTAACTGACGATAAATATGAAAAATCCTCGGAAAAATCCGTTTTATTTTGTTTTCTTTTCATTGGCTTGAGCTCGAGCATTGACCCACCCGGTATAGATTTTATGTATATGATTGCTTTTGTCGTGAGGAAGTTTCCACAGAACTTCCAGAATAATTTTTTTAGAAACGTTTTTGTAAAATACCCTTCAAAATTTATAAAAAATTACTGAAAAGTTATTGAAAAATCACCAAAAATTACCAAAAATTACCAAAAATTACTAAAAATTACTAAAAATTACTAAAAATTACTAAAAATTACTAAAAATTACTAGAAATTACTGAAAATTACTAAAATTACGAGAAATCACTAAAAATTACTGATATTTACAAAAATTACAAAAAATTACAGTTCTTGTACACCATATTTACTGAGTGGTTACCCCCTCGATATCTATAATAAAATGCCAATTAAATTCAGCATATTTTATCGAGTTACAAAAGAAATAGTTTCCTTTTCATTGTCATTGTACTTGAATTTCGGTCCAGTTTGCATGTATAGTATGAATCATTTTATTGAATTAGCACCAGGAATATAAATAGCTTGACAATGAGATTTAAAATTTGCCATGAATTAAGACTGGGTTCAAGCACATTCGTGTTTGCTTGATCCGCGCATATTTGTTTTTCTAAAAAAAAAAACATCGCTGCCAAAGGTTGCAAGGAAATTAAGGTTGATTTTTGGATTCAGGAACTTTGTAATTTTAAATTGGCGATAGTTTTATAAAAACATTTGTATGCATACTAGGTAAACTGAACAAATTTAAAAAATGCTATGAAGTTTTTTTCATGGTTACAATGGAGTTCTACTCAGAGTATTATAAAATTGTAATGAACAAAAGATTGATTGATAGCAACTTGTCCAGTTTCGATCTGCTTTCTTAGAGGGGCTTTTTCTCATTGCCAAGAGTGATTCGTCATGTTCTGAAAAAGCAAAGTTCAGATAAATTTCTGTTATTGTTTGGATCAATCAGTATTTTTTAATCTGGTACAAGCATTTTGTATCTGTAACATTTTCTAGTGCATTGGTGAACACATTTTCTGGTGCATTGATTTCAAGGCCCCAATACTCATAAAATTTCGATCTTGCTATTGATGATTGATGAATCTGATTCTGAGGCTGCTTGAAATTGGCATTCTGTTTCTGTTAATAAAGCAACCTCAATAATTGCATTTCTCACATCTTTCTCATTAATTAATTGTTGTGTTACCATTAACTTTGTTTGCAATCTTACTTTGTTATAAATATAGTGCCGCCAAGTAACTTGAGTAGAGACCAGTTGATGAAACCGGAAAATACCAGTTCGCAACATCATTATGTTTTGGCGTCCAGGATAAAATTGTGAACGTAGTCGCTTCCGAGAAACCTCATCGTGTGCAAAAGTCAACCGCTACTACAGCGCTTTGTTTATTCACTTGATGATTTTATGATACATAGATTGGAGCATTAAGTAGTCTGTTTTGAGAGGATTTGTTTTTGGTTTAATTTTTTCGGAAATCTTTTCGATTTCTGAATGCTCTCTTTACCTAAACTATACATTATTCAAAACGCTTCTTGCCTATAGTTTCTTTGAAAAAAAGAACAAGCACTCCAGATAATTTGTTTCCAAAAAGAAAAAAATATTAAATAAAGAAAAATTGACATTAGAGGTATTTTCTACATTTATTTTAATTTTAACTTGCATTTTCACAATTAAATCTCAAAATAGGGATTTTTCTGCTGTAAAGCACCATATTGTTTATAATAATTATCGAACGGTAATAATTAATTATAACAGTATCAATATTGATTCTTAAAATTTTGAATTTTCTGTCAATAAAATATTTTGGATCTTGTAATCCAAAATGTAAAGAAAGAGGCACGATTAACATTGAAAATAGGCCCCAATAAATTTCAACCAAATTTCAATATTTTAATAATAATAATAATAATAATAACAGAACTTTATATATAATGCACAAATTACAGATTTTACATCCTTTAAAAAAAGTACAGTTTAGTATACCTCTCGGTAAGTTATATTAACCAATTGCCACGCTGATTTATAATCAATTATCTATTTTTTATATGCTTTAATGTGCTTACCCCATTCCTCTAGGACTTTTTAAATACATTGTTGTAAAGTAAACATCAAATTGCTATGTCGGCATTAAATGTTTATTTAAGCCGATGCAGTCCCATAAGGAGCGTTCATTTGTTTTCTGGCTTTAGCCTGTAGCAATGTGATCCGAATATTTTCTTTTGTCACCTCTGTATTTTAATCAATAAAATAAATGTTTTTTAAAATACAAGTTTCTTATTCGAAAATATAATTGGTATACCTATAGTAGCACACAAATACACATTACAAACAATGAGCACTATAATAAGTTATTACAACAAATTATTATAAAATTCCCTATAAAGTTGAGCCTTTGTACTAAGGAAAATGTCAACAACATCTATTTAAAGGAGTAGACAAATTAGGTACCTTAAAAGTAATGTTTCTTTGCCTCAATCTTACATCAGGTACATTGAATTTTATTTATGGTGACAATCTATATTGTTATTTAGAATCTTATAGATAAAATTAATATCACAAAATTCTACTACATCAAATTCCTCTAATTGTGTCTGATATGATATAAGGTGTGGAAAGCTTAGATAAAAACTATGTTTTTTCAGAAAGAGATACCTCAAAAACTTTGACATAAGTTACAGGATTCCAGATTGTGGCATATTCTAGCTTTGATCAAACTTATGAGTTATATAACAAGCAGAAAATGTTTGAATTTTTTAAAGTTCTCATCACAAATCCCAGATTCCTCATAGCATCAGCATGAATTTTCTGGATATGATGAACAAAGGATAGATTTTTTGAGAATAATATAAGTTAATCTAGAATTTCTTCATAGAATGATAGGATTTTATCTACATCCCTCTGTAGAAGTATTGCATAATTTTCGTTTTCAATAATTTTGAAGAAATCTTTAGATCATCTGCATATAGTAAGAACTCTGAACTACCCGCATAACTAGATATGTTATTAACAAACCACACAAAGAGCAGCGGTCTAAAACAGATCCCTGAGGTACCCCAAACATGGCCACATAGTTCTGAGAGTTAGCTTTTTCTTTGACAGTTTGAGGCCTATCGCCAATGTATGAGACCAAATAACTAATAAGATTATCTTTAAATGAGAATTGCTTCAGTTTTGTTATAAGGACATCATGGCACACCTTGTCAAATGCCTTTGCTAGGCTCAATATTTTTAGCCAAAAACTCCGTAAACACACTAAGATTAGTTGTTGTTGAGTTGCGTTTTTGAAACCCATGTTGGTGAGGCAGAATAACATGTCTGACATGATTAAAAATTCGCTTGTGTAGTATTTTTTCCGAGGGGTGTTTCACGATCGGCATTGGTGTACAAATTTTTGGCAATAATTATGGCAGTGAGAATAATGATTTAGGTATTGTGGACATTGAATAGATAAATAAGGGAAATTGAGGTAGTGATAGCGAAATTGACGGCATTAAATTGATCTCGGAATTGTCGGAATTGATGTAAGAATTGACTGCATTGATATCAGAATTGTTGGCATTGATGTCTGAATTGACGGCATCGATGTCGGAATTGACGACATTGTGTCAGAATTGACGGCATTGATGTTGGAATTGTTGGCATTGATGCCGACATTCTCAGCATTGATAGAAATGTTCGCAGCAATCGCCATAGGCATTGACTAGGCAGTGTTATTAAACATTGCCTAACTTTGGCAGTGGTGTACACATTTTTGGAGCCATTATATGTAAAATTAAGGCAGATATTATTGTTTTTCCTTATTTGTTTAACAAAAGTCCAGAAATATTGAGGATTTTGATATATATTGCTTTCAACATTTTTTAGATATTTATTATGACATTCTCTGATCAATTTTTTAGTCTCTGATCTTAATTTAACAAACTTTTACCTATGGAAGTCCTTTAGCTTTGATTGTTTTTTTTACATTCGGAAGTAATGATTCTTTTCATTTAATTTATGTATCAGCCTCTTTGAGAGCCAGGCTGGAAACTTATTATTTAGCTTTTGTTTTTTTCCTTCTAGACACTGATCAAAAATCGAGTCAAAAATGCTATTCAGTATATTATAAAACTGGTCTAGACTTTCATTAACATCTGTACAATTTGAAATCGTTGACCAGTCCTGTTCATTTAGCGACCTATACAATAAATAATAATCGCCTTTAGAAAAATCAAAGGCAAAAGCATCAGGGCTTTTGTCCTGGCCAATTCGAGCAGTATTGGCAGTGTCTAAAGAAAGGTATCATCATTGCCAAAAAAAAATTGAAATGTAAAGAGGATTGTGGCTGTTATAGCAGATATAGCTTGTCAAAGTATGTAGGATAGCATGACCTACGTACTTTGACAAGCTATATCTGCTATCACATACATACAATACTCTTTACATTTCAAATTTTTGTTTTTGCAATGATGATACCTTTAAAATATTGAAATTTGGTTGAAATTTACGGGGGCATATTTTCAATGTTAATCATGCTTCTTTCTTTAGCAACTTTTGATTTCTCAGGAATCCAAATATATTTTCTATTTTATATAAAATACTAATTAATAAATGGATAAGTAATTCACCAAATTACTAGGTATCTAAACAAAGAAAACCGCAAATTATAATAATTCCTGTATGGTAAAGGATACTCTTCCTATTTAGTTACAGCAGTTTATAATAACCTTAGCATATGATAAAATGAATAACCTCATTTATATGCAGTTGATCCTCGATTCTAGTCACTGACAGTCGAATTTATTATTTCATGTGGCAATGAATTTCAGTTTAACCTAATCTTATGATTTTTAAGTGGTAAAATAACAATTGAATACAAGTGGCTTCATTATCATCATTTTGTATATTTTATTAATTATTGAACACTTTTTCAAAATCAGTAACTTACTATAAACATTTCAAGCAGTACCTATCCTTTGCTATAAACCACATTGAAATCTAATTTTTCACACGCTTCATTTAAAACAAAACCATAATTATTTATAGTTTATTATCTATTTTAGTTCTGCTTTCTTTATTGAATCATTAATAATTATTATCAACGGCCAGTTCAAAGTCAGTATTTCGCATTGTGTATCATCATTACAACTAATATGGCAATAGAAATTCTACGAAAAACCCTGCATTTAATATATGGTTCAAAAACCAATTAATGTGCAATAATAAAGTTAAATACCTTCCAGGATGTCGTCCAATTAAATAAATTGCTATTTTTCCTGATATTTATTCAAACATCATTGCCAGAAATTAAATTGGCTTTGTTTTAAATATAAATCAAATACATTTTTGCTTTAAGGATTTTGCAATGATAATTTGTTCATGTTGTATGGATTGAAAAAACAAACAAACCGATAATGACGGAAATGTATTTATTTATTTCCTAGAGTTTTTTCGAAAAGTTTTTCTGTTTTTCAGATGTGTACATAATTTTTTAATCTCAGAAATTTCCTGTGAGCCAATAATTTCGTTTGCAGCATTTGTTCTCTGTTCTTGGAACTCTGCTCGGGATCTGTTTTTGGAGAAATAAAATATTTCTAGATGTTTGTTTTCTTATCGCTCTTATCAGTTCCAATTTCCTATGCTTGTTTGACCTAAGTATAGGCTGGCATATTTTTGTTTACAACTTATTCTTCTTATTTTTGTTTGTGTTTTCTTGAAGTTATGTTTGTTTTTTTTTCAGAAAAATGTATCTCTCTTGTAGAGAAATTAATATCAAAATTTGTATAAAAAAAGCTCAAATTTATTTTAAACATAATTTTGTGGATGAACACTAATTTCTCATTGAAGTAATTATTATTTTGCTATCTAGAAACAATAAGCTACTCTGCTAATGTTTGTCCAGACAAGGCGAATCAAATTGTGAAATTGAAACCTGGTGGCTGACTGATAAAGGACAAAGGAAATCAAGTGTTGGGAATTTTGCACGCTCAGTTTAGCGAAAAATTATAATATTGTGTGGGTAAATAGATAGGAAATACAATTTTGGTGTGTCCTGGAAAGCTAAAGATATTTGGATGATTTTGAAAGAGGGTGAACTAAACAAGATTTTGTTTTTTTTTAGAAATCGTGGGTTTTATTTTACAACAAAGAGTAGGTACCTACTTGCTTTAGTAATGACTGAAGCACCAGAATTGAGCGTGATTTTCCATTTTGATAAATAATATTTTGAATGCCAAACATATATGTTTGCACAAATAACATAATACACCATTGCCCTCATATTATTTACATTATGATACTTAATCGTTTTGAGTCTAAATTTCAATGTTTAGTTAGGCCTGAGAATACATCAACATTATTTGTGTTAGATTTTCGTTGAGAATTATAAATTATTGTAGGAAGAAATTTTATTGGCAAGCAATTATTTATTTTTCGTTTTGCCAATATAACCCTGAAATCTATTTTTGTTTATACAAATTAAGTATTTTTTTTTGGAGACCAAGATGATTGGTTTACTGAACAATGCTTATAAAAATTTTGAAAAAGTATTGATTGTTCTTGGGGATATTTTTGAAAAAAAAAATTGCCTTCCATGTTTACTCTCATATTTTCCTGTACCTATTATGTAAAATATCAGCACAACTTCTACGTAGAGATCCATATGTTTTATTTTCAAGCTAAAATGTCGTGGTGTGCTAAAAATGTATGCTAAAAATAGCAACATTTTTTCCACGAAATAATTTCAACTATACTGCGAATTTTCTTCTGCATAATTTTAACTTTACTGCTGGTTTCAACTAAATTGCAATTTTTCTATAGCATAATTTTAACTTAACTGCTTTAAGATTCCTACTCGATTTTGTTTTAGTTTCTTCCTCTTTATTAGTACAATAAATAAATGCAAGACCCAAGAAATGGTATGATCTGATGACACTCTATCGTTTTTTTTTTTTCCAGAAAGTGCCAATAAACTGAAAACTCTACTGAGTTTTGCTGTTGGCGGACTTTTGGGAGATGTGTTCCTACATTCCTTACCAGAGATCTGGGCCAATAACATTTCCAAATTTGGTAAGCATATTTATACCATTATATTTAAGTAAGGTTAACAACATTGCAACAATTTGCGATTTTGCATATCAGAATAATATATTTTTTAACCTCTGCCAATTTGGATAAAGTCTTTTCATACTTATAATGACATGACTAAATCGGATTTTTCAAGGATAGTCATAAGCAGACAATAAAATAAAATTTATGATCTGTTTTTCGTAGTTTAAAAACAGTTGAATTATTGTACGAACTCAATAACATATTTTGTTCATTTTACCTGCTTCAACATTAATTATAATTTGAAATTGCCTATTTAAACAAATAAAATATTGTTTAAATTTCATTTCAATTCTAAACAAAGTATGGACCAGTTCGGTCATATTTCAATTTCACAGCTTGCAGAGTTTTTTTATTTAGTTACTTCACTATCCGTATGAACAGACTTTACCTACATTTCTTTATGCCAGCATTTGATGTCTGCTTGACCATGAAAATATAAAATGATCAAAATCTGGTACAACGATGACTCAATATTTCAAGCTCAGATTGCTTCATAAGTTTCTGAAATTATTTCAATATCACAAAATCATTTCAAAAGATCACCATACATTTTTGACAGTACCTAGCAGTAATTTTATAATAATTTCGTGTCTTATTTGCATAAATAATCTGTAGCTCATTAGTACTTGAGCTTATTAGATGTAAATATTATCTTCCAGAAACCGCTTAATGTGTATAATTGTAACTTTGATAAATAGAAGTAATCGATATTTAGTCTGAGTACCTTTTCATACAATTTATTATAGATAATAATTTTTGAATGTTATTTTAATTATTTTTTTTTTGTTTCAAGATAGGGAAGTGTTTTATTGATACAATAGTAAAAAAAATACCTAGATTAAAGAAAATTAAGTTAAAAAAAAATGTTTAGTGCACACATAAAACATAAAAAATTTCATCCAGGGCTCTCTGCAGTGGTAAAGTATCCAGGATGCAAGCGGCATTACCCTGCTGAATCACCAAACTAAATATTTGCTTTAAAAATTCAAATCATCGCTTCTCTTGCGATTTGTCATAAATTTTCTGCGAAATTTCCGATACAAATTTTTTTGCTGATGGACCCCAAGATCCCAATGTTTCGACACCAAAGGCAAGCAAATTCTCATATTTTTGCACATCTCTATTATCTGCTACGTCAGCGGTGGAACCACCGGCTGATGACGATGAGACAATGATACTTTGGCTAACAGTATCTACACATGAAACATCCAACATCCCATATAAGCTGACGACCATTTGTCCATGGACCATAATTCATACCATCCGGCCATTTTCCATCAATACCTGAGTAACCAGGTGGTTCCAATAACGATGGTATTCCTACAATTTGCAAAACATTGTTCAACGAAGTGTGACAACCAAGACGACCCGCAGTCATCTTTCCACAGGATAAACTGTGGTAACCCCATTCATCCGCCCTGGTTCCACAATGACAATAGTGCGGTTCGCAAAGTTTTGTACGAAAGCGAACAGCAATAGGAAAAGTGTCGTTGTTCAACAATGTTCCTAAAGTAGCTGCTGGTAGATGGTAGAGCATATGAAAATGCCCCAGACTCAGCAGAACATCCAGCCAATAAACGTGCTAGAGGATTATCTTGAGATCGTGACAACAAACTTTCATAACGTTTCAACACCATAGGATGGTCCCAAGTCTTTTGTATCTTACGTTTCACGTTACTTACAATTCCAAAGCCTTTGCTGAGTACGAAACTACATTGAAAGGTGCTATCAACCACGGCATGAACCGATGCCAAAAAGGCAGGAACAGCTAGTTCTTCCGCGGAACGTATTCCCAAACCAGTCAACTTTACAGGTAGAGTAGCAACAATATGACAAGTTTCCAAGTCCATTTCAATGTTAGTAATCGTGTCAACAGTGAGTCTTAATTGATGATCGAAAGCTCGTAGTGAATCTATCTGGCGAAAGGATGATGATTTTAAATTTTCAAATTAAAACTGTTTATACAAATAGACTAATTTAGCCATACTTACAGTTATTTTGTTGAAAAATAGGTCTATATCTAACCAAATATAAAGCATTTACTAAAAATCAAATTACATCGACCATCCCTTTCATCAATCGAACAGATACAATATACGAATTTTCAAATATAAAGTACCTATTTGGAATTTTGATTGACCATCAGTAAAGTATTCTAAATGGGATTTACATACTGCTAACCTAACAAAAAAATGCTTCCTACTTGTAACTTGTGTTTAAATCCTCAAAATATATTGATAAGATGTGCTAATATTTAGATTGTAACCATGCGTAGATAATTATATTTCAATGTCAATGTCCTGGGAGTCAATTTTCTTGCCCTGTGTATTAACTTCGATTCGATATTTGTTGACTCTCCTCTGAATATCACTATTACCTTTTGCTTTGTAGTAACACAGGAAAAAAGCTCAGAGGAGAATAAAAAAAATTCTGCTTTTTAACAATTTATGCAAACTTATAAGGGCCACATACCTACATAACATATGAATTTTTTTTTAACTCCTTGCCAATAGTTGATGTTATAATTGTGTGTGTGCTTTCAGGAAACTCACAAAGCAGTGGACTACTAATTCTGACTGGACTCGTAACCTTTGTGGCCGTGGAAAAACTGTTCACAATCATTGAAGTGGACACGGAAGATGAAAAAATCGAAAACAATAATATTAAAGAAGTGAAAGACAGCAATAAAATGAAACATGTAAGTGTAAAAAACATTTTGTTTTTGTTGTCAATAATTTATTTCTCTTGACATTTTTTTCCCAGATATCAGGCTACTTAAACTTGGTAGCCAATACGATTGACAACTTCACCCACGGACTTTCTCTAGGCGGAGCATTCCTTGTATCGCCTGCAACGGGACTGTTGACGACATTCGCCATTTTGGTGCACGAAATTCCTCACGAAGTGGGCGACTTTGCCATTTTGCTCAAATCCGGATTCAGTCGGTGGCACGCCGGCGTCTTCCAACTGCTCACTGCTGGCGGTGGTCTTGTTGGTGCGCTCTGCGCACTGGTCTTTAGTGGAGCTAAAACTTCAATAGGTAAGCAATTGAATCTTGAATCTATTAAACCCTATGATGCAGACTTAAATCAAAGAAAAATGGTAAAATTAGACACTTTCCTTTCGTAATTTTTCCATTGATATGATTTTCCTACTTCATGTCTTCAATGGCAACAATTCCCAAATCATTTTGTTTAGCAACACAGGTCACAACATAATGAAGTATCGCATCCTGGTTGTTTTTGCCCAGATGGAGAATTGAACACTTTGAGTCATCCATTGGCATTTGCCAAGTGGTTGTCCACTGTTTGATTGCATCTATATCCCCTTGGAGGCTTTCATTCTGGGTTACAGGATTCCTATAACAATAGGTATCATCCGCAAATGACGACATCTGACGCCTCAATTCATTTGGCAGATCACTAATATATAAAAGACAGACTTTGATACAAGGAAGAGTAGAGGGCCAAGGACTAGCATTGGGAGACAGCACTAAAAACTTCACAGGAATTCAACTTAATGGACTCTATCCTGACACAGAACTGTCGATCCTACAGAAAAGCTTGGATTAGATTGAGTAGAGGTCCGTTTATAGCGTAGAGACGGAGTTTATGAAGAAGCCACCCAAATGGTACCTTGTCAAAAGCCAGTGGCGTAGCTAGGCGTCGGCGACCGCCGACGGCCTCGCGCCCTAAGGAGCCTCGCAAAAAATAGGTTACCGAACCTAAAAATTGACACTCCGATTTTCCAAAATAAAACGTAGAGAACAAATAAACCTAATCCTATACGAAACTTCTAAATATCATAGATTTCGCTAAAACTTATCAATTTTACTGCAAATTAACCTAGAACTCTCAAATCATATGGTTTCTATTTTTTTTCGGTAGATTGTCGGAAAAAAATTAATATTTTTGACTAAATAAGTATTGTTATCAAATAGCATGCTTATTACTACTACTACTACTACTAATACCGTTGATATGCCCGGAGGCGATTTTACATAGTATACCATGTCAAAGTTTGACCATGCAGAGAGCATCGAGTCTATAAGCTCCGCCCCCAAGCCCAGTCCAGCTTTGTTACAATATAAAAATGTCTGTAATGCGGTATAGAATCTAATCAGCACTGCGCAAAATGGGTTATACTAGGTAATCGCGTTATACGCTCGCACGAGTCGCACTCGGGATAACTATTTCAACCTATAACAAACCTGTATTTGGACATTCAGACTATTTTTCAAATAACTGTCACGTCGGATAGTGGCCTCAATTATTTTTTAAATTTTGATGTCAATTTGTGCATTGCATCCCTTTTTCCTGTTCCGCAAATTAGAACTGCCCTTTTTCTGTGCATTCTTGTTAAGGTTGTTATGTTGGACTCGGACAGATGGAAATTTTGCGAAAAGCTAAATTTTTGTATATTCAGGGATGGTAAGTATTTCAATATTACCTAAAAATCAAGACTTAACTAAGGTACCCTTATTGTTAAGGTGAACTTGAAATCAATTCATTCAGGTGGCTTAAGATCTACCTTGATTTAAGGGAACTTTGATATACGGTGAAACTTTTATTAAGGATGACTTAACGTTATTCTGTACCTTAAGGGAACATTGAAATACCGGCCCTAAGAAACGTTCTCCTAACTATCCAGTTTGTGTATGTATTGGCACTGAGCTTTCCTATAAAATTCTTAGCTTCTGCAAAATCACTCCCTATCATTTGCATCTAATTGGAGCCTTATATTCTTGACAACTTTCAAATTCCAAAGTTTCTATTTCTACCTCAGGATATTATTTTTTTAAATTAAATCTCTTTACCTACTCTGCTCACCCATCTTGCTTTGTTTTCACTTCCAACACTCACACACTAAATGAAAATGAACGATTGTATGCGAATCGTGGGTTCTAGAACCCCTGGATACTTTCGGAGTTGTCATGCTGTCTCACTCCATTCCATCTCCTTTTGCCAAATGCCGCGTTTCTGAGGACCCAACTACAAACTATACCGTATTTGGCACCCTAACTACATTCTATACCGCATTACAGATATTTTCAATACTGAACCAAAGCTGGACTAGGCTTGGAGGCGAAGCTTATAGACTCGATGTTCTCTGCATGGTATACTATGTAAAATAACCAATGAAGTAGAAAGAGGTATGGAATGAACTTTGCGTCATCCAATTGATTCCAGAATGAGATAGCGCTAGTAAGGGCAAGAAATATATTGGATCTCCCACATCTCTCACTCTAACCCTGAGTGAGATAGCGCTAGTAAGGGCAAGAAAATCTCATGGATTTCTCCTATTCTCTCACTCTAATATGTTGGCCGCAAATATATGTATTGAGTAGATAGGCAAAGGGCTATTCCAACCTTCTTACTACTTCATTGAAAATAACTGCTCGGAAACAGGGGCGTGACACTCAAAAAATTCTTCCTTCGGCTACCCGTACCTGCTTTTTGTCTCAAGAAATCCTATGGCCACCCCACCCTACATAAAAAGGGCCTCGCAATTCGGATGTCGCCGACGTCCACGTTTGGTTTGGCTACGCCACTGTCAAAAGCCTTTCCAGAATCCAGGTAAAATACGTCAACAGACTGGCCAGAGACATTTGCTCTTGTCTAGTCATGAACCTTGGTAAGCAGGTTCATAGAAGTGGACCTTCCAGGAAGGAACTCGTGTTGGAAAACTGGGACGATTCCATTTCCGTCATCTCAGATACCAGGACTGTCTCCAGACATTTGCAAAGGGCGCTTGTTAAGCTAATGGGCCTATAGTTTTCAGGCAGGTGTTTATCGCCTTTTTTGTAAATAGGCACTACAATTGCATGCTTCCATTTCCTTGCCAGTTTGCCCAGCCTAAGAAGATTGTTCATGGCTGAGAGGGGATGTGACAGAACTGCAGCACACTTGTTCAGGAGAATGGCAGAGATTTCATCCTCTCCTGGACTAGAATCTCGATTCCGTGATTTCTCAGGTGTATAAGTTACAATTTCGAGTGAATTAGCACAGAATGTATCAGAATACAAGTTGGGCATACGGCTCTAGTAAAAACACTCTGGAACTGTTTGGCAAGCAAATTGTCAAATTGGCAAAACTTGTCATCATTAAGAGTGCAGTTAGTGGTTACATTTCTAAGTGATGAATGTGTAAGTCTTTAACCAAGAGATCTGTTTATGTAGGAATTAAACTGCTTATCAGAGGAAGCTAGCAATTATTGTTCCTATTTCCAATATTTCCTTCTAAACTGTTTTATCTTGGCCTTGAGGAAGTTATTTTGGTTCCTATAGTTCAAGTTGTCATTTTCAGAGTTGCTTTTCAAACACAAATTTCTCTTTTTTTCAATATGTTTAAAAATTTCTTCAGTTAGCCAAAGCTTCTGGGGATTGACAATCTTCAATTTGAATGGAATGAAAGAGCTGATTGTGGATGACAGAATGTCCATGACCAGCTCATAAGCTTTGTTTTGGTTCGAAAAAAGGACAGTTCTAAAACGATTCAAAACAATCGCCCAGTTTATTTTTGAACTTTGTGATCGCCGAGCCGTTGTCATTTTGTTGATTGATGAACTGTGCGATTGTTTTGGACCATTCTAAAACTGTCCTTTTTTCAAACCAAAACAAAGCTGTTGTTAGGTCTAAGTTGTTAGCACTGATGCTGGAGAATTTTTGCTGTAGATGTGTGTTAATAATAAGTTCATAGTCTGGGGACCAAAATCTCCTCTTATATATTTTCTCTGTTGGTTTTGGAGTAACCTGAATTTAATAATAATAATATTGTTGAGACAAGACGAGAATCATTTTCAGATACTTCTAATCCTAAAAATGTTTCAAAAGGCAAGTCTAATTAGCCCAAAACTTTTCTAATTTCCACATATATACATTTACTAATAATACTAATTATTTTCAGAAGCTAGAACATCCTGGATCCTTCCGTTTACAGCAGGAACCTTTTTGCACATAGCCTTAGTAACAGTTCTGCCTGATCTCCTCAAAGAAGAAGACCCCAAGGAATCCTTGAAGCAAATGTTAGCGCTCGTCAGTGGTATAGTCATCATGGCCTTAGTAACTAACTTTCTTGAATAATGTGATATTTGGACTTGAGGTACTGTTTGCGAGTACCATTCGAAATTATTCGTGTATCGATTTTTGATTTGTTAAGATACCTAGTAAAGAAAAAGATAAAAAATCTCGGAAACATATGCACTGCCTAGTATGATACGAATAAATTTGAATGATATTTGGAAATTCGTCCAACACAAAGATGCCATAATAGCCAATAAGGAAATATTCAGTTACTGATGACAGTATTTTATTTTCTAGTTGTAAGTTTTTTTACTACAAGAATTTGTTCAGATACAAGACAAGATAATCCTGAAAAATACCCAACATTGGTTTTCCGCTTTAGAGATCTGTTTTAACAGAAACCATCAGATTGATTTGTGAAAACCATTGCTTTCGTGAAGCTCAAGAGGGATTTGAAGCTGCTTGCTAGGATGAAGCTAGTAAATAATTACATTACATTTATTTGAAAGCATAATGAGTCGTAAGACATTAAACTACAATAGCATACAATTCCGAGTGGGTACATATCAGACTCGTATTTCCAAATCAATTTTCAGTTTCTGTGTTAAAAAACCTTTCAAACTAAATTATTTTGTCTTGTATTCTTGTTTAAAATACTCTAATGATAATAACACATCTGTTACTTTTATTTGACACTCAGTGGTCTGACCAAGATGTAATTTTTTTTTTAAATCATCAAACTACTGATAGGCCAGTTAATTATGACTTTTTAACTTGACCGGGTTTGTGCTTCCATAAAAACTTTTTATTTGCAGATTTATTATTTGAAATACGTGAAGTTATATACATAATCGAATTTTAGAAGGTTTGCCGGATGTAACTCTTGACCCTTAAGCAATCACAATATTTGTTTACTGAAAGTTTTGAAATTCAATTTTTTTAAATTTATCATTCCAGCTTTTTTTATAATACATTTTTCTTTGTTGATCAAAAATGATTTAAATTTTTTCTGAGCTGTAAATAAATTTTAATATTTTTTTTTTTGTTTTGCAATTTTTAATTTTTTTATAACAATGTTGTACCAATGTTTCCATTAACCTAGAACATAATCTGAACACCTAATTTGGGGTTAATTGAATATTCGAATTTTTCGGATTATATCAAAATAAACAATAAACTTTTGCGTAGGTATAAACATTTTTCAATAATGCTCTATGCTCCTTATTCTTTATTTTTTAGTACAGAATAATTAGGAGATAAGTTTCATATTATTTATAAAAATAAGTACAAGCATAGAGCATTAATAAAATGTCTAGTCTTAATCTGCATTGTCGGACAACCGAGGCTACCTTCCAACAACTTGGTTATTTAGATATTTGGCATAATCTGTGTTGGGATTAAAAAAGCTTCACTATAATGCCAATTTATACATCGATCGTAATCAATGAAACTACTCAAACCTCGGTTTCCTGCTACATATGAGACTGTCACTTTGATAATTGGTCACTCTCATCAGGATACTAAAAACGGAGGTGTAAAGCTTTCTTCGATTGGTTACTTGTAAACTATTCTGTGTATATACATTTTATTAATTTTTAGTTAATGTGGAAACGCTCACAAAAATGCATAGTTGAATTTTTATCATTTTATTTCTTTTTATCCAAAAAATTCTATGTACCTATATTAATATAATTATTGTAAGTAACATATTTTTAAGAGATCATAGAATTTATACAATAATTAACATAGCAAGGAGATTACTAGAAAATAATAATATTTTGTGATATGATATTAATGTATATAAAACAAGAGAAGATTCTTCTCAAAATAGATTCAACAAATAAAATTAAATACAAGATTTTTCTTATTGCAAATGTTGCCTTTTTCCCTCCAAACAGGTTACAAATCAAATTTTAAATTTCTATAATAATCTATAAATGAAATAAATGTCTGCTTCTGGTTCTAGAGGTTGTGGGTGCACCTCAATTTTTTCTCAGTCTAGCCTTGTCAATTGTAAAGCTTCTTGTACCAATAGTGTGCCGGATAATTTCCTTGGAAGGATTGTTCACGCCCAAAGGCGCCACGAAAAAGGTGAAGTTATCCTGAGTTAGATTCTGGTTTTTCAAATGACCGGAAACTTGACACAAAGATCGCAGTTTCTTGCCACTAGGTCCATGGAAATAAATGTCTCCCTTTTGCTGGTAACGAGTACCAGTTGCCGTCCATACTAATTTAAGAGTCCATCCATATTTAAATGGTTCTAAATATTTTGGATCCTGGAATAATTTAGATTTATTTTAAAAATCAATTCATTCAAAAATATTTTTTTTTAATTGCTTGATCACGGATATAATTCATTCATCCAGCCAGCAAACATTCCTAACTATTGGTATACATAGATCACGATCTAAAATACTTACTTGGAGATTAGGACGGACCCAGGGACGGCCTCTAGTTATTTTTGTAGGAGTCATTATCAGATCGTCTGCAAACACATACATTTGGGAAAATTAGTACATATCTAGTTTCAAATTTTGGCAGTTACAGATACCTAACACTAAGTATACATAGATCACGATCTAAAATACTTACTTGGAGATTAGGGCGGACCCAGGGACAGCCTCTAGTTCTTTTTGTAGGAGTCATTATCAGATCGTCTGCAAACACATAAATTTGGGAAAATTAGTACATATCTAGTTTCAAATTTTAGCAGTTACAAGTACGTAACACTAACGGACACATATCAAATTTTAAAAAAATAACATTGATGGAAATTGTTCGACAGATGGGATTAATATTTTGTAAATGAACAGAAAAAAAATTATTCAATCAAAATAGAAACAAAAATTCTTACTTTCCACAACGCCGGGATTTTCACTGTCCAGACAGTGCCGACTAAAAATAATAGACAGTGCCGACTAAAAATCATCTGCACTATCCAGATAATTTCATTATCATATCATATAAAGTCATAGTTATATTAGAAATGGCTTGCATTCCTTGCTGGGATTCAGTGTCAGTGTATTATTGTTATTTTTATATTAAGTGCGCAAAATGAGTTTTTTCAATGGTATGTACCTGAGGGTGTCAATTTTCATAGGTCAGGTCGAGGCCAAATAAATTTGAAGACACAAAAGTCACATACGAAAAGCGTGCGCAAAGTAGTTCATTTCACGGAGTGCGGAAAAGTATAACCTTGAGCACGGAAATGAGTGCGGAAAAGTACTACTTTGTGCGCGGCCTTAGGAAATATAATTTGTATTTTGTACGCGACATTTTTGCTTCTGGTCACCCTCTAATGAATTTTTTGGCCTCGACCTCACCTGTAAAAATTGACACTACCAGAGCCGCATTCTTTCGCAATATAAACTGCTGGACACTTGAACATACACATACTGATTTTTAGGCAAAATTCAATTTTATCGCCCCGTATATCATAACCCTATGGTCCTATGACAAATTTACGGCAAGGTTTATGCGGAAAAAAAAACAGGCTATTAAAATCCACAAACCGCGTTAAAATAGTTATTTTCCTAACAAGTGTGGAAAGTGAAACTTTCCCGCACGCGACTGCCGTTGACCCGAACGACGCGAAGTGGAGTTGGGGCAAGCAGTCGAGTGCGGGAAAGACACTTTCCGCATGAGCGATATATTATTAAAGCAAAGCGATATATTATTAAAGAAATCGTTTAATTACAAAATTATAGAATAGAATAGAACTGTGCTTTATTGTTCGAAGTACTTAAACTTATTGACAAAGCTAATACTTAAATGTATTTTTTTTTTTGGCTTATTGACATAATTTCAATTGTTATTTTTTTATACCAATTTTGAAATAAATATTATTATTATTATTATTATTATTATAAAAATAAAATAGCTATTTACCTGACAAGTGCGGAAAATGATTTTTTTCGCACGCGACTGCTGTTCGCAGCCGAGTGCGGAAAAATATTTTGAGCAAGTGTTAGGTACAATATTTTTCCTACAGGCGTAAAAATGTAGAATTTTCCTTTTTTTTTGACAGCCGCGCAATAACATTTTTTCGCACTGACAGCCGTGCGGAAAAAGTTTTTCCGCACTGATATGCGTGCGGTAAAAGTTTAACCGCACCGTGCAGGAAAACTCATTTTCCGATTTTTCCGCACGGCTGTAGGAAAAAACTTTATCCGTGTCAAATACTAAAATGCGAAAGAACCTGATTACTGGAACATAACGCGTTTTGATCAACTGATCCGGTCCAAAAGATTGAGGCTCAGGCACCATTAAAAAAACGAGTCCCGGAAAATAGTTCGAAAATAATTGTTGGAACGGAAAATTCTTCGAAAGGAAAATTGTTCGAACGGAAAATTATTCGAAAAGAAAATTTTTCGAAAGGAAAATTGTTCGAAGAGAAAATTGTTCGAAAGGAAAATTTTTCAAAGGGAAAATTGTTCGAAAGGAAAATTGTTCGAATGGAAAATTATTCGAACGGAAAATTGTTCGAAAGGAAAATTGTTCGAATGGAAAATTGTTCGAAAGAAAAATTGTTCGAATGGAAAATGGTTCAAATGGAAAATTGTTAATAAATGTACTTATACGCCTCGGAAGCGTAAATCTACCAAAAACGTGAAAAACCTTTTTTCAATACAACAGCTCGAAATTTCAATTATTTTTGAATCTCCGATTGCTTGCTTCGCTCATCGAATCTCAAAGAGAACATCCGCGGAACCGTAAATTCGGCGTTGGTACAGAAGAGCGCAGCTCAAAAGCGACCGGACAAAAGGGCACAGGTCAAAATATTATCGGCAACCAGTACACTTCTAATCAGTATTAAATGAACTGTAACGAAACTAACCAAAAATATGCAAACTAACCCATCCACGTAATGCGTGCTAGTCCTTGTATGTTAATATTAAATTTAAAAAACCAAGCGCCTCCTATTGTCAAGCAGTACGCTTTTAGCCAGTATTAAACGAACCGTGACCAAAATAAACAAAAATATGTAAACTAGCCCAAACTAACCCAAAAAAAATGCAAACTAACCCAAATTAACCGGTTCACCTAATGCAAGCTAGTCCTTGTATATTAATATTGAATTTAAAAAACCAAGAATTAAGAATCAGGGACAAATAGTAAGAATTAAGGAATTGGGTAACTCCGGTCAGATTCATTCACGATTCACAGTTAAACTATTGATTTTTCGGCAAAAAAACAATTTTCCGTTGGAACAATTTACTTTCGAACAAATTTCTTTTGAACAATTTTTTGTTCGAATAATTTCCCGTTCGAACAATTTTCCGTTCAAACAATTTGCGATTCGAATAATTTTCCGTTGGAACAATTTTCCGTTCGAACAATTTTCTTTCGATCAATTTTTCGTTCGAATAATTTCCCGTTCGAACAATTTTTCGTTCGATAAATTTTCGGTTCGAATAATTTTCCGTTCGAGCAATTTTCCATTCGAACAATTTTCGGTTCGAATAATTTTCCGTTCGAATAATTTTCCGTTCGAACAATTTTCCGTTCAAACAATTTTCCGTTCAAAGAATTTTCCGTCGAACAATTTTCCGTTCGAAAAATTTTCCGTTCGAAAAATTTTCCGTTCGAACAATTTTCCGTCAAACAATTTTCTTTCGAACAGTTTTCTTTCGAAAAATTATTTTCGAACAATTTTCAATTCATTTTGCCGAGCATTTTGCGCACTTAATACAAAAATATCTATATACACTGAATCCCAGCAAGGAATGCAAGCCATTTTGAATGTTACTATAACTTTATATGATATGATAATGAAATTATCTGGACAGTGCAGATAGTTCTTAGTCGGCACTGTCTGGACAGTGCACAGATAGATTTCAGTCGGCACTGTCTAGACAGTGCTGATAGATTTTAGTCGACACTGTCTGGCCAGTGCAGATAGGTTTCAGTCGGCACTGTCTGGACAGTGCAGTAGTCACTGCCTAATAATTTATGTAAATAATTTGCTAATGGCCATTTCCACCAACTATTTTAGGGAAGCCCTAACAATAGGTATGCCTTAAACTGACATTTATCCATGTAAAAATGTCATTTTAGGGAATACTTATCGTTAGGGCTCCCCTAAAATTAGTGGGTGGAAACGGCCATAAGACAATTGTACAAACATGTAACTTACATCCTTTATATGTGTACTTCTTAGATTATTAATCCAGATACTTCTTCTTCTGAACTGTATTGAAATCGAGCACACTCCAGGATTCTCCTAGAGGTGTAGACGTCATTGCGTAGACTATTGTTCTAGGTTATGTATATGTAGGCCAAGGTTCTGACACCGGCTGTTTCTCGCCCAATCGAACCACAAACCTCAATGAAACCTGAGGCAGAACGATGCACGCACTGACCAACCAGGCAGTAAACTTGGAGTCTAAACTAGGTCTCGAAACCGGACCTAAGAACTGGATCCAAAACTGGTCCTTAAAACCCTGTAACCGCAGTAGGTAAAATAAGACTAAATAAGTCTATAAAATATGAATAAACCTTACCTCAACGAGGGTTACAAAACGGAGTAGGTATAGACGAATGCTTCTCAGAGGGAACCAACTAAATTTCGTACCTTGAAAATAAGAGAGCGCATGTTTTTGGGACAAGAAAATACGTTTTAAGAAGAAAGTAACTTACCACTTTCTCAATGGAAAGTCGAGTCTATGGAGAGCCCAAACAAAATATTAAATTTTCTTTTGATAGGGTCTCAAAGGCACAGCTCAATTCGCTCAGCTTAACACATTGCGTGCCGCGTCGCTCATATATGCGAAACATCAACATTTCACCGAGGGCTTCGTCGCTCATTTCTGAGAGACACACATCTCTCACTTTCGGCCATGTATATCAAATATGATACCCGCTACCGTGTATTTTAAATGGAGAATCCGAAGCTTGGTCTCTGGGGAAAATAATATGAGTCTTGGTTTCAGCAAAATTGGAAAAATAAATTCACTACAGCAAAATTTTTGAAAAATATTGATTTTGCTTATTAAAAACATAAAATTTTATTCTGAAATAGCTGATTTTACGCAATAATAAAACAAAATTTATTCTGCAATAGCTTATTCTAAAAACAAAATGAGAATATCTTTGTTGCCGGCAAAAGCAAAAAAAAAGAAACGTTGATCATATTTGAGAGTACCCAGCCAGCAAGGGTACGTCATATTGACGTCCTTATATGGTGATAATTCGTCAATACTCGTCACCTGACCAAAAACTGACGACATATTGACGTGTGATAAATGCCGTTCAAATGACGTGCTTTTTATCACGTAATATTGACGCGTTTTTCTGGTGATAAATGTAATACACATTGACGTCAATATATATCATGTAATATTCACGTATTTTGCTTGTGGTTCAGTAAACCTGGTTTTTTGAATTAGTTTTTTTTTTTCAATGTGTTTTGAATGTATTCCTAGAATTCCTAGGGTTGTGCCGTGTATACTGTATTCTATAGTGAATAGGAGACAAAGTGATGATACAAATCATTATTTTTTTTCGCATTTGTAACTACTCACGAAAATTTTGATCGAATCGAATGCGAATAATACCCCTACCCTCGCATTTTTTCGACATCCTGTTTTTTAATTTTTACTACAGCAAAACTTTGATGCGTTTGAAAACACATCTTTGAATAAAAATTAAATGGAAAACTCCCATAGTTCATACTCATAGTTCCATCTCTGACTTTCAAATAGTATAGAAATAAACGGTAGAAACTGTGGAAAGGCCAGAAAGGGGACGTATTTGGTTTGTTTTTGTGTTTGGTCAACGGTTTGGTGAATGCGGAAATTACTGTATTCCTTTTATACATCGAGTGACACCGAACAAACACCGAACGAAAAACGTTCAAGCTTCTGACTTTGAGCAGCTCCGAGTAACTCAACGGGAAAAAGGAAAAGAGTAAATACAAATACACTCACTCCTGTATTTTTTTTGTTTCGAAATTCTAGCATTAGTTTAGTATTAGTAAGGGACAACAATAAATATTGCATCGCCGCGTGGGGAAACGAATATGCTATTCAGCGAATTCTATTGGTAGAACCAGTGCAGAAAAATGTTTTTTTATCTCTTTCTTATAGAAGTCGGTAGAAAAGACACGAACACACTCAGTGCGCACTAACCCTTCCAATTCGCTACTGTGTGTGTGACTGTTGACGTTGATTGTTGTGAGGGAGTTTGTTGAGGTTATGTTGTGGTTGTAGCATGGCGTGGTCGTGTTTCATTTGGTTTTCCCTCGCTTTTTGCTTTCTCATTTCCCTCCAAGTTTCCCTCATTTCTTTTTTACGCAAGTATCGCGTGGAATTATTAATTCTTGATATATTTTTCGGTTTTAATTTCTCTTCAGAATCATCCTGCTGCATCCAAGTGAAACGCCTCTATATGAATGTGAGTTTTATTCACGTGTTTGTGTTGAGACTAATAACAATCACCAACCGTAAGTATATGTCTTTTGTTTTAATATACCTTATTTTATATTATAATATACATTATTATTATTGCTTGTTCACCTAAGGGCCAACTTATGGACCAACAGGTAAGTGTCTGGTTGTTACCTCACCTAGCAAGTACTACAAGTAATATGTTTAATACGCCTACAGAATATTTATATTGTCTTTTTTTAAATATATTTTTCTCAAAAGTGATATAGTGTTGGTTCATTTTCGTTACAGGTCATATAAATTTGAAAAAACAAGGATTTATAGAAAATATATCAGGTAAATATGACGTCATTTATAAAATAGATATCACGCGAATGGAACGTTATTAATACGCCAATATCACGTTAAATAACTCATAAACTTGACGTCAAATAACACGTAAAAATGACGTACCAACTATGACGTCATTCGTCCCAGACATTAGGAAGTCATTTTCACGTCATAATTAAGTCATTTAGCTCGTCATTTCTCGTCACTTGATGACCAGTATTTAACGTCATTTTCACGTGCTGTTGTTACTTGGGTACTTAAATACATACAAATATTGCAAAAAGTGGTTTGGCCCCTGGGGGTATTTTCCCGATAACAGCGTGGCACGCAATGTGTTAAATCGTGACTTGCTTTCGCCATTGCCAGCAGGAAAAAGAAAAGGGCCCACGAGGAAGATTTCCTTCTGCTTCCGGAACCTCAAAATCGTAAATTCATATGGCGCGTTCAGATTGAAGAGTCCGGACGACGTCCAGTGAAGAGCGCACCCGATAGAGAGCGCACTCCGAGTGTGCCCGGCGATTCGCCCAATCTGAACGTCCAAGACGCATTCTCTCTTTATAACCTCACTGATTCTAACATTTTTGCCATTTTCTTCAAAATTTTTTAAATAAATACTAACTATGGAAGAAGCCATAGTATCTTCCTTCATATTTAAAGAGTTATTTAATGATGAGGACGCTTCATCTTCGGACCACGAGGATGTGCTAGTGTCAGTGATTGCTATCAATTTAGCATCACAAACTAAACAAAAAAAAAAGAGGCCACTTTTTTTTTAAATAGAGTTGATGAGGATAACGAAGAATTTGGATAAACCCACCATAACTCGCAAAAATAATTATTTACAATATTTGCCTTTATTATTTAAGGTTAGAACACAAACGCGCATGCGGGGCAAATTTTATCTTGCTATTTTATGGGACGCAAAAGTGTGCGTCCGGGCGTCGTCCGGTAAAAATCTACGGACAATCTGAACGGCTGGGTAAATTTTACCCAAAGCAATCTGAACGGTCAGAACGCGCTCGGGCGACACCCGACGTTGAACGTCGGGTGTCGCCCGAGCGAACGCAGCCAAGAAGGGATGATTAATTTGACAGATGACACCACAGGTGTGTTCGCGAATTCGCCACTAACCGGTCCCTCTATTCGGGCTGTACCGAACAACCTTGGAACCTGGTTGGAGCGAAGGAACAACCTTCTGAAAACGCCCAGAAGAAAATGTCAAGTACCCCAAAAAAGAAGGTCCAAATTCGTTATTAGGCAATCCAATCCATCTGTCAAAAAGGAAAATTCAATATGGTTTGTTTCGAATATGTTTTTATGCGTATTTTAAATTATTTTGCTTAGAGTTTTGCTTGCATTTTTGATTTTGATTATTTAATAAAATATTTGTTGACTTAAGCCTAGTACTCATAACTGCGAAATTCGCATTTTTTTGACATTGCGTTGACAATTTGACATTTTATGCGTGTATCAAACGTCAAATTGTCGAAGCAATGTCAAAAAAATGCGAATTTCGCAGTTATGAGTACTAGGCTTTAGTCCGGAATTACAGAAGCTCTGCAACACCAAGCTACAAATGCAGGACCTGCAAATCTGACTTTTCGTATTACAGAACCCGTACAGAACCAGAATGCATTTGCAAGTCGCCTGCAAATTTGCGCATGGTGAAACGGTCCCACAAGTCCTTGCAATCACTTTGGCAACTTTGACATTTGAATATGGTAAATCAGTAGCGCCCAATGAACTATAGCTAAAAACTGGAATGCGCACACATTTACTGTATTCCTTTTATACATCGAGTTACACCAAACGAGCTCCTCGGAGTCACTCAAAAACACACAATTCAGATTTTATCATTATTTTTCAAAATTAACATTACCGTCATTACCTAAAAGGGCTTCTTGCACCCCCCGTAAATTTGGTGCATTAGGGGAAAGGGGGATGCACTATGAGCGACTCGAGTGCTTAACGCACTTTTAAAAGGAACGTTCAAGTTTTTGAGATTGAGCAGCTCCGAGTCACTCAACGGGTAAAAGGAATACAGTAATTGCCATATCTGCCAAAAAAATGAAGCGATGAAAGACAGATGCCACAAGGGGGAATCTTGTTTTTTTCTGTTGCTCGCTGACATATGACGTTTTCCAAAGTTTTGTCATATTTCCCTTCACAGGTTTCATCAATTGGAATACGTGTTGGAAGCAATTTTCGCCATTTAACATAATGAGTGCGACAAAAACAGGTATCCCCTCCGCAGCAGCCGCACTAGGCTTCACGTTCGTCCTTATGTGTTAGCATTCCAGTTTTTGGTTATAGTTCATTCGTAGCGCCCAAATACTTTTTCCGATAAATATGAGGAAATTGCAGATTTTTTCTGTAATTTGCTCGTTTCTGCAAGTCGGCCATATTTGCAAAACTGCAAATTTGCAGATGCAAATATACTGTAATTTGGCCCTATGTACCTTAACTATTAAATCGGGCAGAAACTAGATATTTTTTTGGGTTTTTTGGCTCATGTGTGGCCGCCACGCCATCTTGAATGTCACGTGGTTTGGATTGCCTAATGCAGGGATGTGCCGTAGACTATGAAATCTACTTTACGCGGTTTGTCTACTCGTTGTCTACGTATTGTTTACATCCACTTTTTTCCATGTAGACTATGTCAACTATGTAGACAATGTAGACAACAGAAAATTTGAAATTTGAAAGTTTGCATTGCTATAAATTTATATTGTATCAAATTAGACATTATCTGCAGTTTAATTAACTTCACAAAGCAAAAAACAAAACAAAGCAAAAACAGAAACATAACCTTAAAGGCCTGCCAACTGTCAAAAATTGTATACTTTACGCGTTGTCTACATAGATTACATAGTTTACATTGTCTACGCGTTGTTTACACCAGACGTAGACAATCTTTGTTTACGCGTAGATGCCCATCTCTGGCCTAATGTCAAAAAGGTAAACAAATAACCTAAAATTAGAAAAGTAATAGATAATGAATTTTCGCACTCAGAAAAATCAGGATAACAACAAACATTTATCAATGAGGGACACTACAAAACCAAGGGCTGAAGCACAAGATAGCTCATAAGGTAAGCCAGAATCAACGAGGGAACGTCTTAGCCAAATATGCACCGGGACCAAGCTACCCCAAGTCTATTCCTTTTATATTTTAGATCTTGAATACAGATAGAAAGCGGCCGTCAATCCACCCATAAAAAGAACTAGCGAGAAGATACATATATACCGGGTGGGGCACGAAAAACTTTCCACCCAGGTTTTCTCAGGTGTTAGGTGTTTAAGTAAAAATCGCTCAGATACGTCAATTTTTGTTTTATGGGGGACACATTTTATTGGTATTTTCACCCCCTACCTGTGAACCCCTAAGTGGGGGTGACAGGTACACACAAAATTTCAAATGAAAAGGGGGATCGAGTGATACGTCATTTGATAGCTATTTTCATTAATATTATATCCCCCAAGTTTCAAGTTGCTACTATTTACGCTGTCGAAATGGCGGCTTGTCAAAGTTAGGAAAAATCAATGGAAAAATGCTGTGTGGTTTTTACCTCTTACCTACGCATAGGTGTGACAGGTAAAAACTATACAGCTTAGATTATCGAAAAAAGCATTTATCCTAACTTTGACATGCCGCCATTTCGGCAGGGTTAATAGTAGCAACTTAAAACTACGATGATATAATCTCAATGAAAATAGCTACCAAATGATCAACATATCACTCGACCCCTCTTTCCATTTGAAATTTTGCGGGTACCTGTTACCCCCACTTAGGAGTTCACAGGTATAAGGTGAAACTACCAGTAAAATTTGTCCCCCAAAAAACAAAAATCGACGTGTCTGAGCGATTTTTGATTAAACACCTAACACCTGAGAAAACCTGGGTGGAAAGTTTTTTGTGCCCCACCCGGTATGACAAAATACTATGTTCGAAATTAGGATCCACGAAGAACTTGGGCAATCGAAGCCTACAGCAACATGCCGTAAAATAGAACTTTTGTTATACTAGATATTTAATAGAGTATGGATTATATTAAAAATATGAAATTCAGGTAGTATCACCAGTGGCGTGCCTGACGGGCCCGCGGTGTGGGAGGGCCCCGGGATATTTGGGGCCCCCAAATTAAACAAGGTATTCTTCTCACACAATATACTTTTTCACTGTTGTTTCAATGTCAGTTCGAGTGTCAGTTAAAGAAAATCTTCAAAAAAATCGAGGATTTCTCAATTTTTGCAACCATTTTCCAAATTGAAATTAATAAAAAATGTCCTTAGGTCGACCATGTCTCAAACTTGTCTAAGTTCTTTAGCTCTCATCTCAATAGAGCACGAAAGAGCTAAAGATGTAAATATAGATGAACTAGTTGATCATTATTTATTCAGTCGTTCTACTAGTCGACACAAAAAATGCTAGTCTCTACCACCAAATTAATTAGAGAAAATGGGTTTCTCCTCGAACATTAAATAAAACATTTATTCTCACTTGATACTAAACTGATTAATGACACGAAATACGAATTCTACTCGCCCCGTGGATTCTAAACCGGAATCCACGGCCTATCGACCAATCAAATTATCCGTATCTTCGGAATACACGGGCCGCAACAAGACAATACAAACAAAATATGACTGACGTCTACTCTCAGATCACGAAGCTTTCGTTTAAAAAAAAAAAAAAAATAATTTGATGACTGGTATTTCTTACAAAAAGTAATGATTTTCTTTCAAAAAGTTCGAAGAGAAAGTATATTCTTCTAATCGCAAATAATGCCTATTATTCACGAGAATGAAAATTCAAACACGAGCCGAAGGCGAGTGTTGGATTCATTCAAGCTATCATTATATGCTTGTTGAAGAATATACTATTATTACACTTTTCTCTATTATTTCTTAGTTTTAGTTTTGCTAGAACCAAGAGTTTGGTTATTATTTTTTTATTTTCATAATTTTTTTCATAGTTTTCATATCTCTTTTTTTTACCAGAGTAGTACCTACTTATTTTTTATTTCATGTTATGATCTTTAATAAAATTTTTTATGATATTTTTTGTTTACTTTTATTTTTACCGAAACTGTTCGGGGCCCCCAAGGAAAATCTCGCGGGAGAGCCCCCAAGAAACTCGGCACGCCCCTCTGAGTATCACATTACAAAAGTTCAATAAGTTTGTACTAATAAATTCCTCGTAGGAAACTGTCCGAATGACCAAAATCTACAACCGACAACAAAGAAGCATTAACCCAATAACAGTAGTGTTTTTAGAGCAGAAATCGAAAAATGCTACAGCTAAATCGACGAAGTAGTTAGCTATTTAATAAAGAATAATAAAATTAGGCGTGGTCCCAACAGAGGTACATGAAACATCTCCTTCATAAAAATGTCCCGTTTTTTTGTCAGAATAATATGGTAGCCTTACGCATGTTGATCTTTTCAAGTGCAATTATATACTGTTTGTTCTGTAAAGTTTGAAGATATTTTACATATTCCTTGATGCGATATTTTCTGATTTTTTTTTGTGGGACACTAGGTCCCAACAGTTTTTATCGGTGGGATTATTTGTCCCAAGTAACCTAAGAATGTGGTTTTTTTTTCTAGGATGAATAGAAAAAAGCCACTAAATCAAACTGAGCTTGAAAAAATTGCTAAAAATATTCGTTGTAAAATTAGTTACTAAAATCATTGTATCTAAAATACAGTTTTTTCGATTCTTGTTTACACATCATTGAGTAGGTACTTGAGCAAACTCTAATTTTTTTTTTAATTAGTTTTTATCTGTTCTTCCCCTAGACTTAGTTCTTCCATTTTTTGCTTACGTTAACGTTAACAATTCGGGCGTGACGGATCAATCTCATTGATTACACAGAAAAATGTTCGTTCTAAACGCGCCTGGAGAAGTTTTCACTTCAAAAAATGCTTTGATTTTTCTCGAAAGCGTGCATTGCCGTCATACGTCATTGACAGATAATTTTACGAACATCTTTTAAATGCTGTTCCAAAGCTGCGTCCTTGCCTTTTACCACTTTTCAAAGTTTATATATATGTATATAGTATATGTAGTAATGAAACACCCTGTATAAGTACCGGTTCTAGAATTCTTGAAGATTAATGGGGCCGGAGGTTTTAACCTGTGGGTGTGCTATTGCTGTGATAGATGTTGAAGGCTGAAAAATGCAAAATGAAACACAAGTTTTTATTGAAATTTTATATTTTTTTCAGTGATCAACAAAATGTGCTTGATGTACTAATTGTACAAAATAAAATATGTGCTGAAGGTAATAATAACACCAAAGGTTTTAGGGTTCTATTTTGTCTATATACATTAAGTAGGTATAAATAATTTATCAGTTAATTAAATAAATATTTATAAAAATTATAAATGTTTTATTATTAATTAGAGACTGTCAAAAATGTTTATTACTCAATTCCTTTAATACGATTTCAATAAGTAGGTACTTAGTTTTGAAAATATAATTTTAATAAAGGTCAGAGTAGCTAATTACAGAAACACATTACTAGTTGACACATTAAATTTCAGAAGTTGTTAAATATTTAATGCTATTACTTATGGGTCTTAGATTTTTACTACTAATAAGTAGGTATCTTATTATAATTGGTCAAGTGCAGAAATTTAAATATTGCAAACAAAATAAGTCGTTTGATAACAAAATTGATAACAATTTAATATTTTTTCAAAAATTATATATATATTATTTATCAATAAGACCAATTCTTGTACAATAGTTTGTACCAAATAATTTATTCTAAACAATTCAATTTCCATAACACTTAAAGTTTTGTAGAATTTGCTTTATCACTATGTAAAACTTAGTGTAATTCCTTTGTCAATAACATAGATCCAATATCGCATCAGTCTAGGATAACATTATTTCACCAAACAAATTGCATTGCAGTGTCCCTTTTGCTGTAAGTAAACATAATTGTGCATTTGAAGAAAATATATTTTGTATCAATTATTACTAATTATGGAGAATCAATAATATTCTTTTTGAACTATAGGCCATTATTATTTTTAATGAAATTTGGTGTCCAGGAATTAGCGCCTTGCCGGTGAGGTTTACATGTTTTCCTGATCATTTTTTTATTTGAGCTTTATTGATGGTAACAATTTAACTTCCAGCTGAGGCGGAGTTCTGTAACGGATAGAGATCATTATCGATATCGCTATGGCACTTGCTGTCTTGTTCTCTCTTTTTGAAATCAATAGAAAGGGGACGTTAATAGAGATAGAGAAAATATCTCTATTCGTGACAGAATTCCAGCCCAGATTTCCAAAATATTCCAAAATAACGAAAACGCTAAAAACTGCCCAATGGAAGAATTCTATCTTCTATCTAGCTTTCTATAAAATACAATATAAATATTCCGAAATTTTTAGTTTGAACATTCCAAATATTCTTCATGTGAGAGTAAAAATGTTCACTACAAATAAAATTTTCAGTTAAAACGATCCCCATGTTTGGCTAACAACAAAAATGGCTTTCATCTATTTTACTGTCAAAGAACAGTGGTGGAAAGGGTGGCGAACTGCAAAGCTTCAAACTTTCAGAATTTTTAAAGGGACATTGCTTGGCAAATGAAATGAACACTCGAAATACAAAAAAAGTCAATATTCAATTGCACTGAGTGCAATAAAATATCAAATCATTCCAGCAAATTTTCGATAAAATTAGGAACATGGGTGTGTTTGGATGAATTTCAAGAATTTTTAAAAACTCACCCAGACAAAAAACTGGATTTATAAGTTATCTCAAATCGTAATTTTACCAAAAGGCAATAATACAAAAATTTTTGGAAGTACTAAAATTTTAAAAATGCAGTCAAAATAAGTTAATTTTCTTAATAGTCATGAATAATTTAGTGCAAGGAAAATGCATTGATTTTTACAAATCTGGATAATACACTTTTCCATTGGGTTGTCTTATTGCAATAGTTTATCTAAACACAAATATATTTTTTTATTACCTAATAACATAAATTAATGTTGGCCAGCTCACATACAATGATAGTACGTAGTAGGTACGTCCTTCCTATATTCCTACATGATGTAGGTGTAGGTATACAAATTGAAAATATCTATGTATACCTATGAAAATCTTTATAGTGCAACAGGAACGGCATTTTTGTCAAATAAAAATATTGACATAAATATAAGTTTTTTTGAATTGTAGGTAGGCATATTTTCTTTTTCATAAGATTACCGTGCTGATCAAATTACTATTCTTTACACATAAATATATATTTTTATTACATTGTATTTTTTAATTTGTTTTAAATTGCGGCTGATATTTTTGCTTTGAATCTTTATAATAGGTATATATATTATGAAATGTTTTGTACTTCTAGTTTATTATTATTATTTTTTTGTGTTTGTGCTATAATCAGACGCAATCATATGATTTAAGCTAAGATATTTGTTGTTATAGTACCTAATATGTACGTTATCTTTTATCATTATTATCTATCAAATAATTATTTCATTAGACTTGTTGAAAAAAAAAATTCAATTCGTCGAAATAATGCATTGTTCAAAGTGGATATTGCTATTCAAAAATATTTTTTTAGGGGAAAAATTGCAGCTATACTACGTAGGTACCTACGACTTTACCATTTAAGGATTTTATTCCAAATATTTCAATTGTAAATATTTACTTACACCTAATACAACTATCATAACATTAAGGCCCAGTTGTATATTCCAAATTCAAAAAGTTGATTTAGTTGAACTCTATTGCATGGTACTTGAGCTTGCCCATATGAAATGCTGTCACGATTCACGAATGTGTCAAAGTGAGAGCTTTTTTAATGGTACTATCTCTTACTTTTTGAATTTAAACTTTGAATGTACGACCGGCACCTTATTATTGTTATAGAAATTCAGAAAAAAAAAACTATAAATGCCCAATAAATGCAATTTCTGACTGTGTTTTGATAAATCATAGGAGATGTACTTTAAATCTCAGAAAAACTACACAAATAATAATTAAGATATTATGTGCTAATTCTATAAAGAAAGGGTAAACAAAGATTGAGGTACATTATTTAAATATTACTTGATAGTGGCTATTCATGTCAGATCTTGAAACATTGTACTTTACCGAAACGCAAATCGCTATCCAAGTCCTGAATAGAGCGATTGAAATATAATCAGATTTTGAATAAGACGTTACAGTTTTGTCCTGCCATCAAATTAATTTTTTTATTAGGACCTTCATATTGAATTCTCTACCTAACAAATCGAATAGCCGCTACTTTAGCTTTTGAATGATAAAAAAAAATTTTTTTTAGGATATTTCACATTGCCCAAAAGCTCTCCCTGCCCAAAAGCTCTCCCGTACATCTCTGTATACAAGAGATAGGGATTTTGTATTAGGTAAATCCAGCAAAAATATCACCCGTGTCCTAACAATACACATGCACAAGTGAATGGCTTAAGTCTAACATTTACAAAAATAGGTTTTTGTGGTGGGAAAATACAGTTATTATTTTTATTTGCGAACAAAAAGGGGCCTACTGTTCGACGAGATATATAAATTCTTTTTGTGGAAACTAAACTTTTCTACGCTCTCGCTTATTGTATAAATGGAGGATATCTTTAGACCATTCTTGTTGGCTATGATTTGGAAATGAGGAGTGGGTCGGTATTCATGATTGTATGGAGATCCCTGTAATAATAACGGCCGTTTTTGTGAGTCAGAAGTGAAAGACCTGTTGAACAAGCTGGCTACGTGTTTTGGAGTAGACAACCTGATGGATAATGGTCGCTTTGTTGAGGAAAATGGTGCCTTCCCATGGAGAAATGCCAGTTCATTTCTACGACGTTCCAAGACGTTCTGATACACGTTGGTATCCTTTCTCCCTTTGGCAAAGTTGTTGTAATAGTAACGCAGAATGCCGCCCGACTGGTTATTCTTTTTGTTGTTCTGTTTCGTCAAGTTATTATTGTTTTTGTAAATTGGATTTTTGAATATTTGCGTTTGAGGCGTCGGCATTGGATAGTAAATTTTCTTTAATGTTGTTGCATTACTATTGGTTGTGGATTTGTCATTGGATGCAGCAAGTTGATTAACTGTGGAACTATCGTTCTTGGGGTTGAGAGAACAATTGCATGAATTACTCGGTTGACAAGCTGTTTCGATATGTTGTCACACCTCCTAGAAAAATAAATAATCATGTTTTATTGATAAATAATTGTGGAGATAAAGTGCGTAAGCACCTGTAAAAACTTGACCGGACAAACTCCCTGACGGTTATCACCGGAACGGATCATCACCATACCATCGATTTCTTCACCAATTTGAATTACTATTTGGTCCCTTAGAAGCATTAACCCATTGTCTCCGTCTGATACTTGTAGATTATGAGTAACCTGCAATAAAAGAAGAATGGGTAAAGTTGGTTATGTTGTTGGTGTGTGTGTTATCATCAGCCATCTTTGATTTACGTATCTTTTTTTAAAGACCCATTATAACCAACAAACTCCAGTCCATTCCTCAGGTCTATGCACACAAAGCAAATATTTTCGCGCAAGTAGGTATATCAAAGGCTTTTATGCAAAGTTCGGAAACGATTGACAAGCTCCTTATTTATTCAAATCCCCTTTGTGAAATATGGCGAAAGCGAACGATCCGAATTGTAGAGAGGTAACATAGACTTTCAAATCAGTTTTGGCACAGCACACCCAATTTAAATAAACAATTGGAATGGAACATTCCTGTGAATGAAAACAGATAATTTTACCTGCAATGGTTTTTCTCCAGAAGATAATTTCGAAACGTATTTCGATGGGAAGAACCCCATTTTTCCAAAACATTTTCCTTTCCACCAATCGGGATCTGACGTATCGATAACGGTCACCTTGTAGCCGGCTTTCAAATCAAGTTCATCTTGATGTCTTGCTTTGAAATTGTACAATACCACGTAAAGGTTGGTCGGTAGAAGTCTGTGTGATTTCTAAAAGAAAATATAGAAGTTATATAAATGTTTTTGCAAATTGTTTGACCAATACCTTTCCTCCAACTGGACTGGGACAAGGAGATGCACTAGCCGAAGAAGGACTTTTATCGTTCTCGTCTGGTAGTTCTACCGATGACATTCTTATATTCTTGGCTGATAATAGCCTTCTGTTGTGTACCGGACTTGATGGCGCTAAATATATATTCATATATTATTTCATGCATTTTGAATAATTAATGTATCAATAAAAGAATCTAAAGCTAATATTTTATGATGAGTGAATTGAAGCATGTGTAATATCAGTCATATCTACCTAAACTGTAAGTACCTTTCACAATAGGTTTTTTGATACCTACAGCTTGAATAAATAGTTATTAGATTCTTGCAATACTTGTAAGAGGTTCAAAAACATGAAGAGTGACGTGAACCAATGGCTTGATAAAAGACATTACTTGGTTAATAAATTTAGTTTACCTTGAAGTTTGAATTATTAAATAATCGTAATAGGTTTTTGGATTATGCCTAACTAACTTTGTGAAAACTTTGAAGTGCTTCAAAATTTAAACGCTCCAAAATACGGCATGAATTTTTAAAATTTGTTTATTCACCAGCTACTCGAATGAGTTTACTCCTGGTTGTAAAATGTATTATGTAAGCACTCGTTTCCAATAAATATTTATAATAGTCCTTAGATTATTCCGGCAAATTGGTTCACAATCACTCTACCTATCTATAAAACAGAAAATAAATAAATGCATACTTGACTGAGTTTTCAAATCTTTTCTTACGGGATGGGTTGGAAGAGACTTCGGAGGTACAGTGGTTGCAACTGTGAAACATGCATGTTAGTAAAGGTTGAAGAGATGTTAAAACAACATTCATTGAAGTAGACATAGTTCAGGACATAAAGGGTACAAATTGTGCATAAAAAGTCAACAAGTAATAAAAAGGTGGAGCAAGAGCCGTGCATTTAGGCGGGTCGAGATTCGCAAAGTAGAAAAGCTGAAATTTTTAATAATATAAACAAATCGTAACACTAATATTGATAGACTTGTCCGCATATCTAACATACATGAATATTAGTTTAAATTATCTAATATTGAAGTACCTACACGACTTGGTATGATTTTACTCGACCTTCTGACTGAATTTTCGAGAAAGTGCTTTTGGAGGGTCAGCCCCTTTGAAAATACGAGATAGAGTAAAAATCAAACGAGAAGAAGCCATCGACGTCAGCGCTGACAAAGAAGGCAGATTTCCTTTTCTCTGGGTCCCTCCCATTTGAAGTGAGACAAACGATAACGCGTGTGGCTTCTTCTCGTTTGATTTCTACTCTAGCATAGGTAAGAAATTCCCACTGACCTCCAATATATCCAATTTCAAGCGATTGACCGATCGGTCATCTTGACAGATAAGCAATGCATTTAACGTCAGTTAATACCAATTGGTTGACAAATGACGCTCAATTAACGGTTTATCTGTCAAGATGACCGATCGGTCAATCGCCTCAAATTGGCTTATGACTTCTGTTTGGTGTATCTGCACGCTCTATTCTTGTTGGGTTGTAGGTTGTGTAGGAGTGTAGCTAACGTTCATACGAAATGCAGCAACTAGTTGAATCCAACAGCACCAGGGCCCTCTTTCAGGCTACTGAGATGGTATACGGACCACCACTCAAGGACTCAATCCCTTACGATCCAAAGATGGCATAAGACTGCTTAAAGACAGTTCTTCCATTAATTGTCGTTAGAAGGAACTACCTAAAAGAGAATCACATCTTCAAAAAAATTCCACAGAAACCAAAGAACTGAGCGGGCTTCCTAGATTCGAGGAAGTTGAAAACGCAATCAGACAACTAAAATACAATAAAGGTACAATTCCGAACATCACTGCAGGCTGCAGGCAGCCGACCGCAGGCACTACTGGTTAATACAAAATCAAATGAAACATATTCGAAACAGATCGCCACTGTTGCCTGCCGCGGCGACATGCCGCCACCGCAGACCGCACCACCGCTCTCGAACCAGTACCAGTAGTGTAGTTGGCTCGACTGCAGATTGTTGAAATAGGTGAAAATGAGTTTTTCAGATGCGGAAGAAGAAAAACTTATTAATCTCGTGGCCAAATATTCAAACAAATGATTTCTAATCAGCACTGAATAACTGCCTTCCGTTTTTCTAGTTTTAAATAATGGTATCGTATGCTTTCTTCTTTTTCTAGAATAATGTAACAACAAAAGGTCGTCGTCGTCTTCTTCTTTCCATAGAATGCTGAAAATATCCCGAGGGTCAAACACATCAGACATTTTCTTTGGTTATATATAGACTGAATTGAAGAAGTGGTTGGCTGCTGCGGATGCTTTCGGAATCAAATCAACCGCAAGCGGCAACTACTTTGCGGTTCGTCGCTGTAGTCGCTTTCGGAATCGTACCTTAAGTCAGCAGGCTGACGAAGTTCCTGCTGAATTCTTTTAACAAGGAGGATACTAAGTGCCGAAACTCACATCCAAGTAAAATATGGATTACTGATACCATAGCTGCCTAACTTAAAGATGCCTCCATAGTTGCCATTTTTTAAAAGGGAGGCAAGGAAACTACAGAGGAATATCTTTACTTTATGTTGCGCAAAAGATACTTGTCAGGATATTATCGAATCGTCTAATCTCAACTGCACCTCCTAGAGACACAGTGTGGCTTCAGACCCAGCCGGATACAACTGACATGATTTTCAGTGTTCCAGTGCAAGACAAATGCAAGAGAAATCCAGAGAAAAAAAATCGCCCTGCATACATGGCCTTGCTAGATTTAGTGAAAGCATTCGATTTGGTCAACAGAGAAGCTCTTTAGAAGATATTAGCAAAAGTTGGGTGTCCGCAACAGTACATCCAGATACTCCGCCTGCTGCAATGTAATATGAATGCAACCGTCCTAAGCAACGATGGACAAGGAGATCATTAAGTACCAACTTCGCTGGACAGGACACCTCGTCAAATTCTCTACGGTCAACTGGAAGAAGGAAAACTCAATCAGGGAGGTCAACAAAAACGCTACAAGGATATTCTTAGGGAGAATATGGTAGAGTGCCGCAACGATACCAGCAACTGGGAGACGGTGGCAAATGATAGGCCCTCATGGCGTCGAGTAGTCCACGACGGATCACAATCTTCTGAAGAACAGCGACGCAGACAACAGACCGAAAAGGGGGACCGCAGGAAGGAGCGAGATAACAGAGGAAGAGACAATGTTGCAAGAGTATGGGTGGACCAAGACTGTGGAAGAGTTGGTTTAGGTATATAGCCATCAGAAAACACACAATCGACGACAATAAGAATAGAAATAAAAGATAAACGTACTCGGTATCGAGTTATCGCCTATAATGATGATGATGATGACCCCTTCAGAAATTACTATAAATTAAATTCCACTCAGTGTACTGAACGTATCCCGTTTAGTAAGGTAAATCGAAAAGTACGTTACGATTTGCTTAAAATTATTATAAAATAAATAATTTCAAAAAAATTCAAGAGGCATAAAAAACATAGGCAGAAAAAAATCAGATTTCCTCCATACACTGAATCTTTGACGACGAACTATTGTTAGAATGCGGATCGCTGGCTGCGTTAGCTCCATGGCGCTGACGTCGCTGTGCATGCTCGGTACTCTCTGGCGAATCCAGCGACAAACTTTTCATACGCAGATTCAGCTTTTGACGACGTGGCGAGTGGGGAGCTAGAGCGGAATCAAAAGTTAAATATTGTGAAATCTAAAAATAGTTCGTTAATAAAAAAAAAGTTGTCTATTTTAGCTTGCTTTTCGTTTTCTCGGCCTCCATTAATTTAATTGTTAAAAATGCTTTTTCTCTTGAGGGTGCTGAACGTCCCATTAAAGAACTTAAACACTCACGGACACTTTTCGAAAAAAGAGTAAATAAAGCTTTAATGATGGTTTTGATAAATGGCCGCTCTATTTTTGTTTCGACCACCATAGAAGAATAAAGACATAAGAATGAGGTATTTTATCAAAGTTTATTAATTAATTCAGTTTTCCGACACCAAAACAGACTACTTTTTTTCTAGATGACAAGCACAAAAGGGGTGTAGCCTAAAGTATTGTAAAAATATTGTCAAGCAACAAAAAACAACACACATGGGACAAATCAAATACATGCACTTTACCATTCTGGTGAAATATCCTTCTAAGGCTAAAATTTCTAGATTCTCTATTGTTGAGTTGTTTATGCTATAAATATTTAGTTTAATTTTGAGAATTTTTGGTGCTGCTGCTTGGAAAATGTCAGAGTACCCAATATGTGATCAGTTTCAATGTTGTAATAATCAAAAAACTGCAAGCGACTTTTAGCATAAACAACAAAGTTATCTATAAAATTATCTAGGAACAAAACCGTTTAAGTACAAATTGTTTACGGAATCTAACAGTACAGACCAGCACTGTGGCTTCCAAACATCGGGCAAAAATATCCTGAACTTGAAGAAGGTATCTTCATGCTATATCCTAAATGAAACAAATAGTGGAGATTTGTTAAGTTTACTTGCTTAACTACTTTTTTTCTAGTTAGACTTTTAACTACAGCCTATTTACTAATAAGAGAAGGAAGAAATAGATCTAGATAGCAACATTATACCAATAATTCAAGTTGGATACTCTGGGAATATTCTGCAAAAGAGGAAACTTTACCTAACGGTGGGATGACAATGAAAAAATTGATAGCTTACTTGAATAGAGCCCAATAAGATGACCGCAATGATGTTTATTTGGTAACATATAAGTAATGGGAAAAGCTCCTTCTAGAGCTTGTAATGTGACTATACAGACAGGGCCAGGCTACTAGACACATGGGCTTCAATGGGACCAATTGACCGATACCCCTTTCACTGCAGGATTGTTACGATGAATCATTGATCGTCCCTGCATGTTATTAAAATTCGTGCATCTTCGGCTATACTCGACTACGGAGCACCGCCTCAATTCGCCTAAAGCGCGATTCATACTATACGTACCGGCACTGTACCGTCAACGACACGTCAAATTTTCTCCTCGAGAAATCTTGACGGCACGGACGATAGCGTGACGGAGGTGGTACGTATTGCGCCTAAACCGGGTATAAGCTAATTCGTGTTATTATTCCCTATGTGTCTAGTTGGTTGGTCAGGTCTGTATAGCGAAGGTGAGACGTCTTTTTCAAATCCATTATAATAGGTACCTATCGTCTAAATACCTGGAAAAGACATCTTAGATTCCATTTTTGGAGAATGCTCATAATGAGGAAATAATCAAAATTCCCATTATTCCGACCATTGTTGGTCCTGCCAAGGCAACTTTTTAATTTTTTTATTGTGATACTTCTGGTCAAAGTTTCCTCTTCTAAACTTATTAGCATATCTTCAATTGCCTTTACCGAGTAGTAAAAACGCTATAACTTATTATTAAATTATGTACTGGAATATACACTGCACGTCAATCGAAGTGGAATACTTGTATATTTTGGTACGGATTAGTTGGACAATTTTGAATATATCGGGTCTTCAAAAAAAAAAACCAATCGAAGATTGCTTTGACTACGAAAACGTACGTCGCATTACTGTTTCTTTATTCGTCAGGATTTTTGACAGGACATTTTGACATTAAATTTCATTGACAAAATTAAAGACAAATATTTCTGAGACATACGTTTGAAAAGCCATAGCAATCTTTGATTGGTTTTTTTTTTGAAGACCCGATATAATAGATGTGCTGCGTTGTTCAGAACTAAAGCCCATAGCAAACGATTACCCGAAAAAATGGGGTCAAAAAAAATGAATACCTAATTATTTTTTTTTTTTACCGGTATACCGGAATGCTTAACTACCTACTAAATATCCTTGCCTAAAAAAGGAAACTTAGCAAACGTTTATATGAATAATTTAAGCACCACTTCAATTGACATGCAGGGTCGGTATATAATAAAATTATATAGCAAATCTGATACGAGCATTTCAAAATCTAATATGTATAGGTCTCTTACATATGCAAATTCGAAATAATGATACAACAACACATAAAATTAAGCTATTTCATGCCAATACATCTAAAGCCTGCATCGAATAGGTAAGTAAAGGGTAAGGCTGCCGGGGTATTGAATCTGGGGAACGTAAAATTGTTCATAAAACGATCGATAAATCCGGTAATCTTGAGACCTTATTCGATTTCAAATCATTAATAGAAAAACAAAAACACTCTATTATTAGTTCTAAAACTTCAAACCACACGGTTATTATTTCAATTTTCAAAGTTCAGACTTACGTGCTTTTGTTGGCAATAAGGGATCAAAACTAAAGTAGAAAGTTTGATAACCTGTTTATTATCACAGTCGGAAAATCATGAAAGAAAACAATCAAAAAATAAGTTTTTTTCTTATTAACATATTTTATCGTAAAACGCTCTCTAAAATATAATAATTTTATATTTGGTACAACATCACCCTTATAACATACGTAGGTGCATTTTAAAAAAAAAACATTTGATACTAATACTAATATAGCCGTTTTTGTTCGTTTGTATTTCATTCGACCTGTGAGTTTATACCAAAAGCCGAAATAAAATTCATAATTTATTTTTTATTTTTGCCAAAAAGGGACAGCTTTCTAGTCAACATGGATTTTCCTTTAGGGCTGGGGGACGGTGACTTAGGGGATGATGACTTAGGAGATGGTGACTTTGGGGGCAAATCAATATTATTCCCGTTATCAAACTGGACGCCTAGGCACAATGGTTGGCCAAACGGGCGGTTTCCTGAGCCGTCTTGCGAATGTCTTTCTGGAAATGGATTATAGATTCATTGAAGTCGACAAATTTATAATTTACATAATTATATTATTCACCAAAGAAATATTTATGTTTATTGTTTGGCACTGTTATAACACAAAATAGCTCAGGCATATTCAAGCACCAAATAAATAATATGGGAATCAGAAGGTATACGGTATAATTGGCTGAGTACCGAAAATAGGATCTTGTTAAGATATCAGATAGCTTCACTTCAACCCAAGGCGTAGGATAATACTATATTATCCAGAGCGTATCGTAGCCACACGAATTATGTACTATACTCCGCACCTACGCCCACACCTATTGTGAATTTGAAATTAGATTGCGCTTTCGGTGCCATTGTAACCAAGAAAAAATTGAGCCTAAATTCGAACAGTGTGAGTGAAAGCGGAAGAAGAAATGTAGAACTTTGCATGATTCAATTAGATATTTGGTTTTTTGTGTTCGTTTATTTAGTGTTTAGTAAGGCAGCTTTCCGTTTTTGTGAAGGTTTAAGGCCGGATCCAATACTTGAGATTGAATTTTGATCAGAGGTTGGGGCTAGGTTGCAATTTAATTCTACAAAATTCAATATTAGCAGATCTACCTTGTTGTTGTTGCCGAAAATCCGACTTTGTATCTATCGAAATCGTGTGCGAAGGGCTTTGCAAAATTACTAACTTAATGTGACAAAGAACTTTACTCAGCTTCCCTCTGATTCCCTTATTTTGCAATTAACGCAATAGAAGGTAATTTTGTTAACCTGATTTGGAGCTTTGCTCTAGAAAACAAGATCGCAGTGTCGCACCCCAAATTGCAAATTAGTCCATGGGCTGGCTTCTTGTTAAGATAAATTGCTCCAAGTATATAGGAATTAGCTTGGATCTATTATTTCAGAAAGCTACGGCTTATGTCATACAAAAGTACATCTGAGCGCGTTCGGTTTTGCGGCTTTTAATCGTCGACCCACTTTATTGTTTTGTCTGGGCACATCATGCCTACATGCCTAAGTCGTCTCCTAGATTAAGCTTTCCACATCTGACTGTGTTAAGAACTTTCCACTTGATCCTTTTATAATTAGTGTTTTTATTGCTGTTGTCCATGTCAGGTTTATGCGTCGTATAAGATGATTATTGTTTCAAAAAAATAGAAGTTGAATTTCTCTTAACAGTAGCTATATGTCATCCTTGTTTTCCTGCTATTAGCAACTTTGTAGTAACAGAGAATAATCTTAGATCCATATCATTTGGTTTGCTAGACATAAATATTTTCTGAAATAAAAGAGCCATGAAAATGCTACTAAATCTTATCTATTTCGCTTCATAGAGCAAAGACCTGAACCAGGTTTCGTTCAACGGTTGGACTGATAAAATATATCTACTGGGCTATTTTGTATTATGCAATGCTTATGCAGGATGTATTTTTCTAGTATTCAATGTATTAGCATTAAAAAAAAATCCATACCACAATAGAGTTAAGAAATCCAAACTTTGCTTATTGGTTAAAAATCGGCCAGCGGTTAGCATTATAGTAAAATTTTCAGTTTTTTGTTTTTTTTTTGAAAATTATAAATCATTGTGCTCGGATTTCTGATTTTTTTTATAATAAACACGAGAATGATAATAAATACACTAACTTAATTTCAACGACTGAATTCAAATATTTTGTAAGCCCGTTGCAAATTTTCAATTTATTTTCGAAGGGCTAATAGACTGCTAAATATAGTACAAATAATGGAGCAGCATTTATCAATATATTTGCCCTCCGGAAACAAATTATAAATATGCAACAGGTAAAACCATATTCCTGTACTTGAAAATTTACAATTTATAATAAATTTATAGATTATCAATATTTATCATCTCAAATAAATATTTGATAATAATATTGTTCCTGTAGCTGTGATATCTACTTTGAAAAAGGTTTTCTTCAGAACCAATACATAATTATCGTCTTTCCATCATTTAATCTGCTTGACTGCAGCTGATTATCACGTTACTCAAGTGAAAAAATCTCCAAACTGTGGTTACAGTTGCAATATTTTTAAATTGCAGCTATGTACGAAGTGGCTAGCCTGAGTTCAATTCCTATGTTAACAATTAAAAGAAGTCAAGCTCAGAGTATATGTCTTTTTGGGCTAAACAGGTTTGTCTCTCAAAATTTTATGCTGCGAGGTGGATGCTCCTCATGGCCTCATCCAGAAAATTCCTCAGAATTTCTATGTATCATCGCCAACTCTTCTTTTGAAAAACTACTCAGCCAACTACGACTTCACTGAAACGCTAGTGACTAGTGAATATTCAATATTTGTTTTTACCAGAATATGCATGGCATGCGCACGAGCTCTCCACAGATCGCTCTGACTTCGACTGCTTTCTGCCCACAGAAATGTGGCTATCGGATGACTACTAATCGTGTTACTAAGGCAACTAGGCTTAAAAATATCCAAAAGAACCATGAAATAAATTAGAGAATGTGTGATGTATTCAGTGAAGTGAAGATTGAAGTGAAAAAGTGTGTCGTATCCAATGAAAGTGAGAAAAATAGTTGGAGAATCACAGGTCAATTATTATTATGAATAAGAAACAAGATGTGGAACTCCATTTGGTTTTTGGTTCTACTTTTATCTGATTTATTGTAGCTTAGCAAAAGCTGCTAAACAGTTCACTTTGTCTTTTCGATATCCTGAATAGCTATGGAAGCTTCTGGTTCTTCTCCTGTTTCTACTTTGTTTCCAAGTGGATTGCTACGAAACTCATTACGCTCGTCTCGTAGAGTTTTTATTAGAATTCTGCGGAACGCTATTTGTTACGAGAATAACTAACACAATAATTTCTAGTCACATTGGTAAACCTCAAACTCAAAATTTTCATGAACACTCCCTCTACTAAAGGCCTGTCAATGCAATTCAATATGGCGGAATACATAGTGATATACACGCAATTATTTTGAGCAGTGTTTTGGAAGCAATGAGTAGAACTTTGTGAACTAAGAATTTCATCATATCCTTTACTCGACGAAGTGTTGACAGTCCGCATATAAAGAATTAGAGTTTGAGGTTTCCTAATGAGAGTAGAAACTATCGTGTTAGTTATCTTAATAATTCTGAGTCCTTTCCTGATTAGTGCCCGAAGGGCGTTTCAGACATTTCTCAAAAAATATCCCATCGTTTTCGCGATATCAGTTTGTCTGGATGCATACCAACACTGGTGCTGTGTGTTTTGTTCATTTTACTCCTGCATGAGCCCTTGGGTCGTAGAGTCATCAGAGCTCATTGCTTTATCATTGCAATTTCCTTTAATTTATCTGTGTATCTACAATGTTGATTATTCTTGACGCCGCTTGGAGATTTTCGAGCACTGCATGAGTTTTCTTGAGCTTCAGCAACACAACGCTGTTCTCAACATACGCAGAGTGTTAGACTCTTAATTTGTATCTGCGAATTGCAATAATTCTGACATCGTGAATGTCACTTTGATTAAGCAGCAGTTGCATTCTCCTGATAGAGATTTGCTTCTCTATATATGCTCCTGACATCGAACAGATTTTCGATATTGAGTGTGCTTGGAACATAATCACATAGCTTTGCTGATCAGTTTAAGCTACTCAGAATATTCTAGCCTCTATACCGAATTCGAAAATTTTCAACGCAAATAATCTATCCGCTTTCGCAAACATCATCTCTTCACTCAGGAGTAGATTGAGTAAACATTGATGGATTGCAGCATAAGTGCCCCTTTTCAATCGACGGTGTTTTTTCTTCAGTTTCGAAAAATTCCACTCGTTTCTCTATCCGTACATTACAGGAGGAGAGAAGGGATATTAACAATTATAGAGGTGTCTCACCTCCTTCAAAGCAGATCAATTCAGCATGAATTATTCTTCAGTGACTTCTAAAAAAGCACCAAGTATACCGAGACTTTTCGATTTCATATCTTGACAATGGTGACCTAATAGATGTTGAATACAACTTTCCCTTACTAAGTTGTCTCGCATTGGAGTATACTAGTTTTTGTGATACGATTGTTAATAGTGTCATTCGATTAGAACTCGCAATTTATTGAATCTGCTTTTCAATTACAATATTCAAAATTAAATAAGTTTGAAACCATTATCTGCTTCTTTCTCTTGGAAACCTAATGTCAAGGCACACTTGGACAAATGGAATGATTTTCTGAATTTTGCTATTCAATTTTTTTTTTAAATCGAGTAGCGCCCCTGTCAAACTGTAGCACCCTTTGACCTACTCGATTTTCCAATGACAGTCAATTCATACACCTCAGCGATCTCCGCCGAACGTTTCGAATTGATATTACACGTCTAGCCACTTTGGTTTAAACACAATAGGTCTGTTGAAAAAGGCGGTTGCTGCTCGTGTAGATTCGGCCTTTATTTTCCGAATTAGTTGTATACAACTGCCGGACGCAGTCCAACCGAAAGCTCACCTCATGGCTTTATGTTCTCTGTAGCCATGGCAATTGCACTTAAATGTAATGCAGGATGTGGTTCAAACTTTCCTGTATTAGAATTAGGTCTAAAATGTAAGCATTAAAGTTTTAATAGGCCAAATCTACGCTTCGCCTACAATATTAACAAAGCAGAATATTTCTCAAGAATGTAACTATTTATGAATATATTAAATTATTTTTAGAATTATTGCTTCACTAAAAGATAAGCAAAAATATGAAACTAATCAAAAATATTACATTACTTATAACAATTAATTATTAATACCTTAACTAATGAATCAATAGCTTACTCGACTCAGTCCATCATCGATTTCGTAATTTTTATTTTACTCAAACTCCATCTTCCTGCCAGAAAGGAAACCTGCTAAAATCTAACTACGAAAACGATTACTTTCAAAACTCCAGCCTCAAAAACTACAAAACGTATTTACACAAAAAATACAACACAGGGTTGGTGGTAAAGGACAATGTTTATACAAATTATGGCAACCGATCGAAGTTATGAAAGTTAAGTGGTGGTTAAAATGGAAGGCGGCAGATAAAAGACTATAAAGTCGCAAGGTAATGGTTAGGAACATTTGCGTCTTGGGCCTGTTCTTGCATCTAATTTTATTCTTTAATGGTTTTCTTGGGATCGCAATAAAGACGCTATTCAAATTTTAAATTTATGTTGATTGAAAACAGGAATAAAACAACATGCCATATTGATGACGCGCCTACGGTTCTTCAAGATAATATGATTAATAGCACAATCAAGAAGTAAAGCTTCAGTCAATCCCTAAAAATTACCCTTTGGGGTTTTCTTAAAAGAGCTTGAAGAGTGGGTTAGTTGGAAAATAAATAAAAATGGTGTCCCAAACTAGATTATCTTCTTTATCTTTTGTACAATTCTTTGAGGAGTTACTGATTTATTTCTTTTATATGGGTAAGCCTTGCTGTTTTTGTTCGTGTAATATTTGCGAATTCAAGTGAAGTGCTTTGAGTAGCTCAACTCCAATTTGAAAGGTACCTACCTACCTAAGTATTTAATTGATTTTGAAAAATTGTAGTTGGATCTATAAGACTCTTTTCAGTTTTGGTCCATCCTAATACATATACATATAACTACAATTTTTTCTTTTAGATTTACTTTCCCAAATTACTTTTACCTCATTTCCTAATGCCTGTTTTAGATTTAATTTAAAATCCTAAAAGAAATCTAGGTTATTTAAATCCTCACAGGATTCTCAATTAATTATGGCCTTTAGAGACGACTGGACATTCAGGTCCTGAGTAAACTATACATAAAAAATTAGTTGAAGAGATGCATTAAATTTCTTCGTAAATAATTTCAAATTTTAAGTCCCGTAAATACTGAGTCACTACAGAACCAAAAATGTCAATTCAGATATGTTTGTCAATTTAGTACATATTAGTTTGAAGCTTCTGTCTCAAACTTCACATCGGCTTTTCATGGCAACACAAACAGTAATACGCAACCCAGCCATATCAAATTTTAAGCAAATCCAAAAGCTTTACTGTGTTTCTGACTCAAGAGCCCCAGCTGCAAACGTTTTCAAATGTGTAATATTATTCTAAAACCTTGTAAGCCATGCAATATGTTCTAAAGCTAAAATATATTTCCGAGACATACTTATTCTAAACCTAACAGTTAAAAGAATATTTATGATGAAATAGGAAAGCACAATTAAGTTCTCTTTGTAATCTGTCATATCTATTTATATAGAAATACCTAGTATGCAGAAAATTAGGGGCCGATTACAAGCAAAAAGGATTCAATCAAGCGATAAATTGTAAATTATAGGCAATTATCCATAATGGGGCGAGCAATTTGCATCAGTTACGGAATAACGTTTCTGACTTGTATGCATAAGGCGCATATTTGAGTAATAAATTATGCCTTGGCTACTTTTTCCTGTTTTGGCTATATAGCTAATTCTAATATTTGGTGTTGCCAGACTTATTCTGAGCTGCTACCAATTTAGACCAGCTGTAAGTTTTATATTGTTGTTGTATAATATTTTTCTTTCTATTGCTAAATATTTATGCGCCGTGAATAATTGTATCAGGTAGACATACATTTCATTGGTATTCGCGAGTTCAAGATATTCTCCAGCTTTCCATCCTAGTCGGATCCGTTGGTACTGATGTTACTAATCCTATCTTGTTTGCTTCCATTTCCCAGTCCTCTAGCATATTTTTTATTACTACAACTTTCCAGATCCCTTGAGTCTTTTTTCATGCATATCGATATTATAATGGCATTTTTTTCATTCTTCTGGTATAGTTACTTATTGTCCGTCGTTTTTAATTTGACAATTTCCGTATGAGGAGTGAGGGGGTGAAGCGTATGGCCAAAACAGGTGTGACGTTAGGTAACCATTGGCGTTCTATTATAGGGTGCCACCAGCTCACATTCCTTTGAAGTATCAGATTAAAATCGACAGACAGTACTTGTATCAAGCATCCATTGGAAAGTTTGCGAAGTCCTTCTATTGTTTGTCACATTCTTTGATTATTCAGGGGAGTAACTAGTCTTTCCTGAGACTTTGACTTGTTTTATGTCGGCTTTTTATCTGAAGTTGACAGTGTTTGGTTCCAATCTGTTATGATGTCATTATCTATTACTTTTTTTTATTGCCTCTTTTTCCAATGAGTTAATTTTGTCTATTTTTTCAAATTGGATCTCCAACGCCTTCAGTTTGGAAATTTTCTTCATCTTGCTTTGTCATTTTCCTTTCTAATTGTGTGGAAGGAATGCGGGCAGAACCCTCCTGATTGGCCCGAGATTAAATATACATATACGCGGGTCATCGCGTCAGGGTAACCGCAATTTACGCAATGCACCACGTCGAGGACCCGTCGCGTCGTATAGTATAGGTTTTCGTCTTCCCCTCTGCTACTTCATACGTTACCGTGGTTTACTCACTTGTCGCACTTTATCTAGGTGTTTAGTCGCTGCTGAAAACTTTTCTATTTTTTTTTTTGTCAATTGCACTGCTGGGTTTTTCCAAAAGTACCTACTCTGCTACATTTCTTTCTTTATATCATTGATTATTTTATTTTCTGTATTGTAAACTTTAAGTTTCTCCCTCTTCACTAAACTGTTTTCTACCAAGGTATCAACCTTTTCCTAAGCCCTTCCTGTTGTGAGTTGATCAGTTTCATTTATGTCTTCTATGATGAATTTGTGTTGGCTTATATGTAGTCAATTTTGTTTTTTGTTTGTCCATGTGTTTTACTTTTGATAAAGTATTTATGTATTTTGACCATTCTGGAAAATTCTTATAGGTATAGGTACTGCATCTACTTCTCCGCCTTCAGGGGTTTAGATTGGGGTATACACCTGGATGAATTTTATGTTTATAGGTTTGTTGATTCCGTTACATAAATATTTGAGGTGATAAGTTTTCCAGATCTTCTCCAAACTGAATTTCATTCCAACCTTCATTGAAGTGATCGTCGGAGTATATTTTTCATTTGTTCATCATAACTGAAATAAAGGCGATACTCTAGAGACTGACGCAAGGTCAGAGTCCAATTATAAAACACCAAAGGAACAGCTGGAAAATTAAGGAGGATCTACAGCTCCTTGTTCGTGTTGCCCTCAGATAAAACAACGCTTGTTTTCATCTTACAGGCGTGGCCCACTGATCTCAAAAATAAATGGATAAACAATTATATTGTCCCCAAATTTTCGCACAAATTTAGACAATCAAGCCGTACGATTATTTAACCATTTATTTTTGAGATCAGTGGTGTGGCCCTTATGGCCTGGAGCCTGGGTTCCAGGCCATGAGGGCCCCCCAGGAAATGAAAAAACCGACGACTTAGCCAAAGGAGGCGCAGTTACTGAAATGATAGGCCCAGAACCATTCTGCGGAAGCTTTGCAGGCCCTTTTAAAACATCTATCAAGAACTGGATAGACAGAGAGTTAACTGTAGCCCAATTAACAGGACATTTGAAACTTAACAAGCACCTGAAATGAATGAGCCTGGCAGAGGATTCTGTGCAGGTTGCGAAAGAAACTGCCGTACATGTGTGATGCCACTGCGAAGCGCTATGCTGGCTTAGGTTTGCGAAGCGCTATGCAGGCTAAAGCAGGACGCGCACTGAATCGACTCGGACCGGTCGACTCGGCGAAGAGCATTCGGTAGTTGTTGATACTCATGCAATTAAATGAGACTCCGCGCACGGCATCGGACTAGTCGACTCAACGTGGTCGACTCGAGTCTCATTTAATTGCATGAGTATCAAAAACTACCGAATGCTCTTCGCCGAGTCGACCGGTCCGAGTCGATTCAGTGCGCGTCCTGCTATAGGTTTGCGAAGCTTAGAGAGGAAAACCCGAATCCGACAATCTAGTATCATGGCTCTGGAGTCTAATCAGAAAGACTTTAAGAACATATAGGAGACACCACAATAAATCTGACAAGGTTGCAGTGGTAGAGGACGCCTCTGCGCCATCTCAATTCAAACAAATCTAATCTTAATCTGCGTTTTTCTGAACGGGCTAGGCTCTTTTCAGTGCATCCAGTTCTTCTGTTAAAAATTGTTGATTTTCCAGAAGCTCAAAGAAAAATTTTCAACAATCCCCCAGTTGTGAATGCACTAGAATACAGGGTGCAAAGCTATAAGTGCATACTCAAAGTAAAAAGTTTCAGCATAGAACCACGCAGATCAGTTTGAAACAATTATTTCTAGAATACTAATTCAAGAGCGCAAGCTGTTGATCCAATTACGCTGTTAATACATTGATAACTATTATTACATAAGCGCTTCTGCCGCTATTTGAATAATATTGAAAACTTTAATTATGACTTTTGGATAATATCAAATAAATCTTAGGCTTAGCCGTTGTATGTCTGTACCCGTGAAATATAATATAGAATAGTTAACAAACAATGTTATTTAACTTTGACCCACTGCAAAATAAAGTAATTACAGGCCGAAAATAGATATCATAGGGACTATTGACGTGTTTCCAAATCGAATCTACTAATAATGTGAAAGGCAATCACACAACTGACAAATTGGGTTCCCGACGTGCCCGAAAACTGTCCCATCCCAACAGCATCGGACTGCTCTATTCTGGTAGAACAATCAATCCAAATAAAGTTTCCACAAATTAAATTACCCGCAGTCTAGAGATGAAGCCCTAAATCTATCTCTGGATTCTCGCATTTTAAAAGATTAGAGCTCATTTTGTCGGGAGGCTTTAAAATAATTCTACCGTCAGTCAAATTTGATAAGTCGGGTAATTTGATTTCTCTAGTTGCGGGAACTTGGTAATTTTATAACTATGGATTTATTGGATAAACGGAATGTAGTCCCTGATCAGGGCCAGACTGTTATTCAATTTTGCAAGTATTGGACTAAATTTGATTTCTCATCAATTTTATTATGAATTCGTTTCCAAACTTCGAAAATCTGAGGAATGCGTTTTTAGTATGATTCTCAATTATTTTTTTTTAAACTTTATTGTCGGTTTATATAGGTTATGATTCTTTTCAATTTAAACAAATACCGTTTATATTAGTGCATTATAGAGGGATTAAGCAAATCTGCGACTACTTTACTAAAAGTTGTTATTACACCTAGCTCACAAAAGCCGAAGACATAGATAAACAACACTTAACCCTGTCGTTTTCGATAAAGTAGAATAAATTTCAGTCACAAGATCCAACAAAAATATAATTTGTTAACATTACCTCCGCAAATGAAGTAAAATTAACTTCTTGGAAGAGAGTATTTTATTCTGTCTGTATACAAATACATATTATTTAGCAAAATTTTTGACGAAATCTCATAACGCAAATAACCTAGATTTAAAATTTGATAATTTGTTTCCGTAACATTTACCATAACTCATGATTATATGATACAGCATTAACATTCAAACTTCATGATATTTTTGTGGATCGTGTAGACGAGAACAATTTTTAAAAATTAACATAAATTAAAATAGATTGCTGTTTTGAATAAATAAAAACGACAGGGTGCAACCACAACACTGACAACCAATGGCGTGCGTTGCATACTTTCTGGCAGGGAGATGGAGCGATGGCCGGGACTACCATGTCTGGATCTGGATCCGAACCCGGTCAGACTCTTCATACCAGCGAACAGACGCCTGCGCATCGACGTGGAATCTTGGGGCGGCGTCGGTGGAGTTCCACTTGATGAAGCCTGTTGTCTACTGCGACGAGGGTCTGCACAAAGCAGTGGTTAATTTGTTTACTTAACATTACTAAAAATTGTTGAAACATTTTAATTGGTAAAAGCCAGCCCGAAAGAGGCTGTTAAACGTGATAGATTATGAAAAGCAAAACCTTGTCAAATATGGCAGAAATTTCATGGACTTGGTGAGTTATTCAATGCACAATCAGAAGCATATTTTTCTTCTCACTAGCATTTTGGCAAAATTCACACAGAATCTTTAGAGGCTTGAGTCAGCGAAGTCTTGAGAGTCTTAATTATAACACTGGAGAAGGAAGACTATGAAGAGTTTTCAGAACCTTCAATGGCTTTGAACCACTAGTGTTCACGCTGTAAGCCTTTAAACACAATTAGGCAGTTTAAGGTTACATCATATTTCCACATCTCTGTTGAAAAAATAAAACAATGCATTAAATATGAAGATTTAGCTTTACGATTTTTACGGATGGTAATGATAAATTTAGCCGGAGACGTCCAGCCCGATCGGCGTTTCTGTCACTCACTATTAAAGTTTTGTTTCTAGGGCTAGGACGTTATACAAGAATTGTGGAAGCCTTGTCTAATCTGCTAAATTGGTTTAAAGAAACCTAAATTTATCTTCCGCTGAGTATAACAGAAAGAAGTTAAATTCGATTTGAAATCGAATCCACTAATCGTGAAAATTCATAAAACAAATTAATTTTCATTCCCAATATTACACTGTTCGTAATACGGGGAGAGCTTCAAATTAACTTATTTACAACCATTTATCAAAAAGCAAAAACCGAAATCATACCTAGAACAGTAGTAGATATCACGCTAGAACTTATATAAACATTTATAAAGTCAGAATGCCGCCCTAAAGCAATTAAGGTACGGTACAATAATTGACAGATTTGATGTTGGAGCTTTGGAGACTGTATATTCATGCGGTGAATAATAATTAATGCTCGCCTGAAAGAGCGATATTTCAGTGAGCCTTTCAATCTGGGATAGGTAATTAATTGATTATATAATTTCTATTATTTAATGACGTCTGTGGCCATTTTAGGTTTGGGTTGAAAAAAAAAAAATAAAAAAAAAAATACGACACTATAACTTAAAGAGTGTCGTGAGCAAGCTGAGAGTTTTATTATACTTAGGTTATTTGTGCACAATTAAGCTATAATTATTCTAAAAGTTAAAATTGTTAATAGTTTACATCTCACTTGTTAATGATTTACATACGCGTTAATTATTGCCCACCTAATGAATGAAATGGATGCAAAAGCTTGAAAAAACTTACCAATCAAAGTCAAGAAATTTCATTTTGGAGAAACCTTTAAAAAAGGGTTTTTTGATGCATAATCTTCTTCTGTTTAATTTATAGATTTTGTGGCATCTTTAAAGAGTATCATGAGGTTTTTGACTAAAAATGACATTTTTCATCTATCATCGATTCAAACCCTTTTATATTTCTGAAAAATTATTTATTCCCTTACCTGGTTATTACCGAAACGCCAACCCGGCCTTACCTTCGTTATTTATCAATTCTTCTCGCTCACAAAAAAATTAGAACGCCAAAGTAGTTAAACGCGATTTAATTTTCATTTCGTTTTAATGAGCAAGACTTGTAAAATCCCCAGATTTCGAAAAGGGGGGGATATGTTGAAAGAAAATTGGAGATCATTGTGGCCCGAATTAAGGACTCGCTTTATCGAGGGTGGAATGTGGGGATGGCGGAAATTAGGAAGTAAAATTAGAACATGCAATAACGATTGACGCTTAAGGGATTTTCGCAGGTCGTTTGGTAAAAGGCAAACTGAAATAGGCGGCTTATGCAAATTTTATTTAACAGTTTTGTATTTTTATTAGTTGATATTTGAACGCTCAGGAAGTTGTAATTTACGATGCAAGATGCTACCTGAGACTATTTTGAGCGTTGATTATATTATAAGGAATTAGTCTGATTGACATCTACCCAAAAGGATCGACCTCGACCATGATTTTTATGTATTCTTTCAATTGATCAAACTTGGACTTAAAAAATTTAATGCCACCAAAGCAAAGTATCTGTTAAGTTCAGACTGTAAATTGTACTTTATTTATTGTTTTTCATTTTTGAGTCTTTCTAACATATAGGTACCCATATTTACACTGCCAGTGATAGAGAAGAAGAAGTGATTTTAATGTACCATCCATGAATAAAATAAGAAACAATAGGTCAAAAAAAGCTTTCATACAGCGAGAGCATTCATAGCGTTTTTAAGGTTGCTTATTATCAAATGTTCCAAAACATAAAGAAGCTTTCAAAGGAATAAGTGATGCAGAAGATTTAATCGGAAACGATAGTTTTCCAGAGCTTAATCGACAAACGATGATTGGACTAATTTAAAAACAGTTTTACATTATGTTGTAGGGCAATGTTTTTGAAGTAAATTGTTCTGAAAGACATAAAAAATGTGACAATTGTTTCATCAACCCAACAAAAACAAATGAGCTTAGTTTATAGGAGGAATATCAAGTAAATTTTATCAAAGCTACTGCTAGTAGGAAAAACACGAAGTTCTTTAGTTTTGAAGTTAGTTTCACTTAAATCCTTCCCATAAACGTTTAGTGATTGAATAAAATAAACTCTTTGTTTCATTGTATTGATTTTTGCTAGAATAATTTTCGAACTGATTTTTTGGATTGGTCTCTTGAGTTCATCAACATCCTCGAGAGTAATTCAATATGTAATAAGATTAAGATTTTTTTAGTTTTAGTTGTTTTAAACGCGTTTGAAGAGTGACTTGCTCCTATAATAGGTTTTGTATGATATTGGAATAAATTCTGGCATCGTCCATGGCTCTTAAGACTGCCCATAGTTTTGTGGCGTCGAAAGCTTTGTTATCATCCACAAAGGCTCAGTCAAGCCGTACATTTTACTCGTGATATTTCCATAATGAGAACTCCATTGTGCTTTGGCACAATAGAACAAACGAATTGGTAAGTCAATCCATTCGTTTTTGGAAAGGTATAACCTGATTTAATTATCGGAAATGTATTTGACTCAATCTGAAAATCCTAAGCTAAAAAAATTGAATTAGAAACCCTTTCAAGTCTAAGCAGCACTTAATAAAACTAAGTCCTTATCGCAAGATATCGTGTTTCTCACGTAAAATTGTTTCAAAGAAATGTGAGAGCGCAGTTTGAAATTACTTCAAGTTTTAGAACAAGCAACATGTTAAATAATCAGAAAATGTCAAAAGTATAATTACCAATTCCTTGAGGATTTTCTTTTATGAAAATTAAATTGAATTCATAAAGAGTTTATAATATTTGTGCACACTTCGGCTTATTAGCTATTTCCCTGCCGGAAACCGGAGAAAATTAGATTGCCAGCGGAAACTCGGAGATGCATGTCAATTTAGCTAAAAGCCCGTTAATTTAATAATTTCTAAATGTTTGCCTTGTTAATTCTTTTGACCGGGCACTCTAAATCTCAAGAGGTAAATTTTGCTTGGAAAGGTCACGTTCAATACCTGTGATTATTCAGTCGGCTGAAGTTGAAGTGAGTAATTATTTTTGTACAAAGGTTGAAAGTTAATTGTTTTCCGAAATAATCTAAATTATATAATTGCAAATAACACTTCCAGAACATTCTCTTCTTATGAATTATTAGCTTACAAGCCTTAAACCCTTGGCAAAGTGCCAAGGGTCCTGTCGTCAGAAGTCTAAATTCTGTACATGCTTGATGGCAGCCTATTCAACCTAGACAGATTACGAGCCAAGACGACATCGATAATTGAACTTCAATATGCGGATGATAACGTCGAAGTAGAAATGAGCATTCTTTGCAGGACGTAGAACAGCACCTATACCTATACCAGCGAATGCATCATTGACGCTGAAATCCAACACCGCTTAAAGTGTGCACGGCATTCGCGCGACTTCTAGAGAAAGTCTTTGCAATCACGATCAGCGCTGACATCAAACTTCGCGTCTACAATGAAGTTGTAATACCAACACTTACATAAGGCTGCGAAACATGGACCAAACAACTAACATGCCGCATCGATACCAGCAACTGGGAGACGACGGCACCTATATTCCCATGTGAATCTCAATAGAAATATCAAAGGACCAATCTGCACTTTTTTGTCTCATTCAAAGTCATCACTCGACAGCATTCAGCTTAGGCGAATCGCACCTCAAGTCTTGGTACAAAGTCATCACCCGTCACTGTATCGGGTATCGTCGTTCCGTCATCGTATCATCATCCTCCTCGTTGTCGATGTCAGTCACTCGAAATAATATCTGTATTTAAAAAAAAAGTCTGGTTGGGGAGCCGAACCCTCGGACCATTCTAGAGATAAGTGTGTAGACAGCTTTACAGGTCCAGAGACAGGTCTGATACAGCTTTAGCCAGGTGTGTACACAGCTATATAGATCTAGAGACAAGTCTGTATAGCTGAATACAAACCTGTCTCTAGACCTGTATAGCTGTCTACACGTTTGTTTCTAAAATGGTCCGAGGGTTCGGTTCCCCAACCAGACTTTTTTAAAGTATAGAAATTATTTCGAGTGACTGACATCGACGACGACGGGGATGATGACCCGATAGCGAAACGACGATACCCGATGCATTGACGGGTGATGACCTCATACCGAGACCTGAGGTGCGATCCGCTTAAGCTGAAAGTGATGATCTTGAATGGAACGAAGAAGTGAAGATTGAACCAAAGATTTTCTTATGGAGATTTATATGGGAAAATGGGTGAAAGTGCGCCAGCTCTGTCCTAGCACCTTTACTAGTAGACCACGACGGACCACAAACTTTTGAAGAACAGCGACGCAGATACGAGACCGAAAAGTGGAACCGCAGGAAGAAGCGAGATAACAAAGGAAGAGACAATGCTGCCAGAGACAGTGTGTACAAAGACTGTCATAGTGGAAGACTTGAAAGAGTGTGTGGCTCCAGAATCGGTTTATATAGCCATCAGGGTCCTTATTCTTGAAACAGGGGAGCAGCGTTCCTAGGAGAACGAGTATTCCGTCTTCGTTACTTATACTATCATTTGCATAACATTGAGAAAGACAGAACACTCGTTCTCCTGGGAACGCTGCTCCCCTGTTTCAAGAATAAGGAGTCAGAAAACGCATAATCGATGACAATAAGGATAGAATAGAAGATAATCATACTCGGTATCGAGTGATCGCCTTTGATGATGATGATTTAAAACGACGATGTCTCAAAGCGTTTTTGAGATGAATTTTTCTAACTTTTCTCATTTCTTGGGAGATCTACATACACGTTCATCACTAGAAAAAAAAATTATTTGGCTGTTTTGGCCAAATATGAAGTTTCGATTTTTGATGTTTCACAGAGAAAGCTATTGATTGGCAGTAATTCGAGTTACCTGTGACAGGACGGGAAGGTTGTGAAGGCTGTCAAACCTTGTGAGTCATTCCCAAATTCAAGTTTTTAAAAATAGCCTGATTTTTTAAACGGATGGACTTGAAATTTTATTGTAATATATGTATTTCAATCTCTCCTCTATTCAGAATATTCCTACTTAACTCAAATACATAGTACAATACCAAAATCTAAAAAAATCTTGAGCAATCTGTATGAAATCTGCCAACCCTGTACGGGGTCTCAAATTCCTTCTAACGATATCGGGTTCGGAATGCCACACGCAGATTTTTTAATAATATATAAAATTATTATTTTTTATTCAAATTCCACGTTTTATTGTTTAGGCTTTCAAGACAATTTCCATATTTTATTTTTAGCTTCACCAATCAAATAAGAAGGCCAACATAAGTAAAAAATATCGCATTTCGTTTTCCTCTTATACATAATATCATATAGCCCCAATTTTGGAGTCAGACTTAAATAGCTTATCAGTAAGAAGCGAGGTAAGAAGATTCCCTCTTGTATATTTAATTTGAACATTTTGGCAATTTTCTTTATAAATATAACTTTGAAGTATGCCTTAACGAACATAAAAGCCACTGGAATCCCTTAGGTCCAATTTCATATAATGGTGGAAATTTTGAATCTTTTCAGACACAAGTTTGCACTGCACCCCAGTTGCCCTGGCTTGATATCCAGAATTGGCAACAATTCCATCTGCTGTGCTTGTCATATCGTCTGCTTGTTCCTGGCATACATCTTCGTCGAAAGATTCAATCCATTTTCTTGCTCTATGCAGCATTTCCCGAGTACGTGCGTACCGACTACATTTTTCCAAAAGACAAGCGAATAAAAAAATATCAGTTCATGGGATGTCAGCTGCTTAGAGCACGCAGAGCAGAACAACTTGATAAGCCTAATGAATAAACCTTTCAAGATCGAAACTTCACAAAGATAAATTAGGTAAAACCAGGTCTTCTAAGTAGCGGAAAGTGCTTGAATTTGATTCAATTTAAAATATATTTTTAAATAATACATTATTATTGATTAATTGCGGTACCGTCATTTTTATGCATAAATTTCAGTTTGCCATTCACCACTTGATAACTCCTATCAACCACTAACTAATACATGTCTGTTAGGTCTATCTATAGTCATCGAACAAACCTGAACTCGTAGAACATGGTGCAGGATTTATAACTGCCAAATTGGAGCCAACCGTTCTAGATGGTTGCGGTGTGAGACCAGTACGGACTCCTTTATTAAGACTGTGTCCGGAACCGCTTGCGCTACCAGGAACCGAACCGCGTTCTACCAAAATTCCTGGCGCTTCGACGTTGACTCGCGGTTTGGAGTTTGATATTTCCGTTGCTTGTTTTAGGACCTGGTAGATTTGGTCTACTTCGGTGGGTTGTTCTTAATTTTTTTTTTGGAAATAAGTTGGCTGTTAATACTTGGGGTATGGAAAAAGTTTAAAACGGAAATAATATATGGGTTATTTATGTAAAAACATGCAACGTAAATTAAGGAAACAAAGTTGAGAGCCTAAAAATAAATATAAAATACTGACGTTTAGGGGCATGATAAGAAAAAAAATTGTACCTTTGAAAGTTTTATTGAAAAAAAAAAATAAACAGGATGAATTCATAAGAGTTACAACAATTTTCAGTCCGAATTTGACAGGGAATTTTTAAAACAGTAATAATCATAGTTTAAATAATGCAGAAGCCAGGTGATATACATGAATTTAGATAATCGTTGACCTAGTTTGTAGAAAATATACAATTGTCTGATGATTTTTCTACAAAAAAGTTCATTCATAGTTAGATTAGTTGTTAATAATTATTGCCATATTCCTTTTATGTGGTACTTCGGATAAATTGATAGCTTGGTGTCACAATCCATAGAAGCATGGTTACCATTTTATTGGAAAATAAACATTTAAAATAAAATTGTGACACCATCCAGCAGATTATCCTGACCACAAATCAGAGGCGCTGCTGAGACTGGAAAATAAGCGCTCCATTTAATGATTAACCAATAGCCATTCAAGCGCAAGTTGTCAGTTGTTATAAGACACGCCATTTGAAAAATACCTAAATGAACTGCCTCGTTGGTCGGCGGCGAAAGACGATTCAAGTCGATTGGCTTTACCGAGAGTCTTCGGTTTATGGTTGGCATGAAGCCGTCGGCTAAACCTAAATGTGCGACAATAAAAATTGTATTTAGGAACTTTTCAGCTCTCATAGTTGGGAAAACTAAAATAAAAATCTGAAATGAAGTTACGAAGGACCAAAGCTTTCTACAATTGACAAATTTACTTTCATTTATCTGAATTTTTTGCCTTATATTTGAAAATTCGATGCACATTTTTCATTTTTTTATCAATAAGCCAGTTTAGGAACTATACAAAAAATTTCTTCCATTTGATGCCACACAGATGGATAAAAATTTAGGTTTATGCATTCTCCTATTTCATGTGAAATCTCCAAAGAATTAAACGCTCGTAAAGTTTTGCACCGCCTGTTTCCTAATTCAATTTGTCTCGTACACTTTCCAAAACTCATTTTGCCCTCAGCGTAAAACATTTCGCCAAAGCAATAAACCGTGATGTGAGTTTGGAAGTCTTCAAACATGAACTTACAAGGTTCAAGAGAAATCCGAAAAAGTTGGTCCTAAACACATAGAAATGAAACTAGGCAAGATTATTTATATTAAAACTCGAATGAAATGGGTCATAACAGGCATACGAAATCTACATGTTACCGCAGGTGTACCGTTAGCATGAAATTTGAGCTGATAGCAAACTGGTATCCTGTTTTTGCTGCGAATCCTATTACGTGCCTTAACAGCCAATACTTGGTACTAATTTGTCTGGAAGTGTAAACAGACCCTAAAAACACTAGCGACACAAAATCAGGAAACGCTGATGTGGTTGGCTGGTCATCGAGGCATAGAAAGAAACGAAGAAGCAGATGGCATCGCAAAAGAAGGGGCCTCAACACCATACCATGGACCAGAGTCCTATTGTGGCTTAATGAAAAGCCACATCATGAAAGAACTCAAAAAATGGGAGAAAGACCAAGTGTCATCATATTGGAGGTACATTCCAGGACTAAGATAGTCAAAAAGGTTTATCACCCTTTCAGCGAAAAGAGCTGAACAGCTCCTAAACATGAGCATACCAGACATCAGAATGATCGTAGGACTACTCATAGAACACTCCCTGGTGAAATACCACTTAAGGTTAATGGGCAGAGCAGAAGACGGTCTTTGCAGATTCTGCTTAGACGCCATAGAAACAGCAGAACTCCTGCTCTACGAATGTCCAGCCCAATTATACAAGAGGCTCAGATTCCTCGAGGGGGCAACACTGTCACCAGAAGAGGTGGGCCAACAGACACCCAGAAAAATAGCTTCCTTCGGCAGAGGCCTACGCTTCCTGGAGACAATTTAAAATGTAGAGTCACGTACAAAATATCTGCAAAGGTAGCAGTGCTGAGTGGCTGAAAAGCCGAAACGACCCCCCCCACAATCTACAATCTACACTCGATTGGTCGACGACATAGCCATTGTGATAAGGGAAAAATCGGAACGTAAACTCTCCGACACAAAACTTGCATAATGCGAGAGTGAAATAATCCTGACAAAATAACAGTGCCCTTTACAAGGAGAAGGAACCTTGACCATCTGATACCCCTCAACCTACAAGGGGTGGTTGTACCCTTCGCAAACAAAGTCGAAATTACTCTAGATAAAAGGCTCACCTGGAATTTCCATTTGGCTTTATTTGGAAAATAGGCATGATTGAAGAAATATAGGTAAATAAGCATGTGCCACAATAGACCAATGAGTCGCAGTGGAGGGCCGTAATAGGCCCACTCATTTTCGACCTAACCTTACCTAATACTCGATTGGTGGAAAGTCGGACCCGAACGGGATATTTCTCGGAAATTCTTACTGAAAAAAATGTTTGGGTACGCCATACTCTTACTTATAAATGCGCACCTAATTCATATCCTGTTAAAATCCTTTGTCCCTAGCATATGTATATTCAGATCATTTCAAATAAACAATTAAATTTTCATTCAGAGTGGCATTATTCGCGTTATTTTAGGCAAAAGACATAATCTTTCTTTAAAATTGTAAAAGATATTAGATAGTGATAACCGCACAAATTATGAAAAAGACAAATTATGTTAAATTTGAACAAAGTTGTAGGCATTATAAGTGGGATGAAACAGTAGGTATAATTAATGCCTCATTCAAACATGGCAATAATGAAACTTGAGTAGATAAACTTTGCGCCTCCGTAACAATCATCGCAGTTAAACGATATTTGCTAATGGGAATTCTCCTGGAGAGACAAGATATTAGGATTCGAGATTGAAATTTTGCTATACCTGCACCGCCAGGAATTTAATTTTGGATAATATTGCAATTCCAGAAGAATATATGCAGAATATGTATTATATTAAATCACGTACCTATTCGACTAAATTTTTTAAAATTTAATCCAAAACTATTTCGTGATAAAATTCGACCTGAAATTTTTTTGGTGTGTTCAAACGCATATAAAAAGCTATAAAAACTAAATAAGATTTAGATAAATAAAGCCTGATGTAAAACCATAATCCATTTACTAAAACTTACTCTCTTCATCAGCGTTCATGTCCGGCACTCTAGTCTCAATTTCGGATGTGGATTTCTGTCTCCGAAGCAGTTTGGCTTTAGTCTGGCATTTTTGTGCCTCCTTCTGGCAATCGTAATGGATGTTCATCTTGCATATTCTGCATTTTAGACCCTGACGCGTATGACCTGAAATGCAATGCAGAATATTAAATTGGTAACGGACGTGTTTAAACATACATATTTCTAAAAAAAATATGTTGGTATTATCAAGCATTTAATTCCAGAAAACGCCACTCTGTTTATTTTGAATAATGTAATGAAATTTGGCAGGATCAAAATAGAAAGGAAACTGAAAGAAAAATCGTTCGTAGCCTTATTAAATTAGCATTATTCCTAGTTTCTAGGATGATTGCAAAGCTGGCAAATTTATTCCTGCTTGGGTATTGCTATATTCATGAATATTACATCTTTGCAATAGCATGAGCGTTATTAGGTTTGTTTTTCCTTCGTAAAAATAGGTTTGCTTGGAATTTTATACACAAAAATAATTGATTTGAAAGAAAATTTTATTTTAAAAAGACGCACCTCGTAAGATTTGTGAGCAAACGTCGCATGGAGTAATTTTCTTGTATGTGTTTTCTTGGAAATTATGCGCATCTGGATCTCCTTTTAGCAGTTCCCTGGTAGCGGCTGACCCATTTTTCCTAAATAAAAAAGAAAAATATATAGCATCTTTATTAAAATATAAATTTTGCCATGCAAAACATTTAGGATTTGTATCTGAATATATTTTTCAAAAAATTATCATTTTTATTTTTCAGTCTTAAATTACCTTATTGAAAGCATAAAAATACCAGTGACAAAATAAGATATTTGGTGGAAACACTTATTGAAACATCGACCAAATATCATTGATTTTTTATCAGGTATAGAAAGGTCGCCACCGGAATATATTTTCTCAAGTCAAATATTGTCTCTGCTCTAGAGTGCCAAAACCTTATATAAAATCCAATTCAAAAAGACGCCGGCACTCCACAGACCACTCTTATATTCTGATTTGAACATCCAGGAGCGAATAAATGTAGGCACTCAATTTGAGTTACTTGATAGAATTTGTTTGTTGATGAATGACATCGATTAAATTTTATCGTTAGCTTGAAGGAGGGGGAACAGGGTAGCTTTAAAAAAAAAACTATATTTTAGACATTTACTCCCAAACAAGTTAATACCAAAGGCGCGGAGTGAACTGATCAGTCTCTGGAGAATTCGGAAATTCAGTTGAAGTTGTATTTAGAAATAGGGTAGAGGGACTTGCAGGCAGCCCACGCTGAAAATAACCCAGGTTTCCCGATGAGTGGCTGTTTATTGTATAATATTAGAAAGCTTCCTTTAACGAAAAATAACTTTAGATAATACCCTTTTTCGATCAAAATGCAAAATTTCCGCAATAATAATTGAACAAATATACCTTGGAAGTTTAATATAGATGGTTGACATTAAAGATAAACAGAAAACCCAATTTAGGGTGTTTAAACATTGAGGTTCTATAATTTTTAATAACATGTGTGTCATAGTCAGAAGTTGTGCAAAAAGTTTTGAAGAAATTTCATGGTAAGTGATTTTTATTATATTCCGAGAGACTCAAAGTTTTTAATAAAATATACAGAAAATGATAATTCGCTGTGCAGAATTTTTTGAAGCATAATTATAGTAACCATTAATTCCTTAAAGCAACGGACTATATAGTGGCCAAATATTCTTTCGAGGACAAGATAAATGTCACTATGCCTTCAAGAGAAGAATGGGATCAAACCCCTATAGGAAGAAAAAATGAGATAGCAATTTTCACAGATTTAACAAAAACAAAAACCGGCGCAGGAGCCGGAATATACTCAGAAGCACTAAACATCCAAAAGTCTTACAAGCTCAGGGATGATTGCAGCATCCTGTATGCCGGAATAATTGCTATTGCTAAGGAAGGACAAAGCGATAGGATATGTCACCATATATGTGGATAGCAAATCAGCGCTGAGACTAATAGAATCACAAATAGTGGAATCAAAAAGCTGGGCTCCTGGACATAGTAATATCGGAGGGAACGAAATGGCAGATGAACTGGAAATGAAAAAGTACCAAGCTGAAACAGACGACTCATCACAACCAACACTGTTGAAGGATTTAGTAGAATGACGCAGCTGCACAGCAGCAGATGGAGCAATCGCAATGACTGCGGACCAACAAGAGCTCTGTGACCGTACGTGGATATAGAGAAAACCAGGAAATTATTGAAACTGGATGAAAGATCGATAAGCACCTTAGTAGCAATCACAGGACACTGTGAGGTCGGCAAAATGCTCCATAAATGGGGCCTCGGGACCGATGAACTATGTCAAGAATGCTTTGATGAGAAAACATAGAGCACCTACTATGTGACTGCCGAGCCCTGCAGGAGGAACGCCTTCACCACCTGGGTCAAAGTTTCCTGGAGGATCTGGTAGATGCGGGAAACAATGGAAATAGTGAACTTCGTAAAAAGCATGCACTGGCACAAAAGGAAGAAAGGAGGAGAAGGTTGAAGATTTGGGAGAGAAGAAGGGATCACAATGAACCTCTGGAGTCCGGTGCAGGCTCTAGAGTTGTAGGGCAAATCCTTCAAAACCTAACCTAATCCTACCTATAGTAATCGATTAAATTTGGTTTATAGGTAAAGGTTTGCTTAAGCTTACTACACAATATACTTCTAAAAAGGTACAATATATTTCTTGGGAAAATATCTCTATTTTCAAAATCAATTGGTCTGCCTCATCCATTTTTACCGTAACAACAAAAGGTGCAATATCTCCCGTCTCCTGTCATCCCGACTTATTGTTCAATCCAGCAAAATCCGTCTGGAATTCGAAGAACTCCATCTTGAGATAATCGATGACGAAAATGGGAGACCACCAAATATGTTTCGGAGAACAATTTTCAATTTTAGTGAAATATATTCAGATAATATCCACAAAATAATATATTTTTTTCAAATTATAACATTGAGGAGTGCCATATCTGTTGGTGTATACTGTAATCAATGATTGGTGTTTATTTAGAAACATTTATAGTGAAATAAATAGTATAACTTGACAACAAATATGTTAAATATACAACATCGTTACTAAATTAGCAGTTGGTGCAATTTTTATACGTACTCTTTTATTGAGGCTGCAGACATATGTACAGAGTTTAGTGTACGAGGTGAGGGTGACATTAAAAGCAACTAATCTAAATGGATTTTAGATGAAACATGGTTAAACTATCTTAGCTTTCGTCGATTATTTATTTATTTGTCACGCAATGGATTATGTACCCTTTCTAAATTGATAAATATTTGAAAGCCATCTTGAGTGTGAAATTTTTTAATTTTCCGCGAAATGATTTTCTAGAACCGTGCTCTTACAGAAATAAAAAGTCGATAATTTGATTTACTGATTATTGAAAAATAAGGTTGAGTTTTCCATCCAGTTCAATGTGAATGGCTTTTTACATGAATTAAATTTCGATGTTCAATATAAAACTCGGATTACATTGCCAAATTGAAAATATTGCGAAACTAGTTTGAAATTAGTACGAAAATTATCAATTTATTTACATAGTAATGAATGACCCAATTTCGGAAAATGAAATTAGTTACCAAACCAATTTGTTGGATTGGGTTTCCGGGTAATTTTCTATCGTTTTTTTGATAAATCAGAAATTTGTTGGATGTAATATTGCTATTAGAAATTTGCTATCTCAGGTCAAAAACAAATTGTCCCTAGAGATTTGAATTACATATAGTTGGCCTGCTTAGCTTTAAGATTGAGTTAGACTAGAAAATACACAAGGGAAATTAGGTGTATAAAGGAATTCCAAGAAAGTATGAGGAATATTACATTTAATTTCCGCATTCATGATTGTCGGCTGCAAACCTCACTGGTCCTTATGCGAGATTCATTTCTTCTTTTATATTCATTTAGAACTTTTCGTATTTATAATTTCTTCGATGCATCAAGTAGGCAAATGGGTTTGTAGGTTGCAGGTGCTAAATCTTCTTTTTTTTGTAGAAGTATACGTACTAGTCTTGCAAAACTCCCAGGAAAAACGCCCGGATCAACACAGAGGTTTATGCCTATCAAACTATCTTCGTTTGCAAAAATCCACTGCTATTTACAATTCACAATTCCATTGTATGTTACTGTCACCTCATTGCCCAGATATAAATCTGTATAAATGATATTTTTAGGTTGGTTAACATTTTTACCTTGTCAGGAATTAGAGTTTATCGTTAGGCACATCTTGAATCATTCCTCTTATTTTCTTCTTTTTTTGTGACGGAGAGACAAGCTTAAGCGTTGATGTGAGTTTTTGTATAAGTTCTTTATAACATTTGAATAGTGATGAAGCATTAGTACAAGGCTTCTATAATGGAAAAGTCTCTGTATGTTTATTTGATAAATAAATAAAAATGAATGAATGAAAGATTAGCTACTCCACTAGGAAATGAATCTACAAACGTTGAGGCATCCTTGTTCCAGTAGCAAATTTTACAAATACTGGATTACATTAGCAACTGATCTCCAAACTCGCCTTGATATGAATTTTAACATTATTTGACATGACAGATAATATTTCGTTTCGTTGTTTCGACTACTTCGGTAATCGCAAACTCGTAATTTAATTTCAGATGTTCTGAATTTTTCAACGAAAAGATTCGCAACGAAATTAATCACGAGACGTCCCGTTGTAGTTGCGTCATATACAGCCGATTCATTTTTGATCGGGTTTTCGACGTCGCGTCACCTCAAAGGTATATGCGATGTCTATCATCGAAGCGTTTGAAGTTTACATATTGCATGCTTAGTTGAATTTCAGGTCCTTAGCAAATGATTTCCGCAATATTTGAGACTTTTAGTAGAGAGATGTTACCGTCACTATTATTTATGGGGAACCAAATGATTAATAACCATATATCTTTCAGCATTCATGTGATCGGGCTTCGTCTCGACATGTAACTTCAAACCGTCAAATAATATTCGGGCTTGAAATTGAAAAAATAAGGTGCTTTTCGTCATGGAGTGTAGACTAAACGCAGCCATTTCCTGTTTCAGTTTCAAATTGAATGAATCTGCAGTCATCGCCCAGGGGTAATGTTAGGTGTTTAGGACACGTGTCCTCAGGGGTATGAAGATTAAAAAACTTTGTTGTAATATCAAAGAAAAGTTTAAATTAAATAACTTGATTTTCTCGGAAAAAAAAAATATCCCAAAAATTTCGGTGTCTTTAAAAATGGACAAAATCAGTGGAGCTTAGAAACAAAAAAAAAAACTCTAATATCGTGTCGGTAAAGCAATGAAAACGTGATAGCTTAGTAAACGTAAATGCGTAAATGAAAACAATAGGCTATTCTAATGATAATGCAATGGTAATTACCTCATTGACATTATTGTCGATACTGCATGGTACATTTGGTTTTTTGGTCTGTTATGAATAAAAAACAATATTGAACAACATCAATAAAAGTTCTAACAAATGTTCTACCTTTGAGGAAAATAAGAATAACATCAGCTTTTGTTAAACTGAGAAATATAATAATTTCTATTAACATGTTGTTCTTCTTTCAAATTAAGCGTAAAAATAGTGAATATATTTTATAATATGCTATATTTAAAAAAAACCTACATAGAATTTAAAATCTACATCTAAATAATTTGAACAACTCTGTTGCCAGCCTGCTATATCGATTTCATTGAAAAATTCAAGCCCTATCAGAATCCAAGCTGAAAGGTTACCCACTAGGCTGAAAATAAATTGGCCTAATAAATTATTCTGTTGCTGTAAGAGCAAACCCTAGTCCAATGTTAGTCACGCGGTTTATTCAAGGTATAAATTGATATGGACTGCGACAGCTCCTCATAGGTTTTGGTCAAAGATGATGCAGAATACCGATAGGGTGATTTTGCAGTAGGATTGAAACAAAAAATTGGAGACTTTACTTGTCGCAAGTAGTCAAAATCATAACTGTGACGATTGACGAATTTATGCACGTTCGATCCTATTCTAAAGGATGTCATTCCAAAAAGCTTTCCCTAATTAGCTCAATAATGTGTGCTCCGATCATAAAGTGCCATCAACTTCAAGCCTTTATAGGAAACCAAAGACCAGAAGTTGGTTCCGGAAGATCAGTTCTGATTCACAAGCAACAAAATTAAAACAGAAATTGGAGAAAGACCCGATAAAACCCCACGAAGACATAAATCAAATTAATAAAAGAATATTTATTTATTTATTTATTTTTTGACGGGAAATCCAATAATAGCATACAGAACATCTATATACAATAATTAGACATTTAGACGAGAATTAAAAAAGAAAAACAAAAGACTACTCAACAACATGGCAAGATGGCGAACCTTACATACAATAAAATTATTTCTTATTACTAAATATCACATTAACAATCAATAGGTACAGGAACTTTGTTTAAGGAGTTAAGCTCTCTTTTGAAGTCTTCACGAGTACTGAAAAAGTCCAGGGTATCGAACTCATTAGAGATTCGGGAAGCTCTGGAGATAAAAGTATTCGAACCATAGTTAGTCTGGTGGATCTTTTCTGAGAAGGTGGTGGAAGAGCGTGTGGTTCTTGCTGGGGCATGAAGTCCAATTTTGGATAGTAGGTATATGGAATCGTTGTGAGAGTTTAGTATTTTGGAAAATGTTAATAAATCACTTTGATTTCGTCTGGTGGCTAACGGTTGCAGGTTGAAGCGTCGGTAGAGTTCATCATAGTTGTAGATATAATTTTCGGGAGGAGAAATACCTTGAAGGCCAAGTACAGTACAAAGTTGCGGTGCATCTGCTCCAAGGCGTTGATGTGGACAGAATACATAGGTGACCAAACCGAGGAGCAGTACTCCAGGATGGGCCTTATCATTGTGCAGTAGAGAAGCCTGATGAAAGAGATGTAGTGAAGTCCCTTGAACACCTCTTAACAAAGCCCAGCAGTTTCAGGTTTCAGAGATCTGGGTAGCGATATCCGAAAAGTGACTGGAGAAGCTTAACGTGTTATCAAAAATGACAATGAGATCACGTTGTTGGGAGACTGTTTCAAGTGGTTCATTGCTTATGTGGTAAAGAAATTGTATGAGGCTTTGACTTTTGGAGAAAACGATAGCTTTACATTTAGAGGCATTGAGTTCCATGCCACTTGTGACACACCATTCGGAAAGTCTATCCAAGTCATTGTATTCTGGCATAGTCTTCGTGGGAGGAGACTCGGGCAAATATCTTTAAGTAATCGGCAAAACACAGAAACTCACTTTTAATGAAACAAGAACCAATATCGTTGATGGAAATATTGAATAGCATGGGTCCCAGGTGAGATCCTTGTGGTACACCTGAGGGGATGTTAATGGGCTTTGAACAGAAATTGATGATCTTCACTGTTTGGGTTCTGTTCCTAAGGTAGTCGCTGATCCACGCGAGCAGAGTACCAGAAATTCTAATTCTCTCAAGCCTCGCAAGTAGGACGTTGTGGTTCACACGGTTGAAGGCTTTAGCAAAATCGGCATATATGGTGTGCACAACTCCACCGCTTTCAAGAATCCCTGAGATTTTATCCTGGTACGTCAGGAGGTTAGTTTCGGTTGAACACTTTGGCCTGAAACCTGCTTCCTGTTCGATTAGGCAAGGGTTGATGATAAGAGATAAGAATTTAGTTACTATATTCTCAAAGACCTCAGGGATAGTGTTAAGGATACTGATAGGCCTGTATCTGGTAATTAATGTCCATTTTGTCACCGATCTTATGGATTAGCGTGATAAAACTCCGCTATCAAATCTCAGGAAATACCCCACTACTAAGTAATTCATTGAACAAAATAAACAAAGGACGAGATAGTATAAAGCTACACCTGCTGAGCATCAGAGGGGGGATGCCATCCGGGCCAGGTCCACGAAAGATCAGTAGCTTACACAGTTCCTCGTAAATAACTGAGATGAAGATTTCAAAGTCATGAATGTGAATGTTACTATCAGAAATGCTGTGGCCCATAACACATGCTTTGTCTGAGTATACAGAATGAAAGTATGCACCGAAAAGATTAGCTAGTTCAAGTTTTGGCGAATTTACCGTCATGAACCATATAAGAAGGGAGTCTATAAGTCTGTTTTCTAGCATTGACAAAGTTCCAGAAATGTTTTAGATTTTTATCCCTAAGAAATGACACCTCTGAGGATATGACATAACTTGTATAGCAATATTTGGAAAGGGTCTTACACTGATCTCGAAAGTGTGAAAATTCAACATAGTCAGCAGGGGAACCTGTCTGCTTCCAAGTTCTGTGGGCACTTGTCTTCTTAATTATTAGGTTCTTAAGTTCAAGGGAGAACCATCGTGGAAATTTATGGCTTGAGAGCTTCCCCTTTGATACACAACAATCGATAGCCGTATAGAGAACATCATAGAAAACCCTGGTCATTTCCGTCACATCAAGACCCCGGAGTAAGTCATCCCAGCGAACCATCCCAAGGTTATCGTTGAGGAGTATGTAATCAGTAGACCCAAAATCATAATAATAACAAATAACGAAAACAATGAAAGAAACAGCAAGAAATATCATGAAACTAAACAAGAGGCCAGAAAAATTAGCAAAGAAACAAAAAAATGCTAGAGAAAAGAGGAGAACTCATGAAACAAGGAAGAAAAGATATACCAGAATACAGAGGGACTAACAAAAAAGCCAGAAGGATGACAAAACAAGACATTAAAAACTACCAAGAAGCACAAATCGAAAAACTGATACAACCACAAAAAGGCTTAAACGTTTTCAAAAGGGTAATTACAAAGCTGATAGACAAACAAGGAAATATTATAGATAGACAAAGATAGAATATTGCGGGTGGCGGAAAATTTCTTCGCAAGAAGCAACAACGGAAATAACAAACAAGAAACCGTAAGCGAAACATCCAAAATTTTAAATGTCGGGTCAGAAGAGATTCCTAATATAGAAGAGGAAGAAATTGTAAATGTGCTAAGCCAATTGAACAATGGAAAAGCCCCAGGAATGAACGATATGCTACCAGAAATACTGAAGGAGGCAGGAGAATACTAAACCAACTGAAAACACTTTTCAATAAATGTCTAACAGAGGGGAAAATACCACACGATTGGGAGACTGCCATCGTCGTTTTGATATACAATAAAGGAGAGTGATGGGTCTCCTTGGAAACTATAGACCCATAAGCCTCCCGTCCAGATATACAAACTGTTTATGAGAATAATCACCAACCGCCCAGAAACGAAATTCCATGATTACCAACCTAAAGAACAAGCAGCCTATAGAAAGAGCTACAGCACTATAGAACATCTTCACACAATAAGAATACTTAGGCCCAGCCGGTAACTAAGAAGCGACGGCAGACCTCAACAATTCCGGTACGATGACATCAAGCGAACAGCAAGACTTGGTACCAGGTCGCACAGAATAGAAATACCTGGCAAAATCTGAGAGAGGCCTATATCCAGATAATAGAGAACGATTATAGGAAGAAGAAGAGATAAGAAGATAGAAGTTGTCTTGCTAGACGTTGTACAAGCTTTTCATATTGAACCTGGCTATCTGTAATGGTTGCAATTCCATTGCCGCCCTTGCAATATACCGATTTATCCATTTTAGAAAAATTCCCTGCAGAAATTATAGACAAAATTGACACGGTTCTTAAATTACCTACTCCGTCAAAATATATTTGTGGTAAAAAAAAATCCCTCTAGGATAAAAGTTCTTACAATCGCGCTGAAGTAATCCCCCCAGGGTGCCAATAGATGAGAGACCAAGACTTAGGAAGTTGAGAACGGGCACAATATTTATAATTAAAATGGATCGTAGGGCCGTCTCGTCTATCCCCGTAGGAAATAATTTTGAGCTTACTGCTTCCGACTATATTTTTCATAAATAAAATTCTTTTGGATTCTTCTAATTAAGGACAGTATCACTGGGTAATATGGCCTTTCAACTAACGTCCTAAGCGTTCTTGTACTTTATTCGACTTTACTAGTTTCGTTTTTCCAATAAGCCTTATAACTGATTGGATATTTTTGTGCCCCAACTTTAGACCCATAAATCACTTAGTTTTCCTCTTAGAAGATTTCGTGGCTTGTCATTCTATACGATTGATAGTACTTAAGCTAAGATTAAGAGTTTCAAAATTTATATTTTCATTTGTTGAAATAAATAATCTTTAGACAAAATCCGCTGATAGAACAAACTGGCAATATTGAGAAAAATTAAGTAATAAAAGAGACTAAAAATAATTTGATTGATTAAGCCAGTGATTTTTTTCTCTGTTTAATTGAATATAAATTTTTACTTGCGTTACAAGTGCAGAGAAATCAAAAGCACTGAAACTTTACTGTTAATTCAAAAGTGGAACCTCAAATGCAATTTTCATTATTATTGATTGATTACTTAGATCATATTGGTAGTCTCTTTTAAAATATAGAAGCTTGAAAAATATTAACAAAAGAAAAAAAAATATATAAAAAAAAATATACGAAAAGTATCATTAAAATAGAAAACTTACTTGGGTTGTTCTTCAGGTGGTGGCGTTTTCAGGCTTTTGAAGGCTTTCATCCACTTATTTTTCATGCTAGCAGTCGAGGACGCGGACATTTTCCGTTCGCGACCCGCTACCGTATCGCCCTCAAGCTTGCTGCTGAAAAGTTCTTTCTGCAAAAGAAAATAAATATATCAGAACGCTTTTTAAGTTAATTAAAAATTCCGCTGCGGTAGACGTTACAGCGTACTTTGGAACACGACACAAGATTTTTTTTTGTGTCTTTCCAGAACCTAATTAAGTAGATACAGCTTTTTTCGCGTCGGCCATCTGGTCTTTGTTTCAGATGCAAAATGCTAACAATGAGATAATATAATAAGTCCAGAGAAAAAATAAATAAAAAGAGTTACATCTAAAGAAAAATATTCATTTTTATCCTCCCAGATTTTGGCTAGCAACTCATTTGTTTGTTAATCTGATAAAAGCTTCTAGAAATGATTTGGAGGTGAGCACTCAAAGTCACGAGGTTTTGGCCTACCTGAAAAAATAAGGTGTAGACATTCGACTCATGTGGTGGTTGTTTTCGTTGTTGAAGGTTTATATCAAAAATTATTGCGAGATGAATATGTGGTGTCTACTATATAAATGTATGGCACACTTTATCTAAAATGACTCATATTTTATACGAAGTCAGGATATGAAGCTGTTTTAGTCGCTCTGATGTCGCCAAAAAATATCTCCTACAAGAACCTTGGGCATACAAGGGTTGCGCATGTATGTATGTATGTATGTATGTATGTATGTGTTGGAGGTTTCAGTTGCACTGCGACCAAGGTTGATCTATTGTACCCCTCCTTCTGCTGCTGAGTACGGGTTTCCTGCTTAAAGCAGCCCCTCTAGTCCTAGGTCGTTTAGGAAATTTAGGATGTCTAGCGGTTCCAGGGCTGGAATGTCTTCCAGCTGTATAAGGGACTTCCCAGGTTCTTCATTCTTGAGCGGCTTACGGCATCGCAGTTCAGTAGAAGATGGTGAGGTGTTTCTTCACCGTCTTCACAGAATCTGCAAGTGTTACCTTCTTCCAAAACCAGATTATGTAGGTGCTTATTCAGTCTGCAATGTCCCGAGAGAAACCCGGTTAGAGTTTTGAGACTTTTCTTGCTAAGGTTGATCAGCAGTTCAGATCTTTTTTGGTTGTAGCTACCCAGTAGATCTTTGGCCTGTCGTAGTCCTGGTTGGTCTAGCCATTGTTTGTTCCTTAGCCGGTTCTCTTCCTTTTTGAGGATTTCTTGGAGGTGCGCATTTCCGACGCCGCAGAATTGTTCTGGCCCAGTGAAGGGAGGGGCCGCTCCCGTTTTTGCAAGTTCGTCTGCGCATTCATTGCCCTCGACTGCTATGTGTCCAGGAACCCAGAGTAGGGTTACTTTCTTTTCTTTCCCCAGCTCATTGAGTTTCTGTAGACATTCCCATACTGTCTTAGAATTGATTACCGGCGAGCTCAATGCTTTGATAGCTGCTTGGCTGTCAGACATTATTACAATTTCTCGTTTTCGGTACCTTCTGTTCAGGTTGAACTGCACGCATTTTCCGATCGCATGAAGTTCCGCTTGGAATTTGCTTGGTGATTTGCCCATTGGCTCCGAGTATCTGGTTCGTGGCCCGAATACTCCGGCTCCTGTCCCTTCAGCAGTTTTGGAGCCGTCTGTGAAACATTTGATGGTGTTTGCTTTAAGGGACTGGATACATTCTATGTTCCACCTGTGCTTTGTACTTAGTTCGATGGAAAAGTTTTTCTCGAAACTGAATTTATCAACAATCACGTCTTTTGGTAAGTCCATGAGGTGTGCACAGTTTGGGAGAGGGAAAGCTCTGCCAAAGTGCGTTTTCCCCTTAGACCTATCTTCGCCAGTCTTAGACATGATTCACTGGCAACCCGCTTCACTATTGTGTGAAGTGGTGTTAGGTCTATAGGATGACTTCCATTGCCGCGGTTGGGCATGTTCTCATTGCTCCTGTTATGCATAGACATGCGAGTCTTTGTACTTTTCCTAGGGTTTCCCTAGCCGTTACTAGCTGGGTTCGGCTGTACCAGGTTACCGCTCCGTAGGGGATGATAGGTCTCACTATCATGGTATACATCCATCGTAGGATCGATGGGTTGCAACACCACGTTTTGCTCGCAATGTTTTTACATACCATGAATGCCGAAATTGCTTTGTTTGTTATGTTCTCTATATGTCGGTTCCAAGGGTTGCGTAAGAGGATTAGGTAGAATGGAAAGATCACTTTTCTATAAAAGGGACTTCCAACTGAACCCAAGGACTTGCATCTATGTCGACAGACGGATGGAACCCACTCTAATACCTAACTTCTGCTCTAGAGACCTAGTAGCGGTAAAGCTATGCTTCAAGGATCCACTGGGACAGAGCAGATCGATAGTAGTTTGCTCGGCCTGTTTGCCCCCAGATGATCCCCCACCATAGAAGTTCATCGATTTAGTAGAGAACTGTAACTCACTGGGCCTTCCGTTGATTGTTGGATGCGATGCCAACGCACACCACATGGTGTGGGGCAGCACCGACACGAACCTGAGAGGGCTCAGTCTGCTCGAATACCTTCACACCACTGATTTAGAAATTCTGAACCGCGACAGCGCACCGCAGACAAAAGGTGATAGACTTGACATTGGGCTCACTCTCCATGACCCCGATGATAAGCAAGTGGACAGTATCTGACGGACCGTCCCTATCGGATTACAGACACAGCCTATTCAGCTTGGACCTTGATCACAAGGTTGGACTCAGTAAGTTCAGGAACCCCCGCAACATACGTTGAGATCCCAAGGGCTGAGCTAGAAGAGTTTTTCACGCCATGCCGCAGCGCAAGGCAACTGGAGGAAACAGTCGAATTCATACGCAACGCAATTACTTCATTTTACTTTATTTTACTATATCATTACGGGCGAACCCAATCACAATGACAGGAATAAATGAGAGTTACATAGGTAAGTTTACATTGAAGCCAGAATACAAGTAACAGAAGTCTTAAGCACTAACTAGATATACGAGAAAAGGTTGGACTTTTATGAATTATTTTGCAAGTGCGTATTCTTGAGTTGTCTTAAATTAGTATTAAATATATATCAATAGTTGGAGTATTGTATAAAGTGGAGAGTACTTTAAAATATTTAATCTAGGCATTTGCAGGTAGAAAGTGGATAGTTGCCTGTATCCCCGTCGTGGAGTTATGAAGATTAGTTGGGCTAATAAGTATGCACAGACTATTTGGTTGTTTAAAATTTTATGTAACGTTGCCTTAGAAGTTGGTTTTGGGAAATTCCCTGAGCTGAGTAGGTTCCGTCTACCTTAAAAGATAAAAATATCAAGAAAAGCCTTTGAATTCTCTCCAGGCCTTCTATATGGTTAACTTGATGTGGCTTCCAGACAACAGATGCATTTTCGAGATTTGATCTAATATAAGCGAAGTAAAGACTTTTGACAGATGCTAGTTAATTCTTCTGAGATGCGAACAATGAAACCGTACATTCTCGATGCACCTGATAAAATGTCTTCAACTTGAAACTAGAATGATAATTTTTTGTTAAAAATTACTCCTAGGTCGCGCATAGTTTCCGGCCTCTCAAGGATTTGACTATCTATAGCATAGTCATAAGTTGGATATGCGGTCTTATTTGTGTACGTCATTACTTTGCATTTGGCAGTGTTAAGAGGTAGGGCGTTTTGAACGCACCAATTCTGGATTGCATTTAAATAATTTTGGAGGGCCAAACAGTCAGAAACGTCACCCACCACTCTGAATGTTTTGAAATCGTCGGCATATGAAAAACTGGTTGAACTGAGTCCTCTTCCCATACCATCTATGAAGATGTCAAAAAAAAAGGTTCCAGCACAGAGCCCTGCGCGGTACGCCAGAGGTGACAAGGTATTCGGCAGACCTGACGCCATTCACATAGACGTATTGGCGTCCCTTCGTTAAGCAAGATCTTATAACACGCAACAAGGGTATGTTAAACCGAAATTTTCCCAGGCTGTCAACAGCACGCCGGTGTCAAAACTGTCGAACGCCTTGGAAAAATCTGTATATATGACATGCAGCTGTTGACCTACATCAATGGCTTGAGAAATGGTTTGTATTATAGACAGAAGATTGGTAATAGTATAACGTCCTTGAATGAAGCCGTGCTGATTAGGTGATAAAATGCTCTACACGGAGGGATAGATAGACTTATGTAAAAGAAATTCAAAAGCTTTTAAAAAGATATCAATTATGGTTATAGGTTTGTAGTTTTCAATATTGGCTGTAGGGTACACCTTGCTGACCTTCCACGAGAAGGGTATTTTCGACTTGTTAACGCACTTGTTGTATAGCCTACACAAAGGAACCGCAAGTGCGCAAGCACTGACTGTTAGTGTGGGTTTAAGATTTCTAAGACCATTCTCGACTTCCATCTCGGAGAAATCTGATATGTTAATGCAGGGGGAGTTACTGTACACCGTGTGATTCTGAGTAAGTTGTATAGGGTGAGTGTTGAAAACGCTCTTGAAATAGTCTGAGAAACCTTGCTAAATGAATTGCATAGAGTCATATTCAGTATTATCGTGGTGCATTATGTTAGGAATTGATGAATTGATGACGTTGTTTTTAGGCTGTTTATGAAGGACCAGAGTTTCGAGGTATCGCTCTTTTTGTTATTTTCAGTAGTACGTATGAAGTCAAGGTGTAGATTTTTTATTTCAATTTTCAAAGGAGGCACAATTAACATTGAAAATAGGCCCCCGTAAATTTCAACCAAATCTCAATATTTTAAAGATATCATCATTGCAAGAAAAAATTTGAAATGTAAAGAGGATCGTATGCCTGTGATAGTAGATATAGCTCATCAAAGTACATAGGTCCTGCTATGCTATGCATAGGAAATATCCCTACGTAGATTTTCTTGAATATCTCGAAAAATACTAATCCGATTTTGAAGTTTTTGGGGTCCTTTTGTAGGTATCAAACTGCAAAAAGGTCAAAATCGGATTAGTATTTTTCGAGATATTCAAGAAAACCTACGTCGGGATATTTCCTCGGATATTTACTATGCATAGCATAGCAGGACCTATGTACTTTGATGAGCTATATCTACTATCATAGACATACGATCCTCTTTACATTTCAAATTTTTTCTTGCAATGATGATACCTGTAAAATATTGAAAGTTGGTTGAAATTTACGGGGCCTATTTGTATTTGTGCCTCCTTCTTTGCTCTTAATTTCACGGTAGGTGTCTAGATTCGGATTTTTTTTGTGTTTATCGCAGCCTTTCTTTTTTGTTTATATTTTTGATGACCTTGGGCGTGAACCAAGGAGAAAAATGGCGCTTTTTGGAATTTTTTGAGCACCTAGGAACCAGTCCATCAAAGAGACCGTAAATATATGTGTATAGCTGCTGAATCATTTGGTCTATGTCTTCCAAGTCATTCAAAAAACCGCAGTCTCTGTTCGAGAGTCGTAGATATAAAGCTGGAAAGTTAGTCTTAAGAAAGTTGTATACTGTTTGGGAATTAATATTAAAAAGATTAATTTCTTCAGCCAGTCCGGTGACGTGAACATGTAGAGCCGGGTTCACGAACCAGGAAGTCAGTTACTCCTGTGCATAGAAGGTTAACATCCTTCTGTAGGACTATGTTAAGGATTCGATTTATCCAGTTTCGCTGCAAGTTCATTTGGGTGAGTTGCAATTTGATCATAAAGTAATTCAATTTATTTAGTTTATTGATCTTTATTTTGGGAGTCTAAAAAGTTCGCATAATGTGGGACATTAAAGTCACTAAGGATTATACCTTTGTTGTTCTGAGTGATATCAATTGCAATAAAGAAGTCGGGAATATTCTCCATATCAGTGTCAGTGGGGCATACCGGGGTTTGTATGTATATTGTGAAAATATATAGGAATGATTTCTGAAAATACATTTTCACTCCAACAATGCCCGTAAACTCAGGAATCAGTGTGATTATTGAATTAGGAAAAATCACTTGAGAAGATCGCAAAATTTTATTTACCGCTAAAAGAACACCTCCGCCCCTTGTCAGACCCGTTGTCCCTCTATCTCTATCAAGGCGGTTAACGTTAAAATCAGTGTTCATGAACTCTCTATCAGAAATGCCAGGAACCAGCCAAGTTTCAGTGAATGAAATCACATCATAGTCATACGTATACGTCGAAAGTAATAGGTTGTCCCTGACAGTTCTGGTAGTACAGTGAGACATCCACGAAATCCGACTTTGTTGCTATTGTTGTAAGATTTTTTTTTGCAGCTCAGTTATTGCGTTTTCATATGCAGTGCATTTACTAGTGCAATTACCGATGCGTATGAACGAAGCTGTCAGCTTCGGACCTATCGAGGAAAGAAGAAAACCTCTTGGTGGAACTCCGATTTCGACAAGACTCGTAAAGAAACCCGCAGGCTCTTTAAAAGTACCATACGGTCTAAATCACTAGCTGACTGGGACAGCCACAAGCAGTCTCAGCACATATACAGATATTTTATAAGAAGGTCGAAAAAGGAATCGTTGAGGATGTTTTGCGGAAACGTAGACGAGCTTCCGGCAGTCGCCAAGCTCCAAAAGATTCTCTCGAAAGACCCAGAACGAAAGCTAGGGTCACTAAGGCTTCGCTTCGGTAGTTATAGCGCTACCGCAGAAGAGGAACTTGGTTGCCTCTTGGAAACACATTTTCAAGGCTCTGAAATCCTGCAAACTCGTGAAGCATCACTGCACGCTCCACAATCTAACGCAAGGTCTGCTGACTGAACGGTGGTATCAGAAAACTCCGTAAGATAAGCCATCCACTCATTTGGAGCTTTCAAGAGTGCGGAACCAGATGACATTTTTAATGGAACTACTGACTTCTTATCTAATACGCATATTCAGGGCCTGCCTCGCATGGTCAAGTACCACATTCCTGGCGTAAAGTCCAAGTGGTATTCATCCCCAAGCCAGTACGCTATAACTAGGAAGCGGCTAAGGATAGAATAGAAGATAATCGTACTCGGTTACGAGGCACACTGACACTTGGCACTCCAATATTTTATACAAAGTCTGGATATGAAGCTGTTCTAGTCGCTCTGATTAGGTGGGATATTTCTCAGATATGTAGATACTTCCAAAAGTGATTTAGCAGGAATTTTTTTTTCAATTTAAATTTAATTTTAAGTTTTTCAGCACCGAATCGAACAAAAATTCATAATTCCATTTCAAAGACTCAAATTTTCATCAAGCTTGTTTCATTTAAGAACAAGGCGCATAATTAATATGTCCTGAAAGATTGTAAACTTGAAAGGCGGCATTGGAGGTTGAGGAAGGTTCGCTTTCTAATTAAGTCAGCAAACGTAGCCATAATCAGTTACTGTTTACATTGTGCTGACCAGAATAGGGGTGCTCTTTTTTGATGTAGTATTAATAGGTTAAGTTTTAAAATACTACATAATTAGAAGCAGAAGTCTTTTTGAATAACCAGATTTTCAGTCTGTTAAGTCACCTAAAATTTGTGGTTTATAACTGAAGTCAATAAAAAAAAAGAATACCCAATTTCAGAATGCCGGAATTTTTCCGGTAAATAATTTACAGATGTACCCAGGTCAAGAGTTTCAAGATAATTAACTTTAACACATTGCGGTTATGTACTATATGAAAAAGTAAAAGAAGTATAAGCAAATTTCAGCTGCTCTTAAAAATCTGCGGGCATAACCGATTGTACGACTCTTTTTTTAGAAAGATCTATATGCCTCCCATTAGCAACATTTGTGAGATACATGATATCAATAACCTTTGCAACAAACATTTAGACTAACCTCTTAAGGAAATTAATAATTCTTCATAAATAATAATATTACTTGCAAATAATAATTGTTTGTTTCTTTGTTGAAAAACCCAACTAACTCAAGGATGATTTTTTCCAAAATTAGTTTTTTAATTCTTCAAACCATGATATTGAATCTTTTCTATGAAACAAGTTTTATTGCTTTTATCTGCAAATCCTGCAAACTCCATGATAAATTTAATTGAAACCTACTGAAACGCGCAATTAAAAAATTGTTTGGCCTCATAACCTACATACGCTCTGCCCGGTTCAATGTAGGGGTGGGGTAGATATATAATGTTTAAAAAAAAATAACTCTTACCAAGTGGGCCTTAAGCGACATCCAACCCATCTTATTGCGTAATATTTAACGAGCGACTAAAAAAATTTTGATCAAATATTAACACAAACGTAAAGCGATTCGCGAAGGTTTCTTTTCGTATTGTCAACGTTTCCGTATGTAATGTAAAACCGATATCACAATTAAGCAGACGCTATCACAGTTTATATTATACGCAACAGGCCATTAAACAACAAAAATTATTGCCAAAATTTCAACAAACGATATAGACAACGTGTGGCAGGTTAGCCTAGAACCTGCAAAGTTTATTGATAATTTAGACTGCGCCACAACTCCACGCAGATCGCACGATTACGGGACGAGAACAGTCGAAGGGCAGCGACGAAAATACGCTAAAATTTGTCGGTATTGCAGTAAAAATCGACAAGTGAGGCCACAAAAAGTTAATTGTTTTGAGAACAAAACAAAAAATCCTTCTTTTGAATATGAAAATGGGGTTTGGTTAGTGATTCAAAAGCTTCACACTTTGAATTAATAAATGACTACTCGATTAATGCAACAGTATACAAATTGCATAGTGAGTGATTGAAGGAAGATGCGGTTGCATCATGAGTCTCCTGATTATAGAGTCTTTGCATTCTGGATGAGGCGGAATGAAACCCATAATTGGTGCGGCGAAAGCGATGCTAATCATGCATTGACGTGTGAATCTAATTGGGTTTGGTGGCGCAATAAAATTAGGAAATCTCCACAGATTACTGGCATCTTATAAATGATAAATGACATATTTTTTCAAGGCCAGTAAATATAGATTCTATGGAAATCATTTGTGATGGAAAAAAATACTTGATTTTTGGACATGGTGTCGACTGTGTGTCCAACAATATAAATTCGGCCTAGTTTGTGGTCCAATAATTCAATATTGACTCTTCAACAATATGAAAAAAGTTGGGAAAACCTCGCATATCCAGTGCATTGTTCTACCATCTGAGCTACCGAGCCTTGTCGGTCAAGTCTTTCATCAATTTTAAGTTGTTAGTGGTGAAGACCAACGGCAACCTTCGGCGATTACCGTTGGTATGGGAGTAAATTAAAAGGCATTAGGATAACACATTCGCAATTAATGGCTGTTGGAATCCAATATCCTTCCAACCACAGATACGTCGTCGACATATAGCAACATCAGCAGGCATCGGGATGGGACGCCTTAACCATCAACGTCAAGCCAATATAATTTGCAAATTTTCTAGTTCTATCGTCTCTGGTTTAATTTACAGTGTGAATTTAGTGGCATGCAAACGTTAATTAAAATTGATGAAAAATTTTCTTGCATCGACTAGGATTTGAACATATGTTCCTATATGTCGATGACGCATCTGTGGTTGAAAGGATAATGAATTATAATAGCTAACGTTTCACAGTAGTCATAAGAAATAGAAAAGAATGGAAAGGAAACAGAACATGCATTCTTATAATGCAACAGAAAGCCGTAAAATGGTATACTAATGAACAAGAAACCGGAACCGGAATACTCGGGCCTGGAATCAAGTTCTCCGGAGCAGCAAGATATATTTCAGGCGGAAATAAACGCTATAAGTAGATGTGCTGAGTTCAATCTTGACAGAAACTACTAAAAAAGATAGGTTTTCATATTCTCAGAGTGAGAAGGCGGACCCATAGCTGAGTCAATCTGGGGGGTCAGGGTGCAACAAATTAGCAACAAGCTGATTCCAGCGGGAATGTTTAGTGACCTCTTATTAAACCTCCCAAAAGTCCCATTCAGTCCTAGGGGTGGAAGGTTGAAAAAAATGGCCACCATCTTGGATTTTGTTGATTTTTTCAAATATCTCAGTTTCTATCAGTTTTTTTAGAAAACTCGAAAAACCTTTTTTGTGGAAAATTTAATTCTCTATAAAAAGTGTTCATACCGTTTTTTTGTAACTTAAAGGATAACGGAGATACAGAGCTTTTTATAGTAAATATTTCAAACATTTCTTTACTTTTATCCCTTTCGAAATGTTTAGAAAAGATTTCCCCTGTTCCACCTCCAGCAAAAAGCGCTGGGAAAGCTAGAGGTGGAACCGAGGAAATCGTTTCCGTTCTCTATTCAACCTTAGACTTTCTTTAGACATTTCATTCTATCGCATTAAAATTGATATGCAAGATGTTTAGTTGCCAGGCGTGTATAGGACTTGGACATGAATGCAACAAGTTTTTTATTAGAATCCAGAATGGCTTTGCAGGTGTCTTCCAGCCCATTGGATAGCACAACTCTTTTTTTGGTTTTGAGCTTTTCCATCTTTGCTTCGAATTCGTGAAGTCTTGAGCTAAACCCCGGTAGTGCTTGGAAACAGTCCATACAGCTTGGACAACAAAAATATCTTAGGCAGCGTTCTTTCATTATCAGAACTCGGATCTCAGAGATCCTTACTCCAGAGCAATTTCTGCATAGAATCTTGCGACAAATGTCACATGGTTAGCCAAAAAGCTAATTTTAGTCTTCCTTTTGGAAGCAGGCCTTATCACAGGTAGATCCATATCAGGATTGATTATGGTAGGAATAAAATTTAATACAGAATGTTTATTTGGCTTAGGCCCGGTTCATTCATGTTCAGATAAACTTGCTGGTAACTATCTGCAAGATAAATTTATTGTTCTATTATTCTATTGGTTGGCGGATAACTGGCCAACCAATGAGATTACAGATTGGGTTTTTATATCGTTCTATTATTCTATTCGTTGGCGAATAACTGGCCGACCAATGAGATTGCAAATTTTTGTGCTGCTGATAAGTAATACAAATTGTCTTTTTTTTCTATTCCTATTTGAGTCCCAATAATTAAACTGGATTTGTTGGCTTATCAAGAATGAAGTCCAGAACAAGTTTTACAAGGTTGAAAAAATCACAATTTCACAAACAAAATAACTCCACACACGATCAATATGACCAATAGAGACCCATAAAAACTTGCAATTTATACAGAGCGAATATACTACTTACTACTTTTTTGGATCTTCAACAAAAGTGAAAAATTTATAAATCAAATTCTAAAAAAAACCATATCTCCGTTATCCGTCATGGTCCAAAAAAAATGTACAGACACTTTTTATAGAGAATTAAATCCTCCACAAAAAAGGTTTGTTAAGTTTTCTTGAAAAAACTAATAGAAACTGAGATATTTGAAAAAAACAAAAAAATCCAAGATGGCGGCCATTTTTTTCAACCTTCCACCCCTAGGACTGAATGGGACTTTTGGGAGGTTAAATAGGAGGTCGGTTACTAAATATTTCCGCTGAAATCAGCTTGTTGCTAATTTGTTGCACCCCCATCAATGTTATGCAGCTACGTTGATCCTACTACCATTGGCAAAATTAAGAGCGCAAATAAAATAGAGCCTTTCTGTGGGACGCACACCTATAAGGAAGCGTTCAGAAAGAAAAATCAGACCAAATGGATCAGCTTCTGATGACAGTTTCCGGGGTTAACGCAATCAAAAATGTTTCTTGGGCCCCCTCACCAACGGCGATCAAAAGACCTTGTATCACTGAGTAAAAACTGTTAAGTTATATTGACAACACCAGTAATGGCTCACTTTTATACTTTTGTCAACTTGTCATAATTAATGTATAAGTAATTTTAATTAATAGTAATAAATAAAAGTTGCTCAACAAAAAAAAAAGGGTTTACTGTATTCCCAATCTACTTTCAGAATCGTTAAATAAAATAACTGTAACAAAAACAGTCTTCGCATTCTCAGTGAATTCCTTACAGGCCACTGCCGGTTAAGGGGGCACCTTGACAAAATTAAAATCGAAAACGAAGGCAGCTGTCGGTTCTGTGAGGAAGGGAAGGAAACTCCAAAACACCTTTCCAAAGAGAGCGAGGTGATCGTGAACAAATGAATTGGCTGCTTCGGATGCTGCACCGTTGGACGGGAAGAAATTTTCATCCATAGGAAAATCCAGTTTACTTGCGTTCATAAAAGATTTAAAGCTGGATGAGGTGCTTTGAGTGGGAATCCTAAAAACTGAAGCACCCAGAACTTACAATAGATCTATGCAGATCGTCATTCATTCACTCGTTCATGCACTGGATATGCGAGGGCCCTGGTTTAAAATCCTAGCCGAGGTATAAGAATATTTCTCATCAATTTTAATTACCCTCTGCATGCCACTAAATTCTAACACACTGTAAATTATATCACAGACGATAAAACTAGAAAATTTGTTATAGAATATCTTCAACGTACAGATTTGGTTAGTTTGGGTTAGTTTAACTCAGTTTTCTTTTGGTTGGTCAACAAACAGTCTAAATTCTTAATATGAGAGCCAAAATCATTCGTACAGTCTATTAGAGAACTACTTTGAACAGTCTATATTTGGAAAACAAGATGTATATTAATTTTATCAAAAAATCTTTTCAAACATCTAGTGATCAAAATTAAATTATTCAAGCCTACCTTGAACATAACTTAATATTTTTATATAAAATACTATAACACTAATAAACCAATACGCCTTAAAGGCTTCTATAGGGCAACTTATTTATAACTGTGCAATGCTTCTAGCTCAAAATGTGATTGAGGGGTTTCATTCTTTATTGGATTCGTTAGTGTATGCTCGATTAACAGCGCGCAGCTTAGGCGGCAAATTATTAAAATCAAAATTCAATCAAAATTATATCTTCTTGTTCTCGCTTCTTGAAGGCGTCTCAAATTTATCATTGCTCTGGCGAATATTTGTTTTAGAAATTAAATGAAAACAAATCTGGGACGCAGTTTTCGTAAAATGATAACATTCATTTAGCACGAAGGCTATTTTATGAAATAACTATTTTAAAACAAAGAACGAGATTTTACTAAAAACGTAAAATGAAAAACGGACAATTTATTAACGTACAAACTCTGTAGGTACATCAAGGTTTGTATAAATGCGAAATAAAATGTATCTAGCTTTTTAGCATTTAGTAAAGTTTTGTTAATCATTTTAAGTGTTCTGGTCACGCAAGCTTTACATTATCGTCAAATAAAAATTACAGCATGTAGCTAATACAAATTTCTCGGAACCACAAAGTTTATATTTGGTTTACTTTGTTGAAAATTAATAGAAAATGTTCGTGCAAAATCAATTTTGCTTGGAAAATGTTGGAAAGTTATAAAGCTTAAGTCCATAATTTTTTTCTTTTAAAAACCAGTGTGATTTGAAAGACGCGTCACGTTTAGACCCGTTTCTTTACATGAGAGACAAAAAAATATAATGTAGAGAGAAGGAGACACAGAGAGAAACGTTACGTTTTGCAAATTTCATTACACAAGAGAGAAGAAAGATATAACGTAGAGAGACGGAGAAAGAGAAAGACAGCCAATGACAATGACGAACGAATAGCACAAACCAAGGATTATAAGCAGCAAAAAAGAGTGCCTATTATTGTCAAGCGCCGATACCTTTGTGACGTCACTACAATTGCGCGACTCTCTTTTGTGTGATCTTTCGTTTTTACCCCGCTAAGTCTAATAGTTGTATGAGGGGGGGATAGTTTTGAAGTGAAACTTCTTAGGTGGCGGTCTGATATTTGGACGAAAATGGATAATATTTGAAAGGCGCGTCACGTTCAGGCCCATTTCGTTACACGAGAGAGAAAAAAAATCATGTGCAGCGCTCTACACGTGGTAGAAGTGAAACTTCTCAAATACTATCCCCCCCTCATACAACTTCAAAAACTTAGCGACCTTGGCGTATAAAGCCCGGGACACATCTATCATGCATTCTTCCGATCCGACTCCGATCATACAATCAGGGTCCTTATTCTTGGAACAGGAAGCAGCGTTCTTAGGAGAACGAGTGTTCCGCTGCTCCCCTGTTCCAAGAATAAGGACCTTGATTGTATGATCGGAGTCGGATCGGAAGAATGCATGATAGATGTGTCCCGGCCTTTAGTCGGAGTACAGACGAAGGACCACACAAAAAAGAGGCGCGCAACTGTAGTGACGTCACAAGACTATAGACGCTTGACAATAATACGCAATCCTCTTTGCGCTTATAATCCTTGATTTCTGGCAATCTATGGCTGTTTTTCTCCGTCTTTAATATCATTTTTGATAATACATATTTCAATAATTTTCATATACTTACATTACATAATGATGGTTCACGGATATAATTAAAAAATCATGTGTAGCGCCGTACACGTGGTAGAAGTGAAACTTCTCAGAAACCGAATGAGAGAGATTGAAGGTGCGACAGAGGAAAAGAGAGAACATTTCGAAAGAAATACAACAGTACAGTGTGCTCTCTTTATTTTGATAACATTTCAAACTGTCTTAATTTCTTTATTTTTGAAGCTATTTAAATAAATAAAAAAAGCACAGGACAAAAATATGTAATGTATAAATAACGAAAATAATCACAAGACACAATGATAATAGCACATAGTATAACAAAAGGGAGACGCGCATCTATAGTGACGTCACAATAGTATCGGCACTTGTCAATAATAGGCGATCCTTTTTACGCTCATAATCCTTGGTTTGTGTCAATATCGGCGCTTGTCGATAATAGGCAATCCTCTTTTCTTTGGTTTGTGTCAATCAATAGCTGTCTTTCTCCGGCTCTTTACGTTATATTCTTCTCTCTCGAGTAACGAAATTTGCCCGTGACGCGTTTTCAAATCACTCTACATTGTCGTCCAAATATCAGACCGCCGCCTGAGAAGTTTCACTTCAAAAATATAATGTAGAGAGAAGGAGAGGGAGAGCTATATACAGGGTGTTCATTTTAAAACTTACCACACCTATTATCTCGGAGGAAATTTTTTTGAAAAAATCCATGGAACACATCAACTATAATTTGAGGAGGGATGAGTTTTTATGCAAAATTAACCTCCCCCTTTCAACCCCCCAGCTACCACAGCCACCTCCTAGAAAATCTTAAATGGGAAGGGGGGTCAAGTAATACATCATCTAGGAGGTTTTTTAATTCCATATATGTTTATCCTAAATTTCGATCCCTAAGTTCAACTGTTTTCGAAATATTGACAGTTGAAAATTGACTTTTTTGCAACTTCGACAGGCTGTAAAACCTAAGTGGTGCAAGCAACTTTGAATTTAATCCATGATCAAAAATTCTGGTTAAAAAGTTAATCTCTGGTTAAATTGAAAGTTGATGTCAAATGATAGTTTATGAAAATCTAAGACAAAAATGTAAGATCGAAAATTAATCGTTTAGGTTTTACAGCCTGTCAAAATAGCAAAAGACTCAATTTTCAACTGTCAATATGTCCAAAACAGTTGAACTCAGGGATTAAAATGTAGTTCAAACACGTAGGGAATTAATGGCCGTTTCCACCAACTATTTTAGGGGAGCCCTAACGATAAGTATTTCCTAAAATGACATTTTTACAAGGAGAAATGTCAGTTTAAGGCATACCCATCGTTAGGGCTTTCTTAGAATAGTTGGTGGAAATGGCCATAAAAACCCTGCAAAATAATGTCTCACTTGACCTTCCTTCTCATTTAAGATTTTTTAGTGGGTGGCTCTGGGGGCTGGGAGGTTGAAAGGGGGGAGGTGAATTTTACATAAGAGCTCATCCCTCCTCAACTTATAGTAGACGTGTTTCAGGAATTTTTTCGAAAATTTTTCTCCTCCGAGATAATAGGGGTGGTGAGTTTTAAAATGAACACCCTGTATATAGCTCTCCCTCTCCTCTCTACATTATATTTTTGAAGTGAAACTTCTTAGGCGGCGGTCTGATATTTGGACGACAATGTAGAGTGATTTGAAAACGCGTCACGGGCAGATATACAAGGTATATCTAAAACACAGGCCTTAGTTGCAAGACAGAGTAGAGAGATATAACATAGAGAGCAGGAAAAAGAGAGCTATAGCTTAAATATATTTAATACACAGTTTCGGCTATCCGCGTCTCCCTTTCGTGCGGTCCTTTGTCTTTAACCCTTACTCGTGCGCTAAGTCCAAAGTCTCAGTTGCTCGAAGCGGGAATAATTTAGGCAGCATTGTACATGCAAGAGAGAGAGACGTAATCACTGAATACCAGGCAATAGAAGAGAATAGAGAGTGTGATGAGAACTCTGATACCACGAGAGTGGAGCAAGAGAGAGCTACATATACACGTAATACGAAGCGATAGAAGTTTCACTTCTATGGCTATAAGAACCATTAGTATAATAATTTTTATCCTAGAGGGGTCCATATTGTAAACTTTATTGTCGTCAACACTCGACAAAGTAAGCCATTATGTTCCTATAGGACCCTAAAAATCGTTATGTATCAGGTAATTTGTTCGATCTTTTACCGCAGGAGGTAGCAGCGTCAATCATGTTCTTGTAATTAATTTTGCGTTTACTTCTCGCTACATGGCAACGTCAACGATCGAGTTCGAGAATTACTCCAATAGCATAATTTATTCATAGTTTGCAGTAATTTGTTCGTTTTGCATTTTTTCTTCAATGTTATGAACTAAATTATTGTATAAATAAAGTATGAGCATGACAGCCGTGCGGAAAAATTCATTTTCTGCACTTGTTAGGTAAATAGCTATTTCACTTTAGGGGACTGCTAGTTTCCATTAACCTAGCAGTCCCTTTGTTTTTTTTTTTTTTGATTATCTCAAAAACTAAAGGAGCACCGAATTTTTAATTAGTAGCCCTAATTAACACCTAAATAGCACCTAATTATTATTATTATATAGACCCCGAAATTTTTTTTCTTTTCTGACACATCACCAAGTAAAAGTGAAGCCAACAATTTCCTAATAATGAAAAAAATTTGTAATTCAATTAATAATTAACAAATTAACTGATTCAAGTTTTTCTTCGACTATTTAGGAGAACTTAAATAGCACCTAATTCTGAAAAAAAAAATTCACTATAGGGGCTACTAACTTTCATAAACCTAGCAATCCCTTAGTTTTTTTTTTGATTTTCTCGAAAACTAGAGGAGCACCTAATTTTTAATTAGAGGCCCTAATTAGCACCTAAAAAGCACCTAATTATTATATAGATCCCAAAGTTTTTTTCCATTCTGACACACCAACGTGTAAACGTAAAGCCAGCAGTCCCCTAATAATTAAAAAAAAATCTGTAACTCAGTTAATAATTAATCAATTCTATTTTTTCTTGGACTATTTAGGAGCACCTAAAAAGCACCTAATTCTGATACAAAGAAAAAATTTGGGAAAATATTTTTTATTATTGGGGACTGCTAGCTTTTATAAACCTAGCAGTCCCTTAGTTTTTTTTTGATTTTCTCAAAAACTAAAGGAGCACCTAATTTTTAATTAGAGGCCCTAATTAGCACCTAAAAAGCACCTAATTATTATATAGTTCCCGAAGTTTTTTTCCACCTTGGGACTGCTAGGTTTATAGACCTAACGAGCAGACACGTCAACTTGGTAATCCGTATTTATTTATGCTCATACTTTATTTATACAATAATTTAGTTCATGACATTGAAGAAAAAATGCAAAACGAACAAATTCCTGCAAACTATGAATAAATTATGCTATTGGAGTAATTCTCGAACTCGATCGTTGACGTTGCCATGTAGCGAGAAGTAAACGCAAAATTAATTACAAGAACATGATTGACGCTGCTACCTCCTGCGGTAAAAGATCGAACAAATTACCTGATACATAACGATTTTTAGGGTCCTATAGGAACATAATGGCTTACTTTGTCGAGTGTTGATGACAATAAAGTTTACAATATGGACCCCTCTAGGATAAAAATTATTATACTAATGGTTCTTATAGCCATAGAAGTGAAACTTCTATCGCTTCGTATTACGTGTATATGTAGCTCTCTCTTGCTCCACTCTCGTGGCATCAGAGTTCTCATCACACTCTCTATTCTCTTCTATTGCCTGGTATTCAGTGATTACGTCTCTCTCCCTTGCATGTACAATGCTGCCTAAACTATTCCCGCTTCGAGCAACTGAGACTTTGGACTTGGCGCACGAGTAGGACCGCACGAAAGGGAGACGCGGATAGCCGAAACTGTGTATTAAATATATTTAAGCTATAGCTCTCTTTTTCCTGCTCTCTATGTTATATCTCTCTACTCTGTCTTGCAACTAAGGCCTGTGTTTTAGATATACCTTGTATATCTGCCCGTGACGCGTTTTCAAATCACTCTACATTGTCGTCCAAATATCAGACCGCCGTCTAAGAAGTTCCCGAAGTTTTTTTCCACCTTGGGACTGCTAGGTTTATAGAACTCTGCTCGTTTATACGAGCTTTCGTGTTCGGAGCAGTAAAATTGTCTTCCGAGTGAACTGATACTGATTTAACATTTGAAGTATACAATAATCCGTCGTGAATTTATCAACTCGTCAATGTTTATTTTTCCGAAAATGGATGAGCATTGATTTAGTTGTGGAAGGAAATATTGCAATCCCTTGAAGATGAAATGTTGTATGCCATTCGGCCCAGAAGTTCTTTTTGTGTTTTGCTCAATTGTATGAAGTTACGTTGGAAAGAATTCCTTTGCACTCGAATATCGAATATTATTAGCTGTAACATTTTTCAGTCCTAATTCTATCCCGAATACATTGAAAAGGGCGAGCTCACAGGGTTGAACTCGTTTAGGCGAAGAAAAAAAATACCCGTTTCAAACAGACAACGGCGTGGTCTGAAAGAGCATAATATGGATCTTGTTATTTTTTTGCGATAACTTTTTGTCTATACACATTTGTGTTGTAGACCGTGATTGATGGGGGTCAAGTCAATTGTTGAAACGATGATATATTTTTTTCAACTAAAAATAAACTCTCCAAACAGATTGAAAAAAAAATTATTTTGTTCTGGAACATAAATAACAGAAAACATGAAATCTCGTTCTTTTTCCAACCCATTAGTTTTTGTGAAATACTAAGAAATTGGACGTTGATGCAGATCGACGCGCTTGAAGCGTTTCTCTGAGTGATTCATTCAAGGATATACAGAAAATGTGAAGATTTGAGTGTCAAATTTGTCATTGGACTTGGCACTAGAGAAGCTCTCTAGCTAATGAAATCACTTGTGCAAAAATGCTAAAACCAAAGGCCAAGTTGTTTTCATTTATTTTATTAGCTTAAATCAGGAAGTTTGCATTTTACTTTAACTGTAGCCATTTGAAAAAAAAATCGTAATTATAGTGTCATTATAATTGATTATGAAAGGTGTCACTTTATCAGTCAAAAGAAAAAAAAAATACATTTAACATGATTCTGTTAACACAATGCCAAGATCAAGATTTGGGTAGGGTGCTCAAGTAAATTGTGAACCCATCAATATAATGACGGAATGAGAGCCTTAAAAAGGTGGCTCGTGTTTTAATTGCTCTTTGATCCTTTTAATGGTCGATCGATATCAGCCCATTATGGAAAGAAAATTTAATTAAATTGTCTTATGTAACCAAAGCTAGAATAAACCACAATTATGATAAGCGAATATTAACATATAGAAACTTTCCAACAAATCTTCTACACAATATGATGTTTACACGCAAGACACCAGGACAAAGCATTTTCTAACTTATTGTAGTATTTGCTTTGCTTAAACAAATCACTGCTTTTCATGTTTGCCTTCTCTTAGGAAATTAAAATAAGGGAACATTGCCCTCAGGCAATAATACTATGCTGGTTATTTTCTATGTTTGCCAGTTTCTTTAAAAATTTTTCAATTTTATTATTCGAAAGTATTAGGCTCCTTGTCAAACAAAATTTAATATAGCATATCATAATATAAATATTTCCGGTACCTTCAATGCAAATTCTAAACCTTATTTTTCATCTAGATACGTCTTTATGCAATTGAATCTAAGAACGCGGAATATGTAAATCTCAGGAGAAATAACTATGCTTTCCAGTTGTAAAGCAGAACTGTGCTGAATGCAAATATGTAGGTACTGCAGATGACAAGAGCCTTTGTAGACTTGTCGACTCAAGGTATTATTATTTAAAAATTTAAAATTTTCTCTACTTCAGATTGTAGTATTATGATCTACAGAGGCATTTCTAAAGATCTTTATTAAAATAGAGTTGACAGACCTTTCAGCGAAGGCAAATTAAATTTGATAATTTTCTTAGCTGATTGACAAACACCATTTTTTCCATTAACTTTTTTTTAGAGAGGGCTGTTTTTAAGAAGGTATTTGTAGAAATTGTTGTAATCAGTTCAAAATGCAATACTAATTTATGTGACGCTATGTCAGTTGTGAGTAGGTAGTTTATGCCAAGTAAAAGCCTGGAGCTTCTCTTGCCGCACCTGGTGGGAATGTTCGGGGCGGCCTTTGCGCTGAGAAACATACTCAAGGCTTGGAGAGCTCCTACCCAAATCAGGGAGGATGGACTACACCACCCCCAAAGCATAGGCCTCTCATCTTTTTCTCTAAAAAACAATGGAGATGTCATGCGAAAGGTACATGAGAAATGAAGCGTTGTCAACCAATCCACTCCACCCTAATCATCATGCATACACCCCTGGGAGACCGACTTGATTGCTGGGTGAGTGGAAAACATGCTGGCCAATAGAGAGTTCACTCTCGAGGTTTTCATCGACATTGAAGGGGCCAGCGACAAAACCACCTTTGAAAAAAATTAGCCACTCGCTAACAGAAAGGAATACTCAGAAACTGGTACCGGATGGATGGATATTATCTAATATACTTTCCAAAATAATTGTACAGATGAGTGTGCAGGACGTCAACATTGAAGGAATGGTCACAAGAGGCTGCTCTCAGGGAAGCGTGCTATACCTCTTCTGTGAAACATGGTTCCCACCTTTTTCGAAAATAGAACTTGGAACTTTGTAGATTTATCACCTTAAGGCCGGGAAACACCTATCATAAATCCTTCCGATTCGACTTGGATCGTACAATCGGGCGAGTGTCTGATAAGGGAATGGTACTACATTTCAAACAACGTAGTTCACACCTTTCCGGCACGTGCTCATTTCCACTCCCAACCGACTCCAATACTGCATCCGATTGTGTAATCTATTCGTTTTTCAGCTGGAACCACGTGCAAATTTTTTGCGGTGTCTTGCTAAAATGGGAAAAATAGACACTATGAGGGAAAAGTGTAGAAAACTCTGCTTTTGCAGATCTACCTTTCCATGCAGCATGTACCCAAAATCTGCGTTTTCCGATGTTCTCCATAAAGGATCTCCGATTTTCTTCATCCACTTCTTCTAAACAGAGTGCCACCATGCATGACTAAATCGCAGTTGCTGAAAGTTTTGAATATTTTGCACACGCGGGACCTTCTGCGATATTATTTGAATCAAGAATTGCTAGCGGTGAGTGTACCAAGCCAGAGCCGGAAAAAAAACGGAAACGAGTATGACATGTGTTCTCACCTCTTTCCGATCCCGCACCTATTCGATTCTTAGGGCAATATCGGAACGGAGTCGGATCAGAGGGGTGTATGACAAGTGTGTCCCGGCCTTTAGGCACTCGTCTGATTGAATGATCGGAGTCGGATCGGAAAGATGCATGATAGGTGTGTCCCGGCCTTAAGTCGAGGTACCCAGACGAAGGACCACACAAAAGGAAGACGCGCATATGTAGTGACGTCACAAGAGTATGGGTGCTTATCAATAATAGACAATCCTCTTTGCGTTTATAATCCTTGATTTGTGGCAATCAGTTTTCCTCCGTCTCCAATATCATTTTTGATAATTTTAATTTACTTACATTACATAATGGTGGTTCACGGATATAATCGAAAAAAATCACAGCGCACAAATTTATAAATATTGAAAATAATCATAAAACACAATGATAATAGTATAACAAAAGGAAGACAAGCATATGTAGTGACATCACAAGAGTATCGGCGCTTGTCAATGATAGGCAATCCTCTTTACGCTTATAATCCTTAGTTTGTGTCAATCAATAGCTGTCTTTCTCCTTTTCTTTACGTTATATCTTTCTTCTCTCTCGAGTAACGAAATTTGCCCGTGACGTATTTTTCAAATCGCTGTCGAATGTCGTCCAAATATCAGACCGCGCGCCGCCTAAGAAGTTTCACTTCAGAAACAAAATTGAAAACAATACATATATGCAAAGTACATTAATGAATTTGGGTAGATATTATGTTCAGAAGCACACAAAATTATGTTCACATTATTAAAATGAGGGTTCCGATCGATATTGAACAAGCTGAACATGAGCTGAAGCGCTGAAGCTATTCTATTCAATCTTCGATATAAGGGTAAGTAGGACCTTTTTAATTGTACTCGGGTATTCAAGCAACGGTGGTTGGATTATCTTTCCTTGTCAATGTCCTCAAGGAAATCCACTCTTCGAAATTTTTGCTGACAACATTTACCAAGAGTTTGGAATTCTTGTCTCTGTCAAATTGTTTTGAGAATCAAATTTGCAATAAAAAATACTCTGGAATTTACTAAGAATCTAAAAGATGCTACAATCTCGGCGAATCATATCATGATGTCGTTTGACGTAGCTAACTTGTTCACCTCTACACCTAAAAGGGAAACTGGTGTGTTGGTGGCTGATTGTTTGAAGCCAAAGCTTATTTGTGAGGATACAGTGGTTGACATATTAACTTTGTTAAACCTATGCCTCCCTCAGGACTTTTTTATTTTTAATAATACCTTCTATCAACAACTTAACGGTCTCGCTATGGGCAGCTGTCTGTTAGCCTTCCTTGCTTATTTGTTCATGGATAACTTGGAGCGCAATCACATAATAATCAACAACGAGATGAAACCCTACTCTAGATATGTGGATGATTGTTTCCTTTCAATTAAAGGCAATTCCTCTACAGCAATTGACTTATTGGACAATATTAGATTTACTGTTAAATAGAAGAGAACAATTGCCTACATTTTTTGGATTTGGCGATTCATAGAGAGGCTCAGAATTGTCCTTTAGCATCTGAAAACGTACTCGTACCAACCATTCTATTCACGCTCTCTCCCACCAGTCCCACTACCCTTTCCAGCATAAAATGGCTGCTTTAAACTCCTATATCCATAGATTACTCAATATACCCCTCTCCAATTCTAATTTTAAGACAGAAGTTAATACAATTAAACAAACAAATAATTTAAAATCCTTAAAAAATCCATCTATCCTACCCCAGATAAATGAGTCTTCCTTAATTGGACAACAGTTTGTTAATAAATGTTTTACATTTGCGCTAAAACAACATATTCCCAATGTTCAAATATCCCATAAGAACAAGAGCAATTTGAGCAAATCATTAGTTAACAACAAAGATAAAATACATAAACTTCAAAAAAGGGGTGTATATAAATTAAGTTGCTCTGAATGTGAAACCACTTACATTGGAATAACTTGCAGAAACTTAAACACAAGGATAGATGAACATCTCAAAAATCCTAATAAATTGCCATTTGGTCACCACATTAAATTCTCAAAACATCAATTTGACAGAGACAAGAGTTCCGAACTCTTGGTAAATGTTGTCAACAAAAATTTTCTAAGACTGGATTTCCTTGAGGACATTGAAATTAATAGGGAAAGATTATCCAACCACCACCGTTGTTTGAATACCCAATTACAATTAAATAGGTCCTACTTACCCTTACATCGAAGATTGAATAGAGCAGCTTCCCTATAAGCACGACCTCATTATTCCGCTACTATATTGAAGTAGCAATTATCTTAACTCTTGTAAGCGCACCTGTATGATGGCTTCTATTGTTGCGGATAGATTTTAATCTCCCACGTACACCCATACCTAAATACTGTTTGTTTTTTAAGTACTACACCACTCTTTTTGTACAATTTTAGTTGGCACTGATGATGGCTGATTAACCAAAAGCGCTTCGCTCTTATTAGAAAATATACACATCCATACAAAGTCTTCTACTTAATTTAAACATTCTTGATTTAATTTGTCAACAATCACCACAATTTGAATAATTCTCCAAATTACGCAAATGCATTATTTGCATATTTGTATATCTATGATGTATTGGTCAAATTTTTTTCGGCACAACAGTTTAGCAAAATCAGAGAGGCATAAGACCCTATCCAGTTAATTCGAATTTTAGATTGCATTTCCTTATCACACATTTTCATATAAAATAGAAGTTGTGTTACTTTGAAGGTATTTTTAATCTTGCTCGTGCAATTCTCGACTAATTCGAGTGTAAATTTTAGGCTTTCTAAAAGCTGGAAGTGATCTCTACGTTCCTTGAGTTCAAAATATTTTTTCTAGACTATAAACTTACTTGTGCATTGATAGCCCTAAGATGTATCTGGGCCACCCTCAAGTCGAACCTCTTCATCGAGATGTCTTCTTGAAGTTCGTTGGCCTTATTGTAGAGTGAGGCCTCGACCGATCTCTGCTGTATCCTTAAAAGAGTATCTAGCGCATCTTGAATTTGCCTTATCTGTGCCTTGAGGTCGTCGGATTCCTTTTTGAGAGCGTCGTGCGAAGGTTTTATCTGGACGGCCGAAAGCTGATCTATCACTAATTCGTCTTTCAGTGGCGGAGGGATGTTCTCCTGAAAGTTAAACACTCAGTTTAATTAATTTTGCGGTAAAGGGACCCTTGATCTTGTTCATTGTTGCTTCCTTTAGAGGTAATGTAGCTTTAAGATACCTAATAATGATAGTATTTAAAAAAAATGCTTCAATTTTTTTGTTAACCTCTCGCAAAACTGCTAAGGTATTTTTGATATAGGCAAATTTTAGCTTCCTTTCACTTAAGTTTTAAAATAGTGCATATTCGCTTTGTTAAATCTCAAATAAAATAAAAATCGAACGTATTGGAAGTAAGAATAGTTTTCTGGCAAAGAGATATACCTATATTGGTTATGTAAGTAAAAATATCTCGCTTTGTCAATGTTCAAGCGGTTCCGTTCAATAACTTTAGTTGGAAAAAGTTCAAAGGATTTTATTTGCCGTTTCGTTTTAAATATCAAACGGAATATTATTTGAAACGGTTCTTTGAAATTTGAAACGACAAATGAGCATTTTATGTTGCACAAGTATCGAATTCAAGGCATAACTTTCGTCCGATCTGCATCGCTTTAATGTGGCCAGTGACAAAAAAGAAAATAAATTATTTTTTATCGAGCGTCACATGATTGAAACAAAAATAAGTGAATATATACATTTTATTGCCCATTAAATTATTCAAATTGGAATGTCTTCAAATCCTATAGATAACTTTATGAAATGTAAAAGTGATTTGAGTAAAGCCGGTCGTTACAGAACATCTAAAAAATATAATCAGGTAGTTTGGCATGTTTTAAACGTGCTATCCAAAAAAGTAATTTCAGACACACTTTCAGCCAGCGAAGTCTCTAGTCGGTGCTAAAAGTGTGAGCCGCGCTAACACGACGCCAGAAATTTTAATTTTTATTATGGCCTTCTGGATGAGTGTTCTAGGGCTTCTTGTATAAAAAAAAAGCACATAGCATGTTCGTGTTCCGCCCAAGGGAGACTCCGCTTACGGTATACGAGTTCCAAACTAAATCTGGTTGAAACAATTATTGTCCCGTTATCGGAAGTGTCCATTATGAGGAATTTTACTGCAGAAGAATTGAAATATGCTGTAATTGTATTAGCCTATAAACCGTCTCTGGAAATGTTTGAAAAAGGGAAAAAGTTACCAACCGATGATGGAATCGTATAGAAAGATAATTAGTTTTGCTCGGGTTAGGTAAGTATTTGCATTTAGCAAACAACGGTGTTCCCGTCCGTAGAAGATAGACAATTTAACATGGATTCAATCGCTGAATGGGGCCCACTCTCATCCATCCCAACGATTTTCGACCGAAAGTTATAATCAAATAATTCAAACTTTGTTTCTTCTCATCCGGCCCCAATTTAACTGGAAGCGTTCAATGTAAATTGATTTTGCGAGATGATGAGAAACACACTAAAATATTCCGCAGGATTAGGGTTAGATTATGGATTAGGTACATAACTTGGAGTATTAGTTACTTTTGTTTAAAGACAAATTTGAAATCGAATCAAGTTTATAAATTTTCTGAATATTACTTCATACCCTTACTATAGTCGTCAATTTTGCAAATTTAATATAGTGGTATAAATTTGATCGCGTATACCTCTAGAACAGCGGTTCCCAACCGGTGGGTCGCGACCCCTAAGGGGGTCGCATAGAGTTTTTGGAGGGGTCGCATTGCCAATATATATTTTTCTGCATTTGGCAACACGCCTTATACCTCATTCTCACTTGCGCGAAAGTCGCTCTTTTTTTGACAATGCTTCGACAATTTGACGTCGAATAGACCTATCTATTTTTACCTGGCATGCGCGCGCAACACGAGGCAATGCCTTTCTATTGGCTAACTAGTACAGGTGAGAGGTGTTCGTTTTACACGCTGGACATCTGCTTGTCTTTGTTCATTGCCCGTGGTCTGACAAGAATGAAAGTACGGTTGATATTCAACTTGAAAAGTGACATGCAAAAATTGTTTGACATTTTCATTGACAAATACGTTGCACAACATGCAGCCTTTCTCCTTCCCTTTTTATCCCGTGCAAATAAGAAGAAAGGATTGCTATACGTAAGTCTAACATAATTTGGTACGTTTTGCCTCGTCTTGCGCAATGAGCGTTCTGTGTCTTTTTTCATCTAATGAAGTTTTCGTATTATTGCCTCTTTGTCTGGTAAAATAGATAGGTCTATTGTCGAAGCAATGTCAAAAAGGAGCGAATTTCGGGCAAGTGAGAATTGAGCTTTAGCCTCCACCTCAAAACCCGCGCAGCGTTGCATTGGTCTTACGTATGAAGGGCATAGCACAGATTGTGAGTGTTGTGTTGTGAGTCGCACGTTTTTGAACATAGGTAACTATGCATAATGGCTGAAGCATCAGAAACAGAAATTGTGGAGAATCTAAAAGAGAAAATTATTGATTATCACCTTCAATGGTTTCAATCCCTTGAGAATGAAATGGTCGTCATTCCTGAGTTATCTGAACAGATAGCTGCAGTAGTATAAGGAACTTGTTCCAATCCTCGTTAGATGTTGCCGACGTTCCTGGATGAAGTACAGAATACATTTCTAGAGCTGAGGAATGATTCCACAGCACCTGCCCTATTTCAGGAAAAATTCTTGACTGAATTTTGATGTGCCATGCATAGTTCATATCCCAGTTCATACCCTTATGTCGCCCTGCTTATGCTTTCTTTTCGGATACTACTAATATCATTTGCCTCTACCTACTTTCGTGAAAGTGGTTTTTCAACTCTTGCAAATTGAAATTAACGCCAGAAATAGGTAGACTGGGCGTTCAAGACGACATAAGATTAGCTTTAACAAAAACTCAACCAAGAATTTCAAAACGGAGATGTAACCTCAGTGATCACATTAACAAAATAAAAATTGACTTTTTGTATTTAGTTATGGAATATTAATATTTTAATAGAGATTTTTTGTTTTTTATTTATTAAGATTAAGGAGTAGGGGGGTCGCGACCTTATGAGCAAATCTGTAAAAGGGTCGTGACTAAAAAAAGGTTGGGGACCGCTGCTCTAGAACATCAAAATCGATGACAATGAAAATAGATCATAATACTCGCCTATGGTCATGATTATGATGTCTGCATTATCCATTGAAATGAATACTTACGTTGTTGGGATGACCGTTAGCAACGTCTCCATCAACGGCTTCAGGGGATGGTGGTGGTTGGGGTGGTACAAATACTCTTCTGGTTATCAACCCGCGCCCTGGTGGTGTTGGTATTGATCGTGATAAATGAGCGAGGTCTAATGTTCCTGATACTGATCTACATTGGCTTACTAATGTTTCGTAGCGCTTAGTCTGGTCTAGAGCCTAAAAGAAACATTTCATATAATAAAACAACAAATTTTTCTGTAAATATTCATGTAAGGAAAAAAAATCGTAAAAAGAGTTTATTTAGGGTAGCCAAGCAAAATCGGAGTGAATTACTAAAAAGTCGTATTTTTCTTCCTGACAACGTCGAACTTTCCGTTATAAATAATGCAAAAACGTAAAATTTTTTTCGGTTGATTTTATTATCCAATGACGATTTTTTTTTTCGCGTGACCGTGACTTCTTTTTTTTTATGCCGGCCAAAATGGGATACGATAAAAAATTTATTCTCCACAAAAATTTATGAAAATAAATATGCCAACGGAATATATAGGGAAGAGTGCCGAACATTGAGACGCATTTTTCATAGTCGGGGAATTTTACTTTTTTTTTGATGAATTTATTTGGCAAACTAAGGAAAAACTTTGTTTAAATGCTTTGAGCTCTATTTGTCCTCCCAAGAGTAAAGGTTACCACTAGTAATTGTGAAACAGGGTGTTAGAGTTTTTTTCTTGTTTGATGCCAGATTAAAACTTTCATAATTGTTACTGTAGCGTCCTTTCTGTCAGCTGGTGAAATTTTAATTGATTTATCCTTTCCTGAATTTCTCTGATGAATATATTTTTCACGGCTTCTTTTAGAATTGGTTCGTTGTATGGAATATAGTAAAACAAATACAAAGACATTTTCAAAACATAGTTGCAAAAATGAGATGAAAGCAGTGAAAATTATTTACACAACGTATATGTTTCCGAAATAATGCATAAACTACTTCAACGTAAATTATTATTCGCACATTTTGATGCATGACTGCTTCTCCAGTTTCATAATTCAACATTTTACACCCTGACATAGGAGTGATATTTTGGCAGCAACAAATGTGTCCTCTTTCACAGGCATAAAGCTTTTATGTTCGATAATATTTTAGGGAGAAAAAGTGGCTTAGGAGGGAAGTGTTTTCATTATTAACGTTTTGTAGGGAATACGTGACATACTTCAGTCTGTGTCTTTGCACATGTTTGTCATCATAATTTAAACTAGCGTGGCTTTAAAGGAGAAACGGACATTACGCTTCCTTCCAAAACGAAAGTGGCAGATTAAATTGCCGGAACAAAAGTGCATTTTGGAAGGAAAGCGTAGAGCCCTATCCACTAAATAAATAAAACGTCATGCACTTTGCCACTCTCAGTGAAATATGGTTGAAAATAAAAGTCTTATAACGATATAAACAGGCTTATGTGCCCATAAAAAATAAAATAAATAAATTCTAGTATTAGACAAACTGAGGATAATGTCGAGCATGAAAATAAAGAAACATAACTACGACGTATAGTTTATACGGAACCCACATATCAAATTAACACCACACCCTGTTATTAAAGTCAACTCACGAGAAACGAGAGAAAATGAGACAAGACTAGAGGAGAGCTCTCTCGTCGAGGCAAGAAATTCATTTTCGTTCGAACCTTCGAGACAAGACGAAAGAGAGCGTGTCTCGGCATCACTAGTCATATCACCAGAAGTGAAAGTACTATGCAACATCGAAGTTGCAACTTCATCTGGGAACGCCCGTCTTGACGATGACGATATGGCCTGTAACGAAAGTACTCGGACAAAAAAAAGTCAACAGTCCTAAAGCAGCAGTAACATAAAGTCTATATGTCAAAGGATTATCAGAGAAAAGTACAGTAAATTTGAAGAAAACACAACTTACCAAAAAATCTTGAGGAAAGAACCTCGCGAATGTAGAGAGCCATATCGGGGAAACAAAACAATCACTAAACACCAAGGTAGTGGAAGGCAAAAACCTAGAAACCTTATCCTGCCTTCAGCAAATAAATATATTTCTGTCTTTCTCTAACTTCTGATTCTTGAATAATATTAATTATTTGTAACTTGATGACCTAATTGATTAGTGGTTTTGTGTTTCTTACGTAACCTAAATTTAAATAATTATAATTTGTGAAAAATTTAAATAATTCTAAAGTGTTTTTATCTATTTCCACTTAATTAGCGTGGTGTTTCATTAATGAAGTGAACACGGTATGTTTTATGTATGTTTGAGTGGTGTCTTCTGATTGGTTCAATGGCTACTACACAGTTAAGTAGGAAAAAAACACAAGACTTGTTTTCCTAAGGGAAATTGGGTTTCTAAAAAACCTCTTCTCTGGCAGGCTGTTGAACAGGCAAGTCAGTTTTCCTTTTGTAATTTTTTTTCTCTTCAGATTTCTAGATTTTCTCTTAATATTTTTCGTTTTATTTCACCATCAGTGTCTACTATCACTGTTGGGTTTTTATTACCTGACATTGTATCTTATCTACCTTCAAAAGATAAATATCATATTTTAATGTTTTATTTATTGTGGAATCTCCATTTTGTGTGGCACCACATTTTTCTGAGGAGAGTCAATTCAAAGTTTTGGCAAAAAAATAGGTGTTGCTGCTTTGGTATTTAGATTTAATTGTTAGAGTGGGATTATTGGACCATTTTCTCTAAATAGAGTAGGTGTAAACCAAATTTATGTGTCCATCCCTATCAACACTTGACGGAATCCAGGCAGAAACCTATCTAGCCATTTATTGTTTGACTCCCCCATTATCTACTCAAGAAGGAGAGTGCTGAAAGGGTACAGTTTTAGAATAGAAGTCCGGGATAGGACAAAAATTAATTTAAAAAAGTTTTTATTCAAACATCTCAAGAATTTTGGCAGTTCCTTGGATTTAATTTATTTCACACTCACCTTTATCTTGTAATACCAATAGGTACCTAAAATTTATCTATTCGGGGAAAATCTAGAGATTTTTTTTTATCTTGTTCAATTTTTCCTACAATTGTTTTATTTATTTTTGCCTGTTCAGCGCGACTGCTCGAGAAGCAGCATTCTGCTCAATTATAACGAGCATCTATTTTTTATCTCTGATCTTGCTGTACTTACTTACTCTTAATTGATGCTTTTTTTTCTCCAAATTATTTAATTGTATTTCTATAAGGGAAAATTTCCAATAGTTGCTAATACCTGATTCTATTAGAAGGGAGTATCTGAACAACAATAGTTTTATATTTAATTAATTACATTTCAATTTTTCTTTGCAAGATACTCGCTTTTGAACAGAATTCAGGAATTTGATATTCCAAAATTTGGTGAACCTGATACTGTTAATTCTTTTCTGGGTACCTATTCTACAATATCACTATTTAGAGTCTGGATCAGCTGGAGTGACGTCACCCCAGCATTCTATCCTCTTCCTCGATACAGGAAAGAACACGAAGAGCTCCGGTTCACGGAAGTGAAACGCGAACATCAATTGAAGAGCTCCGGATTTGGAAAAGGTACAAAACGTATCAGTGTCACCAGAACAACCACACTGTTAACTTTCAAATTTTAAAAAGTAAGTTGTTACTTACATTGTTAATATTTACTAAATAAAATTATTGTTTGTTGGAATTTGAGTGCACATAAAGGGGCAACACGTTTTATTTATTTTTTTTTATTCCACGGCCCTTTAGGTTCTCTTGCTCAAAATCACAAATAATTAAATTTATTTGTAACAAACATTTCATTACTTAGCCATTAAAATACACGCTCCGAACCTTTTTTATCATAGAATTTATTAATTTCTGATTTCAAATCACAATTTCGCAATGCGTACTCGTAGCTAATAAAGAATCAATTACTTTTTTGCTGTCCCACTTCTTAGGATAAAAGCTTTTTCCCATAAATGACGTAAATTTAAGTTACCGAGGCGAGCGCAAAGTGGCGGCGTATCGTTTAGCTGAGATTCGTGAAAATGTTGAAAACGTATTTAAGCTTTTAAATTACATAGTAAAACTTAGAAAGCTCAACTATTTATCTTTATTACTCTATTGGTATCGACTTTATAAAAATGTTTAGCCTCCAGTGCTAGACAAGCTGCCAAAATCTAATTTAACATTGAATGCATCTTCAACCATTGAGCTTTACCAATAACAATGAGATAAATCTTTTTAGCCAGCTTCGTCAGCTCATCTTGTCCACTCCTGTACAAAATCCTTTCTCAGATTTTACCTGTCTCTTCTATCGTGAGCAACCAGTAGTGCTAAACATCTGTATTTCTATCTCTATTCAAATCCCCTCTAATAATTTTATTAAGAGAGAAGATGAAAAATGCAATGCAAATGCAATCCACCTGTTATCTCTCATCCATGCCCTGCCCAGTTCCAGTATATTGTCTTATTTCGCGGTGTGGAATTTTATTTGGCTTCGTGTTCTTTAACAGCCCCTTTTTCTCAAGTTTTGGAGAGTATTTTCAATGTTGATATTGGGTCAATTATTATTTGGCATTGCTTGTTAGGATTATAGAAAAATAAGACAGTATCCAGGAGGATTATGGCTTATTCTGCCTTACTCTCGTAATTCTAGAATTATTTTAATATATGCTATCTAACTCACTAAGCGCTAAACTTACATTGTTCTATCACTATTAAAATAAATATTCTCTCTAAATCAATTAGGCATAATCAAGCATTCCAATTAAAAAGCGTGACATCCTCTCCTACTGTGCATTCCGACTATTTTGAAGCAGATGGAATCATACGATTCTATAAGTACGATTTACTGCATTTTTCTTATATATTTAGGGTTGCATTTTCTCCGAGCACGTACAATATTCGGGCGTACATTTTCTTTTTCGTTCTTCAGGTCGGCATTGCTATTCAGAGCAGCAACGTTTACTTTATACACTTCATCACAATAATTTGGACATATATACAGATAGAAGCTACGATGTTACGTATAAAGTTATTATAGGATTTTTTACTTACTGGCTCTCATGTAGTGTATCTACTTTAAGGATTAAGCACAAATGTAGCTATTGTTGCTATTCAAAGTTTATTCCAGGAATGAAATAAATATTTCACTCGAGTGGTCCTTTGACGTTATACAAAAAAGGCCTGTTTCGGGAAATATCATTTAAACGTGGGCTCATTTTAATTGACATAAATATAGTCAGAGATTTGATTGCCAACAAGCTCATTGAATCAAATTGCTTTCAGTTTTCAGTTGCTTTCATGAATTGAACATTATTAAGCTTTTTCCATGTAAAATGGTTGTGATTTAATCACTTCATTAATGTGCACGCGCGCCATTTCGGCCATAACTTCTATATCATTTTATCATGCGTTCGTGGAAAAAGATTAATGTTGCTTTTTCTGTGGTGTCTCGGTGAAGAGAAAAAGCATTTATCTATCGATGTTAGGAAAACTATAAAAACTTTATGTGGTTCTTTACCGCTAGTACTGCTAAGAGTCAAATATGTGATTTTATTAAGATACCTCCGACTACAGTGAAAAGGATCGCGTCAAATCCCATCAAATTAGGAAAAAATAAAGGCAGAAGGATCAACATTTTAAATACGAGGCCAGAAAGCGGTTGGGTTAGGTCCCAAATTCCTTATAACTTTCTGCAAAGAATATTAAATAAAGACTTTTGCGTAGACTACCATGAGAATAAAACGGTAACTTTCTGGAGAATGATTCAAGAATCAATTGGCTTTTACGAGACATTCCTCAGAATAGAGTGATAGTATATATTCTGAAAAATGCTGTAAAAAAGTGATTTTCTAGAAGTTTAAAGTCATATTTATTATAAACCATTACTTGATGAAAGAAAATTTTCACTACAGCTATGGAAAATTCATAAACCATTTTGTTATATTATGACAGATACAGTAAGCAAAAGTTAACTTACCCTAGATGAAACTATTTCTGCACCCTGTATAACCGCGTCAGTCACTGTTGAACACAAATCCGTATAGATTTCTTCTAGTTCCTGAAATACAAAAGTTACATTAATGTGCCATTCATAAAAATAATTTAAATTCAAAGTAAAATAAAACTCACTATTGGAAATTAAACTACCCCAAATATAAATTCACTTCATGATCCTACGAGATACCTATAAAAACTCGATTCTCCATGAACTAACATATATTATCATTCACAATATTTCTTGACTCTTGGCGCTTTACCTACGAGTGATCCAATCAATTGAAAAGTGTTTTCCAATTGACTGAAAGGGTCGTTGTCAATGGAATTTCTGTATCTAAAGCCATAAATGTTACCTTGGGCACTCAACCGAGAAATATTTTATTGATGTCTGTGCACTTCCAAAGCTCCCGAGAAGGGATATCCAGGTTTTGTGGAAGTGGATACTGGAAAAGAGTAGATAATATTTTTCGGCAGTAGTTTATTCCTGAAGGTTTTTTAACAGCTCTAACACACTTGATTTTTGATATTTATTATATGAAAACCAGAAAAAAAAAACACATTTTTCCGACGGTAAAGTAAATATGTTAAAGATTAAATCTTGTTTCCGGTCATTGAATATTCGATGGGTCGCATTACTCGCATTTGATAGGGACCTCATTTGAAGGAAATATATCCTCGAGTAGCAATTTATCGACGATTTCCGATGTTATTTCCAAAAAGGAATTTTTGCATTCGAGCATGCAAACCGTAATAAAATATATAATAGGGCCAAAGCCGGCTGATAGTTGAATTTGCTTCTAGGCTCGTTACAGTTTACATTTCTGTATACCTATAAGGGATAGGAATTTTACAGAAATGATATTTGAGTTGAATCCGAGAAATAATTTGCCACTGAGAGGCTTATTTGAGTTCCATCACATTTCTGAGACCTCATTAAATTTGTGTAGCGGCATTCTATGCAAAGGTGAACTTCAAAAATTAGGCAACGTTATAAAGCAGATCTAAATGAGATCCGTTTCTGCAAAATAATGCGTTATTTGTTTTGACCAAAATATAATATTAGCTGCTTTATTGGCAAACACAAAAGCTTTGGGAACGTTGGAGAGTGTAGTGAACAACTTCAATCTGACTACTTTACATATAAACAGTACAAATACCATACAAAGATCTATAAGCCGTCTATTACCAGATTAAATTTTGTAGCAAGAGACAGGCTGATAATGTTTTTCTGGAAATTTTCCCGACAAATAATAAATAAGCATGAAAAGAATAAATGTGAAAGCGAACAGATTGACACACAACTTCAGAAAAACTGTAAAATCACATAGGACACAGGTCATCGCCAGTTGATAGTAACCAAAACGATGATTCCACGAGGTTCTGTGTGGATTAAAGAAAGCTGAATGATGTATTGAAGAAAGACAGCGACTCATTACTCGCAATTTCGACTTCACCGGCCTTATTATTGAACTTAAAGTCTAACCTCACTGAAACAGAATCTGACCGATTCATATTTTTTTTTCGATAAATCTAAATCCAAAATTCCCATAAGGCTATAATAACAATATCAAACAACATTAGCAAAATTCAATTATTTATTCAAAAGCTTACTTCGATTCGGCTTTATTTCAATTCGAAATTGGATATTGCGCTAAGCGCATACAACTTTTTAAATGCCTAAATGTAAAATGGGACAGATGACAAATTCAATTGCCTCTGTTTGTTCAGGCGCAGGATACAGGTGCAATGTCATCAAGATTTGACATCGAAACGTAGATAAATAATAAAAAAATGTCCTGCTCGATTGGCATAAAAATTGATTTTTAAATAAAACAAAGTTTTGCTAGAGGATGTAGCTAAATTACCTATATTTCATAGCTCATGTCTTATGTATTTTTATTGCTTTCTCGGTTTTGTTATGAGGAGGTCAAGGCGAGAACTCGAGTTTCCTCGAATTTCATGCAATGGTTTGTTTTTGTTAGCATGTTTTCGACTACGGCGGGCTTCTCAATCTGCCCCAGGCGGCAGTTGGACTTGTGCAATTCTGGTCGTTTCTTTGTTCCTATGTTGTATATTTATTGCCACAGGTCCAAGGTATGCGGCAAATTCTGGATATATATTTAGCAGCCACTAACATGGTTCAAAATTGTTTTGTGAAATCATCATATTGGTGATACTCACATGCAAGTCTGACGCAAGAAATGCGAAGTTTAGAAGAAAAGAGAAAGAAGAAACGAGGAAATAATGTAACAGGCCAAAATTGCACAACTAATTCTTACCTACTTTCAGTTTTCTATTAAAAATTCTCTTAAATTTGTCAACATTTTCTCTCTATAAAATTTCAACAACAATCTCAACGGTTGTAGATCCTGTAAATCTTCTTCTATTCTATTTCCATTTGTCACTAGTTCCTGTGCTGTAATGATTTTTTCTCGATTTTAATCCATATTTTAATTCAATTTCAAAATCAAAACAAATCAATATTTTGATTCCAATTTGAAATTCCATCATCTGATTTTCATAAACAAATAAATATTCATTTGTCAAAAATATTTCGTTTGGGGTTATGTTCCCAGATCAAATCCGTTTTCAAGTGTATGTACAGAGCTGCTCCGTTCGTACTTACTCTGTTCGGTTATTGAGTTATTAAACTCGGTGCAAGTTCTAGTGAAGCCCGGGTCAATTTTTTTTTTTTTTTTTTTTTTTTTTTTTTTTTTTTTGACTTTGACTTTGACTAAGCAGTCATTCAGCCAGTTACTAAAGAGATATATATATATATATATATATATTATTAAAAATAAATACTAAACTAAACTAACCACACATAAGGACAGGGACACTCACTTCACGCCCAAAGCCCGGGTCAATCATCGGTTCGATAGTCTTAGAGATATTTTCTGCGCTATCCTTGCTTTCGGTTTTTTGACTTTTGAAGTGTGATTAATTCGGTCAACTGGCTGTCGATTAGTAATGTTTTTAGTATCGTCGATTTATTTTTAAGCCATCTAATTTTGCAAACGGATCACTTACTCTATGTTGTATTCTTCAAGTTATGATTGTTTTATGGGATAATTATTTGTTGTTAATATCATTATTCGTCAGTCGTTGTAATTTTTCTCGGATTATATTGTTGTGTGCAATTTTTGGTAAGTGAGAATTCTATCGATTAATTTTTGACGTTTGTCGTTATCCTGAATCATCTCTGAATTTCTAGCTGTAGCTTAACTAATTGATTTTATGTCTTGCACATTTCTTTTCACGTTTGACTGTTTGGAAGAAAAGGTCCTCCTGAAGAATTATTTTTTTTTTCTTCACCTTAAAAAGGGATTTTGGACCTGGTTTTCTTCTTCATTGATTTGATGGCACACTGAGTTACCTTGTGTTGTATTTTACTTTCGTAAAGTGCCATAATTTTCGCCGATGTTATCGGATTTAAAAAACAGCCATTTCGGTAAGTTGCTGCACACGTTTTTTTTTTTCACATTAGATTCTGACTTTTTCAATTTAATCATTAGTTAAAAGCTGCCCTAAAGAGTAGAGTATCATCTCACTCACTCCAGGATATCCAATCCAGACCTCGATCCAGATTTCTAGAGGTTTTCGAGGCAAACAAACCCTATTTCCAACAGGTAAAAACATAACCTTATTAACTTCAATTTTTGCAAACTCGAGGCACATTTTCTTTAATTATTATCAAAGCTTTATTATGATTTCATCTAATTAAATTAATCAATACATTATTGCTCAATTTTTCTATTAAAATAATTTTCAAGAGCTATAGTTTTTTTTATCAAGTAAATTGAGTTACAATGTAGTTCCATTTTCTAAATCAATATATTCATGAAGTGCTCCGCTATGGTTCAATTACAAATACAGTGTGTTATAATAGTTTTTCTCTTAGGGTTTTCTTTTATTACCGAGTTTTTACTCACGGTTACAACAATACACCTTCAATTGTAACCCAAAATTGAACTAAAAGGCTATCAGACACCAGCCTAAGTAGTTGGACGGTTACACAAGTCTTGTGGACGGTAAATTTGGAACCGTAAGATTGGTTGGATCAACTTAACCACAACCAGTTGCCAGGACTAGTCTGGTTGATTGTATCTGCTATCACCTGGAACATTTTGATATCGTACTAGTCTTAGTTAACCTATATATATTATTATTGTTTATTTACATTCTGTCCCTATTTGTACACCAAAGTGATCACTACGGTATTTCAGGGGGTAATTCAGTGCTTGTCCCAACGTGGCAAATGAATTATTAATATAGGTAACTTAACTAGACATTACCTGAATAATTTATGTCAACTTACTGGTAGTTCTGATTACGTAAGTGTAAGATAATCGTTCCGATAACTAATTCTCTGTTTATTGTTTTTTTTATTTTTTTTTTTTTAGATTTTCAACCCTTACATTTCATGTATACATTTTTTATTACTCAGTTGGTTATTGAGTTACAATAACCCATTAGATTTTTACATATAATTCAATTGTTTATAACTATTGCTATTATTCTAATAGTAGCCGTACTATATTTCTTGGTTAAGGCTTCATGACAAGGTTATTTTATTAATTGAATTAATGACAATCCAGTGATTGTACCTTTTATTAAATAGTAAATAGTTTTCTCACTTCGATATAATTGCTCATTTACTTGATTATTATTATTATTATTATTATTATTATTATTATTTTTTTTATGTTCAATGCCCAAATCGTTACATTGTGGACGGTAGCATTTGGTAAATAAACTTACTATAGCACTAGATTTGACCTGACTTTTATTTAGTTTCATGCGCACAGCCTAGTTTTAACTTTTCTAAAATATTTTTCTTTTTCTTTATTATTGTTTGAAATGTAAGGACCTGGAGCCAGATAACATCCTGGAGATTCCGACTCATTTGTCCAGAGTCGGTGGCGCCCAAAACTAAAACCCACCCCTACTCTCCGAATTGTTTAGTTCTGAGCTAGGGCATAATTTGCACGCACTTCGACCTTCAGTCCTACAATCTCAAGTTCCTTTTTAAATTTCATTTTGTTTTTTATTTTTAATTTATTTTTATTTATTTATTTTTTTTATTTTATTTTTTTTTTTCTTCTAAACTTTTTAATCAGCGAAAAAGCGTGACAATAATTGAAGAATATAACATTTGTGACGCGATTCATACCACCGAGAGGGATCTGATACCAACGACAGGAATCTGACATTTGGGTTTCCAAATTGTAGTCCGTTCACGAAGTGTGTACTGCACGTACTCTGTTTGGTTGCTGAACTCAGTACCAGATTTAGTTCCGCATCCGGTCCCATAAACCACCGGGTTGCTCTCTATTTTATAGTGACTCTTACGTCATGTCACACAATGATTTGTGTGCCAGCTGACGGCAGAAATGTCGTTCATTTTTGTCAATTGGCTTTCGATTAGTAATGTTTTTGAGATCATCGATTCCTAGTAAGCGCTTGCGTTTTACGACACGGATTGCTTACCCAATGTCGTATTCTTCAAATTATGATTGTTCTAGAAGTTAATTACTTGTTGTTGTTATGTTATCATTAGTCGTCAGCTGTTGCAATTTTTGTCTGACTATATTGCTGTGTACAATTTTTGGTACTTGCAATTTTCCCCGATTTCTTCTTGACATTTTGTCGTTACTTTGCCTAATCTCTTTTCTTCAAATCTAGGACAGCCAATTAATTCCTTGTAGTAGACCTTTCTTTTCACGTTTGGTGGTTCCGAGAAAAAGGTCTTTCTGAAGAAGTTATTTTTGTCATCGCCTTTGAGCGATTTTGACCTTATATTCTCAATTATTGAATTTATGATACATTGAGTTGCCTTACGTTGCGTTACGTTTTCGTAAGTGTCATAATTTCGCCGATGATTTCGGATTTTATTTTTACAACCATCAATTCCGTAAGTTTTGCTTTGCATGTTTTTCCCACAAGGATTATTTCCAACATTTCCTATTTTGATCTTCAGTGAAAAGTTGCCCTAAAGAGTATAATGAAGACCACCTCACTCTAGGAACTCGAATCCAGACCTCGATCCAGACTAGGCCAGAGTATTTTCGAGGCAAATAAAACCTTATTCCAACAGGTGAGACATAACCTAATAACGACAGATTTTTTTTGTTAACCACTTTTTCTTTCCTTTCAAATCTATCTAATTCTGCTTTTTATACACAAACTATTTAAATATTTTTCAAGAGCTATAGTTTTACCTAGTAAATTAACTATCAATGATTGATTAAGTTACATTCATTTTCTTGTGGTTCATTTCAAAGTGCCTGGCCCTGGCTAAGGTTAAGTTACAAATGCAGAGTGCTATAACAGTTTTTCTTTAGGGTTTTTGCTTACGGCCACAAATTTAACTATACGGTCAGCCCTTTTTAACTGAAGGCTACACGTTTGAGTGTGTGTATGGCAACTTCCATCGGAGCCTGCACAGTTGTGATTACTATTACTATTAGAGCCTACACATTTTGTTTGGATGTGAGGCTGTCACGTCCCTCAAGGGTATCCTCGCGGAGCGATTCTTTGGGAGATGGATGGAAGCACATGGCATGAAACAGGCTAAGGCTCATATTGATGTGCCCTCTGCCTGTCTCACCAAACAACTACTGCGCTTGAACAGACGCAAGATACGGCTAGTGACTGGTCTCCTAACCGGACACTGGCACCTAAGACGCCATTTACACAACATGGTGCTGGTGCATGGAAGAGGAAGAAACGGCTGACCACGTCATTGGTGAGTGCCCAGCACTCACGCGCGCGAGGTTCAAACACCTGGGCATGTCGTATTGCTTGCCTGATGACGTCAAAGGGATGAAGCCAGGGTGCTTGATTGGCTTTTCTAAGGAAATAGGCCTCTGGTAGAACTCAGTGGGGCACGACGAGTCCACCACAGGAGACCTATGTGCACTACGGTCACGGCCGCCCACTGTTTCATTCATTCATTTATTCATACCTTTGTTTTGCTACTGTTGAACCTTACGACTGGTTTGACCATACTAGCTACAACCTGTAACCAGGACCAACCAGGTTAATTGAACCTGTTGACATCACTTGGAAAATATTGGTATCGTACTAGCTTTAGTTTAAGAACCCATTGTTGTCATTTTAACTTTAATGTCATATATTTTGTCCCTATTTTGTGCGCCAAAGTGATCACCGCGGTACGTAAGGGTGTAAATGGGCCACTTTCACGTGCCGGGAATATGGCAAATTATGATATTTTTTGACGCAGATACATCAATGCAACCGAGAATGAATAATATTTTGCAAGATCTTAGTCAGATTATTAAATAAATTAATAAATAAAAACTAAAAATGTAAACGAAAAATCACGTGATTGAAAACGCTCTCTGATTGGCTAAAGCCGATTTTGACGTTTTTGTTGCCACATGTAGAAATGCGAAATTTAAATGAAATTTGGCATCCTCGCATTTTTGTTGGAAAAAAAGTATACAGATAGTATTAGAATGACTAAAAGAATAATTTAAATATGTTTTTGAAAAATGTGAAAGTGGCCCATTCAGTAGGTAGGTACTTATACCAAGTGACAAGTAAAACAACTATTAGGTACATTCATTTAAGCTAGACGTAACCTGTTTCATGTGGATGATTAATTTTGTCTATTTAGCTTTGGTCACATCATTGTACTGAGGTTTGTGACTGGTATCCGTTCCAATAATTATTTTATTTTTCTATTATTTCTATATTCTGTCTTCAACTTCTGGTTAACTCATTTGCGTTACCATAACATTTTGTATTTTGAATTTTCAAATTTAAATTTATTTTGGATATTGATTCATATATTTTTCTTTTTATTATTTTAAAAAAAGCTTAACTCTAATCCTAATTTGCAAGATATTGGCAAAGGTTATATGTCCGCACAACTACATCCAGATTCTCCTCCTGCTGCACGATAATATGAATTCATCCGTCCAAAGCAACGATGGACAAGGAGAGGCTTTTCAAATACCTACAGGCGTTAAACAGGGCTGTATTTTTGCACCCACCTTATTTTCTCTATTTATAGGATCCATACTTCACCTTGTCACCAGGAGTGGAAATTCTGTACAGATTTGATGGCGGCTTATTCAACCTTAACAGATTACCAGCCACGAGAAAAGTATCGACGACATCGATAATTGAACTTCAATTTACGGAGGATAACGTCCTGATGGCCAATAGAGAGGAAGATCTTCAGGCAGGTATCAATGCATTCAACCAGGTATATAGAAGAATCGGCCTGGAGGTCAACTTTAACAAGATGGTAATTCTGCACCAACCCGCACTGGGCACTTATCCCCAAGCCCCAAATACATGACCATTTTTTGCAGAACGTAGAACACTACCCATACCTTGGGAGCCATCTGTCAGCTAATGCAACCATTGACGCTGAAATCCAACAGTGTGCTAGCGTGGCGTTAGGGCGACTTCTAGAGAAAGTCTTTAAAAATCACGACATCAGCGCTGAGACCAAACTTTACGTATACAAGTTATAATACCAACACTTACATATGACTGCGAAACATGGACCACCTAAAGGTATTTTAGAGGAGGACAAAACAACTAACATGGAAGCCCTCATCATTAAGCACCAACTTGGCTGGACAGGTCACCCGGTCTTCCACGACAGATTCTCTATAGTCAATTGAAAGAGGGAAAACGAAATCAGGAAGGTCAACAAAAAGGCTACAAGGATGTTCTTAGGAAGAATATGGTGGAGTACTGCATCGATACCAGCAACTGGGAGACAACGGAAAATGATAGGCCGTAGTCCTCGACAAACAACAAACTTTCGAAGAACAGCGACGTAGACACGAGACCGAAAATAGCGACCGCAGGAAGGAGCGAGAGGATCAAGGAAGAGACAATGCTGCCAGAAGCTGGGTGTGCCAAGACTGTGGCAGAGTGTGCAACTTCAGAATTGGTGTAAATAGCCATCAGAAAACGCACGCGAATAGAATAGAAGATAATCATTCTCGGTATCGAAAGATAGCATAATATGATGATTGTATATTCTCACCTGTAATAATGACGGTAATGTTGTATTTCCAAACTCCTCCATCATACCATTAGTTGCATGCAATTGCTGTACGTAGGCGTTGTGCGCATTAAAATACGCACTCAAGCTCTCAGTCGTTGGATTGGCCAAGTATGACAGATAAGCATTCTTGTATTCCTGTCTTGTCTGTAACAAAGGTTTGCATAAGTATAAATAAGCTTGATGACAAACAAATTCGGATATTGTAGTTCTCTATAACAAACATTAAAAATAACACAATTATAAACGCCTCATTCACTTTCTACAAGCAATTTCATAGCGAATGCCTAAAAAGGAGTCAATCCAATTTGAGTCTTTTCCGAATTTCTGTATTTTCCGTTTCATCTTTTCATGTGCTGTTCCTATGTGATTCTGAGCGCCTTTTTATCCTTGTTTTTTTTTATCATTTTTCAATAAAAAAATTGAATAAAATCTTCAATAAATCATATTACACTAGATTCAAATAATGTTTTTGTCGATAATATTGATGCCTTTGTGGCGCAAATGGGAGCGTCTCGTCAAGACAAAAAAAATTTGCTGAAGAATTATTTATGGTACAAACAAGAAAAATTGCCTCGGTGAAAAAAAGCGACAAAAGAAGATACTCTAAGCGTCTGGGATCACGCAAAATGAAAAGTTTACTTATCGTCATCTTATCCTAAATTTGCGACGCGAGACGACACAGTCGAAGAAAAAACCTAATAAGGCAAAAGAGACAAGGTTAGTGTTCTCCCTTTTTTGCTTGAATCAATCAAAAAGGCACTTAATGCAAGAATCAAACTTTTGGAACCAGTTATCTAGAATTAATTACCATACTTGTAAGAAAAACATATTTTCGTCGTGAAAACGAATACCGCTTGCTCACTTAAAACTAACGAGCTTTCAAAACAAAGTTTCGGGACTCATAGAAAAAAACATAAATTCATTTGAAATCCATTAGTTCGTTTGAGGTTTTCTTTTTTACTTTAAGTACCCAATTTTATGTTCACGATACTCCGCAAACCAGACAAATGCATTTACGAAGTTTTTGTTTGCTCAACGGCAATTCTAACACATTATCCATGTAGACCAGACTATACCCAGAAACTCAATAAAGTTTCCCTTACCGAAAAACGAAAAAAAAAGTTAAACAGAGATTCGCTATATCAGAACAGCTTGCTAAAAGTTTGCGGAAAATTAAATTATAGAATCTCTTCCTTTTTGCAGTCCGATGGTTTTTCATTTAATGACTTTATTATAAGTACGTGGGAAATAGAAGTAACATTTTTGTTTTTGGATACTTATCAAGTATTTGGAGGTAAATAAAAGTATGGTAACGTCATACCAATGAAAAGTCTCATTTATGATGGCCTTTTTGCCAATCACAATGTAGTAACCAAGAAATATGAACGCTTCTTGAGCATGCTTTATACAGAAACTGAGACATTTAAACTTTTTGAGGGTTGAAATGTATCTTCTTGAATGAACATTTTTTCTGCTTACCTTAGCTAACTTTTCCTCCGTCTTGGCTATTATAGTCTCGTAACTCTCTCTGTGCGTAAACACCTTTCTGGATTGCATTTTCCTATAAAATGATCTTTCCAACATCGGTCGAGATACTTGGCGTCCTAAGATGGAGGCTATATCGCCTAATGCCTGAAAGAACAATAAGATATATATTTTAAAATTCCTTCAAACTGAGCTTCATTGTTTACACTGTTTTCCTTTATAGCTAAAATTTGTTATAATATTATTGATTTCCCTGCTCTATAGATATAACATGAAAGCACATTAGGAATACAGTTTGACAAATGATTCCATACTTTACCATTAGGTTATCAATCAATAAAACCAGCTATATAATAAACCTTATTTAGATTTCGAACAAAAATTTATATATACCCAATTTCTCTATTATTATAGGTGTTATAAAAAGACCTAGGAAAAATTTATTAAAGCTAGTTTTAAGCTACAGGATGATCATTAAAATTTTATATGCGGGTTTAACCATTTTAATGATTTTTTTAATTTCAACGTTTACGATGCACATTTCATTGCCTACAACGACTAACCATTTTCCGATTCTGGTTAATAAATAGTATCATTAACACCAACACACACAATATTTATTGTCTCATAAAAGAGGAGCTTTTTCGAATGTTTTTCACGCTTGCCGCAGTAATCGCTGCATTCACTATTTCTGCTAATAAAACCATAGTATCGGTAATTAAATTTCAAATAATTACTTGAAATAAAATATTTTGTTTTTTCTCTCCTTAAGACATGGAGATTAACTGTATATTCTAGCATTGCAAACTAGCAAACTTTCACTTGGGTTAACTTACTCAACTCAATAATGTCAGAAGGTAGGTATCATATTTCAAGCCAACAAGTTCCTTTTCTGTAGTTTGGACCTTATGTTTTTTTTTTACTATATTGAGCCTAAGATGTTTGCCATTCCTCACTGGGATTCTGTGAGACCCAGACAGTAGTCTTAGAATTCTTAGTAGTTATTCTTTCCAAAAAGTTTGTGGCATCGAAGCTCCCCTACTCTGCTTCAAAATTCACTTTTTTTTATTGAGCAGCGTGACATTAAATTATAATCTTCCGGAAGTCTCGGAGATGTGATATTTTGTTTGTTACTTGATATCCAAGGATTTTTTTCTACAACAACTTTTATTTCTAGTCAAGGTCTCTTTTTTTCATTTCAGGTAACTTTCCTATGTTTTTTTAGAGCATTTTCCAAACCATCACTTTTACATTTCTCGTACTTTCTGACGATGAAGATAAAGCACACATTGATTTTTCAAACACATTACAGTTTTCCAGTTAACGTCGGAAACTTTCAATACGATGTTTTTTTTTTTAAGCTAAACCGTAAAATTTTTATAAATTCAGGCAAATTTACGCACTAAAATTTGGGCTGGCACTTATCTTGAACCTAAAATGTAACGTGAGTATCATGTAGATTCAACCCTCACCTGAGAATCGATTTCAACTTCCTGAAGCAGAGCCTCCCAGGTATGAAATAATGAGCTGGGGCACGCTGGTCTGAAAAAAAAAATTAGGTTATCATGCGTTAGAATTTTTTCCGAACGTTTAACAAATATTTTTTTTTAAAAGGTGTATGATAGAGCTAATAAAACTCGCATTTGATCTGCATAGCCGTGGCATAGGAATTTTTAATTGAAGGTATATTGTTTGTGGATTGAATACATGCCATAAAATATAGGAGTCAGTAAAAAGGCAATTTGTCGGTCGTTTATTCAGATTTTAGCCGATGAGTGGCGTCATTCATTGGAAATGCACACATGTATGAAATGTATTATATATATATATATATTTTTTTAAGATGGAACTACATTTCCTGTCATACTTTTTATCGAAGGTATCAGATACTAAAGCCAGCTTTGTATAAAACTACAAATTACTTTGATTTCAATCCAAACGCAACAAGGCGGCTTTTGAGCCATTAAAAACACGAGGAAAAAGGGCAATTGTGGAGACACGATCGTCGAACAGATTTATTATTGACATCAAAGTTTGGAAAAACACAAACCGTGGATCCAAACACACTGCTAACAACTCAGTTGATGAGTTAGCATGGGTCTGGTCCCGGCCAGATTACATAACACATGTGGTTTTGATCGCCAAAACAATGGACAAAACCGAATTCTTAATCACTGTCTACCATTTTCTAGCTTATTAGCTCTCACCAGTGCAATATAAGCGGAAGCACACCAACTCAATGTTTGGAGCTTCGTTCAAAGGACCCCGCACATTTCTTATGGAAAAGTGATCTATGTGGAATTTTGCTGAATTTTTGATAGTGTGTATAGGAAGTTGTCCTTAACAAAAGTTATCATTGCGCCAATGTTTAATACCGAACAGTTTTTAAGATATCAACTAAAAACTTTTTTAATGTAATACTCTTCAGCATGTCTAGTGATGCCGCGAGACTCGAGTCTGGTCTCGTCTCGTCTCGTCTCGACTTTTCGAGACGAGACTGGCTTTTGGCCTCGTCTCGTGAAGTCTCGACGAGACGAGACCATACTCGGCGAGAGTCTCGTGTAGTCTCGAGTCTCGAGATTACACTTAAAATTTTTCTTTCGTAGCTTTATTATTAGACTATTCTGGGCTATTTGAATATGAAATCAGTAAATTAAATATCAGGGTTACTCTTTACTGTGATTTTTCACTGTGGCAGTTTGGACTTCTGTTGTAATATAAAAACAAAAACCATAAATACAGGGTGTCCGAAAAATAGCGTAAAAACTATCGACGTAGTAGAGGACCCTTTGAGAAACCCTAGAAAAATAATTAAACTAAAAAAATCCTTGTCCAGCATTATTCTTGGTAATATGAAGAAGTAGATGTGAAAATTCACCTTCGAATTCTTCAGGTAGTTACATGGGTATTTAATTTAATTCTCCTCTGACATATTGTCAACGGGATATTTTCAGTGTTGCCAAATTTAATAAATATTAAAATGCAAATAACTTTCTTAAGAATGCCACTAGATTTTTTAAAATATTTTTCTGGGGTTCCTTGTAGAGAAGAGTTTTTACGCTATTTTTGGATACCCTGTATAACTCGAGACCAGACGAGACCACTCAAGACGGACGAGACTTTGGTACTCGAGACCAAGACTAAATCACGGTCTCGTCTCGGGATGTCGAGACGAGACGAGACGAGACCAACCCCAAGTTTCGTCTAGTCTCGTCTCGCGGCACCACTAAGCATGTCGTCACCAGTATGCCCACAGCAACAAAAATTATTACTATTCTTTCCACTTTTGACTTTGACTATACTCTTCTCCTTTTAACATTTAGAAATAAAAAAAGATAGTGATAGTAATTAGTGACAAATACGTAGATAAACAACAAGGTTGTTCAAAAGAAGAAGGTTGCCAGATAACTTTTATGACGTCATCTGTATGCCTAAAGATAATGCAATTCTCCATAAGGCACCCCAGATGCGTCATCAAATTACCTACTTATTACCAGGCAACCTATTGACTTTAGGAACCTTGGGTAAACAAGTGTATTATCGGTGAACAACACGGGCGCGTTCTTTTATTCAGCAATGGATCCATCTGCTGCCAGCATTATGAGACAGACATTTCAATTTTCTATGAGCTAGACAAAGAAATGTTGATTACCGATGGATCCACCGCTGAATAAAAGAAAGCGCCCACACCTAGCTCCTGCCGCAATCGTCAACCTCATTTCATATCAGTCATAAAGCGATTTCATTTGCACCTGTTGTTGTATTTTGAGCATACTGGTGACGTCATACTGAAGAGTATTACATTAACAAAGTTTTTAATTGATATCTTAAAAACTTTTCGGTATTAAACATTAGCGCAATGATAACTTTTGTTAAGGACGACTCCCTCTACACAATATCAAAAATTCAGCAAAATTCCACATAGATCATTTTTCCATAAGAAATGTGCGGGGTCCTTTCACACACTGACGATATTATTTTGATTCCGAAAAGGATTTTTTTCCCGCTATTATGAAATAACTTCGATTGTTGGGTACTATTAAGATGTCTGAAGAATCGCATTGAATCACCTTACATCACTTCAACCATTGTAAGAAGTAAATATTATACCACTCTCATTTGATTTATTCAATTAACAAATTTGAGAAAAGTTTTAAGACGTCGTAACTCATACAATAAGGCACACGTATCTCTAATATAAAATCTCGAAAGAATCTCGGTTTAAACTTTCGAGAGATATAACTAACTCGAGGCGTGGAACGAATATTCCCTCTGCGAAAAGTTGTCATAATACGGACTTTTAAAACTTTTAGTGTTGGCTTCAACTTTTTATCAAGTTTGAGTGTGGTTCACAATTGCAAGCATAGAAAACTCAGGTTTTTGAAATAGTTTTCAGAAATGAAACGGACTAGAAAGTTTTAATTGCTAAAATATAGACTCTAGATTTGAATGAGTGAATGTAAGATAATGAAGTGGAAATCGAGCAACTTGGAAACTTTCGACAGTTTTGAATTGAAGACGTCATTTTCTATTTCTCAATGCATAACCTCAAACATTACTCACTTAGCAAAATATACATATATAAATCTCCTTAGGCTTGTGTTAATTAATTTTATAGTCCTGACCGCTATTCCCTTGACTACGAAGTTCCAACTAACTGTAAAACAAACATCAATAGTAAACATGAAACATAAAATATCTTAGTAAATAGTTTACGTCCAGTAAGTGTCGCTGAGAAATTACAAACTGTTCCAAGTTTGGAAAATGCTTACGATGATTTATTTTAATCACCACAATGAGCAAATCGCAAGCAAAAGATTTATTGCTGATACATAGAATTGTCACTTGAAAAAGCTTGTTAAAAAAAAAAGTTCGCTGCTGTGATAAATACGAAGTTCAAAAAAACAGCTGTAAAATTGTCTCTTTTCTGGGACCGTTTGGTACACTCCCGATTGCCGAAGCTTTTATTTTCCTTTTTGGGGACAGCAAAGCATTTTATAGTCACAGAAATGTTACTTAATTGCCACACAATTACATTAAAGCTTGAACAAACTTGGAACAAGAAACATTTTATGAAAGAACGCTGTTACCACCGTTTAACAAATTTAGAATAGCGATCTCGGCTGTTACAGAAAATAACCAGTTCGTAGAGCATTCATTAAATAAATAAATGAAATTTTTTTGCACATGTTCTTCAGTTCTTCTTGCAAGGGAGAAGCAAAGAGAAATGAAATATCATCATACGCTCTTGCCACTCAAATTTGTGAGTATTTTCAATTTATTTGACCTGCGTATCAAAATTTACGGTACCTCGCATCTTTTTTCTGTGACTTCAAACATCAAAATAGGACCAACTTTAACCAATTTTATGGTTTTGGAACATGATGACTTAAATTAAGCCCATTAAAATGTTCGGAAAAATTAAGTCATTACCTATTCTTTTACAAAATATCATTAATTTGCATGTATACGATTCCAGATTTTTATGAATTGACTTGTGGCCAGTTTAATTACGCCAATGGCCGACGGAAATACTAAATTATGCAAAAATTTACATTGTATGTAATATAAATGAAATTTTTTGAAAAAGAAGGAAATAGTCCAATATAGAGTCACGCAAAATTCAAATCATTTAAAAATACCTACACGGTAAGCTGTAATTTATCGAGTCAGCATTTTGTGTATAGCGATTTCATTACGTTTGAGCTATTATAGACGTTAGCTTCAATTCGTTTATATACAGGGTTGTCGTTATGTATGGAAACGGCCCATTATTTCAGAACGGCTTCAAAAAAATTTACAATTTACCTACCTGGGGGTTTTTGAGAATGCCCGATCCAATGGTGGTATCTGCAATATTGCCAAGTTAACCATTTCTAAGATGCCGTATGTAATTTGATTTTTTCGAATGAAGAGGGAAGTTCCTCTTTATTTTGATTGTAAATAATTCAGCGTCCCAACATTACTAAGACCTCTAAATGGCAAACCTTCAATCGACTTGGTTTTTGAAATATGGCAACACAGTTTTTTGTTGAAATGTTTGGTGAACAGAGTTGGGACCTTTGTTCAGTTTGTTCTAGTTCACTGGAGGGTTGCAAGGCCTCCAAGATCCGTATCTCTGGGCGTGACGTTCAGGAATAATTCCCTGAAGATCACTAGTTACCTTTAACCAAGATAACGAGTACAAAGCTTTTGAAACGGACTTTGTGGATAATTATCACAAATAACTAATTTGTGTAATTAAATGAGTACCCAACTAATATTGTTCAATACTGGTTTTATTAATCAAATTGGTTCCTATTTATATTGTACATTTCAACTTGAACCTTATTATATTTTCTTCATTCAGTCTCATTGTATTCAAGCTGTCAGAAATTTTGAAGATTGGTTCTTCATCGAGTTGTACTGGTCCGTTATTGTGCGGAACGTCTGTTATGTTGAGGAGTATCGCCTTGGAGTAACTTGCCAGTACTGGAGCGGTGCTCACTCGTCTTTCAGAACAGGCTTCAGAAGAAAAATGTGATAAATGCCGAGGATAATACGTATTTAAAATTTAAAAGGGGGCCGGTAGGCCCAGGTAGAAAATATTGTACATTTTTCTAAAGCTTGTTTTGAAATATGAGACCGCTGTCCTTTTGTTAACAAATTAACAGGAGGCCCATAATATGCTCAGTTTGCTAAGCGAATAATTATTAGGGGCGGGTCAATAGTTTAATAAGTACAGAATGGCAAGGGCGCCACTGAATTTGTAAAAATCAATAATTGAATTACATAAAATATTGAAGCGTGAAAATTCAGAAATACACCTAAAAAAAAGTAATATGCAAACGCTAATTGATAATTCTGAGAAGGAAATAAATAAGGCATACAACTCAACCAAATCTTGACATAGGTATACCAATAAAACAATCAAATAATTTTCAAATTAAATTAGTGTATATTTCCAAATTTAATTCACAGTTCGGAGAATTTAAAAAAAAAAACAGTTGGGCAGTAAATAATCAATCAATGGATAGAGATTTTACCCTCAATTGAATCCACCGAACAAAAAAAAATAATATCACAATCCGCGTGTGGCTAAATTCACCAAAATGGTACACCGCCACGGACGCGGTGATTGAAATTCACTAATGCCAATGCCAAAACGCCTAAGACACAGCTTACCAAACCCTGTTTAATTTAACAACACTGCTTTTTCTACCATTTTACTACGGTGCCTACATCAGCTGAATTTAGCCACACGCGGGATATACACTAGTATAGTTGTCACATGATTTAACTTAACAGTCGCTGGTCATATGATTAACTTGAAATAAAAATATGAAGGATTCAAGTTTTCAGAAAATTAATTAAGAAAAAGAATGAATGATTGAAAATTATAATATTATATGGATAAATATGGTCAGCTACTGCCAGAAAATTAAAATCACTAAAATTAATTGAAACTGTATGAAATCAAAGGTTAAAGGTTGAAGGTATAAAGGAGATATAACCGAAGTCCTCAAGTATATAAGTTATAGAACCCAAGTGAAAAATTGATCAATTTTGGTGATTGGTGATCGTTAGAAATGTGAGCTTTTTGGAAACGGTTTCCTTGAAAGAAACGGCTACTCGGAAAACCTTAAGTAATTGAGGCATTCCATAAACAACCATTACTTAAAAAAAAAAATGAAAAAGGACTTACCACGAGGAGGTTCAAAATTCAAACTCGAATAAATTGGTAATCACAAGACTTTCTCTTTTCTCATAGTTACATTTTTCCGGTAATCAACGGAACTTTGCCTTGCGCAACTTTATTTCGCCAAACTAGTGCCTGATGGCCGATAAGGTACGTTTCTTCACGAGAACGGTAATCACAGTTGAGGAAAATGGCTGCCCCCAGGCCAGGCTCAACCTTTCAGGGCGAACGGTAAAATTTGAAGGGACGAAGAAAAGGACAAGCTGAACAAGCAGAGCTTCCCTTCAAAAAATAGCCAACGGAGAGTGTTGGTGCCAAAATGGTACTTCAAATTTAAACGAAAAGCGTGCCCTCTAGGTTAATAATTGTTAGTATTATTTTCAACAGAAATCTACTTTTATTAATGGCAGTCACCAGACTGTCCGCATCCAAGGAGATAATCTAATTTATAAAAAAAAAAACAGTAACATTTAACATGTTAAAAATATTGTAAATTTTTTTTGAGGGCTTTCTGAAATATTAGGCCCTTTCTATACATAACGACAATCCTATATACAGATATGCAACAAAACCCCGTTGCAAAAATCATTGGAAATTTTGGATCAAATAATCCTTCGTCTACGGTTTATACGGATATTCACATAAAATAAACGTGAAATCCGTCCCCTGCGCTTTCTCAAGCAACTTGTCGAACAAAATTTGTCCGCCGATAATCCACTTCTACTTGGGTGGAGAAGAGATTAAGTAACTACGGTCAATCGGCGAAATGAAGACGAATAAAGTTACTTAAAGTTTAATTCCTGATTTTGAGCACAAAATGTTGCTACTGAGAAAAAATAAAAGAAAGAATAGAGTTCCACAAGCCAACATCTTTTTAACTGAGAGGGAATGAAGTCAATAGTTTAAAGTTAAGTAACTACAGTCAATTTGCAATATTTTTTTTGTTAGTTTGACATTTCAACAAGTCGTACCTTTCCTTTCGAAGTTCGGTGTTCCGTTTCCGAAAGTTCGCCACCAGCATTTGCAATTCCTCGGCGTGCTGTTCGTACATTTGGCCCAGCTGCTGAGTGAAATCCGAAACTGAAACAAAACGTAGGTTTATTTAGGCTAATTTAGTTGAGAGCATTCTGCTATTTGTGTTGTATTTGAATGATCCGTATTTCAATTAAGAAATTGTGTATTTTACAAAGCATAATATAAGACAGTGAATAATGCTATGCAAAACGCATAATTGTTATTGACATGATATACATATAAATAAATAATAAAGAAAATGTTTCAATGTTTTTACCTAAAAAAAAAACCACATTATGAAGTTTTTGTATTTTGCCTCTAACGAAAAGTTATAGAACTTCGTACAAACTCAATCATTTCTTTGGTGGACAAACTTTGAAATTGCTCAGGAAAAGTCCATTTCTATGTTTAGGTGTGGGAAATAACTCGTAAAAAATATCATTGGAATATTGTCAATCGTCTATAAAACATTCGAGTATAATCTTCCTATTTTGTGTCCTTTCACATTTGAAATCTCATAATTAAGATATTTTTTCCTAATTATATAACAAGCATATTTTATCATGCTTGTCTGGCATACACAGCTGTTTCTGTGAAAGAAATTAATTTGTTTTGGCCCAACTAAAACAAATGTCACCACTAATTAAAATCGATGCAAATATTGTGGGTAATATCACCCCTTTTTTCATGAGAATAAATTTAAATCATTTTAACGGTGTGGTGTGTGAAAAAACAACAAAAACATGAAAAAATGTCCCTTTTTTTCCCAGATCCTTCACAGATAAAGTTTTAAAATATACGGCATCTTCAACGAAATGTTCATGCTTAATGATGTTAATTAAATTTCTTTTCACTTCCTTTCCAAGGGAATACATAAGAATTTCCTTTGAACTTTTTAAAAAGGCATAACATCGCGAGAGTTATGGCGCAATGAGGGCGGAAATAAATGTTTCCCTTTGGAAATACTAACGGGTAAAAAATTATGCAACATTTCCATATTCCAGATTTGTAACGACACGATTTTACTGTTTCTACTTTGAAGTTTTTTTTGTTCTTTGTGCTGAATATGGGATAATTCACTAAGAAATAGCTTAGTTTGTATTGATTTTATACCTATTCTTACATAACTTTAAAGTATTCATAGAGTTTAAAAAATACAAGTGTAATTTAAGATTTCCTTGGACACATTGGAAATTTTTCAAGGTCTTTATGTAATCTTGAGTTCAATCAGCTATATTTTGCTGTCCTCAAGCGACATGTTTATCTATTGGAAAAGATGGGAGATATGTACTGGGTCACTTTCCTGAAAAACCGCTTTCCAATTGAAAGTTAGAAACGAATTAGATAATCAACTTAACAGGACAAAGAATTAAGAAGTGGACCGGTATCAGGGACGCATTTGTTAGCGTCAGGTCGATATTATCATCAAGTAACACTAGGGTCAGGAAAAAAGCTTGGATGACAGATGGAATAATCGACTTGATGGAAGAAAGTCACCTCCAAAAAAACCAGCCAGCGTATCGCCAGTTGAATCGTGAAATAAAAAACAGAGTCAGGGTAGCTGAAGAAAATTGGCTAAACGAATGGTGTAAGGAAATCGAAGACCTCAAAGCAAAATATGACAATTTTAATATGCATAAGAAAATCAAAGAAGCTGTTGGTCTATACAAACCTGGACAGACCGGCATTCTGTTGGACAGTCAAGACAAGATAATTCTTGATGTCAACCACAAAGTAAAACAGTGGTGCAGCTAAATCAAAAACCTGTTCCGGGACGAGAGATCAGATGTAGCGATGTTTCTGTTCCTGTATACGCATGCTTCGTAGATTATGAGAAAGCGTTTGACAGGGTACAACATGAGAAGCGTATGAAAATTCTCAATTCTCAAATCTCTATTGGAATCAGACTGCACAAATCCAGGTGAACCAACAAATGTCTGACGAAGTACGGATAAAAAGAGGAAGGTGTTCGGTGTACTTTCACCATTACTTTTTAATATTTACTTGAACAAAATATTTGAAAAAGCATAAGAAGACTGCACTGAGGGAATTTCTATCAACGGCGTGAACATTAACAATCTTTGGTATGCGGACGATAAGGGTTATCGCCAACTCCTAAATGGAACACTTCGAACAAATGGCACTGAAAATGACACATTTGTTGTTTGGAACCATGGACAGGCAGAACTCGAAAACTTCCTTAATCATCTAAACTCAATAAAACCCAGGATACAGTTTACGATGGAAGTTGAGAAAGACAACAAAATTGCATTCCTCGAAGCCCTCTTAGGAAGATAACCCTCAGGTAATCTGGAACACAAAATATATAGGAAGCCGACGCATACGGACAGATACCTAAACAAGGAATCCAATTACTATCCTGGGCAAAAGGGAGGAGTCATTAAAACTCTATATGACACAGCAATCTGGATTTGTGAACCCAGATTCCTTCAGGACGAGATGCAACACCTAAAATCAGCACCTAAAGGAAATGGGTACTCCAAGCAGGAGATATTTAGAGCTATAAGACCGAAGCAACAGCACACAAATACCAAGGAACCAGCACAGGTGACAGGGAGAGCCTTACTTCTCTACATCAAAAATGTCACAGATCGCCTAGGACGAATGCTAGAAAGACACAACATTAAGCCCATCTACAAGCCCACAGTAACAATTCAACAAAGTGTAAGATCGGCCAAGGATTCTAGGGCACCTCTTGAAACCGCTGGCGTCTATAGAATTCCATGCTCTTGTGGATCTGTCTATGTAGGAACAATGAAAAGCTCTGTCAACACCAGGGTCAAAGAGCACAAAAGAAACTATCAGCAGGGACAAATAGATAGATCAGCAATTCCGAACACGTGTTAACACAAACAAACCATGTCATTTGTTTCGACCAGACTCAAGCATTGGATAGAACCAAACATTTCTACACCAGACTCCACAGAGAAGCCATAGAAATACAGAAACACTACAACAACTTCAACAGAAAAGAAGAGGGCATGAACCTCAACAAAAGCTGGTTGCCAGTTCTCCTAAAAACAAAGACCCTTCCTTTCCGAGAACGAGACAAGGAAAATAGCGTAATACAAGCCACGCCCACAACCCTGGATATAAATAACGCAGGTCCAACAACGTCGAATCCAGTCATCGGAGGAACACGGAAGAGAACACCTCGTCCTCTACCACACCGCCGCGATGTCTACCGCAGCAGTAGACGAAACGTTACTAGACTACGGCATTATAGCCCGGAAAATACTAGCTTTCAAACAGCCTTCATTCTTTATTTGATACCTAGGATGTCAGGTTAATGAAGACTGGGATGAGATGCAGGAGGTTCATGCCAGGATTAAACAAATCAGAGCATCATTTGTAAAAATGAAGTCTGTGATTTGTAGTCGAGGTCTCTCGCTCTCCGTTCGCACTCGCACTACGTTGCTATGTCTTCAGTATTCTCTATTATGGGATTGAGGCGTAGACTCTGCTGACGCCATGTGTAAAAAGTTAGAGGACTTTGAAATTTGGACATATAGACGAACGTTAAAAATATCTGGGACGGACAGAGTACGCAATGAAGATGTGCTAACTAGAATGTCAAAAAATCTTGGAAGTTCACTTAAAAAGCGAAACTTAGAGTACTCCGGACACATACTCAGGAATGAAAAATACCTAATTCTCAAGCTCATAATCGAGGGAAAAATCGAAGGCAGATGAGGCCCTGGGCGTCCAAGAATGTCTTGGCTAAAGAATTTGCGTCACTGGTATACCCTGCAAGGTATAGAGTTTTTAGAGCGTAAACTTCTCGCGAGACTGCTTGTTTAGTCAGTTAATAAGCACGCGAAGCAAATCCTGATTTTCCGAAGCCCTGACGCGTGAGGCTGCTGGCAAAGTCTTGACCCGACTGTTCAATTTACAAGAGCGACATAAGCAATAGACACGAATATTTTAGTGTTTGTTCAAGTTATATATTTTATGGATTCGATAAAGGAAATTGGAACGAATTTATTGAACCAAGAAATTGAAAACTCCAAAAATGGTAGATAAATAAAAAAATCAAAAATCATAATTTTCTTTCCGAATTGAATTTAATTTTTGGCATTGATTTGGTCAATATTTTCTGCGCCCTCTTTTCAAACTGCAGATTCAATTAATTGGCTCAAATTTCCTCTCGTAAAGTACGTTATAATTTTTAATTAGAAACTCGAACTTCATTTAAGAAAAAAATATCAAAATTTCATTCTGTTTTACTTGGTGAAAATGTAAATTGCGTCTCTGAACAATTATTAAAATTGGACGCAACAGCCCATAAAAACTCCTAAAATCTGGATACCTATTCTGCCCTCCTAAGAATAAACGCCGTATGTTTAACAATTTCGGATATCGAGTTTTTGTTGCCAAAAATTTTCTTTTGCTTTAACTTAGCTGTCTGCCACATATGAACGCCGTATCTTAACTAGAACTATTTAAAACTATACACAAAAAACCTGCCGTATGTTCCTATTACCAATTTGTGCCAAATATGAATGCGGTATCTAGGCTCTACCAATAATAAAGGCGGTAAAAATACTGGCTGCTTGCGAACTTACCGCGTTTATCTAAAGTATGTGAATAATGCCGCGTTTTTCTTTGGTATTGACGAATTGCGATGTCACTTTCTTGCAGGATTAGACTCGCTTTTCATTTTTCGGTAAATTAGATGCATTTGAGGTGTGAATGGCTCATTATTATTGTAGTTCAATTGTCTGTTTTCAGTGTTCTTTGCTGTCTATTATTTGTTAATGTGAAAAAAATATATAGATTTCTTAGGTAAGTACTAATTTTTATTTTCATAATAGTTCATAGTTTTTTTTTTATCAGTGAAATTTTGGTACCTGACTTATTAATTATGATCTATTGGAAATGTGGGAAATCAAAAAACTTATTTTATTCCAGAAAATGAGTTTCCGAAATCGGACAAGTTTGATACTTGAGTTGGCTTCCAAGAAGTTTCAGGAGCTATCGTCAGAAAATTATGATGATGATGATGATGATGAACCAGTTTTGAATCCTTTATCACCAGTGCCCATGGCAGATTTTGCTAATAGTAGTTATAGTAGTAGTTGCTGCGGAATCCAACCGAATGAGTTATCGTACACACCTTTAGAAAACATGTTTCAAAACGATAGTTTGATGGAATCAGCACCCATGCTTACATGCCAGCCACGAGAGTCTTTTTCACAAAATTGTTCTGGAAATACAGATATACCAGACGACCTTGTACCTGTCCAAACGGCAGTAGCTGCTCCAACACACCAATTTCTGATTCCCCTAAAAACATCCTGTACAATTTCAAATAACCATATTTCCTACGCCCAAATTCAAACCGAATGCTCGACCGAAGCTGAGCCAAACGTTTCTATTATGATGGACCTAGATAATTTTACGAGGGATGATATTACCCCGAATATCGTTGGTGGTAATGATGATTTGAATCAAATAGAAAATTGTGCCGCGCAGAAAACATTTGAATTAAATGGTACAGATACAATTACTGCTGATATTCAAGAAATGGAGGAAAGTAGTGATGAAGAGGATAACATGCCACTTAGCAAGTTGATTGGATCAGGAAAGATAATAAATATTGAGAAGTCAAATTATACGAAAAAAGGTACTATTAGGAAAAGGAAGAAACCAAGAACTACCGAAGAATTATATGAAGACAAAGAAAAGCGACAAAAATCTATAATAGAGAAGCACCAAGTACGGCCTGGATGTAATACAAATAAATGCAGGAAAAAATGTGTCTCAATTTTTTCAGAAACTGAACGAAGTGATATAAATAAGCACTTTTGGCAACTTACGAGTCAAGAAAGGAAGAGTTATATACTAAGTTCTTGTGACCGCTTAACAGTAAAAAAACGTCGTCATTGTGAAGACACTCCCAGGAAAAACAATACTTTTAAATATCACTTTAAAACAAAAAATGATGAGCGACGAGAAATATGTAAAGTCTTTTTTTTAACAACGTTGGGATTTCAAAAAAACAATGATAGGATTGTTCATGACACACTTTCAAAAACTCCTAGAGGTCAATATCTTCCACTTCCAAACATGCGCGGAAGGGCAAAAAATAAATACAAAATTGATGATACAGTGATCAATGAACATATAGAATCATTCAACCCGAGCATTTCACACTATAGGCGTGAACATGCTCCTAATCGAAGGTACCTTCCGAGCGACATATCGATTTCTAACATGCATGAAGATTTTGTTTCTAAACATCCAGATCTAAAAGTGTCATATGAATCCTATAGAGTTAAAGCAAGAGCAAAGAACATTTCCTTTGCAAAACTAGGCAACGAGGAATGTGAAATGTGCGAGGAAGCCAAACTACATGAGCACACAAAAGATAATTTTCAAGTAAATTGTGAAATATGTGTCAATTGGAAAAGGCATATCGAACATGCGGATAATTCCAGAAAACTATATCGAAAACAAGCTAGTGACGCAGCTAGTGTCTGTGTTTCTGTAGATCTGCAAAAAATTATAATGCTTCCTAGAATCGACTCATTCAAAAGAATTATATTTGTACAAAGATTGACCACATATCACGAAAGCTTCGTTCCACTGGGAAAAAACTCGAAGTTACCACCGTTCGCAGTTATTTGGAATGAATCTATAAGTGGGCGCAATAAGGAAGACATAATAAGCACATTTTATGCCTTCTTATTAAGTCAAAGGGATGCAAATCTTATTAACTTTTGGCTGGATAATTGTGCCAGCCAAAATAAAAACTGGTGCTTTCTGACATTTTTAGTAAGAATGGTCAATTCAAGTGAAATTGCAGCCCAAGAACTCATAGTAAACTATTTCGAACCAGGCCATACGTTCATGGCGGCTGATAGCTTTCACCACCAGGTTGAGTTGTCACTGAAGAGACAGGGAAAAACTTATGATTTTGACGACTTTGTTCAAGCAGTCAGCACATCCAGAAAATCTAAAGTCGACGTAAAGATGATGACTCATAACGACTTCTACTTATGGCAAGATCTTAAATCGCAGGCGAAACTTAAGCAAGATTTAAATTTCTCGCGCTTGTCAGATATTGTGCAAATAAAAGCTACTCGAGGAAAGTATATTCTCCAGTACAAAACATCATTGACAGACGAGGAAGGTTTTAAAAACTTAGATTTTCTATGCAAAAAAGCTATGAAAAAATCTGGACCTTTGTTGGCACCAGTTGCTTCTTGTCCCAAGCCATGTGGTTTTTCAAAGTCCAAAAAAGAAAAGTTGCTCAAAGCCCTCGACGGTATTATTCCAGAGAACCGGAAGCAGTTTTGGGTGAATCTTCCAGAGTGCGATGATTAAAACTTATGTTCGATTTGCTTTTATGTTAATTTTCCATTTATTTTATATTATCAGTTTTTTTTTTATTACAAATTTTTCGTGTGATGAATAAAATTTAGTTTTCTATACTTTTATGTTAATTTTCGATTTAATTTCATACAAACTCATATTTTGGTAATATATTTTTTCTAAATACAAGTAAGTTTTTTCCATAAAAGTTTCATACAATAGTAAATACAGAAACCAAATTAAGTTTTAGCATATACTGCTTTCATTTTTAGCATCTGATACCAAACACCTCTGGGAAACTTTAAAGAAAAACGCGGTATATTCAATTTATTCGGAATACCGCTTTCATTCTTGGTGAAACTCCTCATAATAATAAGAATAAATGCGGTATGTAGATTTCTGGAAAAAGTATTGAATTTTAAGAAATTAAAATACGTTCTATAGAATTCTGGAGATATTTAATACAAGAATCTACAATAAAAATTATTTAAATGTCATAAATGCGAAAGGGCAAAGCCAAAAACTTTAAAAGTCAATATTTCAGTTCACCGCCTCATGAACATACCGCGTTTATTCTTAGGAGGGCAGTATTATGAAATTTCAATTGCTGTATAGTTATAATAAAAATACTGCTTTATTGCAAAAAAAATTGCTTTTAAATTAAATTATACTATAAACTGAATTTTCTATGTTGAGCAGAAACATACTCATCTAGCCCTAAATGTTATGTGTAATGAGTTTTGCCGGAGACAGCAAACTTGGTGTGGACAGGTAGACAAGACCGAAAGTGAAACGGACAGACAACAACATCAAAATCACTGAGCAAACATTGCACAGAGAGAAAAACTCGCTGAAAAATTGATCAATAAAGTAAAAAAGAGGAAGATGGTTGAAAATTGTAATTGTTTATTTTCAAGAAGTAAAGCTTTTATTTCACTGTTCAAACACAGAAACCTCGTGTTCTTAAAGTCAGGAAAACGTCTTTTTCTCCCTTCCACGTGAGGCTTTCGCGCTCGAAAGTGGTTGAGTTAATTTCCTTGAACATTTTTAGATTTAAAAAGCGTTTCAAGCTTTTAATCCCTAATCTTCACTAGAACTGTGTAAGATATTTTTGATGGAAAAATTTTGCGAAATGGGATTTTGTTGACGTATCCTGGTTTATTAAATCTTGACTAGCTTCAGATTGTATTTGAATTATTTGAACAGTTGCCAGATTTCAAATATATAGGTACTGTACTTCAGCGACGTCAACATAGGTTAAGATCAGTGTACTATACTATAGCTGGCCCACTGAGTATTACCTACATAAATAGCTTTAATAATAAATTTCCGAAAATTTCAAAATAAAACACATTAATTCCGGTTTTAATTAAAACTAGTAACAAACTTGTCTCGGATAAGTACGGAAATGGGAAATCCGGAGCTGCTGTCCGCTGTCCGGATACCGCACAGTTATTTAACAACTAGTTTTCCATCCCGCTATTTCTACCTAAAAGGAAAAGTAATAGGTGAACCCATTATGCCATCAGAGATTTTGCTTTAGAAACTTTGCGGTCAAATTCAGGTTGAAAATTAGAGCTTGTATTTGTCTGTGTCCTGAGGCAGCAAGTTAATTGCTCAAAACAAAAAATAGGGATAATTTTTGGGTTCCTTGGAGAAGATGAGATGATTCACAGGCCAAGGGGCTAAATTTCAACTAACTACGTAGTCTATGCAACTAAAACTTCCATGCAAGCAATAAATTACGATTCTATGGCACCCGTCCAAGATAAAATCCCTACTTGTTGATTTTCCAATCACGTGCTGCAATCGGCAGCCGAGCGACCATATTTTTTGTAGAAATATATTTGAAGGATCAAAGGTAATGTAGATTTATCAGTTTAAACTCTACTTAACGTTTAGAATAATAAAGTTTTTATAACGGAGGTGCCGGAGGTGGTGATCAATAAAAAGCTAAGAGCCTTCAAAAAGTCCCTAACTTTCAGGTGCTTCAGTGAACAAAATAAAATCACCAGCATCCCTAATAGAATTTGGAGAGCGGTTTGTCCGTTAAGGACAGATAAGCGAAAAAAATAACTTCTTTTTGCTGAATTTGTCTCTTGAATCTGGTCTTTATCGTAAGAGAGAAGTTTTCCACAAAAAATTAAATTAAGAATGAAGTGACAACTAGGCACATATTTCATTATATCAACACAACCTGCGAATTTAAAATTCTCGATTTTCTATTTTCATGACAAGTAGGTTGTTTTTTCCTAAACACAAAAACGACTGTGCGATTTGTTTTTAATATCCTAATTGCGCATCTCTATATGTCTTTTCTAATGAAGGTAATTAAGTTATTAAATTTGACTCGTAAATTCTGTAAAATTCAACGTGAATGTTCAAACTGTCGCAATCAACAGCTATAAATTAAAATAATATATAGTCGTAAAGGAAACCATGTTTATTTATGCATATGGATGTTTAAAATTAATATACTCGTTTGGTGCTTTTTCAATATTCCCTTTGTAGACTGTTCAAAGTAGCTATACTATGTTTTCTAATTCCAGGGCACACATAAATGTGTTAGAATGCATTTAATATAAGGTCTGTTCCAACACGTCAGAAATCGTCCCATGAACGGTTAGGAAACCACTCTGTATTCGAATTTCGAATTCTACGCACAAATTTTAGGCTTTGCGCAGAATCGTGACTGTACTTTGTGCGGTTTCCTGCTGTGTTGGAACAAAGCTATAGTTAGTTCACTGGAGTGCTTACATAACAAGAAAAGTTAGCGACACATTGATAAGACTGCAAGCAGTTTGTATTCTTTACTAAGTACTAAGTTGGCAACCATGGCCGCATCAGATGATGAGGAAAATAGCGAGATTTTAAAATGCAATAGACCTATCCTTTTTACCAGACAGAGAGGTAATAATACGAAAACTTCATTAGATAAAAAAAGACGCAGAATGCTTGTTGCGCAGGACGAGGCAAAAAGTACCAAATCATGTTAGACTTATACGTATAGCAATCCGTCCTTCTTATTTGTACGGGATAAAAAGGGGATGAAGGAGAACTGCGTGACGTGCAACGTATTTGTCAATCAAAAACTCAATTTTTTTTTTTTAATGTTTCATACCTATAATGCGCTTTTGAATATCGGTCACTTGTCAAGCTACGTCAAGTTGAATATCAACTGTAATTATATCCTTGTCGGACCGCGGGCATTGAACAAGGACAAACAGAAACCCAGCATGCAAAACGAACACTTTACACTTAGTACTAGTTAGCCAATAAAAAGGCATTGCTTCGTGTTGCGCGCGCAAACAGATAAAAATAGATAGGTCTATTATTGCAAAAAAAAACATTCAAAAAAACGGTCGCGAGGTTTGTTTTATGTGAAGCTCAGTACCACACGTCGTGTGCTCTAAGAATCCCTGGCTTGATAGCTGTGGGTTATTACTACTATTACTATCCTCAAAAGTGAGGTTATAAGCAATGACAAACAAATATAGCAATGTACAGACGCAATTTTTAATGAGCTTAAGCAGAAAGAGTTGAGTTTTTGTCAAAAGATCGATAGTTTGGCTTAAACTGTCAGTACAAAGCATATATTTTGATTTAAGTCCGGCAACACTGAAGAACCAAGAAACACGATCCATTCTAGGTTGGTAGACAATCAGCTGATCGACTCCATAATGAAGCTAGCAGTAGTTTAGTCGATTATGAGCATGTAACCAGAAATGGACAAATAGAACAGCTGATTAATGACAACAACAAAGAAAAGAGCCACTTTTTCGCGAAAAATGTAAACGAAGATGAAAAAGTCAAGAATTTTACGCCTAATCAGTTTAACTCTGCCGTAAATAGTGCAATCGCCCCCCTAATTGATCCTAAGACACAACAAGTGAACCAAGAACCATATACTTCAGTGATGAAACGCAGAAATAGAACCTCCAAAGGACCCGCACAAGAATTATGTTCAAGAAGAATGTTTTTCAGCTGCCACAAGTAGTAAAATGTTGCTTTATATAGGCAGGGCTTCTCAAACTGTTACCTCAGACATTATCAAGCACTATATCTCTAGTAAAATTGCACTTCCACATAAGGAGGACCTTATCATTGAACAGCTGAGAACAGAGGGAAATACTCACTCATTTAAGGTCGATATCATGCCTACTGACGTGAATAAATGTGAATTCTAGCCTGCTGGTGTAATTTTCAGACGCTTTAATTTCAAAATACAAACCAACACTAGTCTACCAGCAAGATTTCAAAATTTTCGGACAGCAATCGAGCAAGGAAATAAAAGATTTCAAAATTTACCAGAATGTAAATGGTCTGAGAACAAAACTATCTGATTTTTCAGCTTCAGTTATCATCGAAGACTGTTAATCCTGATTACCGAGACATCTTCGAATCCGGATATACATGATAATGAACTTGATATACAAGGATACAACATTTACCGCACAGATAGAAGTAGCGATACAAACAAAGCTACAGTTGAAGGTAGATCATAATCAGCTATTAAAAAGTCCATTCTGTCGTGAATCAAACATCACGAATATTGAAAGTATCTTTGTACAAGTTACAATAAACAAAAGTAAGATTTTATTTGGATGCACATATCTGCCACCCAATTCTTCTGAAGATATGTATATAGACTATGCGACATCCATTGAAGAAATATATCAGAACTATAATTTTGAAACATCCTTCTTATGTGGAGATTTCAATTTGCCCAATTCACAATGGATAAATGACGAGTATGAAAGTAAACCAATTGAAAATATCACAGGAATAGCAGAACATTTAGCAGATCTGTATGCATTACTATTACTGAATTTTTCTCAGATTAACTGAATTCCAAACTGTGTGGGTAACCTTATATTTAATTTTTACAAACTCAACCAACTCAATTGTAAATATTGCCGATGTTCCTATTGTCAATTGTGATAGATTGTATTTAGTGTTAGTCTTTAATGGAATATGTCATAATTGTTAATTTTCAGAATATAATTATTGGTATAGAGATTTTAATAATGTAGACTATAGATTAGTTAGTGGATTCATAGGCAGATTTGATTGGCATGCAATATTGGATATGCCTGATGTAAATAAGTCTGTTGAAACATTCTAGGATATTTTAAGATTTATATGTACCTGAACGTAGATGTGAGAACAAGATTTTTCCTAAATGGTATTCAAATGAATTGAAGCAACTTGTTTTTAACCATAAACAAGCACGTAAAAAAATTGAAATATCCAAGTCTATGCAAGACTACAATAGGTACCTACTTTCTCTCAATTGCAGAGAATGTGAAATCTCACTTTCTTTATGCCATAACCAACACATTAAGGACTTGGAAAATGCCATTGGAAACGAAAAAAGAGTTTTTGAAATATGTAAATAATAAGAGAAATAGTCATGACTTATGACATTCCAAATTTTATGCAGTTTATCGACAAGTCATCAGATAACATTAAAGAAATCCCAAACTTTTTTAGAGAGTATTTTTCATCTGTTTACAGTTTACACTAAATCAAATCTCACGCTTGAGGAAGAATCTTATTTTGAGAGAACTGTTAACTTAAGCTCCTCAACTGGAGTACTTGAAGTAATTCAAAATTTGAACTTAAAAATTTCATGTGGGCCGGATGATATTTCACCTATATCCATTTATAAAAATAGGTTCATCTTATCTCAAATTTTGCAGAGAATTTTATCATTTCTCTTTCGACAGGAATTTTTCCTGATAAATAAAAATAATCTTTTATCAAACCCATTTTCAAGAGAGGTAACAAGGAAAAAGTGGAAAACTATAGACCAATAAAGCCGTTTCCACCAACTAATTTAGGGGAACCTTGCCCTTAACGATAAGTATTCCTTAAACTGACATTTGTCCATGGAAGACTGTCATTTTAGGGAATATACTTATCGTTAAGGCTTTCCTAAAATAATTGGTGGGAACGGCCCTTAGTCAAATTAATATTTTTGCAAAAGCTTTTGAATCATCAAAAAGCAGTCCTTCATTATGAAAAACAGTAATTGAACAGCAACATGGCTCTAGTAGTGGAAGATCAACGGTTACACATCTGACAATTTTTACAAATGACTTGTTGTAAGCGGAAGAGGAAGTGTCAGGAAGATGTGATTTACACTGACTTTTCCAAGGCTTTTAGTAGAGTGAATATTTATATTTTAATTGAAAAACTATCAGCCCTGGGGTACCCATGGTATACTTCTTTCTTGGATGAAAAGCTTTCTTACTTATCGAAAGCAAACTGTCAGAGTTCGCAACTGTCTTTCTGACACAATCCATGTTACTTCAGGGGTTCCACAAGGAGGGCGCTTTTCTTCGATCTCCTTTAATTGTTTTCTGAATGATATTTTGCAATGTTTTAAAAACTTTGAAGTTCTTTTTTATCGTGATGACCTGAAAATGTTTACAAAAGTATCAGGTATAAATGACTGCGTCTTAATACAACAAGATTTAGATAGATTTTATCATTACGTTACACAAAATTGTTTCAAATATTGATGAATGCAAAATATTACGTTTTTATAAAATATCAAGACCATTTCAAGAACCAACAACAAATGGGCGAACGCTTGGACATAGGTAATATAGGCGCAGAACCCACCTTCGTGAAATCGGTCAGGCGTGAGGTTCTTGATCTCACTTTTTGTAGCCACGGTGTCAGCGATAATATTACGAATTGGAATGTCTTCGACGAACAATCATGTTTGGACCATCGGCATATGAGATTCGATATCACAACTTCAAAGCTAGAAATCAGGAAATTTTGCAACCCAAGGAGACAAATTGGCAAGGCTATGGAATAGTCCTAGAGGAGTCACTCAAGGGGGAAGCAGTAGTAACTATTTCGACAACGGAAGGTCTGAATCTGGCAGTGGAACGCCTGAACGAGGCAATACAAGTGGCCTATCAGGAAAACTGTCCAGAACGGACAAGTCAGCAGAGAAGGAAGACAGTCTGGTGGAACAATCACCTGGAGGGTCTTAGATCCGATGTGATAATGCTATTTAACGAAGCCCAAATCAACCAGGACTGGCATATATACAGGACAAAACTTACGCAGGCAAAAGATCCGCAAAGCAAAAAGAAAATCATGAGAGTGGTTCTGTGAAAAAATCACACACACGATCTTCTGGCCAAATTGACCTTGGTTACGCGGACGACATAGTAATAGTACTCAGAGGCAGAATACTCTAACTCGTTCATAAACCTTCAAAGCCCGGTTTATTCATCTTCAGATACATTTGCTGGTAACTATCTGCAAGATAAATTTACCGTTCTTATTGTACTGGTCGGCGGTTAATTGGCCGAGCAATAAGAATAAGAAATTGTATACCTGACAGTTTATCAGAAGATGAATAAACCGGGCCTAAAGGGAGGGTAGGTCCACTAATAAACTCAGCTGGCCAACTTTAACACTGGGCATATAATAGCCTTCAAAACTGTTGTTTCGTAAATATTGTAATGTTTGATTGACATCTAAAAAACATTAAATACTTACTTTGTACTTATGTATACAAAATGCTGACTTTCTAACCATTAATAAAATATCAAACAAATAACTCACAAAAACAGATGGATTGAAGACATTTTTTTATGCGATGAAATACTAAAATCATAAACAACTTCAAAGAGAAAAAGGTCGAACCTTAAGGAAGCATAAAAACATCCATACATAATAAAATGGATATTCCTTTTGGAGCGAGCAATATAAAGGACTAGTCTGTTCTACTTTGCGTCAGCCGTCCAATTTGCAAGAAAACACGGGAAAACATCAAATCGGCTTCGTTTCTTTATTATTTTTTTTCTGGCTATAATAAACCTCGAACTCCCTTGAGGAAAAACCAAATAATTATTGAGACCCATCAAACCGAGATAGGTAAAATAATTTTGGGTATTTTATCTAATATATATTTCGGTCCTGAATCACGCCTATTTTTGTAACTTTTGAATTTTCTACCTGAAATGTTGGTTTAATATGGATGTTCTGACATTCTACCTGCGCCACTTCCACTTATAATGGCAAATGCATGCAATTTTAGAATGAACCACCCTGTACACTATAATCGCAATTCTAAAATGAACCACCCTGTAATTCCGAATCTTTGATTTTGACCAAATAATAATTTTCGGCTTTCCTTAAAACACAAACGAGAAAAATATCTAAAATCAACAAGGAAATATTGTAAGAGGATATTGCCTGAGGCACGTTATTTGTTGCAAAAATAAAAAACAAAAATACCCCAAGATGAAATATTTTCACTAAGAAATAAGAGTTGTTCTCTTTCATTAAAGTAAAATAAGCAAAATAAAACACTTATGCCAAATAGAATTTTTCAAGTCTTTCTCTCTCGTTTCATTATGCCCTGGACCGTTATTAGTGATTTTGTGAAGAAAAGCTGGTTATAAAAATGTAAAAGTCTATGAGACAGAGGATGTTATTAATTTACAGAGTCATTAACTTAAAGTTCTGCATAGCCAAAGAAAACAAAATGGCTATAACATTTTCAACAATTTTAGAAAATTAAACAAAAGACCATAACTTGTAATGTTTTGACCAATAAAACAAGTTGTTTATTATACGCTTCGTACAAAGCAAACACCTTAGAAACTAGAAATACGAACCAAAGTAAACACTTTAAAATGTTTTATTTACTCCGAAAGTTTAAAGATCCGCAAATTTACAATAATATTTTGACGGAAGCAAAAACGTTAGGCCAATTTACTATATGCGAAAAGTAAACCGTAAAATATAAATTCCAGAACCTCAAATCAAACTAATATTTATTGTGAAGTTTTTATTTTTTGGCGGTCAAAACGTACGATTAGGTTTTGAAAAAAGAAAACTTGTAGCTTTGAAGATCAATCCAAAATTGGTCCTTATTCCCAAATCTCGATCTCACTGATCATTAGATATTTCTCAAAGAAATGTCCTAAATGTAATTCCCCATAGAAATATAAATAGGTATAATATCTACCTTTTGCCAAAAACTCTTTTCAAATGAGTTCAGTATGAGACATCCCAATTACTTCCTAAAAAATAAACCAAATAGTCGCCAACCAAAATCAGTTCTTACGCTGATAGCTGACAAGTTATTGTTCTTTACCATTTGGCCATTTACTACTTTCACATCAGGTAGATACTTATTCTTTCAAACAGACTTCTTAAAGTAAAACAGAACTTACAACCAGTCTTTCGAAACAAATTTTAAGTTAAATACTATCCATTGGAACTTTAAAAAGAAAAAGTAGAACTTGGCAGGACTCCTTTAATGGATTGGGGATATATTTTACGATGGTAGCTCTTTTCCATTTAAGTTAAGAGAACACATTTTGCTACGAGCAAGCAGTTTCTTTCTTATAAGTTGAGTGTTTTATTGGTTAAAGTTAAGAAACGGTCATTATGGATGATGAATGCTATTAATTGCGTCACTGAACCGCAACTGCATAGAATCTTATTCCTTTTCAGTATCAAACAAATTATATATCAATTGACCTAATTGATTTATAGAACCACTTGAAGACTTAAAATTCACGGTTTTAATTATCAAGTATATGCATCAGTAATGGCAACTTGAAGAGATGGATCCTTGTTTTCCCCACTGCACATCGGTACAATCGTGTCAAGGCAACAAAAAGGTACAAAACAAATAGGCAGTAATCATGAACTCCCCGAAAATTAGCTCTGATTCGTCTTTTAACCTTAATTGACTTGGAGAGTGAAGTGAAATTAAAACTGTCTGAAACGGTGATCATGTATGTATGTATAATGTAAGAAGCTGATGAGATCAGGGCCGTAGCCAGGGGGAAGCATTGGGGGGCAATGCCCTATCTTTTAATTGATGATGCCCTACCTTTAAAAATCAACATACATTAAGGTTTCTTTAAAAAATTTAAGAGTAGATGATGCCTGAAGTAGATAGGCCTGAAATCGATTAAGCGAGGATAAATGTTTCCGAAAATGCCTAAATCTAATGAACAATGTTTGACGTTTGCACAGTGGAAGTTTTTTTTTGATTTGAAAGATGGCGAATGACCCAGGTGGTCGGCGCAAAAATCCGCTTCATTTTGTTTACTTACCAGAGCAGAGATGTTATTTATTGCAGGGTTGTTTGATAAAGGCGAGAGAGGTAGGATGCCTGGGCTGAAACGAATAGAGATATTTTCTCTATCCCTATTGACGTCCCCTCACTATTGATTTCGAGAAGAGAGAAGAAGACAGCAAGTGTCATAGTGATATCGATAGCGATCTCTATACGTTACAGAGTCCCACCCTTGGCAACTTTATGACATCATCTGGGGTGCCTCAACATAATGCAAATCTCTATAAGGTATCCCAGATCAGATGCGTCATCAAGTTACCCATTACCATACAACCTGAACCTTGATTTATTGAAAAATTTGCCTTCGGCGCCATTAGCCCTATTTTGTGTACCTATAAAAAAAATTAGGGGGGGGGGGGGGCAAGTAGTATATGCCCTATGTCAAATTTGTCATGCCCTATCTCAAATTTGACTTTAGCTACGGCCCTGGACGAGATGTGTAAACTATATTCAAAAATATTCAAATGTCATAAAAAACGTCATGATAACTATACAGAACATCGATGTTCTATTCCCAACAGTTATGTAAATGTCAATTATCCACTAGACGCATCGATATCCCTGCGAAGGAGAACAATGGTGTCAATAACAAACCCGTCCAGGTGGACGGGGAATTGGCTTGTCAATACCGCTTTGCATAAAGCCTAATTAGGTAATAATAATTAGAATTCTTTGGAGCGCACTGGATTACCAATTGATCCATTCATGCTTTATGATGTATAATTTATGATATCAAAGGATTAGAGGTCCCTCAGAAAAACTTCGTATTGCATCAAGAAAACTATTTTGTGATATATGAATTAATTGAAGAATAATAATACCAGCTCTGTCTGTATCTGTAAGTTTAGGAAGATGGTATGCCACAGTATTGTGAGAGAGGTCAGAGAACACATATCCTACATCATAAATAAATTCGAAAAGAAAGAAAAAGAAAACGTATATCGGTGAGTAAATTTTATTTGCATCATTTTTTATTTGTCATTTTTTTTTTCTGATGCATCTTTTTCCACTAGTGATCATCTTTTCTTGTCATTCAACACAAACGATTCAACGTTTCAATCAATCATGTTATATTCCTAAATAAGATGCCAAGGCTTTAAGGGACGATTTTGTCGGGAAATTGGTAGAGCCTGCAGAACAGAGTTCCGAACAAAATTCTATCGAGTATGAATTTATAGTTGGTAAGTCAAATTCACTCAATAGGTGAAAAACCTTGTAGATAACAAATGTTCAAGTAATAGTTATTTATAAACCAAGTGAGTTAACTGGGACGGAAGTTTATTCTACGAGCCCTTGGGGTGGGTGGGTTACTTTCTTCAAATGAATAAATATTTTAAATATTTGTTCTTTGTTTAAGTCACAACCAAATGTGACAACTTTACAAAATAGTATTGAACCTCATTCATCAACACCTATCGAAATATAAATCTTGCATAAACATCCCTCATCATTTTTGGAAATGTTTATACCTACAAGATATATATTTTAAGAACTATTGTGAACTGGCTTTTGTGAGTATCTATCGTTTTTATATTGTTCTCTATTATACATATACTTAATTTTTTTAGTTGTAGTTGTACTGAAGAAGTTAAATAAACTTCGGAAGCTTCACAAGAAAAAAGAGCCTTTCTTTCATTTTGACCAGATCCCCCCCCACAAATAATTTTTTAACATTTTTTTATTAATGATACATCCAATGAGCCCAAAGAATATTTAGTTACATGGATTATGGATTGCTTGCTTACCAAAAAGTTATAACAAAACCTACAGTTGTGGAACTAGAACTATATTTAAAAAGAAAAGAAAAACAATTACAATATGGCGATTAAACGAATTGTCTCGAGAATTATGATAAGATTGAAAAATAATCATATCTCATTGTAAATATTCTTCTAATTCTAAAGGATTTATGATAAAAGTCTGTGCTATTTGGTTACCGTACAGACAAGAATGACAATTTGCGAAAATCACAGCAACCATAGCTGGGTTCGGCTATTCAGCGCGGAGTTGGAGTGGAGTGAACAGAGCTAATGGAGTCACCCCTAATATGGTAAAAAGCAATACCCGAACTTTAACCCGAACGGCTGGAGTGCGCGGAGTGAACAAGCCGAACCCACCTCATGTATAAGTTACCGATCTCTTGCAGAAGCAACTTTTGGTTTTTTTTGAAGTCCATGAATGCAAATTTTGAAATCACTTTTCGGAATCCCCACTCTACAACTATCCGTACTCTACTCATGCGAACATTGAATAGTTGGTGCTCTGAAGCCATGTTACCACGATTTGGATAGGGGCACATCAGCAGTTCGCGCATTCCATATGCTTTATCGCCATACAATATAAAATATTTTTCTTGAAACCTTGTCCTCTCTTCTAACTGGTCATAGAGCTGGGACTCTCTTAGTATCCCAGCATCATGCTTCCTACCCTCATATGCGCCTTCCAAACTAACTACAAGACCATCAGGACATGTAACAGCCTGATACTTCACACAATGGTGGCGCTTATGTGCAGAGTAATATTCTTCTTGATTCACAGATGGTTCGCAAATTCCTCGAGTGGTACCATCTATGAATCCCCAACAGTTGCATTTGCATACGTTCTTGGCCTTTCTTGGTTTAACCACTGAAGGTTCCTTGAATTGGAAAGTAAGTGTCCAAAATTTTCGTATATATGGTTGGTCATGAAGTCAATGATGTTTGAGAGAGCTGGAGCTGACCTTCCAAAAAGGACCTCCAAATCAACTAGCCTACTAGGGTAGCTCAATCTTCTTAACAAAATGCAAAGCCCTTCCACGCCAAGAAACATAATGGCTGTTTTCTGTAATAACATTATTGGGAATCCTAAGGGCTTCAGCCAGTCTTCTTGCCAAACTCTTCGAATATTCAAATCATTGGGTATACACATTAACTACTCTATCCCTGTTATTTTTAGCACTATATTTATTGTGTTCGGCAGTAATAAAATGAGACTTGTTCAGAGTGATTGATTTACAAAATTAAAATCTTTAATGGAAGCCGTTGGAGTGATTGACTTTTTAATGGAATTTTACTATGGAAAATTTAGCCGGGTGCTTTTCAAGTTTACAATTTTATAAATATTCGCAGTTTTTCTATTGTTTGCGCTGAAATATTTCATGCCATCGAAATTGCTTCGTTATAAAATTGTTTTAAATTTAATTAGCACTACGATATTTGTTTGTTTAAGGGGCATGCACGTTTGGCGAGCATAACTTATGCAACTTAAAGCCTCTGGTTAGTAGGTATAGCACATAGGTGGATTTTGTTTTGCATCACCTGACATGTTAATATAGTTCAACAAAATAGTTATTTGCGTTACAAGGCAGGAAAATCTTGTACTTGAACTATTTCTTCAACCATATAAAATAGGAAACAAATTCATTTGGTATCTTTTTTAAGATGTATCTATTGACAACTCTTATCCCACATCGATGTGTCACACAATATGACCTCTTTCTTGTTAAGTTTGCCTCGGCCTAAGCATTTATTCATTTTTCCGTTTGCTTGAGAAAAATTTGAAAAGCAAGTCAATAAATCATAACCGTTACCATGCATATCTGTGCCTGGTTTACCATATTATTGGACGAAAAGGTAACACGGATTTGCGGTTGAACTTCATAGACTATTCATGAAATACTAATAATTGCGTTGATCCTCCGTTACATCCCACTCCATTTTCGGTTATGATTCTAATGTAAATTTGTACATTTAGGGATCCTCGGTTCCGGAGAGGAATGCGAGCTAATGGCCCGTAAATATTGGTCATTGCTGAAGCCATATGCTAATGGAAATAAACGATTAATCTATTTTCGATGGATGCTGACCGTGAGTAGGTAGATTTTTTGCGATAGCTATACCTAGCTAATAACGATTTTTGATTGATACCATGTTATTTTTTGCCTTAGACTATTTCTTTAATCAGTCACTTAGCTCAAGAGCCAGATGTATAGTTGTTAACTCTTTTTAAAATTTCCTCAGAAATCAACTTGTTAAATCGGTTTCAATAATAGTAATTTATACAAAGAAATAAATTTGGCCCTGTGTTTGTTGCACCTTAAAATCTCTATGGAGGTTAAGCACCCGTGCAAATTTGATTGGATTATTATTGCGGGATGCTGAAATTCCTACAGGGATTTTAACCGATGCCTTAACAAAGTTACAAAACTTTCTTTTTCCTGCTTTTTCATACGTCACATGTCGAATATTCCGCGCTCTATCTACTTAATATAAAAATATCAACATCCACGATCCACAGTTATTTGACAGCCCAAGTCATTTTCGCCGACAGCTTTTTTATTACATAAAAGCAGACTGCTGTATATGTATGTAAATGCGACGCGATATCACTAAACTTAATAAATGTAAATGTTTCTATTTATTAATTCAAGATTCAAATATCAGAAACAACGTGCCGGAATGGTATTCAAAGTCTCGTATCAGGAGAGTTTATCGTATGGCACTAGCGACACAATGTAAATTGTTTAGCGCTGCTACCTGTTGTTGGCCATGAGGAAGGTAATTTGCCCCCAGTTTTATTGATTTTGGCCGACCTACTTTGGCCTCTGAAGCTAATTTGTTAATTGACTGCTATAAATGAGTAATCTAAGAGTAATTTATGCGCTTTTTAAATTTCTTTAGAAATATCCGATCCAATGGCAAAATAATGGCTCAGCTTGCGTTCAGCCGAAATAAAGCACAAGAAACTCGTTATATAGAAAGATTCTATTTGCCAAATTTCACAGCAAAAACCTCAAGTTCCCTTCGATTTTGATGAACCGTGGATCTGCTGACTGTGCCTTATCATTTTTACGTTAATGAGAGTCACGCACATGCATCTCCTATTCTAGGACACATAAGACTATCAAGTCCAAAGCACACCAAAGTCCTTCAATTCTGTCCAAAGATCCTATAAATCCAGTTGGGATCCTTAAAAAAATAAAATGGCACCTATACACATTCTGGAAGAGAGACTCTGCAGACCCTACTGCACACTCATCTGTGCATCCCACAATTAGTCGAAATCGAAACGGAAAGAAACCCACCAATTCATAGTAATCATAAAATCAAGACTAGAGGAAAGTGGGACACAGCAAAAGAGATCATAACCTATGAAAAAATAGAATGGGCAAGAAACTCTTTTGAACCATTAAATGGCCAGGGCTTGATGGCATTACACTATCGTCCTTTATTATGAAGACGATTGAGATACTCATTGATAAACCTATCAGACGAACCAACGTGCTTATCAAGTGGGTAAATTTTAGGAAGCGGCCCTACACCAACTGGTGGCAAGAATGGAGCGCGCAAATAATAAAAAGAAGGTGGCCCTTGCAGCATTCCTCGACATAGAAGTAGGGGCCTTTGACCGAACCTCATTTAAATCTATGAGCACTGCTTTGTCCAGACACGGAGTCAATCACACCATCAGCAGATGGATTGATAACATGCTTCGTGGCAGACAAGTTCAGCTACTCTTAATAATGATACAATGGAAATTTCAGTGTCAAAAGGCTGCCCACACGGTGTGGTTCTCTCCCTCTTACTGTGGGACCTAGTCGTAGAACTTCTAGTAGAACTTGATAACAGAAACATTTATATCCAGGGTTACTTACATGATGTAGTAGCCATAGTCATGGGAAAAAAGATCACAAACTACTTTTGCGCAAATGCAAAGAGCACTTTAAATCGTGGAGGACTGGGTCAAAAGGGCAAACCTGAGTGTCAACCCTGCAAAAACAGCAATGGTTCTCTTCATGAAAAGAAGAAAACTAGACGATCTAGTCCCTCCCACTTTCTGTATACAAATACAATTTGTCCGGGAACTCAAATACCTAGGGATTATTTGGGATGCAAAACTAACCTGGAACGCGCATATATACGCCACCGACAAAAATGGCGATAATAGCCACGAAAAGAGCACTGGGAAAGACATGGGGATCTCTACCCCACATAATATATTGGATCTATACAGTACTGCTAAGTATCAAAATAACCTAAGGATCAATAGTTTCTTGGCCTAAAGTCGAACAGAGCAAAGCAACAATAGAGCTATCCAAATTTCATAGATTGGCTTATCTCTGCATAATGGGTACAATGAGAAGCACTCCAACTGCTGCAATGGAAACCATACTAAACCTTCCGTCACTTGATATCATTATCAAAGAGGGAAGAATGGGGAATTCCAGACTCAATTGTATCCAAAACTGGAATCCGAGACGAACATCCGGACATAACAAACTCACTGTTTGAGATGACAAGTGACAACATGACCCCGAGAATAAACACTCACAAACCATTTTAAACCCAGATTAACTGGGAAAACGAAACAGACAATTCACTAAAGTTAATATGGTACACTGATGGCACTAAAACCGACAGTGGAACTGGTGCCGGAGTATATGGCTTATCCCCAAGAGTAAAATGGCTTTCTCCACTGGGGAAGCATACCAAGCCGAAATACATGCAATAGAGTTATGGCGGCGGGAAAATCTGAGAAGGGAGTATGAACGCGATCATTTAAGACAGCCAAACAGCTATTTAAGCTCTAGCATGCCAACAGTCAAACTGAAAATTAGTGTCGGATTGCCTGCAATCCCTTTTAACCCTAGCCAGCCATAATAAAGTAACTCTTGCGTGACTGCCGTTGCACACAGACTGTGGAAGAATGTGCGAATCCTGATTCATATAGCCATCAGAAAACGCACAATCGACGGCAATAAGAATATAATAGAAGATAATCATACTGATGATGATGATAAGCACAGACACTTCTTTCTACCTGAAAAACTCCTTCCTCAGAAGCAAAGGTCTCAAAAATGAACTCAGAGGTTCAAGTCATCCTAAAACTTCGATCCTAGGAAAACGTCCCTCATTAAACTTTTGATTTCACCAACAAAACAAAAGCTGACTTATTCACCCAAATAAATGTAGTATGTTAAGTACACGACAGTAACTTTCTTCATCCCTAATTGTAAGATACAGAATCTAAGTACAAAATTCATCCTGGTTAACTCTCGTACGTATTTATTTATTTATGAGGTTCTTCTTGACTTTTTTTTTCAGCAGAGCACAAAATTGTGTAGCCTCACTTAAAGCATTTAAATTTGAGCTGAAACCATTTAAATGGCTTTACATAATTCTTCTCATCTTAAAAAGCTCCGATTAATATTTATTATAAAAGTTTTGAAGCGTCAATTTTTCACTTTAAGCTGCGCTTCCAATTTGCTCTTGCCCTTTGCAATTTCTAGAAAACAATATTTTTCCGCGAAAATAATTAGTTACGCGAAATCAGATGAAGCGTAATAGCTATTTTCGTTAGCGTTGTTGTTTTTGCTTTGCCTTTACTTTAAAATGTTGGATTTTAGTAATTAAAGGAGGTAGAGTCGTAAATAGAAAATAAGCCGACTATTAGAAGCAATTCTCGAGCTTAATAATGGTTAATTAAAAGTTAAATCTCCTGAGCGGGATTTCTAATTTTCATACCTACTGGAAAAAGCCATTTGAATTTTAGTAGGCAAAGGTTCTGTTTCTAGTTAAATCCTCGATAGTGAAAAAAGACGCGAAAATTTAATGAAGGTAAAAAAAATTCATACAACCTCACAGCTTTTATGCAATTTTCAATTTATTCAGAAAAAATCGACAAGTTACAAGATAATATTGTTTATTTTATTTTTTTAAATTATTACTTTTAAAACTCAGCCTAAGTGATTATTTGCCATTCAGTTTTCCGCTGATGATTTGGCGCCTTAATAAATCTGTTTTTAACGCGTGTTCCAGTAAACTGGGTTTAATCACTGTAGCTGATTGATTGAGTTTTATGGGGCCATAAAACTCGCATAATTTTATTACCGGTTGTCCGAGATCGATAAATATTTTTATAGCTATTTAAAGTTTATTATTGGGTGACTAAATTGTTATTCCGGATAACATACAGGTCGAATTTTGTTGACCCGCTTCAAACAACTACACCGTGCGCAAATATCCCTAAGGGGCGTTAAATTACACTAACTGATATAAATTTCCATTGGCCATGTCACGCGAAAAGCGTAAAGGACTGGCTAAAGAAACTCGCATCCGAAGATGCCCAAATAAGGATTGCGATGTCCTTGACTTCACGTTTACCTGAATAAATCTTTTAACAAATTACATTGGAATTCAGATCAGTTAGAGTAATTCAACTCTCTTTTACTAGAATAAGATATACAGGACTTACTACAAGAGAGGTTTTCCACCATCAGCTGCAGCCTGAAACTCCAATGACTATAAGGCGGAATACGCAGACGCCCAAAGTTCCATTCTGATCGGTCCTAGGAGATCTACGCACTTACCAGCAGGATGTGAGAAACACAATGTGCAATTTTAGAAACTATCGCCAGACGACTTTCAAATACAAACTATATAGATTCCATGGACCACTTCCCACAATGCAGAACTACTGTGCAATCAATCTTTTGCCTCCTGAGCAAGGCACCAAAGAACGCGCTTCGAGTACAAGCTACAAGAAGAAACTGGAGAGCTCGAATTGATTTCTGATGCACTCACACCTTACAAGCACTCAGAATAGTAAAGCACATCTCCAACGGTTTTAACTGTAGAAAGGCCACAGTGATTGTTCTGATGGACGAAGAAGGAGCCTTTGACCGATTATGACTAATACACAAAATGATGAAGACCAGATACCAAGCCAAGACTTTCAAAAATCTTTCCGTTTTCAGTGAATTTTTTTAGCCGATGTTAAATTCTTGCACTTAACCTTTTCATCAGTGCCAGATGCAAGCACGATCAAAAAAAAAAATTGTTCTTTTCTTTTTCCGAGTTGCTTTCTAATGGACCTACTGTCTTTCCTCGTTGCATGGAAGTTCACCCTTTCGTCTTCAAATTATGAACCTTTTACGAATATGAAATATTTAATTCCTTGAATAAGGATATACCTACCTATAGTAGCTAATTAAAAAAAATTAAAAAGCTTTAAAACTTTTTACCAAAGCATGATCCATTAAGTTTCAAAAAGTAACCCTCTTTTATAATTATCCAAAACATATTTCACTCAAAATTAACTCAGCCGTAAAATTAATCCCATTAATTTTTCGGCTTCGTTAAGCCTTTTCCTTTTACCATCATCCGCGACATTTGTTACCCATGGCAATTCGTCTAAGTGTTAATTTTCCGCAATATTTTTATCGTCTAACGTATACTAAATGCAGCCGTTAAATCCAAGTCATTTTTTTGGCAATCAAATTTTATAACACCCCTTTTCACCAAAATTTTATCGTTTAATAATCGAAAAATCAGAACTTTTCCAAGCACCAATTAAAATTAAAAACCTTCTAAAACTTAATGAAATCGGAATTTGATCAACATCTAATTGAATAAGTTTTTATTATTTGAGACTATTCCTTGATAATGATCTGTAAAACAGTTTTCTTTTTTTGATAAATTATATTCAAGTAATATTCTAATATTCCATAAGTATGAAAAACAAACAACTATAATGCGAAATACGTTTCTATTTAGTAAAGCCTGGTAAGCAATATAAATTCTTGATTGCTTTATCGGATATAGGTAGCTACACCCTCGTTTAGGCTGTCCTAATTTTGGGCAGGATCGTTCCATGTCGGTTGGACTTAATAGCTACGCCGATAAAATAAAAATGAGCGCCGAAGCGAATGTGCAATGACCAAGCTATGCGAGAAAAATCGACGAAGTGTCTTTGGTATGATTGGAATTGAATTATTAAGAGATTTATGAGGAACGTACAATAATCTCCGGAAAGCTAGAGTTCATTGGTGAGCTGAGCAAGCAACGAGGGTCATGGTTGAAAATATAGAGGGTTGTTTGGTTAGTATGGAGAAAACTGCAACATGTAATAACGTTTCTAATGGATCTAATAAGGAATTTCCGTCTCACATCTTCAATTTATTTTGGTGTAGGGATTTTGACTTGGCTTGGGCTTAAGACTTTGTTTCATTCTGATTTTTGTTTTGAGTTATTTATTCAATGGCGAATAAGATCGTTGATATCGTAGTTAGAAATAGAAATAGTGATGGCATCTTTGTTCGAGCACAAGTTGTATGGAATGTCGGGCTCCATGTTGACATTAAGAAAGTTTAATATTCTGGCTACTGACAACGAACACACTCACTCTGCGTACGCATGCAAGATGCTTTTCGAATTATAAAAAAATGGTACACTCTGTCCATTGGACCTCGAATAGACTGAAATGGTCCTATTCACAAGAAAGAGGAATTTGCTACTTTCGACTGTACCAAAACTCTTAAATACCGAACTAAGTTTTGCTGCCGAGGTCAAATATCTGGGAGTGACACTCGATTGCAAACTAACTTGGAACTCTCATATTAATAAGAGAATACAAACGCCTATGAACAGCTAAGACGTTTTATAGGTATAAGACCTGGGGTTCTCCCCCAAGGTAGTTACGTGGATCAAAACGCCCATCATGCTTACCTATGGGGCTATTGTCTAGAGTCATGAAGCCGAGCAGACTACTATTAGCCGAAAACTAGACCACGTTCAAAGAATGACATGCCTCAACATAACTGGTGCAATGAAAACCACACCAGCTAAGGCTTTGGAAGTAATTCTATGTTTACGCTCCTGGATATTTATGTGAAGAAGGTCGTGTTAACCACAATGAGGTCCTTCCCCACTGTTGATATAGAACCAAGTGCAGGAGTCGGTTTGCGGAGAGCCTGCATATGGCACGAGGCAACGAACTCGCTTCCACTGTTGGAAGCCAGAGTGGAATCTGCAACGCCATATTTCGTCTTCAAAAAGCACCACGCAATCAACACGAAAAGCATTGGTAACAACACAGTGGCATGGGTGAGTAACATCTACACTGACGAATCTAAAACTGAAACAGGCTCGGGAGGCGGAGTATACTCCAAAGTCCCCAAACTGGACCTAACTAAAGCCCTTGGCTCCATGCCAAATAATGTCCTCCAAATGGAAATTACTGGCATAACTTTCGCTGCAGAACAAATAGTGAGCAATAATATCACTGACACGATCATCCACACAGACCGCAGACAAGCAGTACTAGCTCTATCTAGACCACGACTCATGACAGAACTAGTACAACAGTGCCATCGTACCCTCACACAGGCGTCAATAAAAAACACGGTGGTAGTAATCTGGATCGAAGGACATAATCACAGCAAAGGCAATCAGGCTGCCAATGCTCTGCTACAGCGTTCTGGACCGGAGCCCTTCGTGAGGCTGACCATGTCGGCGGCCAAATTAAGATATGATCAAAGAATGCTCTCAAACCCCTCTTTAAAAAGCGCTGGGACGATACGATTGGCTGCAACTTCTCCCTGGAACTGTTAAGCTACCAAGCTGCAGCGAGCCAGAAACTGTCGTTGACTAGGAAATGGCTACGCCTAATAACAGGTATCTTGACTAGCTACTGCCAGTTAAACAAACATTTACTCAGGTTGCATCAAAGCACCACACCATTGTGTAGAGCTTGTAATCAGGGAGAAGAGACGATGGAGCACATTCTTTCTGACTGCACTGCTCTTCCGCCAATACGCAGAGCCACCAATTGGTACTTGCAACGTCATAGTATGACATAAGACACCATTTTCTTCCGAATTCGTTTGGTAGGTCATGAGAGAGGGGGAAAAGAAAAGCTATAGCTCTTGTTGAACTTTTCAAACGTAGACGTTCTATAGACGATTTTGTTGTAATAACAAACCATTTCAGAATGTACAGTGTATGCTGGCTAACACAACTTGGCGTTTTCTGTAAATGTAAAACTTATTTCATTCAGTAAAAAAGTTACTCCATATTTGTCGTTCAAAGCCATTTTCCAAATGATCGTTAGGATTTGTTTGGCAGTCAGCATATACAAGAAAGCAGGAAGATGAAGGCGAAAAAAAACAAAGATATTTGTTTAAAAATTTCAAATTCTAACGAACTTCAATTTATTTACGTTTCCAGAGCAGAGGACAAAACGAAAATAGACGTAGATAGCACTATACCAAACGAGAAGAACCGTGCTGCTGACCACGGTATCCCATTTGACAGACCAAAAAGGATACTTAAGTCACGGTGACGTCATCATTTTCGCATCCAAAATTGGTTGGTATTCATTTGACAGACCAAGCAGGGTACCAAACCATGTACCAAAGCTTGTCGAAATTGCCTCAAGTATGCATAAAGCAAAAGCCCGCGGAATCATAACCTCTGGTGTAAACACCCTCCGTCAAGGCAAGAAACCACGCGCTGATGCCTATGTCATCACTGGTTTTTTGGTGTAGTGGGGGGCTTGAGATTCGATCTACACAGGACTCATGAGCAGGGCCGCCGCTTCCATGTATGCGGTGTGTTCAAAACACACAGGCGGCCGATTAAAAAAATGTTGCCGCCGCAAAAAAATATCATGTAGGTACACACGTGGTAGAAGTGAAACTTATTAAAAACCACCCCCCCCCCCTTCGTACAACTTTTAGACTTAGCGTATGAGTCGGGGTAAAAACGAAGGACCACACAAAAGGGAGACGCGTATCTGTGTGACGTCACAAGGGTATCGGCGCTTGACAATAATAGGCAATCCTCCTTGTTTTTAAATCCTTGGTTTGGGTTAGTTGAAGGCCAACGAACAATTGTCAGTTCGTCGGCCTTCATTGTCATTACCTGTTTTTTTCCGTCTCTCTACGTTATATCTTTCTTGTAACGAAATTTCCCAAAACGTGCCGTTAAGTGACGCGTCCTTCAAATCACTCTCCATTTTCGACAAAATATACCGCCGCCTAAAGAAAATTCACTTCAAAATAATTCATAGGTAGCCATCGACTTTTATCGAAAATACATCTCTCAAACAAATAAACCATCAAGCTTTAATAACGAAAATAAACCGAAAGTATTTCTTCACAAATTTGTATTACATCCCTAAGGCGGCGGGCGGTCTGATATGAAAGTGATATGAAAGACGCGTCACGTTTTGGCAAATTTCGTTACACCAGAGAGGAGAAAAATGTAACGTAGAGAGAAAGAGGAAGACAACCAATGACAATGACAGCCGACAAAGCATTGACACAAAGAGGATTGCCCATTATTGTCAAGTGCCGATACCCTTGTGACGTCACTACAGATGCGCGTCTCCCTTTTGTGTGGTCCTTCCTTCATCTTTACCACGAATCTTTGAAACGACTCATACGCTAAGTATCTTAAAGTCTAATAACTGTCTTCTATTTCAACGCCCTCAATTTTGTACTTTAGAGAGAATGGGGCGGCGAAAATTGTCTGGGCAGACAGGCGGCCAACACCCTAGCGGCGGCCCTGCTCATGAGGATACGCTATCCTGTAGTAGTAGTAGTGTATTAATTATCCTTGGTGGCATACCACCCTCCCAAACTTACGGATATAGATATTCTGGCTACAACATTGGGTTAAATGTTGTTGTTTGCTTTGAGGGATGAGTAAATGAAATATGCCTACCATGTAGTACCTACATCCTGATTTGAGTCTAAGCCCTGACTTCAATAACTCAATGCTTTGCGAAGCAACGTTTCATTAAATTTATTTTGTAGAATAACCTTCATCCGTCTTTTGATGAAAAAAAATATATATTTACATATATATATTTGAACAATCAATTAATTCAATCAATTACGATCCTTAGCACGAACATTTACTGGCCTTTTTTCATGCTATCTCATACTCATACCTAAATATATAGGTATATAGTTCTGCTAAATTGGTTTGTTATTTGAATGAGTAATTTGTTCGATTAATTACGAAATTACCACGTAGTTCTAGCAATCTTTCAAGACGGCAGGAAATAAGGGAAACTAATAAGGAACGTGATCCAGTTAACAAAAGGGAAATTGGAGAATGGTGATAAAAAGAATAGATTATACACATCAGCAAGCTTTTTGTTAGGAAGTCTAACCATTTTTGGGGACCCTACCACTGTAAAAAGATATATTTTTAATTTGAAGAATAATTTTACAGAAAATCTATAGGGGAGAAATGTACTTCCGCAATCTTGATTAAGTACATATTCTCCTGATAAGGTCTTTCAAGCATTATTTTATTGTAGGGATTATACTCGGCTTAGAGTATCCTTGAGAGTGTGACAAATCTAATCGGAATATTTTCCATATAGAAAATTTACAGTACACTGCATTTCACTCATAATATGAAGAAAATGCAGTGGATTGTGTACTTAACGCCTTTACTGTAAAATATTCCAATTATTGTCTAGAAAATCTACAATCCCGAAAGCAGGAAATCCGCTCAGAAATTCGTTATCTACTCCAAGAAATGCTTGAAATTTGCGTTTGGACAATAAGCGAAACAATTCAGCAAATGTTATTTTCGGAGCACTTCCCATTTTGTAAGTTTAGAATGCGTGAAAATACTTTTTTTTTTTTTAGTTTACCTTCGTAACTAGAAAGGGAGTTTTATCGCCCTCTGTCAAAATACACTCTGAGACCACTTTCATAAAAATATAATAAATTTGACCAAAAAAAAAACGCACTTTCTTGGATTAATTGGATATTATAATATTGCGTGACTGGCATATCACCAAGCCTGTAAGACAAACATACTAAGTAGAAAAATGTTGGGCCGCAGGTTGACATAAAATTAATGACAAAACTACGATAGCAGCAAACGATACTTATTTGTCAAAACAGGCGAATAGTAATTATGAAGCCCAAACTATTCAACAAGACAAATAATAATTACTCACCAAAGTACTGTTAAATCTCACTATATACTTATCGAACCGAATAAATGGGTTTTGGTTGTTAATTTAGAATTTCACTGTGCTATTGCCAACAAGCCATTTGTCTCACATTAACACTCCCAAAGGCTTTAAAGCATTTATATCAACTTTGAAAGTGCTAAGTATATTTTACTGTAGCTACATTTAAGCGGGCAACTGTACGTCACATGTTCGCATAGCATGTGAGATTTATTACGTTTGTAAGGGTTAATTTATATACGCCCTATGAGGCTCCTGCTTTTTCTTTCAGGCCCTTCATATTATTACCTTGTTAATCTTACCTGCAGCGTACATTGTATAGAAAATAAGCCAGAGTTCGCAAGATATTGTTTTGCCCAGAAAATTTTTTTTTTGCTTGTCTGAATAACTTAGCCTCGATAGTTTGCTCGTAAAGGTAAAAACTCATAAATTAGGACAACCTGTTCGGCCAGCTACTCGATCGATTATGCCCATCTGTCAATTAATGTGTCAAACTTTCAGTCCAACGGGTCAAGAGATTCCTCTTTCATTTTATATTTTTGTATTTATTAGCGCAGACTCATCAAATATTCCATTATACCAAGTTATAATGGAATAGGCCGTCTGGATACTCCCTGTCAATCAAAGCAAGACTGATAGCCCTTCAAAGAGGCAGAGTTCGTATACCTTGGACATGCGAGAATTAACGTGCAAACTTTTGGGGAAAAAAAATTGAAGATATCTACAAATTTTATTATAGACCGAATAATTCACCCTGCGTCGAGGTGTATTGATTGCCGCATGTCGGCGAGAAAAAATTCCTATTTGACATTTTTTCTCCATATAAACTCGCACTTCCGGGACGTACGAATGGACTTCTGCCCTTTCAAAAAGCCTTGAATCTTGCAGTGAATAACGGCGACGGTTAGCCAGGACGCCCTAGTATTCGCCAGAAACTTTTTTCCCACCTATGATTTTTGAGAGCGTATATCTGTTGAAAGTTCTTATATTTGGCTTGGTTAGCGGTGAAAGTGAGTCCTCCTGAAAATATTGTTGTCGTGGCTTGGAAAGTTTTCAAGTAGGTACATCCAAAATATTTTTTTTCATATTCAACAACTTGCTCACCTTATACAATTTGTGCTCATATAATCCTCTCGCGAGAAAGTTTTGGGGTAGTTTTTATTCTCCCCATTCTTTATGTTTTTTTAGGTTGCTGAATCGGAATCTGAGGTTTGCTAACAAAAATTCCTGACGTAACATTAAAAAAAAATGCAAAAAAAATAAAAAAAAACTGTAGTTGTGACAGTCTTTCGCGTAGAACTGGAAAACTACCTATCAATTTTTTGGAAGAAACACCTCTATTCGAAATGAAAGTACATAAAATTCTATATGACCTGCATTCCTTGAATTTTTTTGTAGGAGGAACGGTTTGGGCTCAAGCGCTAGTCAGAAACCCACTTTTTTCATTCCAAAACTTCAATTTAGTATTAAAAGCTGATTTAGTAAATTCCTTCTAGTTTTAAATTACTAAACACAATGTAGTTTACTCGCAATGTTAAAAATGCCCTCGAACGTGTGTTTTATTTGTGATAAAATACTGGATAGTGATTTAGAGAAAATAACAATGGTGCGGGAAAAAAGTTTGAATACGTTTGTTGTTTCAAGTAAGAAGAGGAGGGATGTGCTATAAAAAAATCTCTTTCATGAAACCGTGGAAAGCAGAGGTTTCTCACATCATCTATCAGACAAAAACCTTATCAGAATACATTGTTCCTTCGCGTGATGAGTGGACAGTTGTGACATCACTTCCACTCTTTTTATTCAGAGGAAATTGAAATTTCTCAAATTCGTGCGAAAAAACAATGACTTTGGTACTAGTTATGAGGCTTTCAAAGACCCGCGATCTCACCAGAACGAGATTGCCCAAGCAGGCGATATGTTTCTTATAGCTTTGTATGGGAAAGACCGAGTGGCTATTTTAAACGATTTGAGATGCAGGTTTTATAAATCATCATCTTATAAATGCAAATCCAACATTGCCGCACTACCTCCCACTGAATCTGCTGCAAGAGCACATTCACAGAGAGTTTACTTCCAGGTGCAGCAGTCAGTGGTTATCTGAACAAACGATATTCAATGAACAACAAAGAGACCCGAACGAGTGGGAATAGAAAAAAAACAGCGGTCTGTGCCCGTTTCAAACCAACACCGGACTCGATACTTCAGCGCATATCTTGTAAATGCAAGAAAGACTACCAGCGGAATTGTGGATGCAAAAAGACAGGCCTTCATTGCTCTCCAGACTCCAATACGACATCGTTGAGATAGAGGAAGAAACGGCCGAAGAAAAAGATGAAGAATTGTCTGAAGAAGAACGCTCACACGATGTGGTAGACGGAAAATCATAAGTTTTCTTTTCACAATTTCTCTCCATCTCCGATGTTTATGGAAGAACCTGATTCTCTGCTAGGACCTTTTGAGCGAGGACCTTCTAAGAGAAAACGGCTCAAATAATATGATAATTCAATGATAAAGTGATGAAGATAATGTTATTTGATAATAAATTAGAGCTTTGCAGAAAAAGTGTATTTTTTTTTGTGGAAATAGATAGAACACGCCACTTTTCAACTAACGTTTGAGCCCAAACGGTTCGTCGGAGGAAAAAATACCGCGGATAAAATTCGAGGGAGATTTTATTTACCTTCATTTTGAATAGAAGTATTTTTGCCTAAAACTGATGGCTTTCGAGTTATAAGCAAAAGTCTGCCAAAACTACCTGTTTCTGTACTTTTTTTCAATGTTGCGTCATGAAATTTTGTCAGCAATTCAGCAGAAAATGGAGAAAATCAAAACCACGCCAGAACTTTCCTGCCAAAAATACTATTTTTTGCACTGCTACAATACGTAGAAAACTCATACTCTTAATTGCTTTTCTCTCATATTAATAGGATAGGCAATTAATTAAAAAGTTTAATTCCTATAAATTTGGCCTATCTGACATCTTCCGAGTCTACGTTACGAGGAAACAAGGTCACCCCGGTTTCATGTGGCATAATCATGCAAATCCTTGTGTGTTTCTTGCTTCCCACAGGTTGAATGAAGTACAAAATTTAAACCAAAGGAAAGGTCAAGATGTTTGCAATGTTTACGAAATTGTAAACTTGTACTTATTCTTATTCGTTCCAGTCCCCTAAGCTTATATAGATGCCATATGATGGGTAATAAATTGAGAGATTGCAGATTCTTGCAGGTGAGAGGTAACACTGTCAATGTGAACATACTAAGCTTGGATCCCAAATGCAGTCCAAGTAAAAGTATCGACACTCAATCAATCAAAATATTCTACTGTATGGCTTGTATAATAATTACTAGTCACAAAGTAGTATTTATCATAAATTGTTAGTTAGCCCGATATTAAATGGGTCATTTCATTGCACATAAAATGGAAATTTAATGAACGTAATGAGCACTGAGCAATATCAAAGTTTGTATAATATTGACCCAAATATCCGGTTCATCTGTTTGAATTGCGTAAACATGTTAATATAACAAAAATGATTTATTTGGTCAATCAATAAAACTATCCTGTACCTAATAAAACTTATACAGGTTTCTGCTGATTGTTGGCTTAAGGTGAATTTCTACTTACTAGGCTTGACGACTGGAATCCAAATGATGAACTTACCTGAAACAATAGAAAAATGATCAGTAATTCAATACTTAAATATTCAAGTGTGAACAAAAATCATGAAAAAAATAACAATGCCTGTAGTAGCTGAATCATTCAAATATCCAATGCGAATATCTATTTCCAGAAGCAAAGTTTCCAGAAGTAATTACTGAATAGAAAGGGGCCTCTCTCTTTCTCTCTATGATACACTCTCTTGGGTAAGGAAGCGGAGTGAATAACTATTAGTTTCAAACTGATAATCTTGTCCGCCAATTATGAGTGAAATAGTAAATATTTTCAATGCATATTGTGCAATGACAAAATGTCCCAGAATATGTAGGTTCAATATTTATAAAATAGTATAGGTATTTTATAACAAGTGTGGAATAAGCATAATTCGAAGGGTTTAGCTGTACGAGTGTAAAATTTTAAGTTTCACACGTGTTTTAGACTATACGTTTTCTACGACCATCAAATGAAACAACAGTAACAACCAGATTTGAGTGATTTGACATGAACATTGCACTATTGCACACATATCACTTGACATTTTTAAGAATAGGCGTATTTTAGTGTTTTTAAAAATAAGCATATTTTAGCGAGAATATTATCCCAATACTATGTTTTATTGACTTGCGATACTACATTTTAGCGATCATGGCTGACATACGCTGTTCAAAATTTATAATTGGAAATCTAAAAAAACAAAATCAGATATTTCTCTAGATTTAATATATTGTAAACCTACTGCATTAAAGTAAGTGACAAGTTGGTTAAAAATTGAAAAATAGTAAACTAAGTAGCAAATTACCGTTGCCGCATAGTTTTGTCACACCTTGTTTTTGTAATACGACCTCAGCTATGACATCTATAAGCTACATGACCTGCATACACAGATATTAAGTCATCTAGATGCAGTTCAAACATTTTGAGTCCAAAATATGTAAAAATTGAACATAAATTACGGTAAGTGGTCTGTATCAAATTTTGTGATATGGAACTTGGCTGTAAACGTGTAACCATTCTACTTACGAGGGATAGTTACTTGCTGTGGTATGTGAGTTGGAGTAACGAGATTCCCACTGTCCCTACTCACATTTTCGATGGCTGGTTCGCTGGTGCAATTTTGTTAACTCCACCGAGCTATCGTCTCTACCATCTCACGATAGTCGAAGGAAGGAGAAGCTCTCGATCCTAGAACTCTGGGCAAAGTTCCTGGGATTCTTTCCAAAAAGATGGTAGCGGTATTGTCAGTCCTACGCAAAAAGCAGGGAACTCGGCGGACGATTCCAGTATATCTGGCTGAAAGTTCGCTGAGCCCAGCTTTCCGGGGAAAGGCGGTACTTCAAACCGCGACTCGTCCGGTTAAACGAGGACCAGGGGGTTAACGGTATAACCTGAGTAATACCTACCCATAGTCTCACTAGTTGGCATGGGCGAAGGACCCCTAAATGTCTGCCCTATCCCAGGTATCTGGGCAATGGATGACTGGAGTGTTCCGAAAGCTAGTAGGGGGGAACCCCGATCCCGGACCTTGTCAAGGGAAAAGGAACTCACCTAGTGAGCCCTTTTAACACAAGAAACTACGGCGCCGAGTCAACCACGTTCCGGTGCTGGTAAAAATGCTCGCCGCTGTGCTGATTCCAGAGTTCGAGGACTGTGGTTAAAAGGTACAAGCGTGTATTAACCTAGATGTGGTAGCTACCATGAAAATGGGAGCGAACGGTGACATGAAAATGGGAGCGAACGGTGACTCGTCAAACGTTGCTGGGGGAACCTGACTAACACAAGTACCCAGGGGAAAGGCTTGCCAAGCCAAGTCCAAAAACTTGGCGCCTTTCGCAGGTGTCGGACTCTGGGGGGCAGTTGCGGCTAGCTGGTGGGCAACAGGAAGTGTGAAAGCCGAAAGGCAAGACGCGAGGACTGATCAAGTCATGTCCCTACTCACATTACGATGCAGACTGGTTCGCTGGTGCAATTTTTTTAACACCCACCGAACTGTCGTGTCTACCATCTCACTATAGGGGAAGGAGAGAGAGCTCTCGAACGATCCCAGAATTCTGGGCAAAGTTCCTGAGCCTCTCTGAGATGATTGCGGTATCGTCTCGTCGAAGAGGGGAACTCGCCGAGTGATTCCAGTTATTCTGGCTGAAAGTTCGATGAGCTCAGCTTCCCGGTGGATGGGCTTTATCTTGGTTAAACGAAGACCCGAGCCCGGCCGGGGGGTTAAAGGTGTAACCTGAGTAATACCCGTAGTCTCACTAGTTGTCGTAATGTCTACCCTATCCCAGTATATCTGGGTAACGGATTACTGGGACAATAAGAATAGAATAGAAGATAATCATTCTCGGTATCGAGTGATCCCTATGATGATGATGAAAGTATGTGGAGTGACAGAGATGATTAGAGATCAGGAATCGGAACACGTGGAACGTTATAGACCCATAATTTATTATATATTTTGAATAATCATTTATTACATCCTATTGTATGTTCTAATTGGGCTTAGACTATTTCCTTATCTCGGACTTCTGACTGGAGCCTGTCAGATAATAATGAGTAAATAGTCTTTAGCCAGGCGCATATTTCAGGCCAAAACATAATCAAATACTGACACGCGAAATATATCTAAAATGAGAAAATTAAACGGAAATTGCTCTGGGTCTACATAAACTAGAATACAAAGCTCAAAGATACATGTAATGCGTCATAGTCAAATTTTAAGCCAAAAATTAATATGCAAATCCTATTTCCCAGGATTAAGGGGGGGCATCCGTAGGTGACTGACGATTAAAATTTCATTCTCGACTTACCTACCTTAAAATTATTACGAGTGGTGAAAACGAAATGATAATACCGCTGCCTATTTGACCTGTAACGCAGCGGATTTAATATTTATTATTTTTGTTGGGAACTAATTTAACTTTAGATAATTTATCAGAGTCGATGTTAAAACTTAAGAAAAGCTTCCAGAAAATTATAATCAAAAAGTGCAAGGCAGCAGGCTACGTATTAACTTTCTCTGCTGGAACGTTCGCGTTTCTTATGTCAATCATGATTTATTAGAGTAAGAAAAGCTTTCAAGATAATGATAATGGTAATAAGTGAAGCTCAATGCTTCAAAAATAAACTATTTTTGCAGTAACGTCTGTTTGATTTAGGGAAACACTTTAAGTGCAAAGGCAAAAACAAACTGGCAAGGATCTTGAGGTTCGGCTATCATTAGCCATCAAGAGCTTGTAAATTCCTGGAAATTAGATAGGTAGATTTTGTCTTATAAGTAGAACATTTAAAAAGTTCGTTTTTTTGCTTCTCGAATATTTCTTCCCAAAACTAGAAGTAGCTCTTTGATCTATTTCAAATCATGATTATCATACTCTCATTTCCTCCAACAGTTCACAATATGTGTTCGATTTTCTCGGGATTGTCTCTTTTGATAGTCTTTAATTATTGTATGTTTTTATCTCTTTATTATAAGTTCTATTAATCAATCTTGGGATAAATCTTTTCGAGTGTCATTTTTACCAAGCCATGTTTGCTGATCGATATATGAAGCAGAGCGCCCTAAAACACACAAACTTTATCTTTAATTTATAAATGACCTAAATGCGAGTAGAGGACATGGGATTGTACTTTTCGCTTGAAGAAAATATCCATCAGTCAGGTCGTTCCATCGAAATCAAAAGGCTTTTATCTTTTAATCGGCCTAAATAAATAAAATCGCCAGACAATCAATATTTCGATTTTTGGAAGTAAAGATTCAAACTATTTGAATGCGCGCTTTGAAAAAGTTTCTTTTTTCACCACTTGTAAATAAAACGTAATACCAACAACAGTAAAATTTTATAACTTGGCTGGCCAATAGTTGTCTTGTAATGGATGGGAATTATATTCGAGGGGATCAGGTTCTCAAAGTTTGCATTTCAATGCTTGACGTAAGGAAATTGAACAAGCAGAATCGAAATTTCTTTGCGAGCGTCATCCGGAAGCAATTTTGGCTTTTCTTTTAAAGTGTTTCACAAAGGGTGATCTGATTGAACTATTGAGGGGCAATGCGATGCCGGGATGACAATAGATATTGAATAACATTTCTATTTGATGAGCTCCAGGTTGGATTTGTAAAGTTTCCAGGGCAAGGAGTTTCAGAGAGTGTACAGTCGAAACTGGGATGCTTTTTGATATATTGTAGTCCTCACTTTATGATCATCATCCTGACAACGGCATACTGATGTTATTTCCGGATGATTATCATGTTCTCTATCAACGATCATGACATTGGTCTTATTAACAAATGTCTGTATGTTTGAGGTGGATTTATAATAATAAAATAATACTTGATTAGGCTCGGTGGTATGAGTTCTGGATTTCTTGCTGACGTTTCGGTACCAAATCAAAACACGTGAAATCAAAGAGAGCGCATTAATTTTATTAAATAAAGACGAATGTGTTGCTTCATGCTCAACATCATTTAGTAATACGTGGCTTCCTTTGCTTGAATCAGAAGTTAACCAAGGTAAATTGAAAATTAATTAAAAATCTCATCTTTAGAAAATACCACCATTTCCTAGATATGATTATTGTCAAAAGTTTGACACGACATTAGTCAAATTTGTAATTTTTGCTTGATAACTCAAATTCGAGTATTCAAACAAATTTACGAAAAAACCGAACAATTTTCTGCCTTTTCTATTTTTTAGGTGTTCCATCCCCCAAGCTTCGACAACGGTAGCAGATTTGGTACCGAAACGTCAGCAAAAAATCCAGAACTCATACCACCGAGCCTAATCAAGTATTATTTTATTAAAATAATAAAACTCGATTCGTTTATAAAAACTCGATTCGAGTATTCTATTTTATAAAAATAATCTGATAGGTAAAATTGCTCTAATCAGAGAGCTTGTAGTAATTCCTATCAAGATCAAGAAACTTCTGGTATTAATTTCAATTGAGGTGTAGTCCCAAAAAATGCAAGTTAATATTATTGGTCTTATTGTAGTTGATATTGAGACCACGTGCTGCACTTTGTTGTTCTAAGATGTTTAGTAAGGCTAACAATTCGCCCTGAGAAGAAGCAATAAGAGTAGTATCGTCGGCAAACCTCAATTTGATGTTAAACAACATCGGCGATAACACACATCCCTGACGAACTCCTTTTTGTGTTGTAGTCTGGTCAGACATCTTACCGTCAATTCTTGCTCGAACTGTGTTGCACTCATAAAGCTGTTGTATGAGAAATATCAGGTAATGAGGAACTCCCATGGAGAAGAATTTCCCATAATTTAGACTACTTCACGTTATCAAATGCCTTAGAGTAATCCACAAAGCAGATATAGACTGGAAAGAAATGCTCTCGGGCCTTTCCAATAATCTGCCAAAGTTCAAGTTAAGGTCGCGCGTACCCCGTCCCTTTACAAAACCTGCCTGCTCTGGAGATATTTCCAGTCCACAAAACCCTCTAAACGTCACCGCAAAATATACAGCCTAACCTCGCTTGGATGAAAGATCAATGATAGTAGATAATAATTGTCTTGGTTTACCGGAGATCCCTTTTTATGAAGTGGAACAAAGACTGAAGTGCTCGATTCGTAAAATGTAGGTCATCATCCAAGCACTTCAGAGTTTTAACAGATAGGGCACCAATGCCTTTCGCTTTACCGGCTTTTAGTTTCCTAACGGCATGTTCCACTTCCGAAAAAGCTCACATTCGTAACTGAACAAAGGGTCTTGAATGTCAACATCGGAATAAAGATATGTACGCCACACCTCAATGACCTCGTCCAAGCTGGTGTTGAGATGTCCATCGGCGTTCTCAACTGACCAAGTTTTGGATTTAAAGTGTTGACAGAGACATTTTATCTTATTCTTCTTATCTTGACGGCAGAGTTTTTGGATTTCACGTGTTAATTATCAATACTGATCGTGCTTCTCATCATAACCCTGACCCTAAGCTCTATACGTGAATCAATGACAAACAATGCATGGCTGTTTAGGTTGAGTGCTGCGTTTTAATTGAGTTGTTTGAGCAGCTTGTGTGAGAACATTTTTAAATATTAACCACATATTATTAGAAGGAGATTCATCCGTTATCAAGGCATTCCGAAAAAGCTGTGAACAATATGTCCGGAATGAGGCAGAATCAACTATATCTGTTGAAAGATTTCGCCTAGAACGTGGACATATCCTCAACTTAAGCTGAGGTTCACAAAGAATAAATTGATAATCTGAGCCACAATCGGAACCTGCAGGTTGAGTTGAACACAGACTGATAGATGACCTGTATCGTGTCTTAACCAAAATATAATCGACTCCTTGATACTTTACTATAAATAGGTGAGTAGCCTCGACCCAGTGAGGAAACCGAGAAAAACTCGCATTTAGAAAGACGACCTCCAGAAATTTATCAAATCGTAATAATTTGCTATTCTTTTCTGATTCAACAAGTGTGGGTCAGAGAAATATTGATGTCCACTGGAAAGAAATTTATTATATGTTTTGGTAAAATTGCAATACCTTCATATAGTACTCCAATTTCGATCTCACTGATGTAAGATTTGGAACGGTTCAAAGTCACTTCGAAAGAATGAGCAATAAATTGAAACATATCGATTCTCTATAATACCGTGTGTCTAATATCCTTCTCGTGTAACTGTATCTTCGATTTTCAACAAATCTGACATGCAACACGAAAATATGTCTATTATATAAAATAGCATGCTTCGGAGCAATTGGTATTATTGAACAATGGTCAATCTGTATTATTGTAACGATTTTGGTCCAAAGTATATTGAAGTTATTATGAAGAGAACGTGTAAGACAAATTGAAGATTTTCCGAAGAAAAATGTAAACCGTAGAAAATAAAATATACACTCATTAAGCCATAAGTACATTACTTTGTCAAAACAATTTTTACTCTTTGTACATAATATTTTTGGCCATGAAAATAGCCTTTGAATAAGTAACTGGAATAAATAGGCCAAGCTTGCGAAAGTTACAGAACAAGCTACCCTTAACTTTGTTTCTAATGGGTCTAATGAGTTCGTAAGCAATTTACCACCTAGTTAAAAACTTTGTGAAAAAATCAAAACTTTACCTCAGGCAAGGGAAAAATGCTGACGTCGCGGAAATACTTTAATATGTCACGTTTTTTATTGGGTGACGTTCGCTTTTTCTTCGAACCTCATCAGCTTCACGCAATGAATTTTAATGTTAGTGATTACTTATAAATGGTTTCGGGATAAGAAAAATAGCTGGTAAGTGTGTTTAGGCTGGAAGTGGGCGGTTTCAACAACATTTACACCGAAGCGGTAAAGTTCTCGTGATTAAGAAACTGATTAGGCAAGCCAAAGTAAATAAACATATTTATTTTTACAACTCCGCTTTCGTGACAATAATAAATAACTTAACAAGACAATCCAGTTTCTATTCTCCTTCAATAAATTTGGTTTTTGTCTTCCTTATTAGTTACTTCGCAGGAAAAACACCTGAAAAAGGAAAAGTCCGGTCCGGTCCGGTAATCCTGGTTAACACAAGAAAAATTTACGATTTTCTCTGCATATAAATCAGGAAAGGCTCAAGTAATATGTCAAACTGCTCAACAACAATTGGAAAAGTTTTTAAAGGAAATGCCGTAGGTAACAATATCTTATGCTAAGTTGCTGCGAAGACAAGGCAGAAAAGAAACTTTAACTTTGAACTAACATGAATAAGTTTTTAAACAAATTTAATGACCTATCCGCCATTTTAAAATTTTAATGCCGATTCATAGGAAAACTCCAGCTTCATTAGAACTTCTAGTGTAGGACTAAAATAAATTATGTATGTCTCAATTACCTACATTCTAACCTTCGAAGTTTAAATTGCGTTAAGCTAGTTAACAGTACAAGGTATATTTGCTGAGGAAAGTTAAGGGTTATAGATAGGATAAGGTCTTAAGCGTCTTGAAGTTAAATTAACCTTTATAATGTAATAACCGTGGTAAAATACATCTGGTGTATTTTGGAGGACGTTAACTCGAAAGTAAAATTGAGTTTTCGAACTAGGTGGTGGTTAATGACGCCGAGAAGTGCAATACTGTAATTTGACATGAAGTTGAGAAGCCGTCTCGCTCTAGATATTTTAAGAAGTTAGTTAGATTTTGCGAAATTATTCCGGCAACTGAATTATAGGAAGGGAATTAATTCACCTTTGGAAGCTTCTGAAAAATACTTCAAGGAATCAGAGGGACTTCAAAATTTCAGGATTTATTGAGTAGGGTCTTTTTATCGAACAGAAAAAACTGCGAATGGATCCCAAACTCAGGAGTGGAATTATGAATTTTTTCTCACCTAAATGCAAAAAAATCATACAAAATTTCTAATAAATCACAATTGGAAGCTTCTGAAAAATACTTCAGGCAATGAGAGGGACTTCAAACTCCCAGGATTTATGGAGTAGGGTCTTTTTATCGAACAGAACAAACCGCGAATGGATCTCAGGCTCAGGAATGGAAATAATGGAATTATGATTTTTTTCTCACTTAGATGCATAAAAAACATACAAAATTTCTATTAAATATCCATTGGAAGGTTTTGAAAAATACTTCAAGCAATTAGAGGTTATAGAGAGACTTTAAACTTTCAGAATTCATTGAGTAGGCTCTTTTCATCGAATAGAACAAACCGCAAATAGATCTCAGGCTCAGAAACGGAAAAACGAACTTTTTTCTCAATTAAATGCAAAAAATCAGGAGAAACTATTAAATCACCATTGGAAGCTTTTGAAAAATACTCCAAGCAATAAGAAAAACTTCAAACTTTCAGGATTTATTGAGTAGGGAGTAGGTTCTTTTTATCAAATAGAACAATCCGCGAATGGATCTCAGCCGCAGAAATGGAATTTATGAATTGTTTCTCACTTCAATGCCAGAAAATCATGTAAAATTTCTATTAAATCACTTTTGGAACCTCCTGAAAAATTCTCCAAGCAATCAGAGGGACTTGAAACTTTCAGGATTTGTTGAGTAGGGTCTTTTTATCAAACAGAACAAACCGCGAATTGATCTCAGGCGCAGAAATGGAATTATGAATTTTTTCTTAATTAGATGCAAAAAATCATACAAAATTTCTCGTCATACTCAATTAGGCGAGTAGGTAAATGAATCAATATAAAATATCATTTCAAAGGCAAAATTAATAATGTTCGAAAATAACTTGTTCCAAGTATTACCTATTATATTGCACATGCCTAATAATTTCATGATGTTTCCTGGTAAGTACTTACTTCCGTAGTTATTCCATCCAAATTATGGGACAAAACTCTAATAACATTTTTTTCACAGTTCACTTTTCCTCGTAGCCAATGTATTGTTCTTAAATTTCATTATAAAACCCTTTTCATGTAATCTCGTATTATTTATTCAACTCTTCTCGTTTGCCTACGGTATATCGACTGATTACCTTTTCCACAGCCTCCTACATTTAACAAGCCATGAAGTTAAAAAGGCAACACCGCAATCTTACCGCCAAGTGGTGCTGGTGGTGTTTGTTTGTATAAATATATATTTTTTATTTTATTAATATGAATCACAAAAAATGCATAATTTATTGTACTAAAGGGCCAAAAACAGTAATTCAATGAATAATTTAACTATTTGTGTAAATAAGAACAGTAAATAATTGATTTAAATGAATATATTTCTAGAGTCTAAAGTGTTATGTTTCAGTATGTCTTTTGAAAATCTAACTTTTTCTTTCTTCGGGATTTTTTCGGAAGGCAAGTCCATTCAAATACTTGAGCTGATTTTCGAAAATAAGAGGTACCTGGTACCTACTTTTAAGAGTTGGACGTTTTAGTTTGAACTCTCGAACTACGCCTTTATCCTTGTTTGTTTCAAATCTAATTATTTCGGTTTCTTCAAAATGCTTACAACACACCACAGAATTTTTCGTTATTGTATAATCTCGGGTATAATTATCTTGGTGTATTCCTTTCATCCACATTTTTTGCACTTCAGAATTTTTTTGGAAATAAAAATGTTTGCATTTCTTCAGTTTTTAAGGAACTCCTAATAGTTCGATTTGCACCCAGGAACACAGTAGTTTCATGCATCTGAAACAAGTTTAAATATCTTAGGTAATATATCGAGACATATGCTCTTGCAGACAAATATTAATATTGTTTTTATTGTTTTACCTTACCTTACCTTCATTTTTGCTCCTGTACTCATTTGCTAAAAATTAGCAATCAAAGCACAAAGGAACAGGTATCAACTAAATATGAGCAATATATTGGTGTGTTTCTATCCACTTTTTCGTCAATAATGCCCATAAAAATACTAAATTGCAACAATACACAATGAAAGCAATACACAGAAACACATAACCCAATAACAAAATAGCACCATACGCGACGTTGCCGTCATTTCCAACTTCATGGCTTGTTAACTATAGGAGGCAGTGCCTTTTCCGATGCTCATCTAGTTTATACAAAGTAATATAAATATTTATCATTTTAATTTCCTATTCAGGCTTTGAAAAACTCGATTTTCTTATGAAAAGATGACTTCATAGGGATATCGTAAACTCGAATATTCTACTATTCCTACTTTATTTGCAGTAAAATTTTTGAAGCAGGCAAAATCAAATTAAACTCCCATAAAATGCTCTCTCATAAGTTCGTTACAGTCACCAAGCTATAAATATTTATAGCGAAAATGAAATTTGATGAAAGCGGATACGGATAAAATGTGACTCTTTATAATGCTTAATTAAAATCGAGTCACGGGAAAATGCGAAACAATGTATAATTTAACAGGGCTCTAGGATGACAAGCACGTCATCTAAATATAATTTAGCGAAATGAGTTATTCTATAGGCGTGATGCATGATATTTAGCCCCGGGTAGTTTATATTATTTTGTGAGTGAACAACTCACATTCTTTTCAAAAACTTTGAACTTATGAACATAATTAGAATAATAATATGTAACATTGAAACTTTAAATTGTGTAAATCATTTTTTTTTTAATTCAGATTTTCTAGTAGGTACATTCTTATGCCTTGTGAAAATATGGCTTGCATGTAGAGAATCTCATAGACAAACTCTAAGACATAGGACCAAAATAGACGAACATAGTTAGTAAGGTCGAACGCAATGCCTTGCAAACTAATGCAAACAGGAAACATTTTATACCTTCAAGGGCGGCGGAAAGGGATATATAAAGACTAAAAAGCGAATTTAGCTACCTTCAAACACACGCTTACTACCGTGCCGATAACTTAGCTAACTTAACCAAATTGAAAAGCTCCTCTGTACACAAACAGCATTGTTTCAGTTCCGATTTTAGTAATTACAGGAAATATCCAAGCATTTACGCTCGGGGCGGACGAGGCCTGAAAATGGCATTTCAAAGGGCACATCAAACATTAGCATTCATACCTAGTACACTGATGTCAGATTTTTACTTTTGTTTCTCAACAAGTTTATTTATTTCTCGTTGTGTATTTCTACCATTTTTTGTTTCTATGTTAGATCAGTTCCTACAAAGTTTATTCAAATATGCACTATGGAAAAAAGTGTATTATATTATCCACTATTTCTGTTAAACTTGCAATAAAAATTGAATGACACATTCGAGATAATTTCATTGCAAATATCGAGCTAGGAAGCGATAACAATATTTATAGTGGGGTTTTATGCCAACATAAAACTGACGGTTTTATCACTCCGATTCAGTAGATATACCTACCTAATGGCATTACCTCTTAATTTTTTAGGTTAGTTTATGGGCAGGTGGGCCTGAACGAAACTGCCATTAGTTGGCGTAATGTATTTCCTAATATTAACCAATTTGAAATCCAATGAGCGGTATGTGTTCTAAATATATTAATAGGAATAAGAACTGGCCGTATTGATTCCTACTGTTTCGGTAGACATCTTCTACGGCTTGTTTACTTACCATACTTCACCTTGTCAAGGGTCACCTGGAGTCGAAATCCTGTACAGACTTGGTTTATTCAACCTCAGAAGATTACGATCCAAGACGAAAGTATCGACAATGTCGATAATTGAACTTCAATATGGGGATGATAACGTCGTAATAGCCAATACAGAAGAAGATCTTCAGGCAAATATCAATGCATTCAACCAGACATACAAACATTAGTAAAAGAGGCCAAAACAACTGGGTACTTATGGCGTCGAGTAGTAGTCCACGATAAACCACAAACTTTTGAGGAACAGCGACGCAGACACGTGAGACTTGAAACCGAGGGACTGCAGGGAGGAGCAAGAGAACAGGGTGTCTATTGTCGAAACCGGAGAACAGCGTTCTCACGACGACGATTGCTCTGTCTTTGTCAGAGTTATGGAAATATGAATATGGGCGACTGAGACAGAACCTTCGTTCTCATGAGAACGCTGCTTCCCTGTTTCGAGAATAAGGCCCCTAAGGAAAGACCTAATAAACGACCGACGTTAAGAATAGAATAGAAGATAATCATACTGGGTATCGGGTCATTGCCTATGATGATGTTGATGCTCTTCCGATTACTGGTGATCTTGAAACTTAAGGCGTCAATATTTGTGCAGAGACCACCCTAGACGTTTTTTGATACGATGAAATTTGTGATTGGCAGATACATACTTTCATGAACTGAAAACCTGCAGAGCTTCAAGTCATCGCTGCAGCAAAATATATGACGTAGAAAAACATTCTTGTGGATTGCGGTTGAAAACAGCCATTTATAAAATAATGTTAAATTTATTTTTCACTGGCATTTTTTTCTTTATTTAGTCGTTTATAGAACATGGAGCTGTTAATCCGATGAAGTTATTATCTGACTACGATAAGCCCGTCCTCTATACATATTATGAAAGTTACCTCCGTACGCTTTATATTCACCATTTTTGGGAGCATGACCAGCCATTTACCGATGTACACCCAAGCTAAATTACTTCTTTAAAAATTCAGCAACGAGGATTAAAAAGCAAATCCTCCGAGAAAAAATCTTCACGAGGATAAAGGGAAATGGAATTCTTTATTTTATACACACATAAACTTGTGAAATAAATAAAGTTTCACAGGGAGACGAGTTTGGAAAACACTCCTAGCTGTATGGAATTACGTATTTATAAAAGTTTTATGAAATTCAAACAAAACAAGATTAAAATATTATTTAATTAAATTTTGTAAGGTTTTTTTCTCCATATAAACTTCAAAAGAACGCATCAGACAAACATACAATCTTTTAAAAAAACGTAAAGACCAATTTAATGATTACAACGTAGCAAACTCACTCCACATCACAGTAAATAACCACATTTCTACGGTCTTCCGAAAATACACAAACCTAACAATCCACTTGAACCAATAGTTAGTAGCATAGACTACCTACCTACATAGCCATTACCTAGAGACCTTCTGTCTATACTAAATCCACGAATAAACAATATAGAATCATACATAAAAAAATCACAAGATTTTTTAGAAAAACTATCAGAAATTGACATAAATCCCAATCACATTTTAGTTAGTTTTGATGTTATTAACTTATTCACAAATGTTCCCATAGACAAAACACTTAACATATACTCCTGGACAAAATTATCGCACCACCACTGCACATAAGCACCATAAGCAGTGGTGCGATAATTTTGTCCAGGAGTATAGTTAAACATAAATTAGAGTACGCAAGGCCGGTTCTAGCTCTTTGGCCGCCCTCGTGCAAGAGCTTGTTTTGCCGCCCCCCATGAGGAACTTTTTGCTCCGGGGGAAGAGAATTTTTCACAATATTCTATCCGTAGGTCCGTCAAGTTAGCCCCCCCACATTCGAATTTTCTAACAAATTTGCAATCACTTACTGTGCTCGAAGTGTGCTTTACTGTGCCGATGATATTTTGAATTGTGCCGTTCCGATACCAAAGTTATAGGAACAACAAGATGGGGGCTATCTTGACGCTCAGCCCCCCCAAAATTTTGGAAATCAGATCGAACAAAAATGGATTGTTATGCAATTTGAAGTGTGCCGAACTATGCTGTATCAGGTTTTTCTGAAAATTTTCATATTCGATCATTTTCCGACAAGATCCCACTGGGGGTCTAACTTGACGCTCAGTCCCCACAAAATTTTGGAAATCAGATCAAACAAAAATGGATTCTCATGCAATCGAAAGTGTGCTGTGTCAGGTTTTTCGCAAAATTTCCATATTCGGTCATTTTCCGACAAATCCTACTGGGTGGCTAACTTGACGCTCAGCCCCCCAAAGTTTTAGAAATCAGATGGTACAAAAATGGATTATTATGCAATCTGAATTGTGCTGGACTTTGTTGTATCAAGTTTTTCTCAAATTTCCCATATTCGGTCATTTTCTGACAAAATCCTACTGGGGTGGGGGGAAGGGGGTAGCTTGGCGCGCTCAGCCCCTCAAAATGTTTAAAATTAAGTCAAACAAAAATGGATTCTTATCCAATGTGCACCAGTGCAAATATTTAATTGCTTGGAGTGTGCCACACTAGTGCCGCACTATTTTGCGCCTCATCTTGTTTTTCCTATAACTTTGGTATCGGAACGGCACAGTTCAAAATATCATCGGCATAGGGCACAGTAAAGCACACTTCGAGGCCTTCGAGCATAGTAAATGGTTAAAATTTTGTTAGAAAATTCGAATGTGGAGAGAGTTGACGGAGCTCTATCCTTGGGTGGTCCGTTTGTTGTTTATCGCTAGCAGTTGATTGGCCAAGGGCGCTCATACTACTTTGCAGGGGTGCTCGTACCACTTGGCAGGTAGCACGCGCCCCAGCAACTGGCCGCCTGTTCGTGCAATATAGTTCAAAGGAATTTATCTTTTTTTTTTTAAATCTGTATAAAAATATACTAAAATACCTAGATAGAATATGCCGCCCCCTCAGGCTGCCGCCCTCGTGCGGCGCACGAATTGCACGAGTGTAAAATCCATATTGTGTAAAAACAACATACTTTCAATACAATGACGAATTACCAACAAGTTTCTGTTATGGCCATGGGTTCACCTTTATCACCTTTTTTAAGTAATATTTTTATGGAAGATTTCGAAATTAATAATATTGAAAATTATAACTTGAAACCCATTATTTGGTGGCGTTACATAGGCGCCATATTTTCAATTTACACTCACAATGAAAACGAACTTACTAACTTTGTTCAACACATAAATACACAAGAAACAACTATACAATTTACAATAGAAAAAGACCTAAATAACCAACTACCTTTCTTAGACATATTTATCAAAAAAGACATAGACAAATTTGAAACTACAATATACAGAAAACCAACACACACAAACAGATATCTAAGCTTCAATTCAAATCACCCAATCATGATTAAAACTGGTGACAATGGTGTAGTTAAAAGCTTATACGACAGAGCCAAAACAATATGCATCAGTCACAATACTTTCACTAAAGAAAAACAAAACAGTAAAAATATACTAAAACAAAACAATTACCCTGAACAATTCATAAACAAATGCATTACAAATTTCGAAAATCCAAAACCTAAACAAAACACAGACTCACCAATAACCAATCTTTACTTACTATATGTACCAGGCATATCAGACAAAATAAAACGAATTATTAAAGAATACAACATAGGTACTATTTTTAAAACACAAAATACAATAAGATCACAAATTACAAAAACAAAACCAAATAATGAAATGTTCGTACTAAAAACGTACTTAATTTATAAACTTCCATGTAATCAATTTGATAAATTCTATATTGTTGAAACTTGTAGGCCATTACAAAAACGTATCAAAGAACACAAGAACTACATAAAAAACGAGGGGACTTTAACAAATCAAACATCTGCCAACAAGCTTTTGACAATAACCATCAAATTAATTGGAATGCTTCTAGCATTCTGGCAAAGGAACGTTTTTCAAAAACACGTAGAATTAAAGAGAGTGCATTAATTTTATTAAATAAAGACAAATGTGTTGCTTCATGCTCGACATCATTTAGCAATACTTGGCTTCCTTTGCTTGAATCAGAAGTAAACCAAGGTAAATTGAAGATTAATTGAAAATCTCACCTTTTACCTCAAATTTGTAATTTTTGCTTGATAACTCAAATTTGAGTTCTCAAACAAATTTACTGTAGGATGCTACGTTATTGCTTTGTAACATCGCACTATTTGGTTCTGGAACAACTTTTTTTAAAATTATAGTCAGCCTTGCAGGTTTAAATTCAATAAACCAAAACAGCTATTGAAACGTTTTTTTTTTTGTAGCGCTACGACTTTATATGTGACGAGATAAAGAAATCCGAGTGCCTAGGTTTTCCTGCAACGACATTTTAGATTTAGTTCAGATGTATCTTTTGAAAAGAATAGTATAATCGGTGCTCTAGCAATCTTATTTTTGGGCCATGAGGCAGATAATTTTGAAGAAATTTTGGTTGTGTAAGCACCTTGACGGAGATTGGGTACATAAGAAGTTGCACCTGTGGTTGAGTACTTGTGGTGATTTTAATAGAATTTGAGGCCCAATTGCTCAAGGCTGTGGAAATGCATTGGGTCTTTGCACTATGGTGGATAATTACATGACCTTATCTTACAACCGAATTCAATCCAAGTAAGCTGGTCCATCATCATAATGCTTCACTCGGAAAATCGCCTTGTAAAACCTAACAGCCCCTGAACGATATTACGCCACGTAATTATTATATCCATAAAGGAACATTTAGCTTATCAACTCAAACTATTACCAAGTTACTTAATTTTCCAGGCAGTAATTTATCTTGTCATTCTGGTTAGCCGCAAGGATAATAAACTGAACTAGAGATTTTAAATGCCCAGTGTGCATTACTGGCGGCCTTAAACTTATATTAGGTATTAACGCCCCTAAGAAACATTAGGTAAGATTTAGAGTTTATGCCTGATGTGTGGGAAATTTGGATTTTATTTAGAAGGACATCAAAAGTTGCAAAAAAGGAAATGTTCTTTGGAATACATAAACCGCACTGGCATTAAAATTCTCAAAAATCATAAAATGTTTACTACGAAAGATAATTATTTATGTTTGCCAGCATTTTATCGGGATTGCGTAGCTTCATTAAACCCTGTAATCTTGTAATAAGGCTATGTAAATAGTGATAGCGGCGGGAAAACAAAGAAAACTTAATGGGATTCTAGCTTTTGGCTTCAACAGCTTTCGTGTAAAAGCAATAAAATGTTTTTCCCCCAAATCCCTTTGGTTTTTATTAGTTCACTGGGATAAAAAAATATGTTTTCGCTGAAATTATTGTCTGTAGTAAAAGGATTGATAAGGTTTGGAAGTTCCATTATCAGTGAAACTGTGGGTTGAGGCTTTGTTTGCGAGGAGAAACTTGAGAAATTACGGAGAGCGCCTTTGGTTTATCACTGTCGAGACAGGGGAGCAACGTTCTCATAAGAACGAAGGTTCTGTCTTCCTCACCCATCATATTTATATTTTCATAACACTGTTCCCCGGTTCCAAGAATAGACATCCTGGATATAAACGTCGAGCGATGTAAATACTTCGCATTTCTTGTAAAATTGGTATTAATTGTAGTGGTAGCGTCACACATATACTTTTTTGTTGTATTTTTTTTAGACTTATTCAATACTTGATCGTGTGCAGTCAGCCAGCCCTGAGCTCGAGGGAAACAATCGTCTTAGTTTCTATGTTATCGGGTCGAAACTCGAGCTTGAGGACCATGGGTCTGCTGACTTTGCATCAGGATATCCACGTTAATAAAAGTCACTCACAGGCACCTTCTATTCTAGGACACATAAGACCATCAAGTTCAAAGCACGCCAAAATTCTTCGGCGAATGGCAAGTTGCGAGGGAAGCAGGATTAACTTCAATATGTGGATGATAACGTCTTGATGGCCAATACAGGGAAAGATCTTCAGTCAATTATTCATACATACAGGAGAATCGGCCAAGGGGTCAACTTTAACAAGACGAAGATTCTGCACCAACCCGCACCAAATACTATACTCCAAATATAACTACAAATTATCATCCTTTGCAGAACGTAGAGCACTTCCCATATTTAGGAGCCATCTGTTAGAGGAGGCAACCATTCACGCTGAAATCCAACATCGCTTGGAATGTGCTAGCGCGACGTTCGGGCGACTTCTAGAGAGAGCCTGTAACAATCCATCAGCACTGAGACCAAACTTCGCGTCCACAATGCAGTTGTAATACCAACACTCACATATGGATGGGAAGCATGGACCACCTACAGACACATAGAAATAACATCAGCGCTGCCTAAAGGATACTGGATTAAATGGCAAGACCGACGAACCAACATTAGTGTTTTATAGGAGGCCAAAACAACTAGCATAAAAGCCCTCATCATTAAGCACCAACTTCGCTGGATAGGTATCCTCATCCGAATGCCCGAAACACGTCTTCCACGACAGATTCTCAAAGAGGGAAATCGAAATCAGGGAAGTCAACAAAAACGCTTCAAGGATGTTCTTAGGAAGAATATGATAGAGTGCCGCATCGATACCAGCAGCTGGGAGATGACGGCAAATGATAGGCCCTCATGGCGTCCAGTAGTCCACGACACACCACAAATTTGTGAAAAACAGCGACGCAGACATGGGACTGAAAAGAGGGAACGCAGGAAGAAGCGAGAGAACAGAGGAAGATACAATTCTGCAAGAGGCTAGGTGTGCTCGGTATCGAGTGATCGCCCATGATAATGATGATTGTTATTCTATATCCAGAAGTGTTATATTCCTAACATCTATCAAGAGAAACTTTCGAGTTAATTGATACCTAATCAAATAAAACGGAACAAAAATCACTAGTGCAACTTTACCAATTCAGTTATCCCTAATTTTAGTCTCTATATCGTCTTTCCGGGAAGCTATACCGCCAATTACTGCCGTTTTTCCTAGCCGAATGTCCGGAAAATCAACTCAAATAGACGAGCATCCGGTTTTATACGCCAACCGTTCAATTACTTTTCATATGCATTCTAAACTTTCCCAGTCAATGGAGCAAATTTCTATTAAATGGTAAAGTGATAAATGAGAATTTATTTATCTCGAGGTTATAATAAGCAAGACTCTCTATTGAATGGCTATAAGCAATTACTTGGGAAATACCATATGTTATAATTAGTTTTATATATTGCTGGAATAATTTGCGAAGTAAAAATCAAAACTAGCTAATAAATCTTGCATATTAAATTTGTGGCTTTGGTTCAACACAGACAATATATTCTATTTTAAGAGTTCCCCTAAAGAAACCTAATACACCAGTTTTCTATAGGGCTTCTTGAGATCCACAAAATATAGCATATTATATCCAATTTTTTTTATCGAGGAAAAATATGCTACTTGATATTTTATTTTCTATATTTTACGAAAGCTCATAGTGCTCATAGTGGATTTATCGTATGTGGTATAGAAATTGAAAAATACCGATTATTAAAAATTGAAGAGTAAATAGACAACTTCTTTTCAATTTGAGAAAACAGTTAGTGGTCAATAAATTTAAGGAAACTGAGGCCGCAAATCCAAAAACTTCAACTTGCCAACTTATGAGGTTTGGAAATTTAATCGCATTCGATCACAGTACTAATTCAGTGAATTTCCATTGAAAACTCTGTATTGGATCACTAAAAATCACATCGAACAGCAGCGTGGAACATCATTTCAGTCTTCCATGCAAATTTCCCATGGCAATCACTAACATCGAACGGTAAAAATAGCAGCACCACCCACAAAGCGGAAGAAGTCGCCGCCAAATTAACTGACAAGAATTTGGAGTTTGTCCATTCATCCACAGCAACAAGCAAGGGCAGGTTCGACGCGATATTCGCCCCCTATCAAACCTTAGACTCTATCAAGTGAACCATGAGTGGTTACAAGGAATTTCATCATATTATCATACCTTTACAGCACTTTGAATGGAAGTTCGGGATAAATTTGGGAAAAGTTAGGTTAAAATTTAATTCACTTTTCACTTTACTTTGTTCAGACTCCCAATACAAATACCGCCTAAAAAATCGCGGTGTAAAAGCAATAACCCAACAACAAAACAAACACACAAAACTACTTACCGGTTTTGACAAGTTTGAAAGTGACGGCATTGTGGGATTTGAGGTGTTCGTTGTACGACGGATGGATCAAATCCTTTAGAGCAGACTCGCTATTCGACGCCATGGCCGCTGAAGTTTCAATTTTATACTCGCTCTTTCCTTCGGAGCGCGTTTTTTGATTTTCCGGCGTCGTTTTTCCTTTCTGGAACAGAGAAAACTGTTCAGGATCGTGCCTTTATTATTATTTTTTTTGTGGTGTGTGCGGTAAGTGTTTTTTTTTTAATTGTAAAATAGAAGCAGCTAAACTATAAACATGCTCTTTTCTTTTAAACTAGATTTTAATAAACAAAAGTTAAACAACCATATTGTTTTTGTACACAAATATTTTTATTGCAGTATATTTTCAAATATAAAACTAGGGAACTTGTCAATACATGTTTTATGCGTATAAAAATAATTATTACTATCAGCTATTTACAATCAGGGACGAATTGTTATAAATGTTTATTTTTTCGTTTAAATTGTTGGCACAAAGTTTCATAAATCAAATGGCTCATCTGTAATGCATGTAAGTTTACAGCAGCTCGTGGACATTTCAAATACTGGTAGCGCAGTTGAAAATTTGAATTAATCGCACCCATTGTGCTCTGACATTGCTTGTATATAATTTAAAAATATTTTTTGTTTTATACGTTTTTTTTTTTGTTTAAAATTCAAGTCAAAAATTGCAATTTTAATGTAAAATGTGGAAAAACATTTCAAATATTATGATAAGCAGATCGTATCGTATCATGTTTGCAGCTCGTAATGATTCACGGAACATTACAAATAATATTTTTGAGCCTATTCGTGTTCTGTGTATGGTTTCCAAAACTTCCAGTAGACTCGCTTCGGTATACAAAATTTTCATAAATCATGAATCCTCGCTAAGACTCAGTTGCGAAAAGTACTTTGTCCTTCTTCTTTTGTCCAATACTGGATACTTAATTCACCGTGAAAACTCATTTCTTTTCCGGAAGCCTCAAAAAGTAGGTACTTTGGAGAAAAGAAAGGGGCAAGGTTTGTTCTCAAAATGTCCGAAAACGTCCTAATACGTTTATTTGTGGGTTGAAACTTCTTCCTGGCTTCAACTTGAAACGAAAATTTATTGGCGCCAAGAAAATGAAGTGAAATAGAACTAAACAAAAGTAAATGTATTGTGACGATTAGGCTTATGATCGGTGGATTACCTACGTTGAGAAATGTAAATAAACATACATTGAGGCGATTTGCCGATAGTGTGTCTCGTGCAGACGTTGAGGATCTAAATAGATTTTGTTCACTGGATCGAAGTTAAGTATTTCATTTTTTTGAAGTGTATTGACCACATCAGCGGTAGATTAGAGAGAAAAAAAATTGAGGAAAGGATTTGAAAAAGCCTGGGTTGGGCATAAAGTTGAATGGTTAAGATTTCATTGCCATTTCACATTGTCCTAGCTATTAACGGATATCAGGATACGACAATACTGACGTTGCATTTTAAGCCAAAATTGCAATTAGCGCGTCAACTCGGAATATGAAATAATGATATTTTGCTGTTAATTTGAATCAACAATCAATTTTTAAACTGCGTAGAGGTAGTCTCACGATTTCCGGCTCAAGAAAGATGGGCTCCCGGTAAGTACAGCAATAATTTATTTATGTAAAGCGTTCAGTGCTCTCAACTCGTTTTATTTTGCATTTATTTGTTCGAACTAACCCAATTTAATTACATTATTCCCAAGTACATAATAAACTTCAATTAAGTTAAAACTAAAAGCGAGTCCCAAGTTGCACCAAATACGGTGTAACATCGAGAAGTTCCATCGTCTAATCCCTACTGCTGAAGAGAAACTCCCAGACACAGACCGAGGTACAGCTGACATGATTTTCAGTGCAAGACAAGAGAAATTCAGAGAACAAAATCGCCCTCTATACATGGCCTTCATAGATTTAGTGAAAGCATTTGATGGATATGATACATACTTCACCTTGTCGAGGGTCGCCTGCCGTCAGAAGTGGAAATCCGGTACAAACTTGATGGCGGCTTATTCAACCTAAACTGATTAAGAGCCAAGATGAAAGTATTGACGACATCAATAATTGAAGTTTAATATGCGCATGATAACGACGTGATGGCCAATACAGAGGAAGATCTTACGGCAATCATCAATGCGTTCAATAAGGCATACAGGAGAATCAGCCTAGAAGTCATCTTTAACAAGACGCAGATTGTGCACCAATCCGCACCGGGCATTATTCTCTAAGCCCCAAATATAACCAATAAATGAACATTCTTGGTAAAACGTGGAACACTACCCATATCTTGGGAGTCAGCTGTCAGCGAATGCAACCATTGACGCTGCAATCCAACATCGCTTGGTATGCTAGCGCGGCGTTCAGGCGATTTCTAAAGTGAGTCTTCAACAGCGCTGAGACCAAACTTAGCGTCTACAATGCAGTTGTAATACCAACACTTACATACGGCTACGAAACATGGACCACCTACAGAAGACTCATAAAAAGCCTAGAAAAATTTCACCAGCGATGTCTGAGGAGGATCCTACGGATTAAATGGCAAAACCGACGAACAAAAGATTAGTGTTTTTGACGAAGCCAACACAACTAGCATGGAAGCCCTCATCATCAAGCACCTCGTCCGCATGCGCATGCCCGAAAAACGTATTTCACGACAGATTCTCTACAGTCAACTGAAAGAGGGAGAACGGAAGCAAGGAGGTCGACAGAAACGCTACAAAGATGTTCTTAAGGAGAATATGGCAAAATACCGCATCGATACCAGCAACTGGGAGACGACGGCAAATGATCGATAGGTCCTAATGGCGTCGAGTAAGTCAACGACGGACCACCAAACTTCTGGAAAACAGCGACGCAGGCACGAGACCGAAAAGAGGAATCGCATTCCTTCCTGCGAGAGAACAGAGGAAGAAACAATACTGTCAGAAGCTGGATGTGCCAAGACTGTAGCAGAGTATGCGACTCCAGAATAGGTTCATATATAGCCATCAGAAAACGCACAATCGACGACAATAAGTGTAGAATAGGAGATAATCATACTCGGTATCGAGTGATCGCCTATGATGATGATGATGATGACCTCGAAAAGTTTTAATATAATTTATTATTAAATTACCAGGAGTCTATTTTTCTGTAACAGTGCTTCACCCTCGAATCGCTAATTACAACTGGAATTCAAAAAAATAAATAAAATATTGACTTAATTCGATGCAGTAGAAACAACCAGAAAATAAAATCAGTGCTTCAAGCAACGACAGTATTTTCGAATCTTGTCAATTGCTAATAGCCTAATCAGGAAACCAGCACAAGGACAATGTTAAAATAGTTTTGACAATGCGATGTTGAACAGAAAACTAGTATCCTAAGATGTGAATGCGAAAATGTGAACAGGCTTACAAATGTTAAGACTAAAATAAGTAAAAATCACTAAATTGAATTAAGTTGAATTTATTAAACACATACTGTTAATTTGTTCTCACGTCGGGGGTCTTCGGTATATAGTGATCTCTGGATCAGCCTGTACTTCTCCCTATTTCCCTATTCAGACAAGTGCACTGACCCAGGGACTTTAATGTATGAGGAAAGAACTAGGAATTCAACCATTTGTCTCGCGAGGTCAGATGCTTGATATCCCTGGAATCATTCAGAGTGCCTCTTAAAAATCTTCTGATGGATAAGGTTTTTCATAGCCTGGATAAATTTTATGCTGATAAATTAGTGTACGTAGCTATATTGAAAAATTTTGCACGCCGCTCGGTTTCTGCCAATGTACAGGGACTTTTCCCATATATTGACCCCCCTACTACAGGGGTTATTTGAAGAGATATATCAGAAAATTGTAAATACTAAAGTTTTAGGGTTTAACCTGAAATTTTCGAATCCGATGTCAAAAACTTTTTTGTTTTGTTAGAAATGTCAAATTTTGACAGATGATCAGTTTTTCTTTTTTTAATGGATTAGTAAAAAGTACTGCAAGACTTAAATATCTTCAAAATTGCTTAAGCCGCGTTCACACAATTCGGAATCTGATAGTTCTTGGACATGCGGAATTCAACAGTGCTATTGGCAATGTTGCCAGATTTCCCAGTTTTGTGCTACACGTAGTCTTTTTGTTATCTTAAATAAATGGGCCATTCTTATTTTTATTGCAGTGAATTGGGCGTGCCAAATTTGATAATAATCCAAATTTTCAGAATTCTATCGCTACTAGTTGCTGAAATATGACAACACCGTATTTTCGGTGAAAAGTATAACAACGCTTGAATATCTTCAAACGCCTCTTAAGCACGTTCACAAAATTTGGTATCTGGGGGTTTTCGGGCAAGCAAAATTCTACCGTGATATCGGCATTGTTGCCAGACTTCCCAGTTTTGCGCTAAACGCCAGTCATTTTGTTATCTTGAATAGAATGCCCCATCTATTTTTATTGCAATAAATTGGACGTGCCCAATTTAATAAGATTCCAAATTTTCAGAATTCTATTTCTACTAGTTGCTGAAATATGCCAACACCGCATTTTCAGTGAACGGTATCGCACCGCTTGAATATCTTTAAAACCCGCTTAAGCTCGTCCACTAAGCGAAATTCAGCTGTGATATCGGCATTGTTGCCAAGTTTCCCAGTTTCGCGCTACATGTAGTCTTTTTGTTATCCTAAATAAAATGCCCCATTTATTTTTATTGCAATGAATTGGTCCAAATTTTAATGGGATTCCAAATTTTCAATATGCTTCTTGCACTGTTAGATACTACTATAGTGAGAATCATTCTGGGATAGTTACCTACCTTCCTACCTATTTCAAGAGGAGCCGTAAACTTATCGGAAACGCCCGGAAATATGAATACCTTATGAACAAGTAACGTGTATGAAAAAAAAAAAAAGAAACTATAAGCCACGAGCAAGACTACCTGTAGCGCGAAACTGGGAAACTTGGTAGCAACGCCGATATTACAGTTGAAATTCGCGTGCCCATAAATCCCCAGATACCGAATTTAGTGGACGAGTTTAAGCGGGTTTTAAAGATATTCAAGTGTGCGATACCATTCACGGAAAATGCGGTGTTGGCATATTACAGCAACTAGTAGAGATAGAATTCTGAAAATTTGGAATCTTATCAAATTTGACAAGTCCAATTTATTGCAATAAAAATAAATGGGGCATTCTATTCAAGATAACAAAGAGACTAAGTTTAGCGCAAAATTGGGAAATCTGGCAATAATGCCGATATCACGGTTGAATTTCGCTTGTCCAAAAACCCCCACATACCAAATTTCGTGAAGGTGCTTAAGCGGCGTTTGAAGATATTCAAGCGCTGCGATACTTTTCACCGAAAATACGGGCTATGTTCCGATATCAACTGTCAGTACTGGATTTACTGTGCTGATTTTACTGTCATTTGCCGTTCCGATTTCAACAGCGTATTTTTGTGGTCATTCAGTACTGAATCGACTGAATCCAGTGTACTGAAAATAATATCGGAACGGCGCCCAGTAAATTCAGTACTGACAGTTGATATCGGAACATAGGCACGGTGTTGTCATATTTCAACAACTTGTAGAGATAGAATTCTGAAAATTTGTAGTCTTATCAAATTTGGCACGCCCAATTTATTGCAATAAAAATAAATGGGGCATTCTATTTAAGATAATTACATAATCTGGCAATATTGTCAATAGCATTGATGAATTCCGCATGCCTAAAAACTGTCAGATTTCGAATTGTGTGAACGCGGCTTAAGCTTGAAGATATTTACGTGTTGCAGTACTTTTTACTAACCCTGTATATGACTTCATAGTTAAAAATAGTCAAATTTTCTGATTTGAAATATATATGGTTCAACTACTTTCAATTGAGCCGTTTTATAAATATCGGGCTTTAAACTTCAAGGAAATAATAGATTGAAACACCTTGGTAATCGGTGCATTGTTATTGTTTGACATGACACAGGTCTTTCAATGTAGGTATTATTTTCTTGATTCTTGAATTTTAAAGCTCGATATTTCCAAAACGGCCGAATTAAAAGTAATTAAACCAGATATATTTCAAATCAGAAAATTTGACTCTTTTCAACTATGAAATCATATGTAGGGTGTTCCATAAGAAAAAATTGTCCATCTGTCAAAAGTTGACATTTCTAAAGAAACAAAAAAGTGTTTGACATCGGATCTAAAACTTTTGTACTTATTTACAATTTTTTGATATCTTTTCACATAACCCCTGTAGTGGGGAATGAATTTAATAATATGGGGAAAGATCTTGTCAGTGAACTTTTGTACAATGTTATCGAACGAGTCTGTTGTATTGTTCCTTGGCTACAAATAATTATTAAATTTTGTTTTTTCATAATTAAAAAGAAGAACTGCACCAACTGCACCATAGAAACAGAATCAATATTCAATAAAAATTCAATACGAGTAGAAGTGCAGAAGTTCCTTACATATCCTCAAAAAACAAGTCAAGTTCAGTAAGGTCATAGTCAGACTCAAGTAAATGGTGTAAAATTGACCAGATTTGTTTATCTTAAATTGCCTCATCTAAATGCAATCTCCACTCTAATTAGCAATATTTCACTGGCATGGGCATGCACTGAATTGGTGCCTCCTGCTCCCTAACAGATCCTGCATATTCGTTTTTTTTTTTCAGTCGTTTTGGTTTGACTTTGTCTTCCTGCCTGACTCTGTATTCACCTGATTTACCTTTACCGCATTTTTTGTATTGTCGTTTGTGATTTTTCTGTTTAATTTTAATTAGGAAGTACCTATATTTTGTCGTCTGTCAATGTCAGTTTTTGTCGATTATAAGTTTACATATACCTAGCTATTAGCAAATATTGTAAAGTTTGTATTTTATTTTTGCCTTGACTTTTTATTTCTCTGCCTAATTTATTTATTAATTTTTATGTCTCATAGTTCCACTTTTTTAAATAAGTCTGAAACTATTTTTGATTTGATTTGATATAATTAATATTTATTTATTTTTCTCAAAATGATGCCAATTTTCTTTTTCGACTTGGAAAAAGTGTTAGATCAGCTGCTTACTTTTCAATTTTCCATGAGATACTTAATGGGAATTAGGTGCCATAGAAAAACATATATTTCTAAAGTATTGCCTAGGTCGTTGAACAAAAATAGACAGAATAAAAATAGGTTGAAGCCAAATAGTCTGTGCCAAAAAAACGAAAAAAAAAACACACAATAATTTTGATTTGAGCTAGTATATCTAGCTTCCACATATAAATCTAAAAATAATTTGAAATGTTGATACGTACGTCTTATAGAGAACATTATAAATTAACAAAAATTTAGTGAGACACTGGGCATTGTTCCACTTCATCACCTCATTATGCCAATTTATATTTACCACAAGTAATTTGAGGCACAAAATTCCTAAATTCTTCAAACAATCGAAAAAAAAATATATATATATATATTGGAGAAAAATATCAAATATTATGATTGAAATACATTTTATACATACTAGCAATACATCGTGATCCAAAAATTTGAGCACTTGATAAATATTCACAGACTCATGGCAAACTCAATTGATCACAAAGATATGGCGCTAGGCACGTTTTTAGACATTGAGGGAGCGTTCAATAACGTTCCGACAACATCACTAATGAAAGCACTCATGCATAGGAACATTCCGCATACCGTATATGGATAGAAGCCAGCCTAAGAAACAGAGTAATCACATCCACTCTGGGTGAAGCAATAGTGGGAAAGGCCTGCATTATACTGGGCGATCCCGGTCGACGATCTCCTGGCAAAAATGGCCGAGGAGATATTTCACTGCCTCGGCTACGCGTACGATGATAATCAGAGGCAGGCATCTAGAACATGTTTCAGAAAGAACTCAGAAAGCATTGAACACAGTAGATAACTGGTGCAGGGAGGAAGGCTTGTCGGTTAATTTGCAGAAAACCGGTATTGTCCGATTGTCCCATTCAAAGGAAAGATGCTTCGATGTCCTACGCTTAATCCCCTTCTCAAAAGAAATCAAATATCTAGGAGTCATTTTTGATCAAAAGATGAAACCTCAACAAAGTTGTCCAGAAAGCATCTCCCGGAGGAGATGCAGAAGGCTTTGTGAAAAAAGCTGAGGACTTAACGAAAGATGAAACTATGGTTATACAAAATGGTAATAAGACCAAGGTTCGGTTGCCTGGGGTACAAATGTCACACAGACCGTAGCAATCAGACAGCTCCAAAGTATGCAAAGGCTAGCCTGCCTTTGTATCACCGTAGCCAGAAAACAGTCCCAACAGCAGCCCTGGAGGTGCTGCTAAACCTCCGGCCACTACATATTTACATACAGGGTGAAGTAAAGGCCAGGATCCAATTATGAAACATCAAAGGACCATGAGCTGGAAAATAGAGAAGGATCTAGAGGTCCGCTCCTTGTTCGAGATGCCTTCAGATAAAGCAATGCTTATTTCCATCTTCAGCGGGCATTTTCGGGTTGCCATACCGGATAGGGAAGAGTAGAAGGAAGGTCCTCCAATTGGAGCAGCCACATCTGGTACACCGACGGCTCAAAGACTAACGAAGGGGTCGGAGCTGGTATCTACGGAGACAAAACAAGGGTGGAGATATCCACAAGTCTCGGACAGTACGTTATGGTGTTTCAGGCGAAAATCGCTGCAATAATGCACCGTGCTATACGAAAAAATGAAGGGAAAGTTAAGAGTAAAAACATCGTTATTTACTCGGACAGACAGGTGGGCCTGTCCAATAAACTAACCATAGTCTGGGTACTAGGACAAGAGGGCCACTCAGTAAATCAAAATGCTGACGACTTAGCCAAAAGTGTCTCAGCCACTGAGATGATAAGCCAGAACGATTCTGCGGAATCTCTGCAGGCCTTTTTAAAAAATCTATCAAGAACTGGATAGACAAAGAGTTCCAGAGCTGGTGGCAGCAAACACCAGAACAACTACAGGTAAAGCAGTTCATCAAATCTTCCTCGCCAAAATTCACAGCAGACCTACTAAGACACAGCTGCAAGATTGTTAGGATGATATGCCAATTGACAGGGCATTGCAAACTTAACAAACACTTGGAAAGAGTGAGCCTGGCAGAGGATAGCCTATGCAGGTTCTGTCAGGAGGCGGAAGAAACTGCCGTACATGTGTGGTACTGCCACTGCGAAGTACTATGCAGGCTTAGGTTTGCGACGCTTGGAAAAGTAGAGCCTAATCTGACAAGGTTGCAGTGGTAGAGAACGCCTCTGCGCCATCTTCATTCAATCTAATCTAATCTAATCTAATCTAATCTAAATCTATTAGAAGAATAAAGTAGAAACACATCACAGAAACTATCTACAGAGTTTTGACACTCCTGTGGAACTGTTCCATTCAAATCCACCAAGTTCTTGTTTTCTGACACAATATCTTGAACTTTGTCTATTGTGGAAATTCCTGTGATGAACTCGTATTTTTATTAATCTACGTATCACATGACAGCTCCATAAACTCTTAATACTCTTTCCCAATGCTATTTTTTCTGCCAAATACTGTCAGTGTTACCAAAAAGACCAAATTCTATTTCAATTTTATCTAATTTGATCGAACTATATCGTAATCTACGTAATTTTACCAAGTTAGTTTTTATTTATTTTGAAAAACTTTAAATTCATTCCACGAGAATAATTCCCTTAGACCAATTTATATAAATTCTCACAATTGAGTCTCTAACTTTTTTTTTCGATTGTTAGAACAGTGAAATTAATTTCGAGAGCTGACTTATTTCTTGGAAACTGAAATCGTTTTTATTTTTATACAATCATTGTTGCGCTTCAATTTTAAGCTGGAAAGAAAGGACGTAAATAAAAGAATTCCACCTCTAATGCGAAACATGCTTTTGTTTCTCAGTGGGGCTTTTGCATTTTGATTTGAGAATTATCCACATTATTGTATAACTAAAGTTGGATCAATATACAAACACTATTATTTTTTTTTTTTTTTTTTTTTTTTTTTACGGATATGCGCACTCGCAAGGAAATGTCCTATCACGCTCGAGAAGCGGCAAGTGCGCGGAAATGTCGGTGTATGTTGGTCTTGAAACGGTTCAGGTTGTAACCTGCAGGGAAAACCGTCGCAGGGAGTTTATTCCACAGCGATGCTGTTCTCCAGAGATATGAATTCTGATATAATGAGGTTCTTGGTGCCTCTAGTTTGACAGTAAATTCATGGTTACCGTCTGTTTGACGGGTTCGCCTGGTAGGTGCTACTCTCGGTGGAATCATACGTGCCAACTCTTCAGAGCATTTTCCGTGATAGTACCTGTAGAAGAGAGATAAATCGCCCACAGATCTGCGATGTTCGAGACCATCCAAGTTACGAGTAAGTGCGGGGTCATTGATCAGCTTGATAGCTCGTTTTTGCACGGTATTCAAAAGCATTAAGGTATGTTTGGGTGCTGCACTCCATATATGTGAGCAGTACTCCATAGTTGGTCGAATCTGGGCTTTGTAGAGTGTCAGCAATTGGCTTGGTGTGTACAGATGTCTTGTACGAAATAGCACCCCCAGCTTTTGGGAGGCCCTTTTAGCAATATCTGCCACGTGACTGTGCCAAGACATGTTGGTCTCTGCAGTAACCCCCAAGATGTTCAACTGACTCTGTAATGTGACAGCACTTCCAGATAGCATGATGTTTGGCTCACCGGTGCTGGTCTTTTTTGAAAACAGAGCTGCTTGGGTTTTCTGCGCGTTGAACTGTACAAGGTTTTTGTTACCCCAGTCCTCTATTATCTCCAGGTCGTTATTTATCTGCGATATTTGAGTTAGTCTAAGATGATGGAATTCACGTGCGGAAAGACCTGTGGGTGGTATGAGTGAGGAGACTACATTGCCATCGTCTGCAAAGCAATAAAGTGGATTTACTGTTTTATCTATGAGGTCATTTATGTAAATCAGGAAAAGAGTTGGCGAAAGGATTGCTCCCTGTGGCACACCAGCATTTATTTGGTAAGAGTTGGAGTTCTGGCCATCCAGTGCAACATAAATGGATCTGTCCTTTAGGTAACTTTCAAACCAAGTGCAAAGTTTCGGCGATAATCCCATTGCTTTGAGCTTGTTGAGCAGATTTTCATGCCAAACTTTGTCGAATGCTTTAGATATATCTAAGGCAATTGTTCTTGTTTCACCCCGCAACTCAATCGCTTTTTGCCATAAGTGAGTGACGTATGTAAGTAAATCGCCAGTTGACCTATATTTTCGAAATCCGTATTGCTTATCGTTGATAATTTTGTACTTTTCCAAGTACTTGGTTAGGTGATTGTTCACAACTCTTTCCATTACTTTTGATATCACCGGAAGTAGAGCAATTGGTCTATAGTTTAACGGATCTGTCTTTTTTCCTTTCTTTGGAATGGGTTGTACTGCGGCAGACTTCCATGATGATGGATATACTCCTTGCCTGTAAGACAAATTGAATAATTTAGCGAAAGTTGGGGTGAGTTCGTTGGCGCAATTTTTGAGTACTATTGCGGGAATGCCATCCGGACCCATTGCTTTGTTTGTATCCAGCTTTTTTAGGGATTTTCGTATTTCTCTGTGACAAAAGTGTACCTCTGGCATACTATGGGAAACCCTTTCAATGAACGGTGGAGTTTTTCCGTTTGGCACTGTTAGGTTGGAGTTGGAGGAAAAAATTTGGGCAAGCATATTGGCTTTTTCCTCTGATGTTGTGGCTAAGTGATTATTTTTATCTGTAAGTGGTGGTATGGATGACTTGGTGAAGTTAGATCCAACAGCTTTTGCAAGAGACCAAAAAGACCTAGAACTACTTGGACAATTCAGCAACCTGTTTTTTATTCTTTGATTGTATGTTTCTTTAGCGGAGTCAATAGTAATTTTGCAACTATTTCTGGCTTCTATAAATTCTGTGTGGTTTTGAGCGGTTTGTTGTCGTTTCCAAAGGTTATATGCTCTGTGTTTTTTCTGTACAGCCGTTTGACACTGGCTGTTGAACCAAGGTTTTGCATTAGCTCTACGTTTAGTTGTATGTGGGATATATGCGTCCATTCCAGATAAGATTACTTGTGTTATTTCATTACAGCAAATAGTGGGATCAGCTGTTTTAAAGCAAACCTCTTGCCATGGAAAATCCAGGTAATACTGTTTTAGGTCATTCCATTTTGCCGATTTATAGTGCCACATTTTACGAGGAAGTGGTTGTAGGCTTGGTGGGATGAGCATTTCGCACTTTGTTATTATAAGTTTATGATCGGACGAACCAAGTGGAGCATCTACTTGAATTGTGTACGAGTCAGGATTTGTGGTTAGGAACAAGTCTAAAAGCGCTGCAAATTCGCCCCTTTCTGAGATACGGGTAGGTTCATCGACAAGCTGCGTTAGACCACAACTTATGGCAAAAGCTTCTGCTTCTCTGCCTTCGTTATCTGTTTTGTTGTGGTGTTTCAGCCAGGGTATATTATGGACGTTGAAATCGCCTAAAAAGACAATTTCCGCCTGTGGATAGTTTGACTGTATACTATCACAGCTTTCGGATAATGTCGCGAAAAAGTTTTGGTAATCGGTGTTACTTGGCGGTCGGTAGAGGCAGCAGATAAACTTGAGTTGTTTTATTTCGTACCCTCTAAGTGAATGTGTTAATGTCTTGAAAAACTATGGAAATTATATTAGACCGACCAAATCCAACGAGAAAAATGACGAGGGACACGATCTCTCTAAAACTATTCACGTTCGCTCGGGATGATGTTGTTGTGAACTAGTGAATTCATTATTACTTATATTACCAATAATCCTAATGTTCACTACATTTTCTCTTCTACAAGTTCCACCATCTGTGTAATCAAGTCCCCAAGTTGTATTACCTATAACAATACTTTATGCTGTTAGGGTTTAAAGACGATGCCGGCTAGAATTATTATATAACCTGTGTCCTGTTCACACCAATTTCTCGAAAGGCGGTACTTCTATTGCAGAAACCCCAATTGTTGTAAATATAAAAACTAAGTCAAATACAGCCCATGGGAAGTACTCTTGCCGCCAAGAACATAATTCCTTCCCAGGTCTTTTTTATAATACAGATGGCGAGAATTACAACCCCTAGGTTAATTTTAGGTTTACGATTGTACAAACGTTTCGTAACATTTTAGCACCTAAATAAAATATGTTGTTGGGATAAGTTAATTTTAGGAAATTGTAAAATACCCTTCTTTAGGGAGGTCCAAACTTGCCTTCATTGGTGGAAGATAGTTGAAGGCAAGGTATTCAGATTCCGAGCTTCACTCTGAACAGTCGGGTTGCCTCTTAACATTCCTAAGTGTCCCCCCCCTCAACGAGAATTTCAATAAATGAAACATTTTTATACAATACCGAGTTTTAATTATCGAAGTACGAGATTGGAGCGAGCGGAAAACTCCAGGTACTTAACATTCGTGGCATCGGTCAACTCCCGATCCCCAACAATGTCTTTGAACTGACTATATCAGGTAATAAATATTGATAAACCACGACTCGGGATCACATGTATCAAAATCGAACTGCAAATAAACTTGACTAAGACCAAAATAATAAGGCCTGAACAAACGCAAAAAGAACATCAAAATCCAAACCCTACAATGTATCTGAATAAAATATTTGGCAGGTCATTGTTCTATGTTCAATTACCGCTTTTATTTATTATTTATCAAATCAATTCTAATAAGCCAACCATAATACAAACACAATCCTGTAAACCAACAAAAAAAAAAAAAAAACAAACGTCACAAACACATACCAAATTTATGGTCTTAAATAATATACACGGAAACTATTCGAAAACTTCAACGCTTGAAAGCATTATAGCAGTTAGTAAATGCCAAGAATATTATTTAATTTATTATTAATAGAGTTAGTATTAAAAATAGCACTCTCATAATAGAACCTTCACCTGATGCGTGTTTTTGTCCTGTATTGCTTGGCCTTGAGATGTCTTCACTCTGACTATCGAATGATAAATTTGGGTTCGGGAAAAAACTCGAATCTCGACTCAAATGCGGCGTACGATCGCGACCGAGGTTCTTGGGCGACGGAGTTTTACGAAAAAAACTTAACACTGCAGGTTTGTTGCTTTCCACTTGTAAAGTATCGCGATCACTGGACACTTTCACTTCCGGACGGTATTCGGACGATTTATCGCGGCCTAGGGGTAAGAAATCGGAAAAGGACAGCTTTCTCTCGAGGGTGCTTTTCGGTTTGACGAGTTTCTTATCTTTTTTGCGTTCGGGGCGTGGGGGTTGGCTTGCGAAAGTTACTTCAGGAGTTTTACTTCTTCGGAAGTTTGACCTTAAGGAACTTGGTCTTGTTTTAGATATTGGTTCAGGACTAGGTTCTTCGATTTTCTTTTCTCTACTAGTAGAGAGTGGATAAAAATTTTCTGAAGTACTTGATGAGGTTTTTCTGCTAGGTATGTCTTTTCTTGTTTCTCTTTGAACTTGACTTTGAGATCGTTTAAAGGGAGAAATGTTGTTAGGAAGTGGAGATTTTTCTTGCTTATTTGACTTGGACGAAGATGAACTTTGCTTGCTCGAACGTTTGCTTCCAGGTTCTTCTTGAAAAATAGGAGGTTTGCCACTTTTTGAAGAAGAAGACGATCTTTTACTCGAGATTCTCTCTTGCGAGTTTATTCTTTGTACTGAAGGAGATTTTTCTTTATCTCTGGAATTTTGTGGGATTACAGGAAATGGTTGAGTCGAGTTGCTTTTTGGTTCCGGAGATGAAATATGGCAAAATCGCTTGAAAGCTTCTGAAGGGGGAAGTGAAATACCAGACTGTTCCTTATGTCCAACCGAGTGTCTGACTCTTGAGCTCAGAGGGGTTTGCGTTTCTGATTGCTTGGAGTTATTCCTTCTTAATAAATTAAAGTTAAGCCTAAGGGATTTTTTTTTGGGTTTCGTTTCTTGGGAATCCTTTTTCTCCTGGGATACCTGAATAGTTTGGTTGCAACCTCGACTCGTAGAGGGTTGATCATCCAAATTATACTCAATCCTGGATGGTTTTGGTAAAATTTCGGTTCGTTTATTCCTCACTGAATTGGTCAAACGTATAGGATAATCTATGCTAGTGTTTTCGAAGGGCAATGAGTTGGTCCGAATTGGGGCACTCGAATTTTCTGGTGTGGAATTGGCGGGTACGACGATAAGGCGACCATATGACAGATATACTACCTCATCTGCCGGAAATATGACATACATGCTCTAGTGGAATGCCACATCGCGATGTTGGGTATGACACTGTCTCTCGCAATAAAGGTATCATGCGTACCGAGTTTACATGAATTTTACATAAGAGAAAAAAAAACGGTATAATTTCTTAGAAGCCTAACTTAAATTTCTTTGCGATGTCTTCTACCTCAGTTTTTGTCTGAAAAATTAAAAAGAAAATTTATTATTATACTATATATTCAAATTGAAATTGTTGACATAGTGGGATATGATATATTAATTGAGGAACTAAACACTCACTTCAAATAGAATTTGGAGTTTGGCGCTCTTATATTATTCGGTGCAACGTTCTATTAAACATCGGAGTCGCAATAGATTAGCTTTGCCAAAATTTACGCTTTGCACTGAATATGCAGAAACTGAGACAAGACAAAATTCCGTCGCTAATAAATTTATAATTAAATATTGAAAACTTAAATATTGTTTATAAAAGGTAAAACGGATATGTCCAACATGTTTGGGTATAGTAAAGAGGCAATATACAATAGTGAATCATTGTAGAATCACATTGAAAAGTTAATCAATTTTTTGCTTAGAGTCAGGTCAGAGCTGTCGCAATTACTCTTCTCAAGGCATAAAAAAGTAATTACAATTACTAATTACTTATAGACTGTCAAAATGTAGTTCAATTACCAACTACTGTTGAAATTAATTGATTATGTATGCAAATACTTTATTTGAATTACCTACTTATTTATTTGAATTACTTCTTGAGTAATTAAATTACTTTTCAGTAATTGAATTACGCATAAAGTAGTTGAATTATTCAATTTTTCAATTATTTTAATTCAATTACTGACAGCTCTGGGTATGCTTTTGACGGCAGGCCGACAAAGGGCGAAAAAAGAAAACAGTTGCTAGTCGTTCTCACTCAAACCAGATCAAATTCCGCCAAAGGTGCTATAGAATTTGAAATTTCAATTATTACTTTTCCTTAGTTCAATTCATAAAAGTAATTCAATTACCTTTAAACTAATTAAATTATTTGTAAGTAATTCAATTACTCTGAAAGTAATTGAATTACCTGAAAATTGTTAAAATCAATTACCCATTACAATTATTTCATCTCAGTAATTTAAAATCAATTACAATTACTATTTTTTTTCGGTAATTGAATTAAAGTAATTCAATTACGAAAAGTAATTAAAAACAATTTTTCAATTATTTTAATTCAACTACCGACAGCTCTGAGTCAGGTGAAAGGACGCGTCAACATAATCAAGGAGAATTGTTTGCAATTTCCAATTTTCATTTTAATTGATTCGAATATCCATCCGCACAAAAACAAAAAGTGTCGAAAAAAGTGTCAATAGAGAGACATTTCCTAATTAGTGTGCATTTATTAAAATTAATTTAAATTTCAAATAACTGGGGCAATATTGACACATTCAATAAAACAATAAAGCAATTCTGTGTTTTCCTTTTTCCTCGCTCTGCAACAATGCCATATCAGAGCTTTGAATCTCTTCAATTGGTTATTTAATTAGTCTCAATAATATTCAGCAGTTGAGGCATTATTGCGCTTTTTTATTTATTATTCTAATTCATGCCATATAGGATTTTGTTTGTATAGGGTTTTCTTTCTTGCGGTTTGAAGATTTAACCAACATTTCTATACGAAACATGTGAAATATTGACGAGTCATTGGAATTTTTGAAAGAGCCATAAGTACACCAAAGTTATTACTATAAAAAAAAAAACCTGTGATTCCTATTAGTATTACACCTTGAAATGTAGCCTCATTTTTGTCTTTGTTCTTTGGGCTGTTATCGTCCACCTTTGGGCAGTTGATTTGACGTCGTCGATTCATCACATCTGTTTGTCCGCCTCATTTCAGCTATGCAAATCACAACATGTCTAACAACCAGGGAAATCATGTGAGGCGGCGGCTCATAGCCTCGTTGCGAGCCGCGATTCACAACAAAGAAATAGTTCTGGGAGCCTTTGTAGATATAAAAGGTGCCTTTGATGCGATGGTCACGCCCGAAGTCGACATCACCACCTGCAGGTCAATACACAACATGCTTAAGTACCGGCGATTTAAAGTCGACATATGAAGCTGACGTTACTCGAGGGTGCTCATAAGGCAGCGTTCTATCGGCACTTCTATGGAACCTAGTGGTGGATGAGTCGCTCGTGCGTGTCGACTCACAGGGATTTTACGCCCAAGGGTATGCAGACAATGTAACGATACTTGTTCAAGGGAAACATCCCACGGTCATAGCAGAAGTTATGCAAACAACCCTGATAGCTGTACAACGCTGGTGCGAGGAACCACACCTCATGGTCAATCAATGCCATGAAAAACAGCGATAGTACCTTTCACTAGACGAAGGACCAGGTGTGAATACAATCTAAGCATCCTCGGGAAAAGGATTATAATAGTTGACGAAATGACCTAGGTCTTATCCTCGACGTTACGTTAACATGGAACTCACATCTAGAGAGAAACTTGAACAAAGTAAAAATATGAAGAATTAAGGCTTTCACGGCCGGTCAAATCTAGTAAAATAGTTTTTTCCGGGCTATAATGCCCTGGTCCATTAGTATTTCTACCTAAAAAGCAGCGTTTTCCTAGCAACGCACATTTTACGCGGCGTAGAACGTAATTCGGTCGGCGTAAAACGCTGAGGACATGTCTAATGAAAATCAAATGGAGGTGTTTTCCTACACCGCGTAAAAACGACTTGCGCTAGCTTAATACGGTCGACGCAACTGAACGACTGCTCGGAGAGCAGTCTATTCAGTTGTACGCTGCGTGTTGGCAAAGAAAATGCTCCTGTTGTATTATATTTACATACCTCAATGTTAGGCCAAGCTTTTAAGGTGGCGAAATAGGATGTCGCACGCGATTACCATGATTCCTTACTTAAATCTTTTCTCACAAGATTGAGGAGAAATGAGATTTGCTGCCTTATAACTATAAAATATGCTTTTCAAATTTTACTTCGTCGTCGAGATGTTTATGGATAAGTATCTCTAAATGCTCCTTCGCTTCTTCTTTTTTGAAATAATTGACTAGCAGAATTTCTAGTCCTATCATAAATCGTAACTATTATATCAATCTCTTCTTGCAAATTTTCATCTTGTAATAATAGGACTGTTTCTGCAGAAATAATAAACCAGTCAGAGTGAATTTCATTGGTTGAAACTAGTTTTCTGACTGTTTCTGATTCTTTTCAACCAATGAAATTCGCTCTGACTGGTTTGTGATTTCTGCAGAAGCAGACATAATAATAAAGCCTCGAATAAAACCAAAGCTAATTTCTCGAGTAATTTCTTTATTGATATACTCATCGCGACGATCGGGACGCAACTGACAATCCTAGGAAAACACTTTTACGCAGCGCATTAGCTGTTGCGTTGCGTCGGCCGTATTACGTTCTACGTCGCGTAAAATGTGCGTTGCTAGGAAAACGCTGCTTGACGTTTCGTCTACTGCTGCGGTAGACATCTTCAGAGGCGGTGTGTTAGAGGACGAAGTGTTCTCTTCCGTGTTTCTCCGATGACTGAATTCGACGTTGAGGGAACTGCGTTATTTATATCCAGGGTTGTGGGCGTGGCTTGGATTACGGTATTTTCCTTGTCTCGTTCTCGGAAAGGAAGGGTCTTTGTTTTTCGGAGAACACAACGTTAAGCCTATCTACAAGCCCACAAGAACAATTCAGCAAAGTCTAAGATCGGCCAAGGATCCTAGGGCACCTTTTGAATCGGCTGGCGTCTATAGAATTCCCTGCTCTTGTGGATCTGTCTATGTAGGAACAATCAAACGCTCTATCAACACCAGGGTCAAAGAGCACAAAAGAAACTGTCAGCAAGGACAAATAGATAGATCAGCAATCGCCGAACATGTGCTTACACAAACAAACCATGTCATTCGTTTCGACCAGACTCAAACATTGGATAGAACCAAACATTTCTACACCAGGCTCCACAGAGAAGCCATAGAGATACAGAAAAACCACAACAACTTCAACAGAAAAGAAGAGGGCATGAACCTCAACAAAAGCTGGTTGCCAGTTCTCCGGAAAACAAAGACCTTTCCTTTCCGAGAACGCGACAAGGAAAATACCGTAATCCAAGCCACGCCCACAACCCTGGATATAAATAACGCAGTTCCCTCAAATCCCTCAACATCGAATTCAGTCATCGGAGAAACACGGAAGAGAACATTTCGTCCTCTACCACACCGCCTCTGAAGATGTCTACCGCAGCAGTAGACGAAACGTTAGGTAGAAATACTAATGAACCACGGCATTATAGCCCGGAAAAAACTTTTTTACAAGAAAGTAAAAATATGTCTACTTAGATGCAGAAGTCTTTTAGGATAAACATGGCATGCATCGACCTTATGGATGATAACATAGTGGAAATGCAAACGGATTACATGGTGGTTACCCATCAGTCTAAAAAACCATTCAAAGTTATATGCGACCCAAGAATACGGCAAAGAGAAAGCAGAAAGGAATGCCTCATATAATAAGAAGAGGCCTGGTGTCATATACAGACGGCTCCAAAACAGCGGATGGAGTTGGCGTATATGGAGAAAGACCAAGATCAGAACAAAGCATCCCTCTGGGGCTTAGCGCCACAGTTTACCAGGAAAAAAAAACATAAAATTGAAGTACCTATGCGCACAGGAGATTCTAAGGCTGGGTTATAACAACCAGAACATAAGCATTCTCTCAGACAGTCAGGCTGCTCTAAAAGCTCTGAACTCACATCGATTTACTTCGAAGATAACGATAGAATATGCCTACACGACACTGGCTTGCAGAAGACACAATATATTTAGAGGAATACAGCGCGGCGAGAGACTTCCGCATGAGAAACTTGCTAGCAAGCTGCTAGATCTCTTCAATAAGGCGGAATTTACTTAAACAAGACGTAGCAAGGATAGCACAATAAGCCTTAAAGCTGCAGTGCAAATTGGGACACGAGCACGCCTGACCCCGACGAGAGGTTTTCAATCCTAACTCATCTTCCTTCTTCAGCGTTATTTGTCATCACTTTTGTTTCTCCCTAATTATCAAATGTTTGTATTTCTTAAAATCTTGCAACCTCGATTACTGTACAAAATACTGTCCAGTAATTTGTATCATTTGCCTAAAGCTAGGTTTTCACACTATTACATATTTCAAAAAGTGTTTGTCAATATTATTTATTGCCTGCACGTCAGTATAGCGTGAAATATGGTCTTCATCTTTTATAAAAAAAAGTTATTGATAGCATGTTTTTTTTTTTTCACATTGGCATTTTTATAAAAATGTAAAGAATCAGTTTTTCGCTCTACCGATCCGAACAAATACCTATTTACTGTAATAAATCTCGGAAAAATTGTCTTATAGGTAGGTATAAATACAAACTCGAGAACAAGAACAGCAGAAACTCCCACTTCGTGTTGATCCAATTACGCTTGGTCATCAGATCCCCTGTTCAATCTTCCGATATATTTTAATAAACCTTGTCACAAGGCCGGCCGTTCAATTAAAAGCAAAAAGAATCAGCACTTTTCTCAATTAATCTTGCAACGTTTTTCCTACTCAAAATGTATCTACTTTTAGAACTAGATGGTTCGTCGATCGAAAAGAAAAATTAAATTGGCTTAGTAGTTTGATTCTAATTAAATATTGAAAGGCAGCCCTGATTAGTGAGCACTAATGAGAGCAGTTTCTAAGGGGATTCTGTTTTAAAATGCTCCAAGAAATTATCAAAAAACATTTACAGTAATGCCAACATTCCAATTATTGTATGGATTACATGGATAAAAATTATTGTCTTATATTTCACTTTTTGGTTCAACTAAACATTTTCCAGGTCAGTGATTCGGGCGCAAAGTGGAAAAATGTGACTTGGTCAGAATCACTATTTTTAAAATCTAGTGGCAAAAGGCCAAACAATGTTATACATTTGATATCAAATCAATTTAAGCAGGAGTGACAGATGATCGTGAAAAATAGAATCGTTAAAAAAAATCATCATTCTGTTTCTCTAATATGAGAAAACCCATTGTCATGAGAGGATTCTATCCGATAGGTAATTATTATTGTGCCAAATTTTTGTTATTGTTCGCAAATTGTTCTCATTTATTATATCGATGTTTGATTAATTTGTCTAATTAAACGGGACGAACTTGGAGTCTGATCAGATCCTGGAAGCGATAGTCTAAAGCAGTGCTATTTCCTAAACAAATTTCACTTGGTTTAAGGTTAGGGGACAAATATGTACCATTAGTTAGGTTAGGAATTTAGCCTTTTATTGAACGTTTGTGTTGAGTGCAGAAATTTGTTGTATACCTATATTATGTCCCACCTCTTTCAAATTTCACAATTGATTGATGGTAGAGTTCACTTCGGGGTTTGAGGTTTTCCATTGAACCTTTTCAATTAAAAAACCTTGGCAAAAAAAAAGTTGTAATATTAAAATCTGGTATTTTCCCATCAGATTCCACATTGTTTGCGGGCGATCTGGACCCTTTCAAAAATCCGGCCTATTTCGATAGCTGTGGCTGAAATCGAATTTTGATGTCCATCACTCATCAGTTAGGAAAACTTCGTTGAAGTGGAACAAAAGGCTAATAAGACTGAAATTTTGAATATTTCCAAAGTCCCCCTTCATTATTTTAAACATATTATTGCTGCATCCAGGCACGTGACCTACATGCAAGCATTAATTTGATAGTGTAATGTGATAACACTTTTCATGCAAAACTCTAAACAAAAATTTTCAAAAACCATTACGTTTCAGGCAAAAATGTGAACACCTGTAGCCAATAATAAAATGAGAGTATGAAATATTTGAATAAAGGTAAAAAGCGAAAAATCCCGCTGCTGTCACAATATGTATAGAATCGATTACCTACATATAAAATTTCTCGCTGTCAACTGAATCCGGTGGGACTCTATGTGGAGCAGTTTTAATAGGAAACGGTCTGCTGGCTTTTAGTAAATATTTATATACGAGTTTCATAAACAACCGTTCCTTTTTGACCCTATTGTCGGAGAGTAAACAATTATCCATTAGAATATTATGGATAATAATCGATAAGCATTGCTTGGCACCTTCGGATCCCTTGAAATTTTCATGAATTCACTAAAGCGTTGCACTTTGAACGAGTAGATACGAAAAAATTCTGCTTCTGTGAGTTTCTCGCGACAGAACTTGTTTCTAGTGCTTGTTCATAAATTGCAATTTGTCGAAGGGTCAAGTACTATAATCGATTTTATAGTGCCCATTAAACTAACCGTGTCAGATCGGTTTTTTGTTTGTATGGTACAAGTACAGGGAATATTCAGGAACAAAGTTCATTTGGCTTGATAATTAAGTTATTCCGCCGCGTTGTTTTGTTTGTGTCAGCTGGTACTGGAGACATTACTGCTGAATTCCTTAAACATTTGTGTGTCTATCAACAATACTTGTTTTGTTCCTTAACTGAAAGAATAGGTTGCATTTGAAAAATGTACCAGATAGGTACTTTTGAAGCTGTCAAAAGATATTGATCTAGTAAGAAAAGTTTTTTCCGGACTATAATGCCTTGGTCGAGTAATATTTCTACCTAACGTTTCGTCTACTGATGCGGTAGACATTAGGCATCTTCAGAGGCGATGTGTTAGAGGACGAAGTGTTCTCTTCCGTGTTCCTCCGATGACTGGATTCGACGTTGTTGGACCTGCATTATTTATATCCAGAGTTGTGAGAGTGGCTTGTATTACGCTATTTTCCTTGTCTCGTTCTTGGAAAGGAAGGGTCTGTGTTTTCGAAGAACTGGCAACCAGCTTTTGTTAAGGTTCATGCCCCTCTGTTGAAGTTGTTGTGGTGTTTCTGTATCTGTATGGCTTCTCTGTGGAGCATAGTGTAAAAATGTTTGCTCCTATCCAATGCTTGAGGCTGGTCGAAATGAATGACATGATTTGTTTGTGTTAACACGTATTCGGCGATTGCTGATCTATCTATTTGTCCCTCCTGACTGACAGTGAAACTGCGACACAGAGTATATAGGAAGGCGACACATAGGGACAGATACCTCAACAAGGAATCCAATCACCATCTTAGGCAAAAGAGAGGAGTCATAAGACTCTATCTGACAGAGCAATCCGGATTTGTGAATCCAGATACCTTCAGGACGAGATGCAACACCTAACATCAGCACTTGAAGGAAATGGGTACTCCAACCAGGAGATAAATAGAGCTATAAGACCGAAGTAACAGCGCACAAATGATAAGGAACCAGCACAGGTGGCAAGGAGAGCCTTTCTTTCCTACATCAAAAATGTCACAGAGAACATAAGACGAACGCTAGAAAAACACAACGTTGAGCAATCTACAAGCCATAAGAACAATTCAGTAAAGTCTAAGATCGGCCAAGGATCCAAGGGCACCTCTTGAAACGGCTGGCGTCTATAGAATTCCCTGCTCTTGTGGATCTGTCTATGTAGGAACAACCAAACGCTCTATCGACACCAAGGTCAAAGAGCACAAAAGAAACTGTTAGTAGGGACAAATAGATAGATCGACAATTGCCGTACACGTGTCAACACAAACAAACCATGTCATCCGTTTCGGCCAGACTCAAGCATTGGATAGAACCAAACATTTTTACACCAGACTCCACAGAGAAGTAATTAGAGATACAGAAACACCACAACAACTTCAACAGAAAAGAAGAGGGCATGACCCTTAAAAAAAGTCTCCGAAAAACAAAGACCCTTCCTTTCTGAGAACGAGACAAGGAAAATAGCGTAATACAAGCCACGCCCACAGCCCTGGATATAAATAACGGAGGTCCAACAACATCGAATCGAGTCATCAGAGGAACACTTCGTCCTCTGAAGATATCTACGGCAGCAGTAGACGAAACGTTAGGTAGAAATATCACTCGACCACGGCATTATAGCCCGGAAAAAACTTTTTTACTAAATTTGACCGGTCGTGAAAGCCCTTATTCTTTATTTAAAAGCTATTGATGTTTTGCTCGACGTCGTCAGAGGGATATTTTAAAATGTAAATCACATAATACCTTCATCACATTTCAGGTAATTCCAAATTACTACCGCAATTAAAGTAAAAATTGAATGAACTAAATCACGACAACACAAACTACCTATATAGAGGTAAACCTTGCGATTAGGGGGTATAAAAGGGTCAGTTAAGTTAGCCCCTCCCATAGAAAATTTCTGGATGAAAACTATCCCATAATTTTGCTCTCATTTTGCTCCAATAATTTCGATTTTTGCTCCATTACAGTGGAGAGACTATGTGGCCTATTAGGTGGGGGGGGGGGGCTGAATTAACGCTAGCCCCCCTTAGTGAAAATTTAGAATTGTTCATGTTCATTTTGTTCTCCGAGTTTTGCTCTATTTTGCTCCGTTATCGGCGAGTTTTGCTCCATTACCAGGAGAGACCTACAGCGCTCCCAAGAATCTCTCCCAGCCCCCCCCCAGTGAAAATTCTTAAATTTGATCATGCTCATTTTATTCTCCGAGTTTTGCTCCATTTTGCTCCATAATTGACGAGTTTTGTTCTCCGAGTTTTGCTCCATTTTGCTCCATAATCGGCGAGTTTTGCTCCATTACCAGGGAGAGACCAACAGAGCTCCCAAAAATCTCTCTTACTCCCTCCCGGTAAAATTTTGAAATTTGATCATGCTCATTTTGTTCTCCGAGTTTTGCTCCATAATCGGCGAGTTTTGCTCCATTACCATTACCATTAGGAAAGACCTAAAGTCTGTTTTTTTTTTAAAGATAAAAGTCAAAATGACATTATGTTGGCAATACAATGTAAAATTGTCAATGATTTCAAATTTTTTATTTAGAAAAGGCTTGTGTTGCCAACATAGTTAGTAAATTTTTAACTTGGGGAATTATCTTTAAAAAAAAAACAGACTTTACAGAGCTCCCAAAAATCTGTGCTAGCCCCCCCCGATAAAAATTTTGAAATTTGAACATGTTCATTTTGTTCTCCGAGTTTTGCTCCGTTTAACCTCATTATCGGAGAGTTTTGCTCCATTACCAGGAATGACCTACAGAGCTCCAAAGAATCTCTTCTTGCCCCCCAGTGAAAATTTTGAAACTTGAAATTACTCATACCAAGTTTTGCTCCATTTTGCACCATGATCAGCTCGTTTTGCTCTATGACGAGCCTCTTCCGGGTGCCACGCCTTGAGCGCTCTTGAGTTAGTTCGAAGTACTGCGGCTACAATTTTACACATTCAGGAGAACAGAGTTTGGCGCTCTCGAGCTGCTCTCACTTTCCTCGCTTGTTTCCCCTGATGAACCTGTAACTGATTTTCAAGCGTTCGAGTGCAAAGCGCATTGAGTATAATGGCTGTGAAATGCTCGAGGTGCTTCGCACACTGCACCCGAAAGCAGTTCTGGAATGAACTACACAGCTCCCAGGAATCTCTCCTAGCAACACGAATGAAAATGTTGGAGTTTTTATATGCGCATTTTGTTCTGCGAGTTTTGCTCCATTTTGCTCCATGATCGGCGAGTTTTGCTCCATTACCTGGAATGACTTCTATGGTCCTCATTCTTGAAACAGGGGAGCAACGTTTCCATGAGAACGAGTGTTCCGCCTTTATTGAAGTACACAGCACGGATCATGACGGACAACGTCTGAAGGGGGAGAGGAAGCCAATGCGACAGAACTCATAGCGACAGATTTTATGAACCTAGCAAACCTATCAAAACGATCGAGATATCCTTAATAGCCTGTTGACTAGACAAGGACAACAAATAATGCGTAGGAGTTTTGTGTGTTCGCGGTCGCACTCCTTCGGTCCTTCAAGATTTTTGCGGCGGACTATACTCATAATATTATTTGCATAACTTTAGGTCTTTTCGGAAACGCTGATCCGATTGAGCTTGAACTTGAAATCAATAAACACTCAATAGCCACGCTTCTGTATATTTCAGAATAAAACAATAGGTTCAACAATAGTTCATTCCAGATCCGCTATCCGGGTGCAGTGTGCGAAGCACCTGGAGCATTTCACGCCCATTATACTCAATGCGCTTTGCACTTGCACGCTTGAAAATCAGTTACAGGTGCATTAGGAGAAAGAGGCAAGGAAAGTGAGAGCAGCTCGAGAGCGCCAAACTCTGTTCGCCTGAATGTCTAAAATTGTAGCCGGAGTACTTCGGATTAACTCGAGGGATGGAGCGCCCTCGAGTGTGGCACCCGGAAGCGGCTCGTCATGGAGCAAAACGAAGAAGAGATTCTTTGGAGCTCTGTAGGTCATTCCTGGTAATGGAGCAAAGCCTTGCCGATTATGGAGCAAAATGGAGCAAAACTCGGAGAACAAAATGAGCATGATCAAATTTCAAAATTTAATTTTTACCGGGGGGGGGCTAGGAGAGATTCTTTGGAGCTCTGTAGGTCATTCCTGGTAATGGAGCAAAACTTGCCGATTATGGAGCAAAATGGAGCAAAACTCCGAGAACAAAATGAGCATGTTCAAATTTCAAAATTTTACCGGGGGAGGTTAGGAGAGATTTTTGGGAGCTCTGTAGGTCTCTCCTGGTAATGGAGCAATACTCGCTGATTATGGAGCAAAATGGAGCAAAACTCGGAGAACAAAATTAGCATGTTCAAATTTCAAAATTTTCACTGGGGGGGGGGGGGGGGGCTGGGAGAGATTCTTGGGAGCTCTGTAGGTCTCTCCTGGTAATGGAGCAAAACTCGCCGATAACGGAGCAAAATGGAGCAAAACTCGGAGAACAAAATGAGCATGAACAAATTTCTGAATTTTCAGTGGGGGGTGGGGGCAGAAATCGAAATTAGTGGAGCAAAATGGAGCAAAATCGGAGCAAAATTATGGGATAATTTTCATCCAGAAATTTTCAGTGGGGGGGGCTAACTTAACTGACCCGGTACAAAATGAACAACAACAAACAATAAATCGGTCAGCAATGTCTCAGGACATGCGTGTCCAGTTAAGTTAGTGAGAATTATTCGACTAAAGTCCGCAGCACGGAAGATAAAGGACGACGCCTGAAGAGGGAGAGTAGGCAAATGCAACAAAAACTCGTAGCGACAGAATTTAGGAACCTAGCAAACTTACTAAAACGACCGACAAATACTAAATAACCTGTTGACTGAACAAAGATAATAAATAATGCGGAAGAGTTGTGTTTGTTCAAGCACAGGCCGACACGAACCATTCTACGCATTGTTGTCAAACTTGTCGCATTCTTTCGGTCCTTTAGGTTTCATGCTGCGGACTATATGGGCATCTGACTCGTTCAAGGTGAAATGCTCATTCAAGTCAGCATGCGCCTTTAGAGGTTTCTTTCGCTAAAACATTATCGAACCAAGGTACGAAACTTTGTTTTTCAAAACTTAAAATCATTCATACACAATGTTTTCCAATGCAAAGGCAGATATGTAGTTATTACGGTCGGTGGAATTCTTTCAAATGCGACGTTTGCAACGCGAAACACTATACCTATATTTCTTTTATTACAACGGAACTTTTTTATTGTTGCCACTACAACACCACAATTTAAAAATGCAAATGTTCTTTATTATTTAGAGCGCTTCATGCATTGTTCGCGTGAAAATTTCAAAAATATGCCTTTTTGCAAGTTTTCTTACACATTAAAGTTTTTGCGAGGTGAAACAAAGACAATTAAAAAAAAGCAACAATAAATTTATACTTTTCATCATTCATCTAATGAAAGAAAGGTGTATAATGCAAAAAGGCGTTATTAAAAGTACGATTTCGACAATATTTATAAGTTTCACAATAGGGAAAATTTCGAATTGTAAGCTAATGACGTGAAAGTCTTGCCTTCTTCAACTGAACTCGTGATGAGTGCATAACTTTGAGAGTATTTTCGAGTATAATTGACAAACATAATTCGAGAAATTCTTGAGGCTTGATGTCTGAGTTGACGGATTCGCCGAGCATAAGTCGTGTCTGAGACTTTTGATTTGCAGCTCTTTCAGAGGAGAGTTGAATCCAACTTTTCTTCTCGCCCTACTTGTAGTACCTACTTGTTATAATTTAACTACAAAGTTGCATTTTTATGAGAAAAGAAACATTAATCAATTTCATTCCTATCTTTTTTTTTTCAGAGCATGTACCTATGACTGAGAATTTAAAACACGAATTCATTATAATATGGCTTGATGCGATCTGAATATAAAATGCCAGAAATATGGGATTGCGGTTTCCCAGAATGAATCGAAATTTATGACAACAATAAATAACCATTCTAACCCAATTAAAATCATAAGGATGACAATTAATAAAATCTAGGTACCTACTTATTGAATTGGGAATAAAGTTTATCCGTTTATCTAAATTCGATTTGTTTCAAATTGTTAAATACCGAATTATAAAAGTTTTAATTTCTAGTTCCATTTCCTCTTCTTCTCGACAAAAAAATGATTATCGTCCCTTCGAGATCCATTGCAGAAAACAATTACGAAAATTCAAAACCAATAAATGTTAATTCGGCAACCGAACAGTAATTAAAGGAGAACGCAAACACTGAGTGAGCCCAGCCAATTTAAACTTATGATTCACTGAATTATTGAGGTGGAAATATAGCGCGTCAGCGGAGGTTATAAAAAGCCACAATAAACCAATGAAGAAGCTATTTGGTGGAAAAATTTTTAGTTGAGGCCCAGTTGATAGAGTAGAAAATCAACGTCACAATAATTTGTCGAAAGATGTACGGTTTGACACATATATTTTAGTACTAGCACTTAAAACGTTGAAATAAATGTCTCTATTATCATAAAAGCTTCTGGCGTTTGTTCAACGTTCGAACGGTCAAGATCAAAGAAGAAGCATTACATGGACGTTCTGGCAAGAGGACCTAAAGAAGGAGTCCAAAATTTGCATGAATTCTTATCTGAGTTGGTACTTTAGATTAAGACCCAAACACCCGTTTAGTAAAATAATCATTGTATTCTCTATCTCCATTTTTCAGTTTAAGATAGATTCTAAATACACCTGTTCGTAATTAAGAATAAACACTTATGGCAAAATACTCTGACGTGTTATAAGTTAAATTTATTTGATATTAACGCAATTCGACAATGATAAAACCTGGAATAAACCACTATCTATTTTAAGATGGCCTGTAAAACGCAATGTGTAGATTTAATGATATATTTATCATATGTTTTATGGACTCGGTATTATTTGTAAAGTTGCTGGTAAACTTCATTTCCCTGGCACACAATTGAATAAACAAAGTTACAAAATGACCATTCATTATTCGATTGAATTATTTCAATGAAATTTATTATTGAATGTTTTAAATTTCCAAGAACTTTGTTCCGACTAATTGGAGCTTCGAGTGAGTAGTAATTATTGTAGCTTGAAATAATTGAAGTGGAAAACTACTCCGTTTCTGGTCTAATGAATTCAAGTTTTTTGTAATGACATCAATGAAAATTCCATGTCCATTCATACCATTCCTGTCCATATTTTGTGCTGCCTGTATCCAATTTTTGGCAACATGTTCCAGATTATCCAGCCATCTTCTAAGAAGTCTACCTTTTCACCAACTTAAGTTTAGTTTATGGTAAGTACATCGGCCCAGGACTATTGCATTTTTGAAAAGTTGGGTGGAAGCAGATTTGAAGTTAACTGGAACTTTATTGTACTGTAGCGAGATTGATTGAATGAATGACTGCTCTTATACATAATATAGTTGTTTTGGGTAGCGGATGAGTTATTGTAAGTTTATGCCTCAAATTCAAAGCATATAATAAGAGTTATATCTAAATTTTATTTCTTGGTATGAATTATCTGGACATTTTTTGAAAATTATTTCATCAAACATTACTAAGCTATAGAGTATTCTTCTTTCACTCATGCTGATCCACCCTATCTCTCTCATCTTATCGCTTACTCCTCTATCATACTTCCTTATGCCATCCACTAAACGCACATAGCAATTCCTAATCAGTTGGATACATCTGGAATCTCGCTCGAGCAGACAGGGGCTGTAATGAACCAGACTGTCGTATAATAATTTCCTGAGATTAGCATTCAAGAGGTTTCTCTGATTAAAAATAATCTTCAGTTTAGCGAATGCCTTTCTGATACAATAATTAATAATATGTTCTGTAAATTTGAGGTTAATATCAAGCAAAAGTCCGAGATTTCTAGCCACGGTTGAGCAACCGAGTGTACAATAAACGGGAGGCTGTCAGGGCAACAGTAATAAAGCATGGATAGTCCAATACCATTATTACTGTCACGGCTCTGGGGTGCATGACAGATATCTTGGGTTCGTTTTTTCCAAAATCAAAGTCCAATTAACACAACAATAATTTTTTCCACGTTACTACACACTCGGACACTAATTACCTCAAACGACTCTTAAAAACTCCTAAAATAATTACTATCTAAAACGCATCACAGCCAATCTTGAATTTCAAAACTACTAACTAATACCGGCCTTTATATATCCGTAATCCATTCTTGTAAAATCCAAAATAAACGTGATAGCCCTTTTTCCTGAATAGCACTGCAAAATCTAGAATTCTGCTATCCGATTCTGTACCTTCTGGCGGAGGCGCACGTAAATTTCGTTACACTGCCCTCCTCTTAAGATTGATCGTCCCGATCAACTTCACGTCCATGATATTCTGTCAATCTGTTCATATGTACAACTTTTATCTTACTCCTGGTGTTACGCTAAGCTCGATCAACCAAATCATTGATCTTCTTGATTATTCTGTAGGTTCCTTCCCATACAGATGACAATTTCGGCGACACTTCTTTCTATCTTGTTGGATTTTTCAGCCACACTAAATCACCTTGTTGAAATCCGGCTGAATTGGCTTTCAAGTCGTATCTGGTCTTCATTCGGTCACTGGCCAGCTGAATATGCTACCGAGCTAAATCGTTTATTCCCAGAAGTCGTGCCCTTACTTCGTCGGCATAATCTCGAATTTCTTTTCGTTTTTTTTTTCAGGTATTCCAAGCATCAGATCGCAAGGTATCCCGACTTCCCTTCCAAAAACGATTCTAGCTGGACTTTCACCTGTTGACTCGTGAACAGCTGCTCTGTAAGCCATTAAAAATAAGGGCAAATGTTTGTCCCAATCTCGCTGGTTCTTTACGACTACATTCATAATTTTCTTTAAGATGTAGAATTTGCCCGATGTCCTGGTCTGCTTCTTGATCTGCTCTCATCTGTTTGGAAGTCCATTTATCATCTACGATAATACCCGTTCTTCTCACAGCTGAACCAGTGTTTTTATCATGCATATCGATTCTTTAACAATGCTTGCAGTCTTATTTACATGGCCGTCTAGACAGAGCGTCAGCATTTTTATGCAGGTTTCCAGGTCGATGTTTTATTTGGAAATCGTAATGCTGCAATTTCTCAATACATCTAGCAAGCTGTCTTTCGGGAGTCTTCATTTCTAAAAGCCATTCCAGAGCTGCGTGATCCGTTAAAAATAAAAAAATTACGTCCGTAGATATACTTATAGAAATGGTCGACTGCTTTTACTATGGCAAGCAACTCTCTTCTGGTGACACAATAAATTTGTTTTGGCTTTGATAAGGTTCTGCTGTAGTACTCCACGACATGCTCTTGTGAATTTTGGATTTGTGAAAGGACAGATCCCAATACTGGTGTCACTTGCATCTGTGTCCAAAATCAATATGCCTTTCTGATCAGGATAGGACAACACTGGGCTTGTACATAATGTTCCTTTTAATTTTCTAAAAGCGGAATCGCAGTCTTGGGTCCAATTGAATGTTGATTTTTCTTCAGTTAATCGATGAAGCGCAGCAGCTATTTTAGTGAATCCTTCTACAAATCTTCGATAATAAGAACATAATCTAGAAAACTCCTTAGTTCATGTTTGTCGCGTGGTTTTGGCCAATCCCTGACAGCATCTATCTTTCTTTCTATAACTTGTATGCAATCTTCAGATACCACGTGACCCAAGAATTTCAGTGTCTTTTGAAATATAATCCACTCATTTGGATTGAGTTCCAAGTTGGCATTCCGAAAGTGGTCAAAGACTTCTTTCAGGTTATTGAGATGTTATTGGAATGAATTTTCCATGATCATGAATCATCTAAACATACAAGGCAAGTTCTCCATGTAAGGCCTCGCAAAACTAGATGCATCAGTAGCTCAAATGTAGTTGGAGCATTACACAATCCGAAAGGCATTACGTTAAACTGATATAACCCGCTTCCGGTATTGAAGGCAGTTTTCTTTTTATCATCTTTGTGTATTGCCACTTGCCAGTATCCACTCTTAGGATCCAAGGTGGAGAACCATTTGGAGTCCGATGGGGCCTCCGAAGAGGAAAGCTGTCCTTCTTGGTGACGTCATTAAGCTTACAGTAGTCCACACAAAAGCTAAGACTTTCATCTTTCTGTAACCAATACTACTGGCGCAGATCATGGACTATTCGACTCTTCAATAATTCCCTTTTGAAGCATTTTATCAATTTGGTTTTCCACTTCCTGTTGTTTAGCTACAGGCATACGTCGAGGTCGTTGTCTAATAACATGCTGAGGCAGAGTATCTAGATGTTCTTTTGCAAACCCAAGCTTTGCCAATATTTCTAAAGAGCTCCTCTGGTTGACCGAATCAAATGCTGTCACTACAATGAGGGCAATTTTGTTCTCTGGATCCTTCTTGCATTTGTCTCTCTCAGGAAGGTTCTCTTCGGCAATTGGGATGAAACGATTTGTTAATATCCTGGCAAGTATCTTTTCCGCAACAGAAAGTAAAGATAATCCTCTGTAGTTTCTGCATTGAGTGTGTTGTCTCCCTCTTTGAAAATGGATACTATGGAGGCATCTCTAAGTTCGGCAGGTATGTTCTCAGTAATCCATATTTCATTTATTAGGATGTGGGTTTGGGCACTTAGTGCCGTCACTACCAGCTGACTTATTGTTCTCTAGTTGTCTGATTGCCTTTTCATCTGGGAACCTCGCTCAGTTTCTGTTGCATTGGTTTCTGTGGTTATTGGTTCTTTTTTGATGATGCTACACCATCGACCAAAAAAAATCACGCTGTTTATTTTTATCCAGATACAATATTATTAATTTTAGCAAATGCATAATACCTAATAACAATAAAATCAAACTTGATCGTACGTAAGTCCTTTCAAATTATTGAGTAACCGTAGAAAATTTACGACACGCTTACCCAGTGAGAGATTTATTTTTAGGATGTTTGGGTCTCTGATTTTAAATTAGCATATAGAACTGCTATTTTTAGTCACTCGATATCAGTGGCTAGAAAAAAGGCCTGTCAAAATAACGTTGCAAATTTTGACTTTGGTAATAAGAAAAAAAAAGATTGGGTTTTTTCCAGAATTTTGCCATCTGGAAAAATGTTCCATCAAATTAAGAAAAAAATAGATTCAAAGATCCCAAAGTAATTTCTGTTCAAGTTTTTGACACTATAGGGATAATTACTATTCTTACACATTACTTACCGTTAAAATGCCTAGAAACTTGTTTCAATTGAAATAAAAACAGTGAAATTAACGAGGATATCAAACAGCGAAACTTGTGCCTTTTCTATTCATTCAAATGATCTGAAAGAATGGCCAGAGTGTGTGAAATAGGTAAATGGATTTTCAAACTTTTAGCTGCGAATTGGCTGTACTTAGCCGGGGCGCATCAGTGAGAATCCAATACAATATTTTTAGCACAAGGACACTTTCTTGTCACTTTTTAATAAATTGCGTCAGAGAAATAAAATCGTAGGTAATTATAGAATCAAATCGTCACTCATGCGTGCTCGTACAAATTCCGTATGTTGGAAAATGTACCTAACACGAAATTAATTCTCCCTTCTCAAAAATGTCAGTCCTTATCCATATTCTTGCTAGCAACCATTTTCTGGATTTACCTGTCCCAATTCCTCCTCTTTCCTTGTTTCTGCCAGACTACTTGTCTCTCAGTTGTCTCAAAACAAATCGAAAAAATAAAAAATTCATTGAAACTTTCCTAATTCGATGCTCATTCGAGACTCAATTAGACATAAATAAAACAATGAGTATCTTGGAACTAACAGACATGAAAATATCAGGAGTCGGAAAAACTCACTACTGATGAAGTGAGGAAAGGAACCTAGACATACTGGAAAACATGGCTTAACATCAATAACCAGCAGTCAGCGAACATTGAACGACCATCAAGCATAGTTGTTAGACCAGAGACGAGACGCCTGTCTTATGAAATTAAAAACTGTTGCTGAAACAACTAATTTAATTAAATCTATTCGTGTACAGTTGTATTTCGGTACTGTACTGTTTGGAACCCATTTCTGCAACGTACCTACATTGAAATAAATATTCGCATGGGGCAACTTTCACCATTCCGACTTGATTCAAGTTTCAAATCAAGACTTGCTTGTAAAGTTTAAACTAATTTTTGGCAGTTCAAATATTCATGCTCAAAGTTTGGACCTTTTTAAACTTTCGAAGTCAATTTATCAAAATCTTCTCGAAACTTTCGAGACGACATGGTGTTTTCTCTAAAATAATTGATGGAATATTTTTTGAATTTAAGTTTAAACAACGCTGGCAGGATTATATAGGAGTATAGAAAATGGGCTCTTTCACTAAAAAAATTAAATACGTAAAATGATCTACGAGCTTAAATGAGTTTTCTACGGGCACTTGAAAAATTTAAAATCCCTAAAACGCGCCAGACAATGACGTATAAGTGATATAAGCGTCTTCTATCAAACAAATTTAAGAAGACTCCATCGACAAAGCAGGGTGGACGCTGGCTTTAAGTTCTGGTACGACGACTTCAAGCGAACAGTAGAACTAAATTGGACCAGGTCGCACAGAATTTTTTTTTGGATAACATAAATTACGATTCATTTTGTAGAAAGCCATATAAGTTGTTTAATGCTCACTCCAGACACTCACCACTCGTTTTCCATCATTTTAGCATTCTTGCTATTTTTTCTATTTCAGTTTTTGAATGAAGATTGATTTGCTTTTGTTAGCTAAATTTGGGTCGTTTTGTCAGATATTGTATGGTTTCCTCCCTGATCTATGACTGACATTTTGAATGTCTTTATTGTTTTCATAAAACCAATCGCAGGCTGTGAGCATAGCTATTTAACTGAAGTACCTAACTTTGAACAGTGAAGGAGAGGATTACACCGTCTGTGTTCCCTTGGACCTAGCGAATATATACTTCTTAGGGCTGGTTTCTCTATAGCAAGTCACCTCCGGGTTGCTTTCAACTCCAGGGTAAGCGTGTCCAGCCCCACGGGTCACTTGCTATTGAGAAACCTGGCAAAATCTGAGAGAGGCCTATATCCAGAAGATAAAGAACGGCTAGAAAGAAGAAGAAAAAGAGATAAATTTTCAGTGCTGGCAATGAGTGGCAATACTGTGAAAATTCAAGTTGTGACTTAGTGCGGATAAATTCCGTGTTATTATTTAAAGAGTTTTCTTTTTTATTTATTTTCTCTACAAGGACTTCATTTTTTTCAAAAGTAAGGGTGCAGAAAATTCTATATTTAGTTGCTTTATCCAATTTCAGAAATGAGTGAGTGCGCAATGCCATTTGTTTTTCTGGTGTCGTGACTGTCGTAGTCCTTGGGTGACATTTGGATGACAGAACTTTTCTTTTTTAATCGAGCACGATATGTTAGAAATGATTTTATTGTATTATGAAGTCTCATGTTTAAAAAGTTCTAAAAGCGCACAATAAAAAAATAAGCGTTGAAGATTTTCACGAATCCATATTAATGCTCGAATAACCATTAAACAAATAAATAAAAACACGAAAAAGTGTTAAACACATCATAACGAGCGTTTAACGGTCAAAAGTATTGTGTTTTACGGCTCGCCCCGATTTCTGTTTATTAACTTTGGCATATACAGTTTTGTGTTAATGATATTATAATATTGTTATTTTTCTTGAAAAATTTACGTTTTTCTTTTTGGTTTGGCCGTAAAACTTAAGAGCAACGTCTTTGAAAAATTCAATGAAATATTATATTTTTATAAATGCAATCAAGATTATATATTTATAGAAAAGTTTAAAATGAGAATCACGAAGCTGAAAATAGTGAAAAATAATTGTCCATAACTAAATTTATATGTCTTGGCAGAATTTAGTCTTGGCAACAAGATAAAGAAAGAATTAGGTATGGGTATGGGATTTCTTTGAAAATGAATAAAACAATAATGCTTTATTTTATTAGGAACGAATGCACCTTTATTTGTAATTTAGTTCCGGACGCTGAAAATAGTGAAAAATTGTCTTTGACTAAATTTATGTGTTTTGGCAAAGTTTACTCTTGGCAAGATAAATAAATATTTATGGGATTTCTCTGAAAGTGAATAAAACAATAATGCTTTATTTTAATAGCAACGAACGCACTTTTATTTGCAATATAGCTGAATGAATGACGCCACATATGTTTCCGTGTTATATAATCGACGTGAAAATGTACCTAAAAGAGAATGGGTGATCTAAAATGGCAAGAAGATGTAAGATATATATTTTGTGTTGATACTGTTAATATGGTATTAACTATTGAATTAATTATTATTAGCAAGCTGATTTGAACAAGTTCTGTATTAATTTATCTTCCAAATTGAAAGACGACAGAATATATTGATTCACGGAAACAATAGGATAATTAAGAATATACAAATACTATAAATAACTTACAGAATGACAAAGTAGGTAAGTATAGACCTCCCAATAAGTTTCTTATTCAAAAACAAAATAATTTATCATCCCGATAAATAAATAAAACCAGATAATCTTTTCAAAAATGTTGTTATTATAACCGCTCGGTATAATTATCTAAATTAGCCAAATAAAAGCTAGACAAAACAATTTAAGCGCTCGCCGTATATTTTAAGTCGTTTCTATAAACGTTTAATGAATTTCGATAAAATATTTACATTGTTGGCAAGTAACAGCGAACTAACAATCTCTCGTGTATTTGTCCCAACTTCCTTAGCGTAATAGTACTTGGTTTTGAAGTTCACTGGCGTCACAGCCAGACACTAAAATTAACCCGAAAAAAATTCGAAATTATACATTGTCAAAATAGAGAATAATTTGAACTTTTGAGTTGATGGAGAACTTAATTTGCAATAGCCTGTATGTCGTACTGGTTTGCCATTTTTTTCCAGTGCTTTCGTACTGTAATGTCCACGTCATCAAATGGAAATTAATTGAATTATATAATTAAGTTTCTCAATGCCTATATTGCATGAAAAATAACGGTATTGTCAGTTAATTATTATTTACAAGGCATCGATGAATAGATATATGTACCTAGTCACGATAAATAATAGCATAGGGCTATTTTTTTTTAAAGTTCTCGCCCCCTGGTCTCTTCATTCAACCTGTCTCATATAACAATCTAAATATTTTTTTTTTGCTCTATAGCTGGAACTCTTTCCTCCTAGCTCGACTCTGGAAGATTAGAATATTTGACAGACAAAAATGTCTCAAAATCCTTCTTCTTGGTCACAGTCGATGTTCCTGAGATCAAGAACAAAAATTCTTCGGGCTATGATGACATAATATCCATTAAACTTCTACTCTATTTTAACGATAGAGGTTTTTGTGCGCTTGGAGATGCCTTTGACAAGGATATATTTCCTAATATCCGTAGCATGCAGTGATTGTTCCTCTCCACAAAGGGAGATACTCAGACTCTTCAGCAAATTTCCGTCCTATTTCTGTTCTTCCTTCACTTGGTAAGCTGATTGATAAACTAGTCAAAATTAGAGTTCGTCCATTCCTCAATCTAAACAGGTGCATCTTCGATAATCAATTTGGCTTCCAGTGTGGCAAAGGAACATCTGATGCAATATTCTCCTTTCTGGAAAATATCTGTTTGACTACAAATGAGAATCACCTTTCAACAGCGGTGTTTTGTGACTTGTCGAAAGCCTTCGATTGTTTTGTGTTGCTCCGTAAGCTGATAGTGTATTGTTTTAGAGGTGTGACTTTAAATGGGTTTCAGTCGTACTTAAGTGATCGTCAGCGGGTAGTTTCATATAGAAACAGGTTTTCGGATAAAATGAGCAACAACTGCGGTGTGCCTCAGGGCTCTATTCTTGGCACTCTTTTTTTCTTTATCTAGCCTCTCTTAGGCTCGGGGGAAGTATTAGACTTTTCGCTGAGGACACGTCCATTGTCTGGCATGCGACCAGCGGAGAATTCTTGGAGCTCATGATTAATGTCGATTTAGATTTAATAAAAACCTAGTGCGACAGCAACAATCTATCCTTCGAAATATCTAAGATCAATATGTTAAACTTCAAGTGCTCATTAACCAGTATCCACTTATGTGGTGATTTTTTTCATCCCACCGCTTGAACTAAGTCTCTTGAAGTTACAGTGGACAAGAGTCTCAAGTTTGAGCAGCATGTTTAGTGCATGATAATTAGACATTGACCCGGAGATTCAAAATAACAAGCTAAATATTGGTGAAAATGTTGAGTATAGTGTTCTGATGGCGTATTAGACGTTTATGGAGAACTGAAAAACAGATCATTTTGAAAATTTGGCAACCGGGATAAACGTCCATAACCTATACAGGAAAATCGATTTTACATTCCTATCTTAGATTTTTATAAACTATCATTTGACACCAACTGTGAATTTAATCTATGATTAAAAATTCCAATTAAATTTATTCTCCGGTGTGGTACAAATCAAGAGGGAAGAAAGGGCATTGGCGTACATATTGCAAATGAGGACAGAATAGAACAGCGCACAAAGAGAGCACCAGACAACACAAACATAGACAGAGCAGAAATGATGGCTTGAACTTTGAAGGATTGACCACATGACAGTGTTAACGGACAGAGTAAAAATGATAGAGCAAATTTTGGAACATAAAATAAATGACAAGCACGGCGCATGTCTTGAAGCTAGCGGAAGAGACCCTAGAACAAGACAAAGGTGTTAGATTTACATGGAAGAAGGGCCCCAATGAAAATATACCGGGAAACAAAGCAGCAGACATGTTGGCCAAGATTATCCTATAAAGTCCTGGAACAGACAGGAGCCTGCAGACCTATTTACACACGGACAGAGACACAATAAAGCAGGAACGAGAGCACAAAATTACAACACATTGACAAATGACATGGGATGAGAAAGATAAGGGCAGAGAGTTGTACAAACACTGTCAAGAAGTAGGGATGGATTGACATGATGCAGCTTAGTTTCAAAGCTACACAACTGTTGACAGGCCACGGAAACTTCAAACAGTATATCCTAAGTTTAAGTTTCAACCTGAAAGAATCCGACGGGCAATGCACGTGCAATCAGAATGCGACAGAAGACGCGCAACACATCAAGTGATGAAAATAAACAAATGGGCTAATATAGCAGTCACAGACACAACCACAGACGATTAGCAAAGACACACAAAGTGCTAGAGAAGAAAATGAAACAGAGAAGATACAATATATAAAGAGACACATGAGCAAGCAAAGATCAACAACAAAAGACAAAAAGAAAACAGACAGAAAAAGACAAAAAAAAGAATTAATTTTCCCGTAAATTTGACCAAAACGAATGAAACCGGACGTTCGGTTCACTCGCTATGCTTCAAATTCGAATACTCCAATATGGAACCAGTTTTTCCCAGATAGCGGATTTTCCCCAAAATAGATTTGTCGGGACTTTTGGGATTTCAATAGAGACATTATCAGTTACATTTTTACCAATTTTTAGCTTGTTATTTCAAATGTCCGGGTTCGTCCAAATTACACTGCACTAGTTGTGACACTTTCTAGTAGGTTACTGTTATGTTTTCAAAGTACTCTTAGAACAGTTAGAGCTGCGACACATTACTTATGAAATTGCATTTTGGAGATTTTGTAATTCTACAAATTTCAACTCCATATTTATTTTACAAAAAAAGAGCCCTTAGGTTTATGCTTAGAGTTCCCTTCCGACAATCTTGCAAACCTAGCCTAATTTTTCATAGAACTTTGATTGTAACATGCTTATAGGTCTCGAAAGTGATTGTCTGGTCTATAGTCTTCGGTAAGGCACTATTCTACTAGGCAAGCTGATAATATTCCACTGCCAATTCCCAGAGGAACCTTGGTGAAGAAGTCTTTTGTTTTTGCCATCAAGAAAGCCTTCAATTTCCTACTATCTAGCGTTAGGTCTTCACGTTCATAGGTAAGGTTTAAAAACGGGGTAAAGGGAGTTACTCTTAACTAAAGCCTACTATAATGAGGAATTCTTTGGAGACACCACGTGGACATATTTTTAACCTAGATAAAATTGTAGGTATATATCTTCAATAGTACCAGGGCGATTTTCCACTATTCTTAAAAATTGCATTTAACTTAATTTTTCTCTATTTGGTCTAAAAGTATGTTTTTCCTATTATATTACAAAACCCCAACTTCCCAATTTTTCTTCATTCTCTTGTCACAATAGTAGCAACTTGTTGCTCGCAACTCGTTCATTGTTCACAATAATGCTCATGAAATGAACTGACATTACATTTATTATCAAAAGTTTGCTTTGGCTTAGAATACATTTTACTTCTATAGTTTTTTAATTGATGTCTTTAATTAGGCTGCAATATTCTGTTAAATGCAACTAAACAATAAAGCTGTGACAATCTTCAGTGCAATTCGAAAGTGTTTGAATTTCAAATTCATCGTTTCTCAGTTCAGTCACACGAGTGAATTCGAACAAAGTTTTCCGAACTTGGCGTTTAGCTGCAACTGCATATTAATGACTATAACTTCCGAAAATTGTTTTTCAAGTTAGTTAAGTATTTTAAATCAGACTGCGAAATGCTATTATTTCTACTTCGTCGAGTCAATGAGGAAGTGAATCTTTAATGGCTCGTTTTCATGTGAGTATACCGAATACGTTTGCTTTGTGGAATTACCGATTTTCATCCCATAAGTTAGGTATATTGTGCTTTCTGTCAAACGTATTATTATTAAGCAACCAAGTTATTCCTTTCACCCAAAACAGCATTATATTCGCAACTTTTAGGTAAACTTTGCTTTTAGGCATAGCAGGGTTTCTGACTTTTCCGCTGAGAGCAAAGTTTGATCTACTCCGAAATCTGCAGCAGCACGTGTTGGATTTAAAATATTTGTCCTCACGGAAAGCTAATGGAAAACAAAATCAAATGAAGGTGAGATATTTTCACATCATTCAAAAACATAATATACCAAAATCTTCAATATGGGAGACTTAGATGATGGGCCGTTATGCAATAATGGGATTTGTTTCATCTAATTTGACAAATGTTCGAATCAAACAATCAACAAAGTGCCATTTGTACATTGCTAAAAGTTTCAGGACTAATTAAGCGAGACTCTTCTCTTGAAATTTTTCTTTCCTGGAAAGTTCTTTCTCTGGAACATGTAGATATCGCTGGCTATTCAAATTTTTGTCAAACTCGGGATTTCGGGTTCACTAAAGCTCACTTCACAAACAGTAACAACTTTTATTGAACTAACTGACTATATACAAAATTCACTAGTCACTCATTAAATTACAACACGACAAATATCGAATTAAAACTTTACTTAAGCTACTACTTCACGCTATTTATAGAAGACAGTGTACTCGGGATTTATCTAGAAAAACCTAGCGCCGTAATTCAATAGAATTCTCAGATTTTGTTACGCTATTTTTACCCTTGTGCGCGCACAACATGAGGCAATGCCTTTTTATTGGCTAACTATTACAAGTGTCGGTTTGGCATAATTTACTATGCTGCGTTTAAACCTAGGTAAGCAAGGAATCACTTTGTTCTTGTTCATTGCCCGTGGTCTCACAAGGATAAAAGTACGGTTGATATTCAATTTGACGTAGCTTGCCAACTGATCGATATTCAAGAACGCATTATAGTTATGATACCTTCAAAAATTATTTGTGTTTTTGATTGTCAAATACGTTGCAGGTCACACGGTCCTCCTCTTTCCCTTTTTATCCCATGCAAGTAATACCTAAAAACGAATTGCTATACGTTAGTCTAACACCTTTTGCCTTGTCTTGCCCAATGAGCGTTCTGCGTCTTTTTCTATCTAATGAAGTTTTCGTATTATCACCTCTTTGTCTGGTAAAATAGATAGGTCTATTGCATTTCTTAGAATTTGGCCGGGCTCCCGAGGAAATTTCGTAACAATATTTTTCTTTAATCATCCGTACTACTGAATTCACAAATGTGATAAATGGCTTCAAGCCAAATTTGGTTATCTGGTATACTTAAAGATACACTTAGATAAAACCCCTAACCTTTTGTCCTTTTGGGCTGCAAGTTAGGACAATAGCTTTGTAAGAATATCTTTCACCCAAACAATAGTCTATAATAATTGTTAGCGATTGCAAAAGGACTCAATAAGGGAACTTTAAAAATTGTCATATGTATTATTGGATATTAATTATCATGGGTAGGATGTTTTGAAAATCTTGAGAAAAATTTAGGATCTTTTTTTTTAAATCCAAATGATAATATTGTGATTTAATTCTGGTGTAAAGGCGCAATCATCAAATGGAAGTGAAAATTGATGCAAATAAGCTCAGAACAGATAAATTATAATCAACCATTAGACGATTATTTATGAGTTTTTTTTTCAAGTATATTAATAATAATAATTTTGTTTGCAAACTCAAGTTCGAGTTCTCAAACAAGTAAACAAACAATTTTCTACCGCCTACGACAAAGTCCAGAAGTCGTTCGAGCCTAATTGTTTATTAATCAGAAATTATTGTGAAGTAATTCTTTTGAGGATCAAGAAAATTTCCATTAAAAGATCCCAAAAAATATTATAAATCCACGTCAATATTTATTATATTATCGGTGTTGAGATTGATTTACTTCTATCTATATAACCCTTATATTAGGTTCATTCACTACATCTACAAGATAAATTCACCAATCCATAATCCTATTAGTCGGCAGATAACTGACCGACAAATAGGATTATAGATTGCGTTTTTATCCGTCACAGACAGTGTATCAGAAGGTGAATAAACCGGGCCTTAATCTCATTAATCTCCTAGTGACACCAGACAATTTTGTAGTTCTTCAAGGATAAGAGTCAACCATTATCAAACATACTTTAAAAATAATCGAATGTCATAACTGATAAAATAAATCAAATTTAAAACTTGGCAAACTTTGCAATTGTAGAAGATGATTTTTCGAATGGCTCGGCGACAAATTTAAGTATTTTTTCGACGCTTCACTTAATTTTCTCAAAATACTAAGTACCAGTTGCCAAACAGAAAAATATTTACAATAATTGTTTCAAGTTTATATCTAATTACTTATTTCTCGTTCGATCAACAAACTTAACGATTTTTTTTTTTTAAATTGCTTTATAGGAAAAAAAAATGTTAAATAAAATTAATATTAATTTTATTGATTGATTGTTTTTTCTTTGATAAAAATTTAAATTGTTCTCCTACCTAAGGCATCTCGACGCATTCAAATATCAAACACCTTAAACTCGCGTTGGCGTCTCGATACGACGGACGCCGCGTATTTATATCGGTCCGTAGCCCGCGCTATACTAAAGCACTAAAGCGTCGCGACGCTTTTACCTGTTCGTCGGTGCCAATCGCGCAAGCTTATTTTATTCGGCTCACGATTTACCTTATTATTGTTTAATGCGAAATGAGTTAATTTATGACAGCGAACCAAGAGGAACCGAACCCCCATTCTTTGAATACTAGGCTAGTTGCATACCAGAGGGAGCTTATAAGCTCTCATGAGTGCAACATAAGCGAAAGCATATCAACTTTACTGGAGATTTCAGCGATAAGATAGGAATAAACCAATTATAGCGTGTAGCTGCCTCTATTCGAATAGTCTTGAAAAGCAAGACCAAGAAACGAATCGTCTGGCTGTGATAAAATTATAATTTTGTTAAAAAAATTCAAAATTTCTTTGATAATCAATCCAATCAAGAAAACGGCACTTTTCCTTGAAATATAATATTCAATGTGTAATGCTTTTCTCCTTGATATAAATAAATTATAATATCACTTAAAATCAGCAGCCACCCAACAACCTCGTGGAAGGGAAATCGTCTATGTCGGAATTAGAAAAAGTTATAACCCATGAAAATGTATAACATCTACATAAACCACAATGCAAATTGGGGCTAAAGACTTCTTAGACGAGTCGATGACATTATTGCACAGTAAAAAAGGAAAATGCATAAAATTACAAGACTCGGATCCGAGATCCCGAGAGAGCTTTGCGCTAGATTTAGATGCAACCCATTTTTCCTAGTTATGGGAAACGACCGAGATAAACTGGCAGAGCGTCGAATATTTATCATGGCTTTATGGTGCGATTTTTTTACTTTTTTCTAGGAACTCGTAAGTCGCTTGTTTTATCCTTGTAGGATTCGTAAATTCTGGCATTTATTTTTCTTGGGGAAAACGAACCTTTTGTTTCCTTAGATGATAAATATTATACTGAGCGTTCAGGCAAAATGTTTGCGACCATTCTATATTTTATGGTCTTTAAATTTGAAAATAAGCTGTTTCCATACGACTGACTAGAATAATATCTCGTCGGGCTTGGCTTGAAAGTTATATAAAGCAAAACCAGAAAAGCAGGCGAAAATCGACCCAAGGAGCACGGCGGAGGCTATACGTTTTTCTGGAGAGGGAAGGAAGAGAATGAACCTAGCACGGAGTAAGCTTCGCCATAAAAAATGAATTTATTGACTATCTTGCTGAGCTTCCATCCGGAATATGCGAAAGACTGATGACACTGAGGCTAAACCTCAGCAACAACCAACAAGCTAATTAACGCCTACGCTCCAACCCTCACAGCTGACGATTTTTTTTTTTTTTTTTTTTTTTTTTTTTTTTTTTTTTTTTTTTTTTTTTTTTTTTTACGGATATGCGCACTCGCAAGGAAATGTCCTATCACGCTCGAGAAGCGGCAAGTGCGCGGAAATGTCGGTGTATGTTGGTCTTGAAACGGTTCAGGTTGTAACCTGCAGGGAAAACCGTCGCAGGGAGTTTATTCCACAGCGATGCTGTTCTCCAGAGATATGAATTCTGATATAATGAGGTTCTTGGTGCCTCTAGTTTGACAGTAAATTCATGGTTACCGACTGTTAGACGGGTTCGCCTGGTAGGTGCTACTCTCGGTGGAATCATACGTGCCAACTCTTCAGAGCATTTTCCGTGATAGTACCTGTAGAAGAGAGATAAATCGCCCACAGATCTGCGATGTTCGAGACCATCCAAGTTACGAGTAAGTGCGGGGTCATTGATCAGCTTGATAGCTCGTTTTTGCACGGTATTCAAAAGCATTAAGGTATGTTTGGGTGCTGCACTCCATATATGTGAGCAGTACTCCATAGTTGGTCGAATCTGGGCTTTGTAGAGTGTCAGCAATTGGCTTGGTGTGTACAGATGTCTTGTACGAAATAGCACCCCCAGCTTTTGGGAGGCCCTTTTAGCAATATCTGCCACGTGACTGTGCCAAGACATGTTGGTCTCTGCAGTAACCCCCAAGATGTTCAACTGACTCTGTAATGTGACAGCACTTCCAGATAGCATGATGTTTGGCTCACCGGTGCTGGTCTTTTTTGAAAACAGAGCTGCTTGGGTTTTCTGCGCGTTGAACTGTACAAGGTTTTTGTTACCCCAGTCCTCTATTATCTCCAGGTCGTTATTTATCTGCGATATTTGAGTTAGTCTAAGATGATGGAATTCACGTGCGGAAAGACCTGTGGGTGGTATGAGTGAGGAGACTACATTGCCATCGTCTGCAAAGCAATAAAGTGGATTTACTGTTTTATCTATGAGGTCATTTATGTAAATCAGGAAAAGAGTTGGCGAAAGGATTGCTCCCTGTGGCACACCAGCATTTATTTGGTAAGAGTTGGAGTTCTGGCCATCCAGTGCAACATAAATGGATCTGTCCTTTAGGTAACTTTCAAACCAAGTGCAAAGTTTCGGCGATAATCCCATTGCTTTGAGCTTGTTGAGCAGATTTTCATGCCAAACTTTGTCGAATGCTTTAGATATATCTAAGGCAATTGTTCTTGTTTCACCCCGCAACTCAATCGCTTTTTGCCATAAGTGAGTGACGTATGTAAGTAAATCGCCAGTTGACCTATATTTTCGAAATCCGTATTGCTTATCGTTGATAATTTTGTACTTTTCCAAGTACTTGATTAGGTGATTGTTCACAACTCTTTCCATTACTTTTGATATCACCGGAAGTAGAGCAATTGGTCTATAGTTTAACGGATCTGTCTTTTTTCCTTTCTTTGGAATGGGTTGTACTGCGGCAGACTTCCATGATGATGGATATACTCCTTGCCTGTAAGACAAATTGAATAATTTTGCGAAAGTTGGGGTGAGTTCGTTGGCGCAATTTTTGAGTACTATTGCGGGAATGCCATCCGGACCCATTGCTTTGTTTGTATCCAGCTTTTTTAGGGATTTTCGTATTTCTCTGTGACAAAAGGGTACCTCTGGCATACTATGGGAAACCCTTTCAATGAACGGTGGAGTTTTTCCGTTTGGCACTGTTAGGTTGGAGTTGGAGGAAAACATTTGGGCAAGCATATTGGCTTTTTCCTCTGATGTTGTGGCTAAGTGATTATTTTTATCTGTAAGTGGTGGTATGGATGACTTGGTGAAGTTAGATCCAACAGCTTTTGCAAGAGACCAAAAAGACCTAGAACTACTTGGACAATTCAGCAACCTGTTTTTTATTCTTTGATTGTATGTTTCTTTAGCGGAGTCAATAGTAATTTTGCAACTATTTCTGGCTTCTATAAATTCTGTGTGGTTTTGAGCGGTTTGTTGTCGTTTCCAAAGGTTATATGCTCTGTGTTTTTTCTGTACAGCCGTTTGACACTGGCTGTTGAACCAAGGTTTTGCATTAGCTCTACGTTTAGTTGTATGTGGGATATATGCGTCCATTCCAGATAAGATTACTTGTGTTATTTCATTACAGCAAATAGTGGGATCAGCTGTTTTAAAGCAAACCTCTTGCCATGGAAAATCCAGGTAATACTGTTTTAGGTCATTCCATTTTGCCGATTTATAGTGCCACATTTTACGAGGAAGTGGTTGTAGGCTTGGTGGGATGAGCATTTCGCACTTTGTTATTATAAGTTTATGATCGGACGAACCAAGTGGAGCATCTACTTGAATTGTGTACGAGTCAGGATTGGTGGTTAGGAACAAGTCTAAAAGCGCTGCAAATTCGCCCCTTTCTGAGATACGGGTAGGTTCATCGACAAGCTGCGTTAGACTACAACTTATGGCAAAAGCTTCTGCTTCTCTGCCTTCGTTATCTGTTTTGTTGTGGTGTTTCAGCCAGGGTATATTATGGACGTTGAAATCGCCTAAAAAGACAATTTCCGCCTGTGGATAGTTTGACTGTATACTATCACAGCTTTCGGATAATGTCGCGAAAAAGTTTTGGTAATCGGTGTTACTTGGCGGTCGGTAGAGGCAGCAGATAAACTTGGTCGATGACTTTGAGGTGAATTTTAGCCATATGATATCAAGGTTCGCTGGTTCTAGCTTCTCCTCTCGATGACATGAAAGGTCATTTTTAATGTACACACAGATCCCAAAATTATGTCGAAATCGGTGGTGTAGGTCATAGCCGGGATAAAGATAGTTCACAATAGGTGTTGCAAAACTGATTTTAGTTTCAGTGAAAACAAGGATGTCAGGTCTTTGTTCTTCAAGATGTTGGTGAACTGAATTCATATTTGTACTTATTCCTCTTATATTGCTAAAATCAATTCTGAGTTGAGTTTTTAATCTTTTTATATCTTTGCATGAAGGACCCCCAGGATCACCCGACGCCCGGAGATCCGAGTGGTCGGGTATTTTACCTCCGGAATATTTTGATCCTGGAGGCGCCATCATGCTATCTGTTACTCATTGTTGGAACCGGACTGCCAGCGCAGTAGCGGAACGTGGTGATACCACTTAGCGCTACTCAATTCTGGCATGGTGGTATCTCACCGGTCGACGCCCAATGAGTAAAAAGCGTCTACCACCTACGATATCCAAAAATAGCGATTTTATGCCCAGCTGAGTGAAACCACATTATCTGTACCTAGATCTGATAAACTGGTTGTTCTAGGTAATTTTAACGCCCGGGTCGGTACAAAGTCAGATCTATGGCAAGGCATGATTGGCAAGGAAGGCGTCGGAAAAAAAAAGTCGAACGGACTTCGCCGACTAACCACATGCTCAAAATATGACCTATGTAATTATATAATTGTAAGTTCTAGAGACCGAAATGATCTATGCATTAAGAGAGCTTTAAGAAGTGCGGATGACCGCTGGACTGATCATCGGCTGATACGAATCAGACTGAACTTGCGCATTCCACCAAAGCGTAGAATCACGAAATAATAATGACATCTTCAACAAAATTCCACAGGAACCAATATAACAAGAACTGAGCGAGGTTCCCAGGTTAGAGGAGGTTAAAAAGGTAATCAGACAACTAAAGAATAGTAACGACATTACGACATTCCTGCTGAATTCTTTAAACAAGGAGGCCCCACACTAAGTGCCCAAACCCACATCCTAATAGGTAAAATTTTCCTTAAATCGCAAGAATTTCCAGATATGTAGAAAGTAGCTCGCCTGGTTATCATCCGTAAGAAGGCTAAACCTCTAGAAGATCCATCGCCTTTTAGACGTCTATGTCTGCTGAATGTCATATGCGAATCGAAACTCTCAATAAAATGAGAATGGGGACGGAAATGATGGAGAACAAACAAACCGAAGAGTGTGAACGTGAGCGTTTGAAATATCGTTTCAATGAAGTTTTCAATGAGTTGGTGTCTTCGAAAAGTGCAAACAGTTTTTATTTTAGCAATGAACAATACCAAAACCAAGAAATGTTAGAATCAGTCAAGTTAATTGGCAAAAAATGCTACAACCAAGACCACTCTACAATAGATCTGTTCTCACAGAAATCACAAACCAGTCAGAGCGAATTTCATTGGTTGAAAATAGAAAACTAATTGTTGGCGATTTGCGCCAATCAGAAACGATCTGACTGGTTTGTGATTTCTGTGGAACAGACCTGAGAGGATTTCAAGCGTTTGACCGGTCGGTTACATTTGACAGATTAACAATGGAGTAAACGTCATTTGTTAACCAATTGGTCTTGAATGACGTAAAATGCGTTGCTTATCTGTCAAAGTTACCGACTGGTCAATCGCTTGAAAACTCCCCTAATATCGACGTTTGAAGCGGTTTTACAAATTATGGTCTGTTATGGCCGTTTGCACCGACCATTTTACTGTTTGCACTTTTCGAAGACACCAACTCATTGAAAACTTCATTGAAACGCTGTCTTAAATGCACACGTCTACTGTCGTCGGTTGCCATTTTCGAACTGACTGCACGTGCTGAAAGAAGAAGCAATAATAATTCTTACACCCAACTTTTAACCACACAAACCGGATAAAACGCAGTTTACCCGGATAAAGCTAGAAATAGCTATAATGTCGGTTGTATTTCCTACTTTACCTAGGTTTCTTGGCAATTCGCAGTTTACCCGGGTAAACCTAAGTTTAACCGTTAATCTAACTTTACCCGTAACATATATATGTCGTTTTAGAACGTCTTTCTTCGTTGTCCGACACCTAATTTCCATCCTTTGATGAGAATTTTTTCACTCATGGACTTTTGCATGGTCTTCTGCCATTCCTGGTTTTCTTCTAGCTATTGGTTGTCAATGTAGCATTTTTTTAGGCCACCTGATATTTGGCATTTGTTCTACGTGTCTTTTCAATGTTCTGACTATCGTGCCTTCTATTCCCATTTGTTGTTTTATGTTATCGTTCCTTATTCTCTCTCTTCGTCAGATTGGCATGGATCTTCTAATAGCATTCATTTCAACTTCTTTTACTTTCTTCTTTTGTCTGTCTCTAATTCTCCAAGTCTCGGCTCCACATAAAGAGCTGCTCTTTATCATTGGCTCGTATATATTGAATTTTGTCTTCTTTGTTATTTCCTTGCTCCATAAGATTCCATTTAGGCATCCTATTACTTTTTCAGCTTTAACTATTCGCTTTTCTATTTCTTTCACAACTATTCCGGTGTTGTCAAATGTGATACCTAGATACTCATATTCTTGACATTGCAGATTTCCTGACCATCATCCACTTTCAAGTTTCCGTTCTGGGTGCCTACTCATAGACATTTTGTTCTATTTATATTAACTCTCAGGCCCCATTCTTGGTTCTCTTCTATCAGATTTCTAATCATTGGATGTCCTCTTTGTCACTGGCCATTATAACCTGATCATCTGGAAACTGAAGAGTAAACAGGCACCTATTATCTATCTCTATATACCCATTCCATGGATCTTCCTCTTCCAATTTTTTAGCGCTTCTGCTACGCATATTTTGGAAAGCGTAGGAGAGATGCAACATCCTTGACGTAGTCCTTTATTCACTATAAATGTGTCTGGGAGTTTTTTACCTATCTTAAATCTTGATTGTAAGTCTCTATATAGTTAGTTCTTTGAGTGCCTATATAAGTGTGATTGATGTTCGATTGTTCTAATACCTTCCATAGTCTGGATACTGGAACTGTATCGTACGCTTTTTGAACAAACGTCTAGCAGATCTCTTTTCCATGACTTGTTTTAGGCAAAACACGTTGTCTGTACCTGATCTTCCTGCTCTAAAGCCGCACTGTTTTTCTTCTTCTTTGTCTTTATAATCTTCTCCAATGAGATCACGTAGGATTCTACCGTATAGTCTGCTTAGTGTGCTTGTGACTGGTATGCCCCGATAGTTATTGCAGTCCAGCTTATTTTCTTTTTTGTGAATAGATATAAAGGAGGTTTTTCAGTCTTTTGGAACAGGATGTCCAGTTAGGCATGTATTGATAATAGATGTGAGAAGTACCTATATTTCTTCTAGGCCGCTAGCTTCACCTGACTTAAGATTCTTAACAGTCTTTTTGACTGTTTCTTCAGATATTTCAACTACTCCTCCATGTACTTCAATATGTCTTGAAGAATCTAATATATATTCCGATCTACTTTCTTGTAATAGACCCTTGTAGTGTTCTATCCATTGCTCTGGTTTGATTACCCAGATATTAGCTCTGTCCTTTCCTGGGTTTTTGACACTTGATATAAGTCTCCATCCCTCTGAGCATTTCTTTCCTCCTATGTAGGTTTTAATTTCTTCACATTTCTGATCCCATGACTCGTTCTTAGCTATAGTGATGCACGTTCTCATTTATCTTTTTGTGTCTTTATAAACTTCAAGATCTTGTTTTTTTTTTTGTTGTTAGCCATTTCAGATATTTTTTGCTTCTTCTCTTGACTCTATCTCCTGGTTCCACCAGTATTTTATGTTGGTATTTTTTTCTTCGTTCCTATTGCTTCTTGGGTGGCTTCTATTAAACTCTTTATAATGTTCTCATAGTAGTCCGGGGGCCGAGGACCTTTTTTTTCAAATGATTAATAACAAGCTAGTTTTTTCAATGCAGTTTCATTTAACCGAGACGCCCAACTTTTTTCTCAACGAAAATTGCGAAAACAGGTAGCTAACATACTGCGCAGGTGTAAAACATGTCGTTTTGGTGACTATAAAAATTTAATCAATAACAGTTAGTTTTTTAGCTAAATGTTGAGATAATTGTATGAATAATTTGAAACAACCTTTGTCCGACAAAATGAAGGGTTTGGTCTACGATGTCCCCCCCTCAAACATGTAGCAATTACGTTGCATAAAAAATGATTAATAACAAGTTGATTTTTTCAATGTAGGTTGGTAAATATTATTACAATTAAATGGTCACACTGTCCTACAAATAAACAGGTAGCTATTTTCAGTCCTACACTCAAAAGTTGTCGATTTCACGATTTAACTTTTTTCATTAATAACCGGCTAAATCTTCGTGAGCATCTTCATTTTGATAAGACTCCCAAATTTTCTTTTGCCAAAATTCCAAAAACAGGTAGCTAACAGAGTGCGCAGGTGGAAAACATGTCTATTTGGTGATCATACAAATGTAAATAATAACAGTTAATTTTGTAGCGAAATGTTGAGATAGTTTCATAACTAATATGAAACAACATTTGTCCGACAAAATAAATGGTTTGATCTAGGCTGTCTCCCTTCTCAAACATGTAGCAGATACGTTACATAAAGAATGATTTCTAACCAGTTGATTTATTTAATGTAGCTTAGTAAATATTACTACAATTAAATGGTTACACTGTCCTAGAAATAAAGAGGTACATTTCTCCAGTCCTACACTCAAAAGTTGTCGACTTCACGGTAATACTTCATTCATCAATCACCGGCTAAATCTTCTCGAGTATCTTCCTATTGATAATACGCCTAACTTTTCTATTGCGAAAAGTTGCAAAAGTAGAAAGTAAGCACTGGTGAGCAGATGTAAAATACCTTGATTAGGTGATTATGCAAATGTAATTATTAACAGTTAACAGTTAATTTTTCAGGTGAATAATGAGATTTATAAATAATTCGAAATTCGATTTGAGCCTCAAAATAAATGGTTTGGTCTGCAGTGTCCCCTTTCTCAAAAATGTAGCAATTACTGGCTCATAAAAAACGATTTATAAGCAGTTGATTTTTTTACTGTAGTTTGGTAAATATAACTACAATTACACATTGTCTTAAAGAAGTAAGATTTCTCAGCCCTACATCCGAGAATTTCGAAAATAGCCTTATGCATATTATCGTCCACGGAAAATTGTTCGAAAATAATTGTTCGAAAGAAAATTGTTCGAAAGAAAATTGTTCGAAAGAAAATTGTTCGAACGGAAAATTGTTCGAACGAAAAATTGTTCGAACAGAAAATTGTTCGAACGGAAAATTGTTCGAACGGAAAATTGTTCGAAATGAAAATTGTTCGAACGGAAAATTGTTCGAACGGAAAATTATTCGAACGGAAAATTATTCGAACTGAAAATTGTTCGAACGGAAAATTATTCGAACGGGAAATTATTCGAACGGAAAATTGTTCGAAAATAGTTGTTCGAAAGAAATTTGTTCGAAAGTAAATTGTTCGAACGGAAAATTGTTTTTTTGCCGAAAATCAATAGTTTAACTGTGAATCGTGAATGAATCTATGACCGGAGTTACCCAATTCCTTAATTCTCACTATTTGTCCCTGATTCTTAATTCTTGGTTTTTTAAATTCAATATTAATATACAAGGACTAGCACGCATTAGGTGGACGGGTTAATTTGGATTAGTTTGCATTTTTTTGGGTTAGTTTGGGCTAGTTTACATATTTTTATTTATTTTGGTCACGGTTCGTTAAATACTGGCTAAAAGCGTACTGCTTGACAATAGGAGGCGCTTGGTTTTTTAAATTTAATATTAACATACAAGGACTAGCAAACATTACGTGGACGGGTTAGTTTGGGTTAGTTTGCATATTTTTGGTTAGTTTCGTTACAGTTCATTTAATACTGATTAGAAGTGTACTGGTTACTGGTTGCCAATAATATTTTGACCTCGGCCCTTTTGTCCGCTCGCTTTTGAGCTGCGCTCTTTTGTACCAACGCTGAATTTACGGTTCCGCGGATCTTCTCTTGTGAGATTCGGTGAGCGAAGCAAGCAATCGGAGATTCAAAAATAATTGAAATTTCGAGCTGTTGTATTTGAAAAAGATTTTTCACGTTTTTCGTAGATTTACGCTTCCGAGGCGTATAAGTACATTTATTAACAGTTTTCCATTCGAACCATTTTCCATTCGAACAATTTTTCTTTCGAACAATTTTCTATTCGAACAATTTTCCTTTCGAACAATTTTCCGTTCGAACAATTTTCCGTTCGAATAATTTTCCATTCGAACAATTTTCCTTTCGAACAATTTTCCCTTCGAACAATTTTCCTTTCGAACAATTTTCTGTTCGAACAATTTTCCTTTCGAAAAATTTTCTTTTCGAATAATTTTCCGTTCGAACAATTTTCCTTTCGAAGAATTTTCCGTTCGAACAATTATTTTCGAACAATTTTCCGGGACTCGCATATTATACGTAAATATGTACAGGGCTTTCATTTCAAAACTTGCCATCCACTTTATCTGCGTAAAGAGACAGATTTCTAGAAAAAAAGTATAAATTCAAGAATTTTACCTTTTGTATTTTAAAAAATATATTTATTAAAATATTTAATTTTTGATATTATTTGAAATGAACATATCTCTTTTATTTTTGAGCTGTCGAGAAAATATTATTTGGAAAACTCCTGTATTTTTTAAGTATCACGTCATTTAAAAAGGAAAACGCCAACTTAGAAAACACCCTGTATATAGGGTGATTCAAAAAAGCGCGCCAGATTTAATACATTAAAAAAGGAGCTCAATTTTTTTAAATATCTTTAGAATTAAGATGAACCGGTTGGATCAAACCTTCTCAATTTAGGTATGGAAAATGACAAAGGACATGGCCCCCTCTACTTTGATGGCATGCCAAAACTCTCTTTCGAGCAATTCAAATCTGGCGCGCTTTTTGAATCACCCTATACTACGATACTGTGTTATTTACGAGCATGCGCGTCAATTCGTGTGTGTACATACACATAACACATATACTGTTATACACGCATTTGTGTACGTACATGTACATACAGGTGCTTTCATTTCGAAATTTGCCACCCACGTTATCTGCCTAAAGAGACAGATTTCTGGAAATCGCCGGAACACGTCAACAAATTAACGTAGGTAAACCCTCAATAAATTTGTTGACGTGTTTCGGCGATTTCTAGAAATCTGTCTCTTTACGCAGATAACGTGAGTGGCAAGTTTTGAAATGAAAGCCCTGTACATATTTACGTATAATATGCATAAGGCTATTTTCGAAATTCTCGAATGTAGGGCTGAGGAATCTTACCTCTTTAAGACAATGTGTAATTGTAGTTATATTTAGTAGTAAAAAATCAACTGCCCAATAAACAATTTTCGTTACTTATGGTAACGTCTAATTATATAAAGGGTATATAAGAGGAATGAATAGTGCTTTTAGTATATAACGGTTTTATAATATCCCTCAACTTCTAGGTATATAACTAGGTGACATAAATATTTAAATTACCAAGTTATAAAACCTAGAGTAACTATTACTAATAGGTATATAATAAAGTTTTATACATTTTGCGGTTACCTTTTTATATAACTTTACATTCCCTAGTTATAAAATGGTAATAATTTTTGCCTTTATAAAAATAGAAGTAATCGACGAATCTCTCTATAAATTTTTGTTGCTTCTGGATATGTAAGGATGCTTTATATAATTCACAGGGGGTATAATAATAAACAAATTGGGTGAGTGAAATAAATACCAGCGGCCAGCAGCATTACCAAACATCACATCAAGCCAAACAGAAACAATAAACCTGTGCAGTCAACTGGAAAAAGTGAGGTTATTGTTGTCATTTTATGCTGATGCCGGTGCCCCACTGCGGGTTGCGTAATCGTTCAATCCTTATTTACGAATTATAATTATTGGTCAGAATTCAGAAATGTGGATAAAGCTGTCACGAACCACTTTTAGACCAATTATGTCGGGTGACGCGATTGGGCGAAATACGTCATGGAAAACTGGGAAACCTGCATGCGCGACGTGTAATGATGGTTGGTAACTTATAAGTTATAGTACCTGGAGTAATTTTTGTTACCATTATAAACTTTAAAGTTTTATAAGAACCTTTTATAAAATCAAAAGAAGCTATATAGGGTACCATAATTTATGTAAAGTTCCTTTAGGTAATATAAAGGTAATTAATTTTTCAAATTAAACTAGTCTTCATTCTGCCATATTTGATTTGCAAAAAAAATGGACGCTGTTTCACAGGTCAACGTGAAATTCAAAAATTTAGGGCAATTAGCTAACAATTTGTGATAAATATGCATAAGAGCCTCATATAATTAAATAAGCAACTTTTTTCTCAAGAACTTGTCACTTAAAAATTAATATTTTATCAAAATTTTATTTTTATATTTATGGCAATACAATCAAATATGGTTCTTTCAAAAGGCGCTCGCATTTTTTGAAGGTATAACATGTATATTTATCAGTAAAAATCGCTTGGCAATGAAAATTCGGACCAGAATAAATGGTTTAACAACACTATTTTTATGTGAATGTGAAACAAGTAATCATCTAGCAGAAGCCATTGGTGCAACATAGGACTTCTTGTCCTTGTGCATTTATTTATCCCTTCATGAGACGGAGGCGCTGGAGGCATCATCATCAAACAAACATAGACATACCAAAAATAATTAAATAGACAAAGACAAAAAGAAACTTGTTACTCCAGGTGTCAACATCATTTAATTTATATTTTTATAAAGGGTTTATAAGGTTTCTGGAAATATTTAAATAAAAACTTCTATAAATCTTACAGTTATATTACGTTACTAACACAGGTGTCGGTAACCTTTATAAACTCCGCCATTTAAGTGTTTTAAGGCTTTTAAAGGGCGATGTAAATGTTTCCCACATATTGTTATTGAACTATAGGTTATTTAAAGTGGGTGTTGTAAAATATACGATTACCAATATATAACTGAAAATGTTTATTGGGTGGTTATAAATCGTTTTTTATGAGCCAGTAATTGCTACATTTTTGAGAAAGGGGACACTGCAGACCAAACCATTTATTTTGTGGCTCAAATCGAATTTCGAATTATTTATAAAATTATCTCATTATTCACCTGAAAAATTAACTGTTAACTGTTAATAATTACATTTGCATAATCACCTAATCAAGGTATTTTACATCTGCTCACTAGTGCTCACTCTAGTAGCTACTACTTTTGCAACTTTTCGCAATAGAAAAGTTAGGCGTATTATCAATACGAAGATGCTCGAGAAGATTTAGCCGGTCGGTGATTGATGAATAAAGTATTACCGTGAAGTCGACAACTTTTGAGTGTAGGACTGGAGAAATGTACCTCTTTATTTGTAGGACAGTGTAACCATTTAATTGTAGTAATATTTACTAAGCTACATTAAAAAAATCAACTGGTTATAAAGCATTTTTTATGTAACGTATCTGCTACATGTTTGAGAAGGGGGACAGCCTAGATCAAACCATTTATTTTGTCGGACAAATGTTATTTCATATTATTTATGAAACTATCTCAACATTTAGCTACAAAATTAACCGTTATTATTTGCATTTGTATGATCACCAAATAGACATGTTTTTAACCTGCGCACTCTGTTAGCTACCTGTTTTTGGAATTTTCGCAAAAGAAAATTTGGGCGTCTTATCAAAATGAAAATGCTCACGAAGATTTAGCCGGTTATTAATGAAAAAAGTTAAATCGTGAAATCGACAACTTTTGAGTGTAGGACTGAAAATAGCTACCTGTTTATTTGTAGGACAGTGTGAACATTTAATTGTAATAATATTCGCCAACCTACATTGAAAAAATCAACTTGTTATTAATCATTTTTTATGCAACGTAATTGCTACATGTTCGAGGGGGGGGACATCGTAGACCAAACCCTTTATTTTGTCGGACAAATGTTGTTCCAAATTATTCATAAAATTATCTCAACATTTAGCTAAAAAACTAACTGTTATTAATCAAATTTTCATAGTCACCAAATCGACATGTTTCACACCTGCGCAGTATGTTAGCTACCTGTTTTCGGAATTTTCGTGGGAAAAAAGTTGGGCGTCTCGGTGAAATGAAGCCTCATTGAAAAAACTAGCTTGTATTAAAGATTTGGAAAAAAGGGCCTCGGCCCCCGGACTATAGGGTTTATTAAAGGTACATTCTTCAGGATTCAATAGTTTGCTGTCGAGTCGCCTCTGATACAGAAATACAGTGCTTTCATCTCTAAAACTGTCAAAAATGGTATTTTGGTACATCAACTGTGTTCGTGAGTATGGGATTGGTGTTTTGTTTCTCTGGGTCCTTATTTATTTTCCTAAATTGCAACTTTATTTTGGCTCTTACTAAAAAATGATCTGACCCGCAAGTAGTTCCTCTTAGGACTCTTACGTCGTTAATCTCTGTTTGTTTCTTGTTTGCTTATCACATAGTCAATAATAGTTTTTAGGTTACGGGTATTCTGTATCCGTGTGTATCGGTGAATATTTTTCTTTTTGAAAAATCCGTTGTTTATTCTAAGATTGTGGGTCTCACAGAGATGTATGAGCCTTTGGTCATTATCATTGATTATTTCTTCTCTAAATGGTCCTACAACTGGGCTATTGTTCGTCCTTTCCGTTCTTCCATTGAAATCCCCTATCATTCTGATTCCTTCATTTCTCCCAATATCTACTAGAATTTCATCCAATTTGTCAAAGAACTCCTGCTTAATTCCGATTTTTTCGTCCTCTGATGGAACGTATAGGCTGCTATGGTGCATGATGTTATAGCCATGTAGTAGCCATGAAAGTCAGTCAAGGAGTACCACAAGGCTAAGTTCTCGGCCTCATCCTTTGGAATATTATATCCGACGACATATTACATCGGACCTTGGAGAGGAAGTTAGAACGTAAACAAAACAAATGATTTGGTTATACTCGTGGAGGAAGAAGACTTAGGGCGGGTATTATAAAACTGCTGTGACAGTTAACTTAAAGTTAACTTTTTGAATTACATGTAATTCCAGAAGTTAACTTTAAGTTAACTCTCATAGTAGTTTTATAATACCCGCCCTTAGACTAACTAACTGAAGTGACAAATAACTCCCTCGACAGAATACATAGGTGGATGGGGAGCCATGGGCTGAAAATAGCTGAGCACAAGACTGAGGCCCTAGAAAAAGAGATACCTACTCTCACTGTCGACTACAGACTTTGAATTTACGGTTTATTTTCGAAGGACCATGTGATAATATAACTTTATCTCTTAATTGAATGAAAGTATGATTTTATCAAACGAAAACGCACATTTTTCAAGATTTATTATGGATACTCACCTGGATTTCTTCCTTGACGGATCATAAGACAGCGCTCTCTTTTCTTGATGTGGTTTTCGGATCACTCAAAGACACTGTTGAAGATCAAGTGGATGAAACCATCCACTTTATTGAAGTTAATTATCAAACGATAATTAACTTCAATAAAATCGTTTAGACACGAACAAAAATTTTTACCCGGCAGCGAGTTGTAGGAGGTACTTCTGCGGATTGATCTGTGGAAACTTTAATACAGTTCGTTCTTTTTGTGCCGGTCATTTGCGCACGTGCGTGTGTGCGTCGCAAATAGCTGTTAAGGTTGGTTCCCAAGTAACTTAATAAATGTGCGCTCCTTAACTCGAAAATATAACTTAAAAGCTAACAATAAAAATAATAGTTTTCAGGTTCCGACACTCATATTTAAACCTAAAGAAGCAGCGATAAAACCTAACACCGTAAGGTACCTAGGAGTTGTGCTAGATGGCAAAAGAAACTTTGGGGAGAAGAAGACAGCGATGCTCACCAAAATACTGCCTAACGTAGAAGGTCCAAATAGCTACAAAAGGAGTTACACAATCCATTCTTTTATATGATGCCCCAGTCTGGTGTGAAGCCCTTACGGTTAAAAATTACAAAAAGATGATGAAGAAAACTCAAAGAAAAATACTGCTGCGAGTGGCAAGTGGATATAGAACTGTTTCAACCCACGCCATATAAGCAATAACGGGAGCCATACCAATAGAAATCATGGCAAAAGAGCGTGAATACCTATACTATTGGAAATGGGTATCTTGAAGAACTCAGAAAGGTATCTTTGGCAGGAAACGTGAGAAGAAAAATGGACCAAGCTTAATGAACAAAAAGGATTCAAAACCTTGGGTTGACTGTGAATTCAGGAAGGTGGATTATTTCACTATACAATTTTTTTCGGAGCACGGCTCTTTGAGATTTTATGGTAAGCGAATGGGTAAGACAGCTGATGACACACAATATACTGTGGGGCGATGGATACGGCTGAACATACCATGTTTTAATATAACAGATGGACAAAATTTGTTGAACTGTTAAACTGAAGAAAAACTTAGTGGAACCGATGACGGTTTCTGGGTACCACTAAAAGAATATGGAAGAAGGTGGTTTTAGTGGGTATACCGGCCTTGGCACCCTGAGCCGGGAGTCCCACACTACCATATAGGATTTACACCCACGCAAAAAAAAAATATGTAAAATATAGTTACTAAGTCCGACAGGTTATTATCGAATCGTCTAATACCAGCTGCCGAAGAGAAACTCCCAGAGACACAATGTGGCTTTAGAACCAACCGAGGTACAGCTGACATGATTTTCAGTTCAAGACAAATGCAACAGAAATTAAGAGAACAAAATCGCCTTCATAAATTTAGTGAGAGCATTTGATTCGGTCAACAGAGAAGCTCTTTGGAAGATATTGGCGAAGGTTGAGTGTCCGCAAAAGAATATCCATATACTCCGCCTGCTGCATGATAATATAAATGCAATCTTCCCAAGCTACGATGGCCAAGGAGAGTCTTTTCGAATAACTACAGGCGGTGTACAGAGCTGTGTTATGGTACCCGGTCACTTACCGTCAGGAGTAGAAATCCTGTACAGATTTGATGGGGGCTCCCCCCTTGTGGAGTCATGGGACCTTGTCGCTGGTAAGGGGGCTCAGTAATCTACTGATCCCGCTCCTTCTCAATGAATCGTGGACACCGGGTGAAGCTGAGGATCACTCCAAGCTCAGCCCAACTGTCGTGTCATGGTTAAGGGCCTGCACTGGAGCAAAACGACGCCAGTTTGTTGGGCAACCTCAAATTGCCCTAAAACTCATAAACCATGCATGGATGTTGATCGTGGTCATGTCTCGCAGACATCCATGCGGGGAGTCTTGGCTTAACCGCCTGGACTAAGTGGTACGAGAGCCACAATAATTAATCTCCCCAAGTCAAAGTGGAACAACAAGCGCCGACGACTGCATGACCAAGGGGTAGCTTAGCCACTAGTTTGTCAACTCCGGGGACTAGGTTCAAATATAGTATAGAACCTGAAAAAAACCACCCAGATGATAGGAATATCCTCCAACCACCAGAGGACAGTAATGCCTTCAAAACTCCAGGAGACAGCAATGTCTCCAACGTCACATCTGAAGCAGGCATGGTAAGAGGCTCACCAAAAAGCCCCGCTATGCCTGTGAATGACGAACGTTCCTCGAGCGAAAGTGAGGACTCCATCTCCAAGACGCTTTCAAAGTCAGTTAATGAATTGAAGCTGAAGGAAAGGAACTTCAGTGCTGCTGCGAGGAAACCTTACAAGTGGCTAATGGGACAAGGCCACACCGCCGAAGAAGCGCGTCAGTTGGCGAGGAAGTTAATTGAACAAAAGGAGCGGTCGGAAATAGGAGCCAAAAAAGGATCCGATTCGACGGCTCAACAAAAAATCCAAAAATGCCACAGAGGAACCCGTTGCGGCCCCAAACCCTAACCCGGGCAACTTAGAGAGAGTTTCCAATAATCAGCAGCGCTGAGACCAAACTTCACGTTTACAATGCAGTTGTAATACCAACACTTACATATGGCTGGGAAACATGGACCACCTACAAACACATAAAAAGCTTAGGAGGATCCGATGGATTAAATGGCAGGATCGACGAACAAACATTGCATTGGGGCTCTAGAAGAGGCTAAAACAGCTAGCATGGAAGCCCTCATCATCAAGCTCCAACTTCGCTGGACAGGTCATCTTATCTGTATACCCGAGACACCTCTTCCACGACAGATTCTCCACAGTTGACTAGAAAAGGGAAATTGAAATCAGGAAGGAAGAATATGGTAGAGCGACGCAACGATACCAGCAACTGGGAGACGACGGCAAATGATAGGCCCTCATGGCATCGACTAGTCCACGACGGAAGACAAATTTTTGAAGAACAGCGTCGCAGACACAAGACTCAAAGGAGGGACCGCAGGAAGGAGCGCGAGAACAGAGGAAGAGACGATGCTGCCAGACACTGAGTGTGGGAGAGTGTGCGGCTTCAGAATTGGTTTATATAGACATCAGAAAATGCACAATCGACTTTGATGATGATTACATCGTTTCTCTGAGACTTTCATCTCATTACAGCTAGCTTCTAACACTTAATTCTCTGCTTTAGATCCCTTTCTATTTTTATCTCTTGTGAGATACCTACCCTAAAAACTTAACTTTTTGTTTCTCGAAACCCTCTGACAAACTTCATTGACCTTTCCAAAGCCTCAAGTTTTCCATCAATACTTCGCTGAAACTGTTGAAATAGCAAATAGCCATCGATTTTGGCTATTTTCCCAGCAATCTATCGGGTTTCTTGTGAGATCTATCGAAGTCAACCTCAATTTGGCCTTCTTTGTCACAACAGAAGAACTTTTTCACTTGTGACAAAGCTTTTTTTACACTAAAGTACAGTTTTTCAGACATTACTATTATTGAGGGAAGTCTTATTGTTTGCTGAATTTTGTCAGACCAGAGACAGTCTTGATAATGTGGCGAAGGAATAGCTGATGATAAGAATAATTATTATTATAACGCTTTTTTGTAAAGGCTAGATATTTATTTGGCCAAATATTTGTAATAGATAATATATCCTCAAAAAGATATTCATTATTATAGTAAGAGTAGGTACTTACCTACTTCACACAAAGGGGCATTAACTTTTAGGGAAATACCTGCTTAAACCGATTACCAAGAGTTAAGTTAGAGTGTGAAAAAAATTCGTCACGTCAAGTTAATTGAAAAATGAACTATTGAAAAAATTGAAAAATTCTCCCAAACGTAGGTAGGTTTCTAACACCTAATATATCAAAAATTTACTTAGCTAGGTTAACCTTCTTAATACCTATATAAAGTTTAAATACTCCTTGGGAAGAGCCTTTCAATATACAGGATTTGACGCCCATTTAAGCTCCTATTCTTTCAACATTATTTTATTATTTTTGCAAAAGTTCAAATCACTTTAAATATAAACAAAGTTATCTGAAACTATAGGCTTTCAACAATAAAACCACACCAGTGCAAATATTTTTAAAAGATTCAATGTCGTTACTTATATACGATTTTTGTACTGGGTGGCGCGTCAAACTTAGTCGTTCAATGCGTCAAAACCTATAGGAATAAAAACCCAAGCAATTATTTCTCACAAATAAAAAGAACTGGTTGTGTCGGTACCAATTAGATGGTAATTTAATTATAATTATTGACAGTGCTAATGATTTGTATTTCGATGTAAAGAAATTATTATTATCAAGTTAGTTATGGTTTACGGCTGTTTTTAGTGCGCGTTCAATGCATGTTGTGATATTTGGATCTTATCTGGTCATTGGGTTTACAGCTTCAATTATCAATATCAGGTAAGTATAGGGTGTCTGTTTAAAAGTTGACTACCCCCCATACTTGTTCTACACACTTTACCAGCGTCCGTATAATATTGAAAATTACCTTTTGTAGATAATTTTTTCATGTTTTGATTTTGAAATTTTGGTTACCTTTTTAACATCACTGGTTTTTCTTTTGAGTTACCGCTGTAATTGTCAGAGTATGTTTATTATTAAAAGCCTTTTGTTTTTATCCTGGAAAAATACTCTCCTTCCTGTCGAATCTAAAATAAGATTTAAATGTTCAATGTTTGTCGTTGTTAGATCAAATTTCGAAATTTACCAGCTTTCACTATAAACCATATTTTTAGATTTTTAATTAAAATTTTTAGTTTTACTAAAGAGCGAGCGCAATAAAAACCCTACACACACGACTAAGTTTAAATTATTTTGGACCCATAAAAACTTTCATTAGTCAACTGGAAATAGCAAATATGAAAAACAAAAAGCTCAACCCCGACATTTACACCTAATAATTCAATATTTATTATGGTTCTATACATAGAGTTCCGCGAATTGCGTTTTCGAAAAAGCTCCAGTAGGAAGTACGTAAATAATTATTTTTACTTTTTAGTTTTTACAACACTACATGAAAATTTAAACAATAATTTATTATTAGCACATTTAAATTGATAACAATAATTATTTATCATTAAATTAGGAATTGGTAATTACATATTTCAGAATTTGGAATTAATATTATTTTCTCAAAACATTTTATGATCCAAGTGTAATTTAGGCAACAAGAAACTTGTCTATTGAAATTCTGGAATACACAAGTTTATTTGTATAAGGCTTTTTCAATAATGTGCAAATTAGTTTATTTTTTTCATTTAATTTACAAATAGGATACGAGGTACCTATCTACTTACATTAATAGTTATTTTCCTGACAAGTGCGCAAAGTGATACTTTCCTGCACGAAAAAGCAGTTAGACGAACGACGCGGAGCGTAGTTCGGATAAGCTTTGAATGCGGGAAAGACACTTTGCGCAAGTGTTAGGAACAAAACTTTTTCTACGAGTGTTCGAAGATTTGCATAGCATCCAGAGAGGAGCTGTACCTAATCTCCTTAAACGTTTCCAGATGCTCAAAACTAGTAATTTTCTCTCCTAGTTCAATGTGTTTCAATTTTTTTTTTCAGTGATCAGCTTGACTTCATTTGCAACATTGGTTGTGTTGGCAAGGTTTACTTGAAATTTGAACAAGTCGTTAAGTTTGTTTTTCCTGCCAAATCGAGACTTAATTCATTAAGATGATATGTTTTCATGTGGCTTGTTGAATTAGTTTTACGTAGCCACAAGAACAGCATCTTTCCAAAATATATTAGGTATCCATTTTTGCTTGCATTATCATAGACCATGCTTTGTCTATTGGTGCCTGATTCATTCTTTTCGCAGCACCATTAAGTTGGGGAGTATATGGAGGAGTATAACTTACAGTCAAACTTTCATAATCTGATACTCTAAAGGAATGTGATTTGGTGACTCCCTATGTTAACGGTCACCTGATCTCACATCTATTTTTGCTGGATTTTTCTTCCCCTCGCTCCTTATACGGCACGTGTCAAGTTAAAAAAGCTAAACATTACCTGAATGCCTTTATTGGAACAAAAATAACATCAGGCCCTTCTTTCTGAATATAAGTTTATCAAGAAACCCACCAAAACATTGAACAAACGAGTATAAATGCGGTAACTATGCGTAACAATAATTAGTGCGCAAAGAGTTATCGTGCGCAAAGTTTAACTTTGCGCACGCAAATGAGTGTGCAAAGTAATAACTTTGCGCACGCTCGTAGTAAAATATATTTTTACATTACATACCTACTTGATACACAAGTATAATATTTTTTTTACACACTTTTAACATTGAATATATTTTTATTATATTAATTGTTTTGAGTGCATAACTAGAGCAGTTTATTTGATTAACTAGGCGGTAACCCCGCAAAAGCACCCGTGGTAGACAGCGGAATTATCAGGCACGAGGAAAATTTCAACCAAGCCAAAAGAGAAGGTAAAGAGGAAGACTTGAAATAATACAAAACCAGCTTCAACCGATGTGAAAGCGAGATCAGAAAGATGAAAAAGAGCTCATGGCAGAAATTCTGTGAGTCCATCATGGACATTCATGAGTCAGCCAGGTTAAGGAGAATCCTTTCGAGCGACTCGACAGAAGGCCTGACGATGCATGGAGACACACTTCCCAGGTTGTACAGAAGCAGATACCTACAGCTCTGAAGAGCAATTGGAATCAATCTCAAAAACCGACGCGGAAGTGATAAAAAGAATAATTACTAGGGAAAAACTGGAATGGGCACTAAGAACCACCCTTACAAGTCCGCAGAACCAGATGGGGTAATACTAGTTACGCTACAAAAATCCCTGGAAAGCATTCTAGAACCAATCCTAAAATTATTTGCTGATTGCTTAACACTAGGACCTACACTTATACTCAAAGCGGGTAAATCATCTCAACCCAAAAAGACTATAGACCAATTAGTTTATCATCATTCTTGTTAAAGACTCTAGAGAAACTGATTGGTCTACACATTAGAGAATTTACGAGCAAAAACACGCAACGCCCATACCAACATGAATTCCTGAAAGCAAGTTCAATTGAAAGTGCACTGCATAAAGTAGTTAGAACAATTGAGAGATCTCTTGAAAATAATAAATACACACTAGGTGCATTTCTGGATATAGAGGGTGCATTAAATAATGTAATGATTGAGTCCATTGAAAAATCCATGGATCACCTAAAGGTAGAACCAGTCATCATACAATAAATAACAAAAATGTTAAAAGCAGAATCATCAATTCAGACATGGGTGGCCATAAGGAAAAGAACAACCAGAGGGACTCCACAAGGAGGCGTGATATATCTACTCTTGTGGCTGCTGGTAACCAATATGATTCGGAAAACCTTTAGAGAAAGGAGAATAAAATTGATTAAATGCTGACGACATAGTACTACTGGTGAAGGGCTTCAACTCATCAACCATTATTGAAAACATGGAATCAGCATTAAAGAATTTTCCAGATGAGCAGGACAGAACGGATTGGGAGTAATTCCTCAAAAACCAAGCTAGTCCTGTTCACAAGAAAATACAAAATCCCTAGTTTCACAATTCCGACGGTTAGGGGACAAACCCTCAAGCTATCAACAGAAGCGAAGTATCTAGGGATCGTTCTTGACTCCAAACTCTCATGGAGGAGAAACACGGAAGAAAGAATCAAAAAAGTTCTGAATGCAATATACACCTGCAGGAAACTATTCGGCAAAAAATGAGGGCTGTAACCGCACATCATCCATTGGATGTACACTGCGATAGTGGGACCCATTATAAGCTACAGAGCGGTAGAATTGTGGAATTCTATTGACAGAAAGGTGAACTTGAAAATGCTTATCAAAGTACAGAGAATGACAGAACTCGATACAACGAAGGCGAAAAGAAGCACACCACAGGCGGCCTTAGAGGTTATGCTGAATCTGTTGGCAATAAACTTGTTCATAAGAGGCACAGCTGCAAAGGGAGCTCTTAGACTAAGAGAATCCAAACTGTGGAAGGAAACCGATTATGGACACTCGACAATACTTGAGAGTACAGCCAAAATGATGGACCACCAAGAGGCCGTCGGACTGAGCTGGGTTCCAGGACAATGCATGGACTTGACACCCCTCAAGTGATACCTACACCATTTTAATTGTCTTCCAGGTCCTTCAAAATAAGCTATGACTTAACCCTTCGAGCGGGGGTAAGTTGCAACTTAGAACTTTGAGTTCTGAACTCTGATGTCCTGATATCATAAATAATTTATTTCATAAAGGTCTGACCCTCATCATACCATACCACCCCAACCATGTCTGAATAACTAAAAACAAACACTGTTTTCAAGATTTTGACTAGCTGTTATATCAACGGAAATGCATTGGTATCAAGCTAGGTTGTTAAATTATTAAAATGAGGATGTCTTTAATCATAGTAAGTTCTTGACTATTTTATTATAGTACTTTCATCCCATCTTATCTAGCAAATTATCTATTTTAAGTGAATAGGCACATATCTCAACGTCTTATCAGGCTTTCGAGAACTGTCGCTATTCAAAAATGTACTTTATTTTGTCTGGAAATCAGTGGATGAACTGTACTCATACCTACTGTCAGTTATCATTGTGGCAGTGGTGGGTGCACCTTTTATCGGTTCCGTAACGTTTTTGCTATCGAGGTAGGTAAACTTTGGTTATGTTGAAAAAACCGGGCCATGTAATTTTTTTTGTTTAATGCTTGATACGAATAAATAACTGGGCAAGTAATTGAACTGATTTTATATAGGTAATCATAAAATGTTTATGCTTATACTTATTACATAGCCAACTATGAACAACAAATAGTTTTTGAGGTTTCTTTGAATTTCGAAACTTGTGAAGTTTGCATTGGAAGGCGGATTTCTGCGTACAAATACATATTAACTTTCCTGAGTTCCTGCTAGGATCAAAGGGTTCACACTTTGCGATGTGGATTAACGAGAGCCCCACTGTCCCTACCCACATTATGATGCAGGCTGGTTCGCTGTTGCGATTTTGTTCACACCCACCAAATTATCTCACGATGGGGGAAGGAGGGAGGAGCTCTCGAACGATCCCAGAATTCTGGGCAAAGTTCCTGAGCCTCTCTCCAGGGGCCCGATTCTCGTCCCCAGGGAGTAGAGCTCCCCGAGAGAACGAATTTTTGTCCTTGTCAACGTGATCGAAAAATGAACGAGAATAATAAAGACGAGAAATTTGTTCTCTTGGGGAGCTCTCCTCTCCGTGAGACGAGAATCGGGCCCCTGAAAGATTGCAGCGGTATCCGATATCGTCTCGGCCTGGAACTCTACGAATGATTCCAGTTAATCTGCGTGAAAGTTCGATGAACTCAGCTTCCCGGTTGATGATGGGCTCTACTTCGAAACGTATGTCGCCTGGAGAGTGCCGGGGAGTTGAAGGTGTAACCTGAGTAAGTCTACCCCATCCCAGTATATCCTGGACCTTGTCAAGGCAAAAGGGACTCACCTAGTGAGATTATTTGACACGGAATATGGTGCAAGGTTGACCACATCGACTCGTCAAACGTTGCTGGGGGAACCTGGCAAACAGGAATACTCAGGAGAAAGGCCAGCCCAGTCCAAAAACAACTTGGTGCCTTTCATAGTTGTTGGTCTCTGGGAGGCAGAGCGGCTAACTAGTTTAGTGGGTAACGCCCCGGACTATGGAAGGCTAACGCCACATTACAACCTCTTGAGGAATGTGCGATGCTGGACACTGCATACGACGAATTGGTGAACAGCTCGGTTTTGCAAGATCGATTGTCCATTGACGCCCAATGCAGCGATTGAGTAAGACATTCATGAAGACCAAGCTCTGGCCTAGAATTAATCTTCAACGGCCTTGGCCGATGGATTCATTCATCAGTCAATTTTTTGAAATGATCATGTAACCGCAGTTGGAGTAAGTGCTTGTGACATAATTCTGTATGTACCAGACGATAATTTAATTTCTAAATAACTAAAATTACACGTGAACTTGAAATATATTGTAACAACAAGGAGATTATGCCCAAAAAGTTGAGATAGTTTTGTGGGCGCCATACCCATGACAAGAAAACAATGCAACATCAGCCTTAATACATCAACCAGACCTCATGGATGTTCAAATAAAGCTCTGTTCCATCACCAAATTTCCAAGATTGGATAATTTTGTGCGAAAGCCATATACATTTCAAAATGGATAAATGAAAACATTACGTCATGTTTCCAGAGTCGATCGTATTTTCCTAGGGGCCCATATACGGTATGTCATGTGCAAGTGCAACTGATCAAGTAACTGTTGTCAGATTGTGTGCACTTTTCCTCATTTGGGAATGATCTATAATAATGGCTTTGTTCCAACCGTACATTTCACCATCAGGATTATGCGCAAAACGTAAATTGTGTGCGAAATTCTTATATAGAGTGGTCCTTGGGATGGTTTTTTGGCGGGTTGAAACAGACCTTATGTCGACGAAAATACTGTCGGAATTTTACCGAATGCAGTTCGACTTCGCGCGACAATACTGCTGGAACTCAAGCGACCAAAATTATTTTGGTGTAGCAACGGAGCTCATAGTTGGTGTTATAGTATTGCACCGGAGACGAAGTCGATTAGACGCGTCCGAGTACCATTTCGGCAGCATCACGTCTCATAAGCAAATAGTATCGCGTTCTGATCGTACTTCCAAATAGTTTTAGTAGTGAATGCGGTGAAAAGCGAAAAACAGTGAACTGATTTTGATTGTGAATTGTCCACCTTGTAGCTGGGTTGCTGGTAAGGAAATGCTCATTATCTATGAAATAATTCAAAATTATTTATTCAAAATTTTCACAAAAAATCAAATTTTGTCATTTCTCTATCAAAGAATTTTGAGATAACTTATCGAAATAATAGATTTCACTCCTATTTTACAATGGACTTAGAAAAAAAAAAACAAGTAGGTATTTTTAATTATCTCGAGGAATTTGGTAAATTAAGTGTAGTAAATTAAATCAATTATTACTCTTTAATTGATTCGCTAATGGTCTCCTACGTATATTTGGCTAATTAGTTATCAATAAAATTTTGCTTGGTAAGATTTTATAAATTGTTTCTGGACATGTTTTTGGATAATTCTGGTGACTTGACCTATGATTTAGATATTTGGTGATAATGGATAAAATATTTTATGTTTCCTAAACATTTTCATATCCATGTATGTATTTATTGATAACATATTTATTTATCCATTTCCATCTTATTTTAGGCAGTTCGTAAAAAACGTGATACGAACCTAAATTTAATTTATAAAATAGCTCAGAGTATTAAAATAATTAGATACTATTAGAAAATTTGAAAATTATCGTACATTTACAGTGATGATAATTATCAAGTTTTTATGGGCAACTTTTTCGATTTTCTTTCCAAAATTAGATATCATTCATTAATAAGGAAATTTTCCTGACACGAAATTAATGATAATAAGATACTATTGGGTATAATTGGGTTTATTTGATGATAACTACCTACAGATTTTGTCAATGTGAAAATTTTTTTTGCCTTTTGAAAGATAATTTCTATGCATACTTCAAGTTCAATACATCCATTAGATACGTATTAGGAGGATTTAAAGTGCAAATTTTCTTTATGACATCCGGGATGCAGATTCGCGAAATTGCCATCACGTAGATTAAAAAATCCTTAATGGTTTGTTGCATTAGTATAAGTGACATGGCAGGATTTTTTTTGGCTGCCTTGTCCTTTCAGGGTCATGTGGACAGTTTCTGTCGATTTATTTTCTATGCACTTGTGATAATAATTTGCTCTCATAACTCTGTTAATTTCAATCCGATCTTGACGAAATTAGGCTCAAATTGAAGCCAATTAAATTCTCTTCAAATCTCTGCATCTAGATTTTTAAAGATTTGCAGATGTAGCGCTTCAAGGTTGAAAAATCAAGGAAAGCGAAGAGAAAGAAATCTCTCGATGTCATTTTAAACGACATTGAAGCACATTTTGCCTCACAACTTTGTTAATTTTAATCCAACCTCAACATAATTAGGTTCAAATTGGAGCCAATTAAATTCTCTTTGTATATTCAGATCCAGATTGCCAAAGTTTCGCAGATGCGCAACCTAAAAATTGAAAAATCAAGGCGAGCCGAGGGAAAGAAGTCCCTCGATGTCATTTTAAACGACGTTGATGTACATTTTGCCTCACAACTTTGGTAATTTTAATTCAATCCTAACGTAGGCTCAAAATGAAGTAAATTAAATTCTCATTAAATCTCTACATTCAGATTTTCAAAATTTCGCAGATACGGAGCCTCAAAGTTGAAAAATCAAGGCGAGTGAAGAGAAAGAAATGCCTCTATATCATTTTAAACGACATTGATGCACATTTTGCCTCACAACTTTGTTAATTTTAATACATCTTACGTCTTTGGGTTAAAAAATTAAGCGAATCACATTCTGTTTAAATATTTACAGTCCAGATTTTTAAAGGTTCGCAGATGTACAGCTACAAAGTTGAAAAATCAAGGCGAGCGAAGAGAAAGAAAGGACCCCGCAATATTTAAATGGAAATTGGTTACCCGTGATATTTGGATGAAATTTAAATATGTTATTGGGGATGCCGTAAGCAACATTTTTTACCATGGACACAACCCTGTATATATGACAGGTGAGGCGTGAGTAGCTGTCAAATATTGGAATCTTATATCCAAAAGCAGAATAACTATGGCAGATTTTGATGAACAAAACATCTATTTCTACTAAGTCGACCAAGTTAAGTCGAAAAATGTCAACCATTTTGACACCTGTCAAAACCTTGCCAAACGGCAGCACTCATCTTTTCCAGTTTTCAATATTTTATGATGTCATCTGACATTTTTAACTTGTATGTAAATTCTGAATTCAAAAATTGAAAAAAAAAAATGACAGAACTGTCAGAACTTGTCATTTGTTTTAGTAGAAAAAAATACTCTTATCTGGTTCTTTCTCGTTAAGGTAGTTTATTGGTGATAAAACATTGAAAAAAGTTCATGCACGTCACATTTTGACAGCTGTCAGAATCTGTCAATAGCTTTAATTCAAAAAAGAATCAAATCTAGTTCTTTTCCAATTTGTCAAAAATGTCAAAATCACATCATTGTAGATTTCATTTGTGAGTGTCAAAATGTTTGAGTATTTTAATGATTTAATTATAGTACTGAGTATTATAATGATTTCATTAAAGTACTCAAAAAAAATCGCAGGCACCTATATAAAATCCTTTATACTAAAACTACGTACTTTAAAATGAAAATTGACATCTCTGTCAAATCTGAAACCTGCGTATGATGTTTTTTTATGCGTTATCATAAATAAGCCCAACTTAATTTGGAAAAGAACTAGATTTGATTCTTTTTTGAATTAAACCTATTGACAGATTCTGACAGCTGTCAAAATGTGACGTGCATGAACTTTGTTCAATGTTTTATCACCAATAAACTACCTTAAAACGAGAAAGAGCCAGATTAAAGTATTTTTTTTCTACTAAAACAAATGACAGGTCTTGACAGTTCTGTCATTTTTTTTTTTTTAATTTTTGAATTCAGAATTTACATACAAGCTAAAAATGTCAGATGACATCATAAAATATTGAAAACTGGAAAAGATGAGTGCTGCCGTTTGGTAAGGTTTTGACAGGTGTCAAAATGGTTGACATTTTTCGACTTAACTTGGTCGACTTAGTAGAAATAGATTTTTTGTTCATCAAAATCTGCCATAGTTACTCTGCTTTTGGATATAAGATTCCAATATTTGACAGCTAACCACGCCTCACCTGTCATATATACAGGGTTGTGCCCATGGTAAAAAATGTTGCTTACGGCATCCCCAATGACATATTTAAATTTCATTCAAATATCACGGTTAACCAATTTCCATTTAAATATTGCGGGGTCCTTTCTCGATGTCATTTTAAACGAATTGATGCACATTTAGCCTCACAGCTTTGCTAATTTTAAGCCAATCTCAACGTAATTCGGTCCAAATTGAAGCCATTTGAATTCTGTTTCAATCTTCACATTCAGGTTTCCAAACTTTCACAGATGGGCAACCTAAAAATTGAAAAAATCAAGGCGGGCGAAGAGAAAGAAATCCCTCGATGACGTGGTTGAAGTTAGCTTCATATTCATATTCAGATTCGTGTATATTACAGTCGACCAGATAATTATTGAAGAGAAAATTAAAAAATTCAATCAAATAAAATTATTATACTATGTAGGGAATTTCTGGGATTCGGAAAAGGTAGGATCAAGCCTTAGGCACATTCGAGGATATTTTCTCCAGTCAAGTTAGGTCTGGGAGAGTCACTACAAGGGGAAATCGAGAATTTGTTTAGAAATTCGTGGAAAATTAATGACGCTTTGTAGGGGTTTTTTTGAAATTTGAGGAAGATAAGCGGATTCAAGAATATTTTTACCACTCGAGTGTGGTCTGGAAGACTCACTACGGGGGAAGTCAATAATTTGTTCAAAAATTCGAGAAAAATGAATGATGCTTTGTAAGGATTTTTTGAAATTTGAAGAGGATAGAGTTGACCCTTGAGCACATTCCAGAATATTTTTTGCAGTCAAGTTAGGTCTGGAAGAGTCACTACGTTAATGATGCTTTGTAGGGAATTTTTTTGAAGTTTGAGGATGATGAAGTTGACCATTAAGCACATTCGAGAATAGTTTTTCCAGTTAAGTTAGGTCTGGGAGAGTCACTACGGGGGAACGCCGATAATTTGTTGTGAAATTCATGAAAAATAAATGATGCTTTGTAAGGATTTTTTGAAATTTGAAGATGATGAAGTTGACCTTTAAGCACATTCGAGAATAGTTTTTGCAGTCAAGTTAGCTCTGGGAGAGTCATTACGATGGGAAGTCGATAATTTGTTGGAAAATTCGTGAAAAATAAATAATGCTTTGAAGGGATTTTTTGAAATTTAAAGAGGATAGAATTGACCCTTAAGCACATTCGAGAATATTTTTTGCAGTCAAGTTAGGTCTGGAAGAGTCATTACGATGGGAAGACGATAATTTGTTGGAAAGTTCGTGAAAAATGAATAATGCTTTTAAGGGATTTTTTGAAATTTGAAGAGGATAGAGTTGACCCTTAAGCACATTCGAGAATAGTTTTTGCAGTCAAGTTAGGTCTGGGAGAGTCATTACGATGGGAAGACGATAATTTGTTGGAAAGTTCGTGAAAAATGAATAATGCTTTTAAGGGATTTTTTGAAATTTGAAGAGGATAGAGTTGACCATTAAGCACATTCAGGAATAGTTTTTGCAGTCAAGTTAGGTCTGAGAGAGTTACTACTGGGGCAAGTCGATAACTTTTATGAAAATTCGTGAAAATTTAATGATGCTTTGTGGGGATTGTTTGAAGTTTGAGGATGATAGGGATCAACTATATCATCCTCAAACTTTAAAAAATCAATAATTTTTCACGAATTCTCAAACAAATAATCGATTTCCCCCCGTAGTTACTCTCCCAGACCTAACTTGATTTCAAAAACTATTCTCGAATGTGCCTAGGTGTCAACTCTATATCATTCTCAAACTTCAAAAAATCCCTACAAAGCATGATTAGTTTTCCACGAATTTTGAAACAAATTATCGAGTTGCCCCCGTAGTGACTCTCTCAGAACTGACTTGACTGCAAAAATATTCTCGAATGTGCTTAAAGGTCACCTCTATCCTCTCCAATTTTCAAAAAATCCCTACAAAGCATCATTCATTTTTCACGAATTCTTGAACAAATTATCGACTCTCCCCCATAGTGACTCTCCCAGACCACACTTCACTGGGAAATTATTTTTGAATATGCTTGAGGGTCAAATCTATCTTCTTCAAATTTTAAAAAATCCCTACAAACCATCATTAATTTTCCACGAATTTTTAAACAAATTATCGATTTCCCCCCGTAGTGACTCTCCCAGATCTAACTTGACTGGAGAAAATATCCTCGAATGTGCCTAAGGGTTATTTCTACCTTTTCCGAATCCCAGAAATTCCTTACATGTTATAATAATTTTATTTTGTTGAATTTCGCGGTTTTTTAATTTTGCTTTTCAATAATTATCTGGTCGACTAATATACACGAATCTGAATCTGAAGCTAACTTCAGCCACATCCCTCGATGTCATTTTAAACGACATTGGCGCACATTTTAGCTCACAACTTTGTTAATTTTAATCCAATTTCTACGTAATTAGGCTTAAATTGAAGCGAATCAAATTTTCTTTAAATCTTAGTATTCAGATTTCCAAAGTTTTGCAGATAAGGAGCCTCAAAGTTGAAAAATCAAAGCGAGCGAAGAGAAAGAAATCTCTCGATATCATTTTAAACGACATTCTACCCCACAACTTTGTTAATTTTAATCGAATTTCAACGTAATTAGGCTTAAATTGAAGCGAATGGAATTAGCTTTAAGTCTTTACATTCAGATTTTCACTGATTCTACACTTGATTCGAATCAAGAGCCGAAAATAATCAAAAATTGAATATTATTGCAATACAATACAAGAAAATGATTCTAATAAAGCAACTTCTACAATCGCTAATGAAGAGAAAAAGTAATGCACGAATGCTTTTATTTTAAAAAATTGGTTGTCATTTATTTCATGAATTTTTAAAATAAAAGCATTCGTACCTACATATCTTTAGAAAAAAAAAACCCTCGCACCACGGGCTCGTGTTCTTTTATGCACAAGTGATATTCTTTCCAATATTTTCTTATATCCTAAGAAGTTGCACAAAGTTTGTCCCATCCAAAAGAATTACATTTATAATAAATTCAGTATAAGCTCAAATTTCCAGCATTTGTAGACCTCCAAAGTTTAAGGTCCGAAGTTTGGGGAGCCCTATAATCCGAAAATTAAACATTTTTCACGAAAGATCGCCCTGTGAAGAAAACTAAAATAAGTAAAACGCAACTTCCACAAATCTGAATAAAGAAGAATATAAAAATAAAATGGAAAAATATAATTCAACGATGAGGAAGGAAACAAAGATAAAATGGATGAAAAAAGATTTTGATACAACTCGGAATAATGTTGTTAAAAGAATAAATATTACACAAGACAAATACAAATACAAATAAGATTATGAATACAGATAATGAAGATATATTGGGGTTGTCATTTAAACTAGTCGAATTTGGCCCCATCGGCCCTTTTGCTTTTGACTTCTTCCATCTTCCAGTTTTGATATTCCACCCAACCGTCCAGACTTATTCAAATATCTGCCTTCTTTCATACTTTCTAAAATCACCAATAATTTTGTCATCATCAATATCAATTCCTTTGATATTTGTGTTAAGAGGCTAAAATTATAGAATTCCAATTTTTTTTCATCGCTCGAACGTGGTCTAATTTTTTATTGCGCTTTCGAGCCCGATTAAAAATTTGATTTTAATTTCAACCAGGCCAGAAATCAATCAGATTATTACATAGATCCGCGAATGGTTAATAGAAGATTTAATAATAACGAGAGAAAGTCCTTCCGATCGAGGTTGATACCTACCACTTTCCATGCATTTACCAAAACCCAGTAGATCGAATTCGCACGCCACGAAGACCCGTCATCGTGGCGTAGTTTAGTGTACGGTCGATACATGGTCTTGTCTAATTGCATTACCATAGTCGCTAAATTAAAATTGTCCGATAAACCAAACAAAACATCACTCGATTACAATGACGTCAACTTGTAAGTCTTTTAAAAGCTAACAAGATATTATCAATGCTGTAAATTGTGGATTATTTTGTGGTGATTTTGTATTTTTTTTTATAGTAACGCTTCCAGTGAGAGTAGCACAAATCATGGATCATCCTGTAGAGAAAAAGTTCGAGTGCGAAAATGATAACGATAACGACGACGAAAATGATGATGCTGATTCTGAAGAGGTAAGATTTTAACATTTATGTTTATAAATTAACAACGCTACAGGAGAAAGTTTGGCGAAATGACTTTTTTACTATTATTGGTAATTATTTGTACATTAGGCGTAAAAGTTAATTAGGAGCTTTTTACAAGTAATTACTAATGTCTGTAATGCAAAGACAAAAATATAATAACTGCGATTATACAATAATTAAATATGCCTTATCAATGTTTTGATTGGAAAAAAATTAAGATTAATTTAATTAATGTACGAGTTCAAAAATCAGAGGCTTTTATTGCCTACTTTACATTTTTCTAGCAGAATCGTTACAAAATTTTGGATTTATGATCTTGTTTATAAGATTATTCTTCAATAATATAAGTAAATAAAACTGGATGTTGTGCAAAAAATGAGATGTGCAGAATTTTAGATATTGGGCTCGGTGAATTTCCAAGTGGCAATTTTGCCACTAAACTAATCACCAGAGTGGGTACTTGTACTAGAAGTTTTTTTTAATGTTTCTATTACTCCACTTTTATTATGTATCATTGAATATTGATCTATAAATATTGACATAAGCATATTTTGCCATCATAAGTGGGAGCAAAGTCTGGGAGGATTCGTGGGTACCACAACGTCTGTTGATATAACTTCCAATATACGTTTCGTCTATTAGTTTGAAAGGTTCCTCAGTTTGCTTTTCTCTTCCATTGCTACATTAACCAGGGCATTTTTTGGTATTTTTGATTCATCTAATCAGAGATTTCCATGGAGCTTGCTTTCCAGTACAACACTCCTATTTTGATATGTTTTTTTTTTCTTGAAGAGTACATTGAAATCAGTGTTCTTTAGATACAATTTATCCCAGTATTTCAACTCACAAACCATTTACCAAAAACTATAGATTTTTTTTGGGAAACACTTCTGATAAATTTTAAAAAGTGGGTTTAAAACAAAAATTGTATTCAGGAAGCAAAACTAACAATATATCCTTCCTTGACCTTTGAACAACATACGAGATTACACATTAATGAGCTTTTAAAAATTTATTTGGCATTAAAAGTAATTAGAGTTCTGCTCGGTTTTCCTGCATTAGACAATCGCAAGATAGAATGGTTAAATTGCACACGATTTGTAGTTGGAAAACCTTATAAAACCTTTTTGCCTGGGAGGTGAAGATGGGTTAACATTTTTAAATTCTAAGGTGAAAATAGCTAATCTCAATTTTCCCAAAACCTACGTGCAAAGTACCTGAAGCGTGTTTTCCTCTAATTGAATGTCAATATTAAGGGAGCTAATTTTTGGGTCTTTTTTGAGAAAAAAAACTTCATATGAACGTATGTTCTAAACGTCTTAACTTTATCAGTGGCTTACCATCAATGTCGGCCAAAACAGACAGGTCAAAATTTTAATAGTCAAGTTATGCGGTTAATAAAAAAATGCCTGCCATTGATGCCATTCTGCCAGGAATCAGGATGACTTTATTAAAATTATTACTATCTGGAAGTGACAGATTATTACCAAACTCGATTGAAATTTGACAGCGAACATGTTTACAGAGGTTTATCAATAAGGTATTAATTTCCATTTTTTTGTTTTAGTTTGAAGATGCGTGCGGTTATGAAGCTCCTGATCTGTAAGTTGAATCTACAGTATTGATGTAAATAATAATCGTTCACTAAGGGCCGGTTCATTCACCTTCTGATAAACTTTCATTCATGCAATTTGACAGATAAAAACGCAATATATAATCCCATTGGATTAGTCGGCCAGTTATCCGGCGACGAATAGAATTATAGAGCGGTTAATTTGTCTTGCAAATAGTTACCAGCAAGTTTATCTAAAGATGAATGAACCGAGCCTTGATGATGTTATGTCTATTGGCGCATAACCAAGTATCTAGGGGTGATTGAATTTCCAAGACCCTTTTACAGCTTGAATCAGCTTTCAGAGAGGCTTATTATAGTGCAAAAATTGTATACCTACTCGTGAAACTTTGACATTAATTCAATATTTGAAGCGAAGGGTTGCCAACAGTAAGATTTCATCACCGCTCCGACCAGAATTTTCAACAATTTTTTCTCAAGTCGTGGGAATAAGTCATTGTGATCCCAGAACCAGACAAAACATTGCATCAATGATAATTTATTGAAGCATTTTACAAAAAAAAATTATACATAGAATTGTTGACCGACTGAAGAAGTTCAATTTGGAAGAACAACTGCAGTGGATTTAGCCACGCTAATTGACCATTTTATTTTATATTTTAGCGAGAACATGACTCTAGAAAAAGCTCTCGACGAAGCGAAACAAGCTATATTCTTCTTTTTCAACAATCAATTCCCAGAAGCCAAACAGCTAATGGCTCCTTAGTAAGTTAAACTGGCTCTTCATATCAATCAGCCATTAATATTATTTTTTTTCTAGTGCAAATGTATCCATGTACCATGCTCTAGGCCACGCAATATTTCTTTTTCTAGAAGCTATATTAACCATAGAACCTGTTGCTATAAAAGAAGCATCGAAAGCCCTAAAACACGCTCTGAATGTTTGCAACAAGTTCAGAAAGAAAAACACTCTCGGCGATTCGCTTGGCAAAATAGTCAAAAAGAATCACTTCGAACAGTACACGGAAATGGAAACGCACGCTGAACTCTGTCATGCCGAGTGTTTGCTGCTCAAATCGATGCTCACTTTTATGGAAGATGAAACTCTGGCTAGTTTCCTCAAGGCTGGGCTTAAAATAAGGTCGTGTTTTAACTCTTACAAGTAAGTATTTGATTACTAGATATTTGCATACAATAAGGTTCCTATAATATGTAGGATATTAAAAAATGGGAGTCGGGATAAAGATGAGCCGTCCTTTATCAACCACACAAATACTTCCCATGAACGTTGTCGGTCTAAATGATCTAGTCTATCAGTTACTTAACTAAAATCGTCGGTCATTATTATTTTATGCCATGTGAGGAATTTTCGTTTAATAGTTGGTTGGTTTAAGGTGGTGTCAGGCGTGTCACGATTTGGACTGCAGCCTTAAAGCTTCTTGTGATACCACCTCTCAACTGTCGTCTTTATGACCTGCTTCGTATCCCAAATGCAGGTTCTGATCTTGTGTAGGGTGCAGCTGCGCCCGCTCTTCGTCAGCCTTTTCGTCGCCTTCTATTCCCGAATAACCAGGAACCCACAGCTTTATCCTGTTATTCCTTGACGACAGAGCTTCCACGTCGTGTAGGCATTCCATCGTAATCTTTGAAGTAAATCGATGTGAGTTCAGAGATTTTAGAACAGCCTGACTGTCTGAGAGGATGCTTATGTCCTGGTTGTTATAACCCAGCCTTAGAGTCTCCTGTGTGCATGCTTGGATTGCATGAATTTCTGGCTGGTAAACTGTGGCATCAAGCCCCAGAGGGTTGCTTTGCTGTGATCTTGACCTTTCTCCATATACGCCAGCGTCAGCTCCATCTGCTGTTTTGGCGCCGTCTGTACCTATACCAGACCAGGCCTCTTCTTATTATGTGAGGCGTTCCATCCTGCCTTTCCCCACACTTTACTTTACAAGCTATGACCACCAAACTCGGTGCATAACGATTATTTGACGTGGGCTATCTAGCAGTGTCAAAAAATGTCGACGTCTTTTTTGACATATATAAATTTACTTAAAATGTTGACAGCAACACTTAAATCGTCTCGTACATATCATTAAATACATTAGACATCCGATAGCATTTCGGCAAGGAGCATTACATGTTTTATCAGAATTTACTGCTATAAGGTCTAACTTACTCTCAAGTGGAGTATTGACAGTGTTTGAATCAGACATATTGAATTTATTTAGGATAGTTTTTACATAGGAACTTTGATCTAAACAAATTTTATTACTTTCACGAGTAATTTTTATCACCAGAAATAATTTAATTTCTTTTAAATCAACCATTAAAAATTTATTCATCAGATAATTTTTAAAACTAGTCATTGTATCAATATTTGCTGTAACTATGACAAGATCATCAACATATAAAGTCACGTATATATACTCCTGGACAAAATTATCGCACCACTGCAGATAAGTATCACCATAAGCAGTGGTGCGATAATTTTGTCCAGGGGCCTAATTCTTGAAAGTGGTGAAAATATTCACCGGGTGGAATTGCTAAGCTTTCACCAAAAATTTACGTAATCATATTCTTGAAAAAAAAAAGGTGAAAATTTTCACCTTTTATTGGGTGAGTAGATTCACCACCGAAAAGGGTGGTGAATGTTACAAATTTCGGTGAAAACGTGCATTTCTAACCTTAATTCGGCACTTTGCGATTTGTTTTGTAATTAGGCAATCCAACGACCTGTCCAAATGGCGTCTGGTTGGCAAAGAATAAACAAAAAACATATGTTTTTCTTTTGGCAGGATTAAGCCTAGTACTCATAACAGCGAAATTCGCTCTTTTTTGAGATTGCTTCGACAATTTGACGTTTTATGCATGAATCAAACGTCAAATTATCCAAGCAATGTCAAAAAAGGGTGAATTTCGCCGTTATGAGTACTAGGCTTTATCAATCTGACACTTTTCTGACATCGTTGACATGTAACAACCCGTATTCTAACCTCATAAAAATTTAAAAATGCCGGCTGGTTGGGAAAAGTCACGTGGTTTGGATTCCCTAATTGTTTATTGTCAATAATTATATTGACTTTTTTGTCAGAGTACTCTGATTTTGTATTTTAATTCCTATTTCTTATAAAATAACTGGCTTGTGAACCTATTGTTAATTGTTATATTATAAAGTATGGAAAACGAGCTATTGTTAATGAACCGAATTGAAATTGGAGACATCATAGATGATGCAGCGGTTGGCGAGGGAAATAGAATGAGACATAGACGAGAAAATCCTTTTGAAATACAGATTTTTTATTCAAGAAATTATTCAGGTTAACCAAACCTCTTGTTCGCCTTCTTATTGAAATTTAAGATCCTTTTCTAGAAGCTCCAATAAGAATATCAGCTTTGTAAAGCTTTTTGTACAAGAATCTGAAAATCGTCTTTTTCTCAATTCGTCATCATTCACAACTTGAATTAAATGTTCTTTTTGCTTCGTGGTTGCATGTCTACAATATTTTTTAGACATCTCTTTCAACTGTTGAATTTACACGGCAAAATAGCAATAGTTTATGCTTAAATTTTTCGAAAACAAATTATTGCTGCGGTCGCCGGTCAGTTGACACGTTGACGGACCCACACCAAAGTAAGGTTAAGAATTGTAGGCGTTTTCAATTTTCCTTAGCAATTTTCCTTCCAAAAAGGCTATATTTCGACGTTGCCAAAGTGTTATTTTATATTCACCTCAAGCAAATTCACCCACGACTCAAGAATACAAAACGAGTGAGGCAGGTGAAAATTAGGTGGTGAAATTTTTCACCGGGTGAATATTTTCACCACTTTCAAGAATTGGCCCCCAGGAGTATATTTTTCAATATATTACCTCTATCTAAAATATAAATAAATCGGTCAACAGGGGAATTTTTAAAACCTTTTTCTGTTAGTGCTTGTTCAAACTTTTCAAACCAGCATCTAGCTGCCTGTTTTAAACCGTACAAAGCTTTATTTAACTTGCAAACCTGATTGCTCTCACTTTTGATCCTTTCAGGAACCTTCACATAAATTTCTTCCCTTAGTTTGCCATTTAGAAACGCAGTTTTCACATCCATGTGATGGATTAATAAACAATTTTGATTTCCAAAAGCTATTAAAAATCTAAAACTTGAAATTCTAGCTACTGGTGCAAAAGTTTCATTATAATCAACAAATCAACAAGATATTGTTGACTAAAACCTCTTGCTACGAGACGAGCTTTATATTTAATAGGATTTCCGTGCTTATTATTTTTCAGAGAAAATACCCATTTACAACTAACTATATTTTTATTTATGAGCTTTTCATCTAATAGGCCAGGAAAGAGAGGTTGAACCTCGCAAACTCGACACAAGTTCTGTTTTATTTTTTTTCTGGTAGGACAAGTGCTTCTTATAATGGGTCTAACTTTTTCGAACAAAATTTCTCCCTGGAACATCCCCTTTCATCCCCCTTAAGGTAGTTTTTTGTGGTTTTTCCGAAACGTAGCGCTTCTGCTACATGTTACAACAAAATACCTTCATAGTAAATTAAAGAGGACTAAATGCTCTACAATTTATCCAGCGACAGCATTTGTCCATCTCTTACCCTTTAGCCAGGGTGGGGCTCTAAAGTTAAATGACTTTGAGAAAAGATGTTTTGGGAATTTTTTTTTTTTTGACTGAACAGTAAGGCGAATTTACCAGAAACAAGGCAGCAACTGCTCATAAATAATTGGCCTATTTTTTGGTATAAGTTTTATTTAAAATCATTCACCCCTTTTAGATATACAGGGTGTTGAAATTTAAACAACCCCCTCTCATATCATCTGAAGGGCTAATGCTAGAGTGTTCAAATTTTCAGGGATTAGTGATGTAGGAATAATATTTAAAAATTCATATAATGCTTCCCCATTTTTCATCTGGAACTACCCCAAAAAAAATAAAACTAAAAAAAAAATGCCTGTTTTTTCGTTTTCTCGCACACAATGCCCTCCATGTGAATGGTTCCAATATTATTTTGTGCACACCCCCGACATACATGCATAGACACCAAAAGCATTTTTCTATTACAACCCCACTAGACGGAAAAAAATATATTAAGGGGGTGAAAAAAAATAATTTTTTTTGGCTTTTTGTTTCACAGAGGTCAGTAGCGGACTAAATAAGCTTTCCAAAAATATATCTACTTATTGCAACATTCCTCTGGAAACTACCCCTGCCCCTTATGGAAGTTGTCGCAACCACTCTTTTGTGGTTATTTCATATCGTTACCTATGCATTGAATAAGAAGGAAATTTATACGAAATTAAAGACCACCACATGCTCTACAAATAAAGTCTCGATGCATGTTTCTTATATTTGCAATCGTTACGCTACAGTGGCGTCCTAAGGTTCAGTGACGAGATAATGGAATAAAACTGGAATTCGCCATAAAATTTTTGAGCTTTGGGACGCCACTGTGGCGTAACGGTTGCAGAATATAAAAAAATGCATTAGGAACCTAGTTGTAGAGCAAATGCTGGTCTTCAATTTCGTATAAATTTCCTTCATGCATATGTAACGAAATAATCCCAAAAGAGTAGTCGCGACAACTTCCATAAGGGGCAGGGGTAGTTTCCGGGGGGATGTTGCAGTAAGTAGATATATTTTTGAAAAGCTTATTAAGTGGGCTACTGACCTATGTAAAACAAAAAGCCAAAAAAAAAATTTTTTTTTTTCACACTCTCAATATTTTTTTTGTACTAGAAAAATGCTTTTGGTGTCTATGCATATATATCGGAAGTGTGCACAAAAAAATATTTTTTTTCAAATTTTATTGTTTTTTTGGGGTGGTTCCAGGTAGAAAATAGGGGTGCATTATACGAATTTCTCAATATCATTCCCACATCAATAATCTCTGAAAATTTGAACAGCCTAGCATTAGCCCTTCAGATGATATGAAAGGGGGTTGTTTAAATTTCAACACCCTGTATATCTTAAACGGCTAACTGTTTTTAAATGAAACATATACCAAAAAATCGGCCAATTATTTATGAGTATTTGCTGTATGGTTTGTGGTAGATTCGCTTTACTGTTCAGTAAAAAATAATAATTTCCAAAATATCTTTTTTCAAGGTCATTCAATTTTAGAGCGTCACCCCGACTAAAGGGTAGGTGATAGACATATGCTGTCGCTGGATAAATTGTAGATAATTTAGTTCTCTTTAATTTACTATGAAGGTTTTTGTTTTGTAAAACGTAGCGTAAGCGCTACGTTTCGGAAAAACCACAAAAATCGACCTTCAGGGGGATGAAAGGGGATGTTCCAGGGTGAAATTTTGTTGGAAAAAGTTAGAGCCATAATAAGCAGCCCTTGTCCTACCAGAAAAAAAATAAAACAAAACTTGTGTCGAGATTGCGAGGTTCAACCTCTCTTTCCCGGCCTATAAGGTCCATGTTTCATTTAGTAAAAGAGAATTAATTTCGTCATTTATGGCATGCTCCCAATCTAACCTATCAGCACTGTTTTTCATTTCTTGATAAGAACTTGGAATGCTATGTAAGACTGATTGAGCACATAAAAGATAGCCAGGGATATCATCCTCATTGTATGAGACGGGAGGTAGATTTTTAATCGTATCACTTTTCCGTGGCTCTGTGATTGTGATACATTCTGTTTTTTGCTTATTTCATTCATTTATTTTAGACTCAATTTTGTTTAATGGTACTACTGATTTTGACACAATGTTGAAAATATCAGTTTGGGCTCCCGAGTTACCTAGGTATATCAGATGTTACAGCTCCAGATTTAACATCATCTGGTTTTTCACTGTCACATTCATGAGACTTATATTGAAGGTTTTGAAAGTTACCCCCTTCCGCCTGCGACCCAGGCCTTGTTTTTAAATAAGTAGTCTCATCCACAATAACATCTCTTACCACAACAAACCTTTGCGATTCAACTTCCCACACTTTATACCCATTTGGTTCATATCCCACTAATATTCCTTTCCATGACTTCTTGAAATTTCATTTGTCTAACTTTTTCATGAACATAAACAGTTGAACCAAAAACTTTTAAATACCTACTTTATCAGTGGTTTTCTATTATGCCACAATAATTAATATGGTGTTTTATTTTGCTTCAGAGCCCTAGTTGGTGAAATATTTATTAAATAGGTAGCGGTTAACACCCCTTCTCCCCAAAAAGCTTTATCTAACTGTGAACCATTCACCATTGTACGAGCTTTTTCAGTTATAGTTCTCACCATACGCTCTGACACACTATTTAACTGTGGAGTACGTGGAACAGTTAAGTGATAAGTTATGCCCTTTTCCATACAATAATGTTTCATTTCTGATGACAGATATTCTCCACCATTATCACAATATAAGTGACTAATTTTTAACTTAAAATGAGCCTCACTTTTTGCCACATAGTCCTTGAAACTGAGAAGGTATCTGATTTGTGTTTAAGAAGATAAGTTACACAATAGTGAGTAAAATGTTCTACAAATAAAACAAAATAATTTTTATCAGTCAAAGTCGATGAAGTTATGGGTCCGCAAATATCAGAGTGTACTATAAATAATGGCCTTTTGACATAATTTTTATCTTTATTAAAGGGTTACCGTACTTGTTTCCCATCTATACAAGCTTCACATAACTCGTCAGTAGGTATAACATGATTTATAAGAGCAGTGGCGTAGCCAGGATTTTGTCTTGGGGGGGGCAAATTTGCAGGAAGCGTCTTTTGCGGCCCTACCGCGACCGCAGGCGCGAAATTTTTGGGTGCCACGCCCCTTTTTCAGGTTTCTTTACGCTATTTTTGGGACTGTTTATCTTAATTTTGAAGAAATATTCATAAAATTTAAGGGTCTTGGGGGGGGCAAATGCCCCCATGCCCCCCCCCTGGCTACGCCAGTGTATAAGAGAAATATCATCAAACATTTGTTTATTTTTTAAATCTATAAATTTATTTTTACTCATGTGACCTAGACGCTGATGCCATATTTCATAGTTTGTTTTTATAGAACTAAATGTATGCAACAGATTAGGCAAAGTAAAATCAATACACATCAAACTGTTCAAAAACTTACCCTGCATGACCATCTTATCACCATTCCGTATTTCAACACCTTCTTTTTTAAAGAATATTGTTAGACCGGCACTTTGCATTTTTGCCACTGATAGCAAATTGTAGGGGACATCTGGGCAGTAGAGGACATCTTCCAAAATGCCTTGAATCCCAACTTCCAGTGAGCCCTTCTTTGTCGCTGTTACATATTGTCTATTTTTCGCGACAGATATTTTATGGGTGAAAAATGAGCACTTAGGTCTGATCGATTAATAATGTGATCAGAAGCACCAGAATCCAAAATAAATGTAATTTTCTTTTTATTGTCTTCATAGAACTGTTGATTTCCAAGCATGAATGCAAAACCTTGACTTTCGTTTGCTTGTAGCTGCACAGTTTGGACAGTTCTTTGTCTTTGTGACTGTTTATATTCCTGTGCTTTCTTATAAAAGAAACAGTCCTTTTTAAAGGCCTTCCACAGTGATGACATTTGGCTGTGTTTCTTCTTTTCTTATTTTTAAACTTGTTATTTTGGGGAAATTTGCGGAACTTGTTCTGGAATTTCGAAGTGTGCGATGGCGATAGTTTAAACCGACGATTTTCATCCGACATCGAAGGTTGCTTGTCACTTAAGAGTGCTTTTGTGCTTGTATCTTTGTTTTCATTTGACAGTTTTACCTCGTGATCGAGTAAGCGTGTTTTAACGAAGGCCAAACTTAAATTATCCTCAGATAGGGTTTCAATGGCTGTTATTACACCATCATAGGAGTTCGGAAGTGTCAATAGTAGGTGTGACACTTTGTCCGTTTCCTCTAGCTTAGCTCCTGTTGCTAACAATTCGGCAATTAAATCATCAAATACTGTAAAGTGTTGAATCATTGAGGTATCACCCTGGAGTTTTAAACTTAAAATTCTTTTTCGCAGTGCCAATTGAGATGCTACACTTTTTCGTTCGTATATTTTATCGAAATTTTGCAAAATTTTCTTAGCCGTAAATTCTTCTTTTGCAAAACCCAGAAATGAGTCTGACAGGTACTCCACTATGACATTTTTCGCAGTACGCTCTAGTTTTTGCCACTCCGCGGTAATCGGATCAGGGATTTCATTGTCTATCACTTTTATAGCGTCAAGTTCGGATAAAATCGCTCTAATGCGAAATTTCCACACACAATACTTTTCACCGTAAAACGGTTTAATTTTAATGTTCCTTTACGCACTTTCACTTTCCGTTGTTAGCAGTTAATTCACTTTGACACAAAATCACTAATTGCGATATTTATTAATTACTGGAAGTCTTTTTAATTATGCTTATACACACGCGATTTTCAAGCCAATTCAGTGTTTGGGCCCATAACGTGTTGGTTATGGGATAAAATAATACACAGTGGATTTGGCTTTTACTAGAAATTTTATATTTCGTTCTACACAAAACTGCAATGCACTTGGAAGGCATAACCATAACTAACTAAACTTTATGATTTCAACCCTCAAAATATATTCATAAAAGCTTTTCAAAGAAAACAGTTTTTTTCTTTTAATGTAAACATCCTTGCTTTTATATAAACACTTTTGCTTTTTATGTAAACATACCCTTGTAAACAAACTTAATCAAAATAACAAAGAATATCGAATTAATTTTTTATATTCCAACAATGTTTGCCTGTCTCCCCAAGCTATATACGAACACCAAACTCGGAACATGACGCGAGCTATATCTCTATGTCAAAATTTTTTGACAGCTGTCAACGTCAAAAAAGTTTTTTTTCAATTTTACATTTTTCAAAAAAAAAGTGGCGGATAACGATCCCCGAACCCCAAAAACCCTAAAAAAAATTCTCATCGATATAAGTCAAAAACTGGAAGTTTCACAACGAAAAACGTAATTTTTTGACGTATGTCAAATTTGGAAGACGTAACCGGATATAAGTTTTATCGTTCGATACTTTGTTAACAATAATAGATGGCACCTGTCGTCATATCATATGCATATTTTCAAGAAAACCCTTTTTTCGATAAATCGCAATTATTAGTTTTACCCCTTTAAACCACCCTCAAAATTATTTGCAGGTACTGTTAACGGTGTATATTGGTACTGCCTATAATTTCCAGTGCCATTTGTGCTCGAGACTAGGGTGGAAATGTCCATATATCCATAAAATCCCTTTTTTTTTAGAATCGCAATAATCAGTTTTACCCCTCTAAACCGCACCTTCGAAGTAATTTGCAAATCAAATTAGGTACCCCTAACGGTGTATAAGTATATTGGTACTACCTATAACTTGCAATACCATTTGTACCCGAGACTAGGGTGGAAAAGTCCATATTTTCACAAAAACCCCTTTTTTCGATGAATCGCAAATATTAGTTTTACCCCCTTAAACTATCCTCAAAATTATTTTCAAGTCAAGTGAGGTTCCCTAGACGGTGTATATTGGTAGTGCCTATAATTTTCAGTACCATTTGTACCCGAGACTAGGGTGGAAATGTTCATATTTGCCCAAAAACCTTATTTTCGATGAATCGCATTTATTAGTTTTACCCCCTTGAACCACCCTCAAAGCTATTTGCAAGTAGGTACCGTAAACGGTGTATATTCGTACTGCCTATAATTTCCAGTACCATTTGTGCATGAGACTAGGGTGGAAATATCCATATTTTCACAAAAACCCTTTTTTCGATGAATCGCAATTATTAGTTTTACCTCCTAAAACCCTCGAAGTAATTTAAAACGATATATCACTCGACACCGCCTTCTATTTAAAAAAAAACGTTCCAAAACTGCGCCCAGCTGTCGTTTTCACAGCGGAAGCTGTCATTTGTTTTTTTAAAAAATAGAGCCTCCAGCGTTTTCAGCAGCAAGCTTGAAAGGCTGATGGGTCGATATGATTTCGCTTCCATTTACGTTTCCTGTCCGGGTTTTGGAAGAAAGGCTGCTTTTGCTATCCTCCATGCTCCTGGCGCATAGCCCGTGGCAATGCATGCTCGGAAGATGCTACAAAGATGTGGGGCCAGTATGTCGAGTCCCTTCAGAAGAGCCGGGCAGATTCCATTTTATTTGATGATTAAAAGTGTTTATTCTCACTCAATGCTTTTATTTATGATTTTTGAAGCAGATAATAAATCTAGTCTATTTCATTGAATTGTGTTTCTAGAGAGTGTCAACAAATCCTCCAGAAAAGAAAATGGGAAAATGAGCAGATCAAACTCGATTTCGAGAGCGGTGTGAAAATGGGAATTGGAACGTTCAATTTGATGATTTCGATGCTTCCAACGAAAATAATTAAGCTATTAGAATTCATTGGTTTTTCTGGAAATAAGGTAAAACCAAATTCGAAGCATCTCATACGCACTAATACCTTATTGCTCTATTTTCAGGAACACGGTTTGAGTGATTTAATAGACGGTTACCATATGGACGGGATCAGACAAATTTTGTGCACAATGGTACTCTTAGGTTACAATCTTATAGTAATGCATGTTATAAGTCACAAAGAAGGTGACATGGAAATATGTGAAGATATATTGGAAAAACAATTAAAAAAATACCCAAAGGGTGTTTGGTTTCTGTTTTTCCAAGGAAGAATGGAATTCATGAAGGGAAATTTGGACGAAAGCATTAAATATTACACAAAGTCCTGGAAATCTCAAGACATATGGCCGCAGTTTCATCATGTGTGCTTTTGGGAGCTTTTGTGGGTCCACTGGTAAGCTTTGACTAATTACAAGCATAATATAATTAACTTTATTATTTATTGTAGTTTGAAATGCGAATGGAAAGAAGCGCTCAAATTTATCAGTATTTTATATAATGAAAGCAAATGGTCCAAATGTTTGTACAGTTACCAAAAAGCCGTGATAATGATTATGTTAAAAGGAGAACTCACTTATGGAGAACTTTTTGAACTGGATGATCTTTTGAAGTAGGTTTTCATATTAGGTAGATGTGCATTTGAGTAACGTGACACACCAAACTGACATACAAGTATTATAGTACAACTTTAGCTTCATGCCTATAAAGATTGTGCAACGTCTTCTTAAAATCTCTCATTTTTATCGATGTCGTCATGCTTTCATTTATTTATTTTTTTGTAGACAAGTGCCGAAATACAAGCAAAGAATCGCTGGAAAATCATTACCGATGGAAAAATTCGCGGTGAAAAAGTCGGAACGATACTTCTCGCAAAACAAATCGTTAGTTCTGCCAGTAATTGAACTCATGTTTCTGTGGAATTTATTAAAAATAATGAAAAACTATTCTGTAAGCGGTGGTATAATGAGACTAATTGACGACGCAGAAGCGGACGTCGATTCAAATCTTAAACCATCCAAGTATGACCACGATAACAAAGCTCTGGTTTATCTTCTCAAAGGTGCTTGTCTAAGGCATATGGGCGCCCCGAATCAAGCAATAGAATACTTCGAAAAAGTTATTGGAATGCAAAAAGAATTAGAGGAAGATCATTACTTGGTGCCTTATGCTATTGTGGAACTGGCTTTAGTGGAGTGGGCCAATGGTAATAAGGAGAAAGCTATGTATGCTTTGGAAGATGCAAAGTAAGTTTTTAATTTATAAAGCAATTGAGGTAGATTAATTTATTTTCGTGGTTTCAGAAAAAATTATACAAGCTATTCCTGCGAGTCCAGGCTACATTTTAGAATACACACGGCGATGACTGAGTTTAAAGCGGAATTGAAAAAACCAAAACGGCCCTAAATAATTTGTGATTCTCGATTGAAAACTAACGAAATTAAAAATTATGTTTAGATACTTATATAGTCTAAGAGCCCGTGACTGCCAGACCAACGTTATTTTATAGTAGCTGAAAGTTCTTCAGCGCATGCTTCCAACACAGGTTTCGACAGTTCTAACCCTCAGCCAGACAAACATACTGGGTGATTAAAATTCGATGTTCTCCATTGGAATCTCGGAAACGGTAAGAAATACAAGGTCGGTCAAATGAAGGCAAAGTTGCGCAATTTCTTGCTCAACAAAATGCCACTTCGAAATTCGAAACATTCCGAAAACTTTCGGAGATATAGGGAAAAACCGAAATGTTGCAAAATCTTTTTTATGTTTTCCTGGGCTTATTTGAACAGATATTCTAAAATAAATTTTACCTCTTTGTAGCAAATTTTCCCCCTCTACACGATAGTGTTGCTAAATTTGGAATGCGACGTTTCGTCTTTGTCCGACCATCATCAATTTAATTTTTTTGAATACAGACCTGTATTATCTATTTTATTAGATAAATTCTAAAATAGTCAGATCTGGGCTTCTCGCCGACTAGGGTACCGCCTCTTGGTTGCCGATCCATTTTCTTGGAAAACATTTATACAGGAAATCGCAAACAGCACGAGTGTTGTGAGGCGGCGCTCCATCATATTGAAACCAAGTGTCGAACTGAACCAATCGAATTACAACAATATCTGGAAAACATTTCTCAATAACTTAATTTTTTCAAATACAGGAGACCCTTTTACACATTAAAGCAATGACTTATTATACCCATCGATAAATTATAATTTTCCAGAAAAATATCGCATCTAAAGTAGGTTTTTAAATCCACACGCCTCTCTTCCACACAGGTCATAAGTCTTTTTTGTCTGACAGGTTTACTTATGTAAATAGTTCAGAGAAGGTCATCTGTTTTTGTTTTTGACAGTTATACTCTTCAACCGTAATTTGAAATAGTTTTCTATTTAACAAACTAATTAGAATTATGAGAACGCCAAAATTACCAATCTTAATAAACAAATTCATTTCTTATGCTGATGCAGCTTTCAAGAACTAAAGATTAATAATGTAATTGGTAGCGTAGGAATACTATGTTTCTAATTGAACCTCAATAAAAAAAAATCTAAAATAGTCAAATCTGGGACCTCAACCAAAACATTATTCCACCAACACGAGAGGTGGTGATCCATGCATCATGTTGAAACCATGTATTGATTAAATGAGTTATTGGAATGTTTTCCAGATATTGTTGTAATTTGATTGGCTCAGTTCGACACTTGGTTTCAATATGATGGAGCGCCGCCTCACAACAACTGTTTGCGATTTCCTGGATGAATATTTTCCAAGAAAATGGATCGGCAACCAAGGAGCGGTACCCTAGTCGGCGAGAAGCCCAGATCTGACTATTCTAGAGTTTTTCTATTTATTTAGGGAATTTTTTATGTTTTTATAATTATTGTAATCAGGGGTCTAACTATCAAAAACAAAAAGGATGGCCTTTTTTGCACTTTTTACGTAAGTTAGCGCGATAAAAAGGTACCTACTGTGTGGAAGAGAGCCTTGTGGATTTATGTACTTTAGATGCGATATTTTTCTAGAAAATTATAATTTATAGATGGGTATGATAAGTCAGTGCTTTAATGTGTAAAATGCAAGGTTGTTTGAGTTAATGACGTCATCTGGGGTGCCTCAACATAATGCAAATCTCCATAAGGCACCCCAGATGCGTCATCAAGTTACCCATTACCAGACAACCTATTAACTTTATGAACCTTGTGTAAAATGGGCTCCAAAAAATAAAATAGATAATACAGGTCCCTATTTAAAAAAATTAAGTTGATGATGGTTGGCCAAAGGCAGAACGTCGCATTTCAAATTTAGCCACACTATCGTGTAGAAGGAAAAAGAGGTGGAATTTATTTTGAAATATATTTTCAACATTTCTTTATATCTCCGGAATGTTTCGAATTTCGAAGCGGCATTCTGTTGAGCAAGAAATTGCGCAACTTGGCCTTCATTTAACCGACCTCGTATCTCTTATCGTTTCCGAGATTCCAATGGAGAGTATCGAATTTAAATCACCCTGTATGTTGGTCTGGCTGAGGGTTAGGACTGTCGAAACTTTCTGGCTATTGAGAAAACATCTTTTAATAGTTAGCCAAGTAACATGTAAAAAATTCAGCTTTTATGATATGACGTAAGTGCAGTCAAATTTTATACACTTTTGCTACCGGTTATCTGCCAAAGTCACGATGACCCAAAGTACATAAAGGGTATTCTTTCGATCCAATCGTACTGAAGATACTAATCTGATTTTACTGAAAGTGATTTTTATTTTTACATCACTTCGCTAAGCTCTGTCGCATCGAAAGAACGAAAATCTATATCAACTGATTTGAATTCACAAATGATCTCTGAAAGAAGTGAACGTAAAAATTCTGCGATCACTTGGGGCTAGGATTAAACTGATTGCAATCATTTGGTGGGTATGGTGGAGGAAGTTATCCAAAATCGAAAGAACACGTTTCAATCAGTTCAGGTGAATTCGATCAGTTTGTTCAAAACGAAAGAATACTAAGAATAGCTCATCGTTCCTACCTGTGGTTGGAAGCAAGCGCTGAAGAACATTCAGGTTTTACAAAATAACATTGGTCTGGCAGTCACGGGCTCTTGTTCTATTACTTATTTTTCATTAAAATGAACCAAACAAGTTCAATTAAGAACAAATATTTATGAATCAAGTTTTCATAATTTTTTTTTGGTTTGTGCTCGCTGGATTTGTTTGCGCAATTTCTGTGAGTGGATCCTGCTTTTCTATTTCTAGTCATAAAACATAAATATGCCTGAGGCACAGATATATTTTAGCTTATTGTTTTAAAAAAGGGCAAGTTATTTCGGCTTTATATTATAGGCCTTTTTTTAAGTTTACGACAATTTTTATGTGAGTTTAGTAAAACCAAATGTCTCTATACAGCGTGGGGAACGAAAACCTTCCCACCCAGGTTTTCTCAGGGGTTACGTTTTTAGTCAAAAATCGCTCGGACACGTTACTTTTTGTTTTTTGAGGGACACATTTTATAGGTATTTTCACCCCCTACCAGTCAGCCCCTAAGCGGGAGGGACAGGTACCCTCAAAATTTCAAATAAAAGGGGGGTCGAATGATACGTCATTTGGTAGCTATTAAGATTATATCCCCAAAGTCTTAAATTACTACTATTTACCCTACCAAAATGACGGCTCGTCAAAGTTAGGAAAAAAGCTTTTTTCGAGTATCCGAACTGTGTAGTTTTTATCACATAATAAAATAAAGTATTGCCATTCAACAGTTCAGGTAAATAGTAGCAACTTGAAACTTTGGGGATATAATCTTAATAAAACTGGCTATCAAATGACATATCACTCGAACTGCTTTTCCATTTGACATTTTGGGGGTACCTGTCACTCTCTCTTAAGGGTTGACAGGTAGGGTGTGAAAATATCAATTAAATGAGTCTCCCAAAAAAACAAAAATTGACGTGTCCGAGCGATTTTTAATTTATCACCTAACACCTGAGAAAATCAATCTGGGTGGGAAGTTTTTCGTGCCTCACCCTGTATATATATTTAGATATTAATTTTCTTATTTAAGGGCGCATCTCTTATTTACATGGCTGTGTTGTTCTACAGTTGCTTATTTTAGAAGTATACCTATGTGGTTATAGTTTAAATGTTGTGTACCTATATATTTTTGTTGCGTAATAAAATAAAATATATTTAAGAAATATTTTGAGTTTTAGTTGCCTAAATAGGTAATGATTATTGGATTTAGTGCTGATGCTTGAATTGATACAGGAAACTCCCAAACAATTTAAACAAAAAAAAACATTGATGCATTCTGATAATATGCTAACAAAAACATTGTTCCGAGAATGCATCGACAAACCGGCCAAAATTCTAATAATCAAGTTGTTTATATCTATCGGGACACCACAGCACTTAGGCCATAGTAGGTCCATTGTGCGCCTCCACAAGAGAAGAGGTCATCCTTAGCTCGTCATCCCTAGTGATTTAGTTTCTGCAATGACGTCGCCGAAGGCGGTGCCTCTGATCTCTTCTAGGGATGGGAACGATTGAATTAATGTGACTTTGCGAAAGAGCAGTGCAGCTACAAAGAATGTGCTTCATCGTCTCGTCTTCTTGATTACAAGCTTTTCACAAGGGTTTGGTGCAAAGATGCAACCTAAACAAATATTCATTTAGCTGACAGTGGCCAGTCAAGATGCCTGTTATTAGGCGTAGCCTTTTCCTGGTCAGCGACTGTTTCTGGCTTGCTGCAGCTTTATCTGGGTAGCTTAGCAGTTCCAACCAATTGTATCGTTCCAGCGCCTTTTGAGAATTTGATCATATCTGTGGCCGCCGACGTAGTCACCCCCACGAATGGCTCCGGTCCAGAAGGCTGTAGCCTGGCGTCCCTCCTAGCCAGAGTATTGACAGCCCGATTGCCTTTGCTGTGATTATGACCTTTGATCTAGCTGACTACCACCTTGTTTTTTATCAACGTCTCTGTGAGGGTACTTTGGCAATGTTGTACTAGTTCTGGCGTGAATCGTGTTCTAGATGGGGCTAGTACTGCTTGTCTGCAGTCCGTATGGATATGCACGATCTTGTCAGTGATATTGTTGCTGACTATCTGTTGTGCAGAGATGGTTATGTCAGTAACTTCCGTTTGGAGGATATTTGGCATGGAGCCGAGGACTTTAGTTACGTTCACTTTGAGGGCTCTGGAGTATACTCCGCATCACGAGCCTGTTTCAGTTCTGGATCCATCAGTGTAAATGTTTCTTACCCCTGCCACTGTGTCGTTACCAATGCCTCTCGTGTTGATTGCATAGTGTTTTTAGAAGACGAAATATGGCGTTGCGGAGTCCACTCTGGCTTCCAACAGTAAAAGTAAGTTCGTTGTCTCCAATGATTGTCTCGCGCCATATGCGGACTCTCTGCAAACATCACAGAGTGGTAGCAAGGTTGTACCAAAGGTGTACATCGTCATAACGTGGTCTCCATGTCCAGCCCTTGTTAGCTCGTTATACCCACCATTAATAAGGCCCCTTTGGATCACCTATCGTACATTCCGGACGTTACTTCAATCTGTGGATTCTCCAGATTGCCAGATAAGTGCACTAACGTCTGGGGGAACATATTTTGTAGATAACATTACATTGATACCGGATTTTCTTTAAGTAGTTTAATATCAATATATTTTTTTTTTTTCATGATTGGAATACCTCAAAAATAATTGCAGATTCCTGAGGTCTCATTATTTCAAACTTAAAATCTATAGTTGGCATTGAGATCAACAAAAGTGTTTGTTTACTTCTTTAGAGGACTTGTAGCTAATTTTTGGGAGCTCTATGCCATAACATTTCGCGCCTAGAGTTTTATAGCTTGAACGCCCTTACTGAAACAGGTTTAACTGTTTACATAAATACCTATTGTGTTATCCATTTGTGATCACAAAAGGTACCTGTAAAAGTAATAAGCCCGAGCATTACCTAACACCTAATCTAGGCGTGATACCGATTAGCATCACCTTCTTAGAGTCTCAGGAGCACTGAATGTTTTTTCTGATTCCATAATTTCCGTGACATACGTAAATTGGATTATTTTCTGTTTAATTGACTGCCCTAATTAATGGTTAATTGTCAGTTGATGATACCCAGTGATCAAGGTATTTTTCTTTAATTAACGAAATTTGGAATGATTTGGTTTCTTGTAAGATGCAGAAATAAAGTAGAAAGTATTACGTGGCCGAATACTTAAACGTTTTGAGAGTGTGAAGGGATTTTCATAAGGTCACTGGCGGCCTTTTTTTTTAAATTCTGATTAATAACTTGTGAATTTACACATTAGGAACTTGACGACCACTCACCGGCAAGCAGCTAGCCTGACACTCTTATTGACCATTTTATTTTGTGTAACTTGCTTTAGGGGAAAATGGGAGGGTGGCAGAGCCATTTCAGTGTTTTTGGGGTTGATGGACAGAGTGTATTCGGTGCACCATCTTTCTTCAATTCGAAGAGCATGTTGCATGCGTTATTCGCAAAGCGAGTTCTCGAATTTATCTCTATGCAAGATGACTACGTCATCTGCGTTAGCTATTGTGTAGTGATTGTCATTGTTTAGGCGGACAATGAGGCTCTCCAGAACCATGTTCCACAGGAGAGTTGATAGCACGCCTTAATGTTGAAGTCCTGCACACTAAAGCCCGGGACACACCTATCATGCATTCTTCCGATGCGACTCCGATCATACAATCAGGGTCCTTATTCTTAAAACAGGAAGCAGCGTTCCCAGGAGAACGAGTGTTCCGCTGCTCCCCTGTTCCAAGAATAAGGACCTTGATTGTATGATCGGAGTCGGATCGGAAGAATGCATGATAGATGTGTCCCGGCCTTTATTTGTACGATTCTTTCGGAAAGCATATTGAATATCCATCCGGTAACAGTTTCCGGAGTATTCTTTTCTGTTAGCGAGTGGCTGATTTGTGGAAAGGTGGTCAATGTCGATGAAAATCCCGGAGTTTATTCCGGAACTATTTAGGGAATTCTATTCGAGTAGGGCGTCGGGTTTTTCTAGATGATTCATAGTCAGTCTAAATAAGTGCTTTGTTATAATATGGAGTCAGTTTTCAATAGATAGTAGAAATTGGACAATTATTAAAAACCCTTGAATAAATTTGCAGGAACAAAAAATAAAAACATTACTATTTTGAATAGTCGGCTCTTGTAGTACAAACTAAAAGGGATTTCCTACTCAGCGCATGTCATGAAACCAGATTTTATTGAAACTTAAAAACAAATAAATTATTGATCGAATTATCTTATAATGTAGCTCTATGTGCTTTAATTTTCCCGCGAGTTCGGGGAATCGGGCCCATCATACTTTCGCACGCCGCCATGTTATCGATTTTCCGGAAAAACAGACCGTCGAGCTTCTCCTTGAAGCTGAGCTTTACGTTTTGCCAGCTGATCGATTTTCGAGCAAGTCCCCCGCCATCAGTTATCCCAGTTATTAGGTGAAAGAAAAACAAGGCTACAGTGTTGTTTTTCGTTTACAACTAAAAACATTATTTCGCGGTGACTTCTCCAGAAAAAAATTACAGGAAGTTATTGAAGAAGTAATTAACAGATTGCTGGTTTATGGTGAGTAATAGTTTTCATCTGTGATTTTAATATCATGTAAACACCCACATAGATTGAATTTCGATTAACGGCCAGTTTAGAAAAACTGAAGCTTGTTCTAATTGAAAGTATCCGAAATGTAGGTACAAGTATTTTCGATAAATCGGCATAGTAAACTCATTTATTTGAAATGCAGTTCAAGGTACCTACGTCCTCCCGCATCAATAAATCGAACCAAAGCAATTATTTTTATTTTTAGAAGTTACAGGGATGTCGTGTACACAAGTTATGTTCTTTTGACATTTTTCGAAGTATTTCTTATTTGCCTAAACATTGACCGTAAAAGGTGCAAAAAAAATGAAATGCGCAAGAACTTGACAATGATTAATGAAAACCTTCCTGGTGATGTTTTTTTGGTACAAAGTGATTATGTCTGAGTTTTGAACAGATAAATTTAAATCAAAAATTTTACATTTTGGGCTCAACTTGCGAGGTTCCATACAGCATATGGTAAAATTTTTATCAACGTACATCGTTCACCTCCCACACAAGTTGATGCATCAGTTACGGAAGTAAATATATTATTCTTTGAAGCAACTTTCGATTTAAAAAAAAAATAATACTCATCAAACTCTACATCTTCATTTCCCTGAAAAATGTTCCCAAGAAAAATCCAATAAAATCCTATGCACATTTAACATTAAAAAACTATTTACCAGCGCCTGGAAACGGTTAATCCTTCGGAAACGATAAATTTTAACCTGAATTTCACTTGATATTTTTGATTTTAAGAAAACCCAAAATGGCCATTTTGCGTTTTTGTTCCAAATAATCTGAAGATGGAACTATCAAGATAATTAACCAAAAACAAAACGGTTGTTTCTGAAACTTATAAGTTTAATCCTAATTCATCCCATCATGGGCAATTTCCGATATTCCTCTATAGTTTCCACATTGAGCCTTGTCTCGCAAGTCATTATAAATAACAAGGAATCATCATCATCGTTGTAGATATTGAATCGCTAGGTAAAGAGTTTGATAAATCTTTTTGCAGCATTGTTATACAGTGTGTTCCATAAAGTTGGATTTTTTTTTAAACTATAATTGGAAATAAACAAACAAAAATATCCAATGTAAATTTGACTATCATAACAATAAAAGTAATGTGAGTAAAGAAAGTCTTGAACAAATTTAATTTGCCACAAATCAAGAACAACGAAAACATTCATATTTTGGACATGAAAAATAGGTACCTTTACCCTTAAAAATGGACAGGGACATAACCAATTTGCGTAATACTTTTGGGGCCAGGAAAATAAGGCCTAATTATTGTTGTTGTGTAAACCATTTTTCAGCATTGTTACAAATATATAATTATTTCCTTTGGTTTTCACCAAACAAATAATGAAATTTCATTATCCATAGGAAATTGAAACAGATAGCGGGATAGTTTATCGGTGGAATTAGCATTCAAACGACATCGACAGCAAACTAAATACACTACAACACACTTCGTTATCAGTCGTTAACGCGGAATAGTTTTAATGAAATACTTGGTCGAGTGCGAGCTTTTTTATTTTTTCAACACGAAATATGCCGAAAACCGGTAAATATACCAGTCATTGTCGACAATCGTTTAACAGTTAATTAAAAAATATTAAATTCATCATGTTACCTGGAGCAAATTGAAGCTCCAATATTTATACGTTAAAACGATCAATAACTTTTATAAAATTTATAAAGGTTTACTGAGGCCTGGAATTCACAAAAAAAAAAGTACTCTAAAGTACTTTTAAGTATATTATTGTTCTAGTAATTCTTTATTGGTATTAAATCTATTTATTTTAGTTTGCGTTGCGTTCATTTACATTTCATAAACTTTTTAGTTTTTTTTTATTTTTATTTAGTTTTTATTATTTGCTTATTGAATATTAGGTGATGAGCCATTCGAGTTGAGAAAACAACGTTCTCGTTTCTTATCTTGGGTGGAAATTCCTTTGGGATATTTTGCCGAGTACACAGTAAGTTGAAACACGTGTGAAATCGTTAAAATAAATGCACAATTAATTATTTAACTTAGATGATTGTGTTCGGTTTTCTAGTATGGGAATTGAATACCTGTTGCAATACGGCTTCTCTATTAAATTTCAAAAATTTGTTGGACAAAATAATAGCTTCTGTTTTGATGTTTCGAATACACTATCGATTTTGTTATAAAAAATTCCAAAATTAATTGGTTTCGAAAATCGGAGGAAAGGCCTAAAGAGGAAATACCATCGGAAATTACTAGTCCTGTTGATAGATGCTTTTGCGCTGAATTGTATTATTATGGATCAAGATCAGTAACAGCATGACTGAAAAGAATAGGAAAACTGATTCAGAAAAGATATTTTCCTACTTCTGATGCGTATCCTCCGATTTCCAGCTCCACTCACGGCAGTTTCAACTCCTCAAAGTAAAATCCGACACCCGTGTAATTTGATTATAATTTCTTTTTCAACTGACCAAAGCTTGGGTTATTCGAAAGTTAGCAAACCAAAACTGAGTTTACACAAAAATGATATGAAAATTCTGAAATATCTGAATAATATCCAAAAAAGTGACTTACCTATAATTCAACATTCTATTAATTTTTTTCCAGATGGCAGGAGCAGATCCAAAATGGCAAAAAGATGCAGCCGACCAGAACTTCGACTACATGTTCAAGCTCCTCATTATCGGAAACAGTTCAGTAGGGAAAACCTCGTTCCTGTTTCGCTATGCTGACGACAGTTTCACGTCGGCATTTGTCAGTACAGTTGGGATTGATTTCAAAGTTAAAACCGTTTTCCGGCACGATAAAAGAGTAAAATTGCAAATTTGGGTAAGTAGTATAGTGCACTTACAATAATTTATTCAGTACTTTTTTCTCCCACATACTTTTTCTTTAACATACAAACAAAAAAACAACAAAAAGTTGAGTCGTGACCCAGAGGAATGAATATAGATAAATATAGTTATACACCAGGTATAGCAGAAGTGGGAGAAAACGAACTAACATTGACAAAAAATTTCAAACATTCAAAAAAAATAACACAATCAAACAAACCAAAAGTTTTTTTCTAACAATAAAAGAAATATAACCGGTAAGATAACATTTTTACTAGCAAAAAAGAAAGGAACTAAACAAAGTTTCCGGGCATGCATAGCAAACGAACAAAAATAAATAAAAAATACAAAAATCAAATAAATCTGCAATTGCTGTTTATTGCTTCATCGTATTTTGAAGTGTTGGTGAAATCGCGTTCAATCAGAGTATTCCCCGAATTTATATCTAATCAATGAATCAATAGAAACTCAAATATAAACCTTCTTCTGATCGAATAATCAGTGTTGATCCCATTCAAGATCTGTCATTGTAGATATAATATCTCTAGATGTTTTTCTCAACTTCCCAACTCACCGTGCTTCTTTTTTGAGTTCCTATATGTTTCTATTTTCTGGAATATTCCAGTCCACAATTCATTTTTCTTTGACCCTATATCATTTTTCTGACCTTTACTTGTGCGTTCTTTTAATCATGTTTACTGTGATCTCTGTGATGTGTGACAAAGCCTTATCCTGTATTTCTCTCTCAATGTTTTCATCCCACTAGTATGACTATCTTCTTTTAGAGTTTTCTTGGCTTTGATAATGAGAATTACCTGAAACCTGGTTCGAACTACTCGAGAATGAACTTTGGTTCTCTTGGATATGTTTAATGAATGGCCAAGATCATTGCGGAGCATCAACTCGTGTTGTATTGAATAATGATTGAACTGCGTAATGAATTTTTTCTTCAAGGTTTTCGGTAGAGAAATTTTTCAAAAGTGTCGGTATATAACAATATCATATTATAATTACTGCACAGATAAATATTACAGTAAACAAAATTTCGTGTCACCAATAACTAGGAGAGCGATCCCCCTCTGGTTTATCCCCTCCAATTGGGTTTCCAGATGGTTATGGATTGATATTTAATTGAATATTTTATCCTGTTATGACTTTGCTCCAAAAAATTGGAGCTTCAAGACTGAAAATCAATACTGACAACGCCAGTTTTGGGAAACAGGGGGAACACGCAGTGCATAATCTAATGGCATGTTAACGTGCCCATTGAACTTATGAGTTGAAGGCAGATAGATAAGATAGATAAACGAGTTGCACTCGTGCGCATTTCTTCATTATTTTGGTGAAGGATTCAGAAGGGAAGGCGAGTCCTGTTTACACCTCTGATGCATCCCTACCATGACCCCCTTCGACCAGCTCACTTCTTCTGGTCCCTGGAGGGTCTTGTCATCAAAACGTGTTTCTGTGTTAAGATTTCATTTGTATACACTAGTCGGTATACATTCAAATTTAACGCGATAGAGGGTACTTCGACGATTTTAGTGGCCTACGAAGAGACTCAAGAGTCGATTGACTATTTCAAACTCTAAATTTAGGTTCACATAGGTACTAAATATTGTTTAATGTAAGGGTCTCCGGCCTTGCTAAGCGTACCGAAAAACTCTACTTACTTCATTAAACATTTGAAAATTAGAAATTGAAAATTTTTGATATTTCCATTAAAATTTTAAAAAAAATTGTATATATAGGATACTGCAGGACAGGAAAGATACCGAACAATAACAACCGCCTACTATAGGGGAGCCATGGGATTTATTCTTATGTATGATATCACAAACGAAGAGTCCTTCAATAGCGTACAAGACTGGTAAATAAATACTGCGAAAAATTGTTTTACCCTAATTTTAAATGTGTATTTTCAGGGTAACGCAAATTAAAACGTATTCGTGGGATAACGCCCAAGTAATCTTAGTGGGAAACAAATGCGACATGGAAGATGACAGAGTAATTAGTTTTGAGAGAGGCAAGCAACTAGCCGAACAACTTGGGGTCGAGTTCTTTGAAACTAGCGCTAAAGAAAACATGAACGTCAAGGTAAGTTATATTGGTCAGGCGTGCTCATGTCCCGATTTGCACTGCAGCCTTGAGGTGTATTGTGCTACTCTGGGTCAAGCAAGTTCTGTCCCTTTGATGAGATCTAGCAGCTTGCTGACAAGTTTCTCATGTGGGAGTCCACCTCTCTTATCTGAGTACGCGTTAGTGACAGTACTTCAGCTGTTAGTATTTTTGAGGAGTTATCATTTATCCCCTTCGAGTGTCTTGTTTTGTGTGGATGCCAAAAGTTAAGGTGCTGATGCGTCGAACACCCATCAACTGCCGTCTTAACAACCTGAGCTGGGATCACAACAAGTAGAGTTCTACTTTCATGACGTCACCGCGACCTATTTATCGCGTAAAGTACAGGCGCTAATGTCGGCTGCTAGGGAACCTGACGTCATGAAAATTGAATTCTACTTGTTGTGATCCCAGCCCTGCTTCGATATCTCAAATGCCGGTTCTAGTCTTGTTTAGGGTGCAGGTGCGCCCCTTCGGGCCTTTTCGTTGTCCTTATCTCCTAATGCCCAGGAACCCACAAGAGCTTTATCCTGTTATTCCTTAACAGTTTCCAGGTCGTGTATAGGCATTCCATCGTTATTTTCGAAGTGAATCGATGTGAGTTCAGAGCTTTTAGAGCAGCCTGACTGTCTAAGAGAATGCTTATCTGGTTGTTATAATCCAGCTTCAAATCAAATCTTTCGTCTGCCTGACTGTATGATCTGCGAAACCTCACTTCTTTTCCTACTACATCCTCAGCTTTCGTCTTCAGTTTCCTTGAGTTTTATTTCCTCGCTGTTGACGTGGTTCGCTTGCTTATACCGATAGACAAATAAAAACCCCTCAAATTTCTTATTGAGGGTGGTTTGTGTAAGAGTTCAAAACTACACCAACAGACATCCTGCCCTCAAATCCATATTCCTAAGTAGTTTTCACATAAAACCCTTTTTAATCTCATACATGTTCTTTTTGCGATTTATTTTTCTACTTAGTGTCAAAGTCCACTGGCTGCTTAGAATGGATTAGTAATAATACCCAAGTTTCTTTTTAAGGCTGTATTCGAGCGCCTAGTAGACATAATCTGCGATAAAATGTCTGATAGCCTAGACACCGACCCCAACCTCATGTCGGGTTCCGGAAAAGGACAGCGCCTAACTGACGCCCCGCAGGGTCCTCAAACTGGAAATTGCAACTGTTAATACCATTTAGGCTAAGAGTTGTACAGTGGAGGTTTAGTATCACTTATGGGGACAGCAGAATAGAGAGCGAGATTTTGTTTCAATTCCATACATATATTTAATCCAAAAGGAATAATTATTCATGTACGTATCTTATTCATAATTATTCTTATATTAATTGGTCAATGTTTCTATCTAAACTGCCAATGGTAAAAGACAAGTACTTGATATTAGATTACGTCAAAAAAATGTTTATTATATTTTCATTTAAACGGTGTAGGTATATAAAATCATGCACAATCTGCAAATTTTAATAAGTTACTAAACTGATATTAGTACAACAAAAATAAATTGAATGTTTTGTATAACCCAATACCCCAAAGGGGTTTCCATGTTCAAATTGTACTTCACCTATGACCAGATGTTACAATAATATACTTTTCTCAGTCTTTTATTTAAAAAAGGAATTTTGACTGTTTAGTAAGGTCCAGAAAGTAATTATTCAATATACAGCAGTCCTAATAAGCTACAATTTCAAATATATTAATAGAACCTTACTAAACATGGACTTGTCCTTACTTAATGAGACTGACTCTACCAAATTTCCAAAAATGCTTCTTAATTAAGTGCATAACTAAGACATTCTTAATGCGTGTTTAATAAATTATTATCGTTAACGATGCTTCAACGAATCCAAAAAAAAAATCAATGTTAGTTGAGAGCCCTTAATTTTAAATACATGTACCTAAAATTTTCTATGGTTCCATTTTGTTAAAACACATCGACATGGAAGATCCCAAATTATTATGAAATAATTTGAAACATTTCCAAGTGGAGACTTCCTATAATTACTGTTTCCACAAATGTGAAAGGGTCGCAAATCTAAGTATCGATCACTCTTATCTTGGCATCCTTGATAGCTTGGACTCTATCTGCTGCTATCATTGGCATTTAACAATAATTCTCCGATCTAAGAAATGAGCTCCGATGGCTTGCCTAAAAAGACCTGAACTTTTGAAACAAATTGTCTTATTGAACCATCTTTCTACCATAGCAATGGCTATATTCAATTCTGTTTTATAACATAAACTTGTTGCGATGAAGAAGTGCCATAGTACCAAAGTCTATTATAAAGTTTTCTGGAAATAAATAAGTTATTGCATATAAAATGGAACCAACAGAAAGTAGATTCCTATAACAATATTCACAAACTCATAATAATGTTTTTTTTCAAATTTTGCCTCTCATTTTACATTATGAATATGACTTATCGATCTGTACCTACCATTCTAATTAAGTAAAAGAAAAATGAAAAGACACGTCAATATTAGTAAATTACTTAAACCAAAAAATAAATAGGAAAGCATGTACATTTTTGAAAAAAAGACATTAAAAGACATTGTTAGAATTTGTATTATGAAAAAAAAAAAAATTGTAGCATCTAAAAATGCTTTAGGTTATTTTTTTGTACGCTTGAGTAGAATTTGAAGCTGTTTATTGATTTTTAGATACTTATATAATATTTTTTCTCATAAAAATCGTATCTATCAATCATGAAATAGAAAATATGCATTTTTTATGTTTTTGCAATTTTTTTCAGAAATCTATGATATTCTTACCAAAGCACTTTCATTTAGGTATCATTGTCAAAATCTTAAAAATGTTTAAACAGCTCAAGTGTGAAAATAAATTCAAATAAATCTAGGAAAAGTAAATGTAGATTATTGTTGTTAAATATATTTAAATGATATTTTTATTATTACAATTATTTTAGGTAGACACTTTTTACCAGTTGTTGAATTAAATAATTATATTTTTTATCATGGTATTATTCAAGACAAAAAAAAATCTGTTGTGGTGAGGTACCTCACCTTCTTAATTATCGTTTTTAAAAGTATGTCTAGCAAAATTGTACTCGCTTCGTCAAATTTGATTTGTTACTAAATATCATGATACAAAACTAGTGACAATAACAACTATTTTGGGTACCATTTTGCTTTTACAATTAATTAAGTACTTACCTACCCACCTGCTATCAAAAATCCAATTATTATTCTTGAGAATTTAATTTTGACATATCCAAAGCCTATAAGGTACACATAATGACATAAAAATAAATTTAAATAAAAAAAAGAGTAGGAAATGCTTAACATTTATGTGCGGTTCATGTAAACTATTTAGAAAAGTCAAATAAATGTGAAATGTAAATAGGCATCATATAGTTAAGAATGTTGAATAGTAATAGTTGTTTTAATACAATGTTTCAATTGGTTGATTTGCACATGTTTTGGCTTTTGTCCATTTTCTTAAATTGTTCAGCATTGAAACAAATGGGGCACTGTAGTATCACCCAATTTAAATATAACATAAAAATATTCTGACCAAAAGGTGTACCAACCTTTCATGAAAATAATTAAAATGGTAGAATTTCTTTGCCAAAACATAAGGCGATCAATTAAATAATGGAAGTTTTGCGTGTGTGGATGTGTTTTCAATCGGGCTTAAAGATATTTAAAACCAAAGAAAGCCATCATATTAACAGGGTTCACAGCAGAGACTTCAAACTTGGCAGTTTTATCAAGGGTCAGAAGACCTTTGAAACGATGTATCACTTGAATCCCGTTCCATTTGAGATTTGGGGGCTAAAGAGTTCCAAGTGGGAGGTGAATTTTGCATAGAAACTCATCCGCCTCCAAATTATTGACTTTCGGGGATTTTTTCTATTATTTTCATAGGGGTGTGAAGTTTTTAAATGGACACCCTGTATAGGATATGAATAGTTTCAGTATATTGATCTAGAAAGGGTTTATTAAATGTGTGAATTATTCTGGTCCTCATAACTGAGTACCTCAAACCCGATTAAAAACACTTCTAAAATTAACACTGGCGGTGAAAGCGTTTACTCACCTCATCCATGGAACTCGAAAGAAACACCCTTTTGAAATCATCATGTCCATATTTAGAAAATTATGTCAATATCTACAATGATTTTCTCGGTCAACAACTTTTATTGTTGCAAATTCGGTGCCTCACTTAAAACAGGGGATTAAAGGATTAAATGAATAGTGTTTGTAAAATATTTCCTATGTAATCGCACATTATTATGTTTTTTTTAATTCCTACTGATATATAGCCATACTCATATTCAGTGTAGGTGTTTATTGTTTTTTTTTCTCTTCAAATAAGTGTTATAGGTGTTTATGGCTGTATATTAGAAAACTATATGGGCGCACATACTCTTACACTTTTGATTTATAGAAATTTAAAGTTTAGAGTATTACGCAAAAGGGATCTTTGTTGGAAATTGAATAATTGTAAATTACTTTATAAGTTAGTGTAATATAAACTAGTGTCCACGCCTATGTCTTCAAATTCTTTTTTATTTATCAAAACAACATTTCATTATATAATCAATTAGCGTCTTCTATCAGTGACCTAACAACTTGTCTGATTGCGAAGTTTCGATGTTAGTAAAAGCAACCAGCAACCCCTGGGCTCTTAAAAACCTGATGACTAATATCAATACCCATATGAACTATAAAATTTACGAAAAAAAAAATAGGTGAGGTTCTGCTAATATTTTAAGTCATCAAGTTTGCTCTGCATCTACAAGGCTCACAGAAATCTTGGTTCCGTCCAAAATCAAAGTCCAATTAACACAACAATAATTTATTACAGATTACTATACACTCTGACACTAATTACTTCAATAATAAACTCAAACAACTTAACTCTTTACAACTCTTAGAATAATCACTATCTAAGTATCTAAATCATATCACAGCCAATATTAAGCTAAAAACTACTAACTAATACCGACCTTTATATATCCGTAATCCATTCTTGTGAAATCCAGAATAAACGCTGCTTGCATCTGTGTCCAAAATCAACATGCCCTTCTGATCGGGATAGGACAACACTGGGCTTGAACATAATGTTCTTATCAATTTTCTAAAAGTGAAATCACATTCTTGGGTCCAATTGAATGTTGATATTTCTTCCGTTAATCAATGAAGCGGAGCACCTATATTAGCGAATCCTTCTACAAATCTTCGATAGTAACAACATAATCCTAGAAAACTCCTCAGTTCATGTTTGTCGCGTGGTTTTGGCCAATTCCTGACAGCATTTATCTTTCCTTCCATAACTTGTATGTCATCTTCAGATACCACGTGACCTATGAATTCCACTTTCTTTTGAAATAGAAAACACTTATTTGGATTGAGTTTTAAGTTGTCATTCCGGAAGATGAAGAAGAAGAAGAAGAATTTTTTTCAGGTTACTAAGATGTTCTTGGAACGAATTTCCCATGATCATGACATCATCTAAATATACCAGGCAAGTTCTCCATGTAAGGCTTCACAAAACAAGATGCATCAATCGCTCGAACGTAGCTGGAGCATTACACAATCCGAAAGTCATCACGTTAAATTGGTATAACCCGCTTGCGGTACTGAAGGCAGATTTTTCTTTGTCATCTTTGTGTATTGCCACTTGCCAGATCCAAGGTGGAAAACGATTTGGAGCCCGATAGAGTTGTTAATGTATCGTCTATGCTCCCAGTGTTCACTTAGTGTCCACACTATTCTGCAATCGATTTTCACTTTGCAGTCCTCGAATTATATACCACTTCTGACACCAATGTCACGGCTCTTGGGTGCGTGACAGAAATCTTAAGTCCGTTTATTCCAAAATCAAAGTCCAGCTAACACAATAATAATTTATTCCACGTTACTATTCAGTCTGACACTGATTAGTTCACTAAGGCCCAGTTATACAATATTGGTTCACAACAAAGTTCAACTGAACTCAACTGGTACTTGAGCTTTCCCATTTAAAATACATTGCTGTCAGCTATTAATCAAATTCTATCAATTTTGACAACAATGCAGCTGAAATGGGGAAGTTCAAGTACCAGTCGAGTTCAGCTGAACTCTGTTTTGAGCCAAAATTGTACAACTGTGCCTAATTAACTCGAACAACTTAACTCTTTACAACTCTTAGAATAATAACTATCTGAATCATATCACAGCCAATCTTGAACTAAAAACTAATACCGGCCTTTATAAACATGCGGCATAGAAATCGGCCCATTACTAACTTTTGACTTTTGTTGTGGTTTAACAAGAACGACAGGCTTGTTTATTATTGTCTTTACACTACACTGTAGGTATAAGTGTTTCATATTGATTTGTTTTCAAATGTTTGATGTTTTCATAATTAATTATAGACGGAGAGCTGGCGGTCGCGGAGGTAGTACGATAATATCTACGCCTGAAATTTTGTGAATGGTTGGGTTGGGGGGACCATCAGGAAGTCCCATCTGCAAAGATTTTGCCCAAAACTCCTGCAATTTTTTTTTTTTTTAAATTGCTCAGAAAATGATCATACCTCTGGCTGAAAAATTGCACATAAGGTACCTGTTTAAAGGTCACAGATAACGTATAGGTAAATCGTCAGACGTCTAGGTCGCTGCAAAAAGGGTGTCAGACGCCCTGAAAGTTTTTATTTAATGGCATTTTCTTCGATTTCCTTTTAAAATATATTTTTGCAGATTCAACAAATATAGTCAGTTGGCAGTGGGCCGATTTCTATGCACGCAAGAGTATATCCTTAATCCATTCTTGTGAAATCCAGAATGAACGCGATAGCCCTTTTTCCTGAATAGCACTGTAAAATCTAGAATCAGCTGTCCAATTCTGTACACCCTGGCGCTTCCGCCAGATTTTCGCGACAATACATATAACATTGAATATGAACTAAATAGAAACAGAAATCTCATTTGAGATAATCTTACAAAACAATACCTATAGTAATACACGGCCCTGCTTCAAACATAAATCAACTTCACAGCCAGGTTAGCTACTAAAAAATTAAACATACGTATTCATCTATACACAAACGAAACAAACGAAAATATTTACATAAGGCAGGAAAACGAAATAATTTAAAATCCTATTCTAAATTAAAAAAACAAAGAACCCCGCACTAGTTACATTGAAACCCGACATTTATTCATGTTTTCTAAAACTTATTTGAAGTAAAATATGTATCTAATATTATATTTTTTATTTTTATTTTCTAGAGAATAATATTCCAAAATCTCAAACAATTTCACCGATGCAAGTTTTCAAATCAATTAATGCGGGTGTCTCTCTTATAAGACCTATATTTAAGTTAAAAACATTAATCATCTTGGTTCTGGACCTATATGGATGATGATCTTACGTTCCGCGTCGTACACATAATTATTACGTTCAAAGATTTCACTTTGATAAAAGGGCTTAACGTCGTGTAAATCAATTTGTTTTGCCTAAAAAACGAATTATTTGAAATAAATTCAAAACCATGAGACAAAATCATACCCTTTCAATAAGACCCTTTTCATCTATAATAATCAAAGTCTGCGTTCCATAACCAACAGTTCCATTAGTATGCCTTCGAGAACCGCCTTGATCTCTAGAAAGCTCTCTTAAAATGTGTAACAATGATTCAGTGTGATCTTTCTGGAACAATAGATATTTTTTGAAGACCTTCTTCATATACTCCATAACGCTATATTTCTGAGTTTCTATGAAACTTTCCAATATCATCCTAACAGCCATATTCACGTCTTCTTCCTGTACATATTCTCTCAAATGCATCTTAGCGTGGGCTTTAGTAATACGAATAATACTTTCAAGATGACGAACTGCTATAGGAACATTTCCAGTGGCCACAGACTTTTGTCTCAGCTCACTGTAGATGCCTGCAACCTTATCTTGGTCAAGGTTTTGTAATTTTGGATGGATGTTTCCTTTGGCGTACCCAATGTACTTTATCAACATCTCTTTTGAGATTTGTAGCTCATTTCCAACATCTTCTACTTCTCTTGAAGGATCATTATGAGAACTGAGAACAAACCTATAAATTATTAGATGTAAAATTTAATTTATTTTTAATTGCTGATTCAAATTATATTTTGGTTATGAATTAGTAGGGGTTTAGAAAAGGGTCCAGCTGCGAAACAGCAGTACAAAACATCATTTAGGTGATGACATTACTGAGGGAGCTGTGTTTAATAAGGACTTTAATGTATGATGCAATGATCTATCAGTAGTATATTTATATTTCTGTCTAATTATACAAATTTTAAATACTGTATGTTGCCCACTTTGTAATTGTCTTGACCTCTTAAAATGTGTGAATGATTTCTACTGTTTACAAAATTAATATACCTACATACGTTGTATTACGTGGAGAGTTCTCACCTGGCTAAATCTTGATCTCGATCAGGATCAACCTCGTCCTTAACAACGCAAACTATATCAAATTTGGTCAAAACAGAATCGCCCAAACTGACATTTTCCGTGAAAGTCATACTGTGGTTGTAGCGCCCTCCTATAGGATTAGAAGCAGCAATGATTGAACATCTGGCTTGCAAAGTGGTTACTTTATCACCCGTTGCAATTGATATGGATTGTTGTTCCATGGTTTCGTAGAGTGAGGTTCGTACTTCATCATTCATCTAGGAAAAAAGAGTTTTAAAAAAATATATTGAATCATCATCAATTATCTCACTTTGTCGAATTCATCAATAAGACACATTCCTTGATCTGCTAAAACTAAGGCTCCAGCTTCTAAAGTGCATACTTCTGTAGCAGGGTCTTTTTCGACAAAAGCAGTTAAACCAGCAGTGTTGGCACCATTAATGCATACAGCCTTTCGCACACTATTTGCAGCACATTTTAAAAATTGAGATTTTGCTGTTCCAGAATCGCCACAAATAAGTATGTTGATATTGTCTCTAATTTTAGATTTTTCTCCTCCACCGAACAAACTCAGAGCTAACGCTCTTTTAATATTTTCATGTCCAAAAATAGATGGAGCAATTGAAGCAATAATTTTTTCTGAAATTTTGGGGTTTTTGCTCATTTCTTTTATGGTGCTGATATCATTTTCTGTTAAACTTTGTGCTATGTGCTTGCAATCTCTGAGAACCAGATGGTTAGCGATAATAACTGGAGAGAACTGTGAAGTAAACATCTTCCCTGCGTTTAGAGGACTAGCCAAATTGTCAACGTAGATGCCTGTGATATCAATTTCATCTCCTGGTTTGCATTTGTCACATAAATCAGCTAACAGAATGCAATCTATTGACTGAGGAGATTCGCCAGCTGGAGATCCAGAAGGAAATACCTGCATTTTGATTTTCTGGTAACTCCTAAAGAGGGATTCTTCCTTCTTGATCTAGAAAAAGCAAAATATATTCAGGAAAATTTTTACATCACAACGTTTTGCAACAGCTAATAATTATTCTCCCCGACTATGGATCTGGTAACAAAAAATATAAAAAAACACCCAAATTGTACAAAAAAAGTAATAGGTACATAGTTTTTGCAGCAGTTTTGATTCGTTGTTCTGATTTGGGTTTATTTATTTTTGATTATGGAAATAATTAAGTTGTTGTGTAATGAAAACTACTATTTTTTTAAAGTGCCAGTGAATCTCCAAAAAGTCCCTTCACAAGTTACGTAGATATGTATATGGGGTGTTTTGTGTTTTCTAATCGAATGTCAATATTTGAGGGGGCGATTTTTAGGTCCATCTAAAGAAGAAAATTCTATTTGAACGTATGTGCTTACAGTCCAATAAAACTAAAAACGCGATTTGCTCAGATTTATCTCAGGAAAAATGTTTTACTTTTTATATTTAGAATACAATATTAGTTAAACATGCTTTCAAAAACAAAAAAGTTATTCTTCATAAAAGTTTCTAAAATTTTCGAAATAATATCTTCGTAACTTGTAAAGGTTCTCTCTGGATTTTGCGGTGATTCTGTAGTAGGTACTCGGTACTCGTTATGTTCTATACAATGGTAGGTACAAATATGTCATTTTTTGAAAAAAGTGCCTTTTTGCATTGTCAATTTCGGATTACCTTCAGTTTTAGAATAGAACTCTACTATTGCATGTTTAAAAAAAAACACATTCTTGTTAAAAAGTTTAAAACCTATAATTATTCTTAGTTAGTTTTTTCAATGTAATTGATGAGCACCTCACTTGGTTTGACCAACTAGATGCAGTTTTAAGGAAAATGTCAGTTTATGCATATGTTATCTGGCAGCTACGTAATAAAGTTAAAACCGAGCTGTTGCTTCTCTACTATTACGGTTACGTGCAGTCTTGTTCATCGTACGGCATCTTGTGTTGGGGCAGTGGCGGCTCGTCGTATAAAGCAACTGAGGCCGGGCCTCACATGTAAAAATTACAATAATGATGTAAAATTTTGAAATAATAATTATTAAATATTTAACGTTTTTCAACTATTTTCAATCATTAAAAGTATCAAAACATCGAATTTTCATTAAAGTATAATACTATTTCTTGAATTTAGCGCGCGCTTCTACCTATTTATCCTTATAGGCGCTCAAGTCGTTGCCGGACAGCATAAAAATGAAATAGCAATCCCAAAAATTTTGGCCTCATGTGCGTAAAAGAACGCCGAAGCGATGCCATGGCACTCCCCACCACAACCCTTCAACTGTAGGTGAGACGATAGCGAATTTTTATAGGCATTGAGGCGCACAATTTTGGGCTTGTTAATAAGAAAACTTGCATTTCTTGCTGTTGTGACAAGTCGCAAATGCCAGTGCGTGATTTAATTGGCTCATACTTTTTATTTTCGTCTGTTGCGGGTTAAAAAACTGTTTTTTGGAATTTATTTTGTTAATTTGAAACTCAATATTTGTATTAAAATAATAATTATGTATGTACCTACTGCTGTTGTTTTGCAACTGTAAGAAATGAAAAATTTTATTAGAAATATACAAAAAAAAATATTGGGCGTAACACTTGAAAATTTTGTTTGGGTTTGTTTGGGTTAACTCGATGGACCATGGGCCTCACCAGTTTGGATTGTCACGAGCCGCCACTGTGTTGGGGTAACTGTTTCAGGGCGAGGAAGGTTTTCAAGGCTCAAAAAAGAATAATAAGAACAATTCTGTTTAAAGGGGGTGTGACCCAAAAATGAAAGTTTTAGTGCAAAAAAATCTAAGAATAAATATTCAAATCGCATTTCGCTACGATGGTCCGTTTTCGAGTTAGGGCGGTTTAAAGTTACAACTAGGCGTTTGTGACGTCACACTGGATTTTCAGGGACAGTATTAACACGTGTGAGAATTCTCCAAAACAAAAGAGCGAATTGCAACTACTCAAGTATATATAGGGTATGGTTCACTGACGACTGAACGACCAGAAGACTGCGATTTCGGCGGTTGTGACATCACAATTTCCTGCATAATTGATCTTTACAAGGAATTTTCTCGGAGACTATTTTGAATACAGGACTGCGGTTTTCACGAGAGATCTTAGAATTTTTTTCTTGATTTAAGTACCTTAAGTCATTTTTTAGGGTCAAACCCCCTTTAAGCCATACGCTTCCTTCTGTAGAGACTTATTTCCAGAGTTGGGAATTATTCCCTTCCCATGCTTGTTTTCCGCTCGGTTATTCCAACACATTCGCGGATCACTTTGTGTACACCTTACACCAGAGAAAACCTAGTAAATTTTCTATCGCTATTTCAGAATACATCTATTGAATCAGTAACAATCATAGATGTCACTGAGGAAAATGTTATTCAAGCAATCTCTACTCTGAAAAGAGAATCTAGTCCAGGCCCAGATGAAATACCGGCAATATTTTCAATAAATTGTCATAGGATGTGGGCTCCAGTAATAACCGGCCTCTTGCAGTCAGCAAACTGCCACAGGGATGGTCTCGAGCATACGTAGTGCCAATCTACAAAAAAGGAGACAAGCTCAACCCTGGAAATTACTGACCAATTAGCCTTACCTGTAACCCATGCAAGATCGTGCAAAAAATAATAGCTCAGTAAATGACATCTTTCTTTGTTAAAAACAAGACCATCCCACCCACCCAACACGGATTTCTCCCCCAACGATCTACCACAACCAACCTACTTACCTGCATAAACTCATGGACGCAAGAAGTGGACAGTGGCCATTCGGCGGATGTACTGTACCTAGAGAGGGCATTTGACAAAGTGGCATTCAAGAGGTTATTATCCAAACTACAACACTTTGGAATCAGGAGTGAGCTCCTCGGATGGATAGGCAGTTTTCTACAAAACCGAACCTCTCAAGTGAGAGCAAAGGGGCATTAGTCTGATGAATACAAGGTCCTTAGTGGGATGCCACAGGGATCGGACCTGAAAACACTCAAGGAATGGATCAGCGAATAGCAGCTAACACGCAACCCCGACAAGTGTACTGTACTGCACATTGGCCCTAACAATCCAAACATACCTGACAGCTTAAACAGCACTACCGTGAAGGCAGTCACTGAGCAGAAAGATCTGGGTGTCATTATCTCAAATCACCTAAAATGGGAATCCCATATTTCTTCAGTTGTCACGAGGAGAAACTCTTTTGTATACCTCATACAGAAAGCTTTTAATCACAAATCCATTCCTATGATTAGCAAAATATAAAAAAACATATATCAGACCTAAATTCGAGTTAGCACATTCGGTTTGGAGCCCATACCTGGTTAAGGACATTGATATCTTGGAAAGAGTCCAGCGTAGAGTGACAGAACTCCCCCCTGAATCAGAAATCTCTCATGCGAAGAAGGACTACTGAGATACGACATAACAACCATAAATGCTAGACGAGAGAGAGGGAACTTGATTGAGACGTACAAAATCTTAAGTCGCCATTATTCTCCAGATTTGCTACTAGACATTTTCAGTCTAAATACTAACTAGCAACTCCAAGGTCATACCAAGAAGCTGGATAAGGAGAGAGGCTCGAAGCTGATCTGGCGAATAGAGTTGTCTATCAGTTGAACGCCCTTCAGTAAAGCACAGTCAGTGCTCCTTCAAAAAAAACATTCAAAAACAGACTGAATTTTGCGTATTACATGTAACTCATAACAGTGCAAACAAGGATATGATATAACAATACAGCAGTAGTCTCGTCGGCGTTGCCGCTTACTGCTGTTCAAACCTATAATAGTAATAATCATGAATTTTGCCAACCCTGTGTAAAAGGTAATATTTAAGTAAACCCCTGTCTTTGTTCATTTCTGAACAATAGGTCTGTTCGAGATTCGAAAATTCAATTCACTTCAAATTCAATGTAGAAAAAAAATATAATTTAATAAAATTCGCTAATTGAAACAATCAATTTCCTTACCGTAAATGGTCCAGAACTCAGACATTGTGGACAATGATTAGGCTGTACGTCTCGAGTATGGTGTAAAGGTCCGAAAATAGAGGAACAACTGCCACAGTTCAAGTAAGTTATTGTCAGTTGAGGCATCACTTGTGTTGTGGCAGTAACTAAAGCCATAGTTCGTACTAACCGATCAACATTTGAATTCCTGAAAAAATCAAAGTTTACAGTTGCAATGGAATGAGGATAGACATCGATTCGGATATAGGTATAACTATAATTTGAAGGGGAATCTATTTTTATGCAAAATTCGATTCCTCCCTTTCGACCCCTCTAGCTCCCAGACCTCCGCCTTAAAAATCCTAAATGGGCTCATGTGATACATTATTTCAAAGGTCTCCAAAATCTGACAAGCTTGGAAGTCTCTCCTGTCACCCCCGTTGATATGACAGCTTGCCAAAATCTTGAAGAAAAGTGTGTACACAAGATGGAAAAATCGGGAAAAAAATTGTCTAATAAAATGTGAACAAAGCTTACCGCAATGTACTCAAAGGTTCAATAGTTATTGGAAAATCCGCAATTCTGACATGGATTTTCTTAGAAACTCTGTTGTAGTTCGGAAACATGGAACGAACAACTTTTTCGCCGACTTCATCAAATATTTCCAACATTTTTAATGGAGCTTTTACAAGAAAATGGGTTACCAAGACTTCTTTGTCGTTCAAAATGGGAAATTCAATTGTGAAACTCGACTAAAAGTAATATACTTATTAACAGGTCATATAAAAAAATAAATAAAGCGATTCATACCTGATTATGTTCACACATACTTTTAATTCTTTCTATGAAAACCTTCTGTCGGCTGGCATCGAATTCATTGAAATAATTCAGCAAGAACCATTCAAATTTTTGAGAAATAATTGTTTTTTGTTCTGAAGAAGGATTCAAATCGCGCATTGGGCTATTGTCACTAAAGAAAAAAAAATCATTATTGATAAACCAACATAAAACAAAAATGTTAGTTTACTTTTCCAGATTATCTCCAACAACCTCTTGTTCCATTAGGCCTACATCTTCAACTAGGACAGAGTCTAGTGTGTGATAAAATGATGCGGAAGGTGGAATCTATTTCGAAAAAATTGATTAGTCGCAAAATAGTATATTATACACTGATCATGACGTAATGATAGCCATTGTGTATGATCATGTAATGGGTACACCTTTGACTGACATATAAATTATTCGTTATCTTTTACTTTTTTATTGCTTAAAAAGAGAACAAACACTCGCGTTTCTACTCTTGACTCTATTAAACTACAGTGGCGACAAAAGCCCCCCTATTTTTGATTGGTTCTTTTTTAAAATCCTATATATTCATATTGAAAACACCGTCATATTCTTATATGTCGTAGCCACATTGTAAATTTCGCCATTCTATAGAACAGCAAGCCACTCTATGAAACGCGGCCACATTGTTAAATATTTGTTTATTTTGCAGTATTTTGTAATATGGCTAGTGCGTTTAGCCATTTTGAAAACTGGCCGATCAAGTACCTACGTGTCATATTCTTGAACAGGAATATATATCTGTTGTTTTGCATTTCGGCGGAATTCGCAAAGAAAAAGAACCAGGAGATAAAACCAATACTCGATCCAAACGAAAATTGGCTTCCATTTGGGCCCTGCTTACCTTAAATTTCTGACTTGGCTGCGTAAATGATTATAAAACAAAGATTTTTCCACAGTTTAAAAGGAATACAAAGTACAAAGATAACTAAACAAACATACACTAATAATAATACTTCTCTACTAGTTTGAAAGATGCAAGCGTGAAAGAAGTTCATTGTCCTCAAACAAATCCTCACTTTTATATTGTGGCTGATAGTGATATTGGCCGAAATGGAAAAGAACAAAAAATCATTTATGTTTGAGGATATGGCTTGTTTACGAAATGGCCAAAAGTATCAGCCCTATTACAAAATAATTTAAAATAACTGATTATTTCACAATGTGTACGCGTTTTATAAAGTGGCTAGCCGTTTTATAAAATGGCGGAATTTACAATATGGCTACGATCCATCATAAAAAAAAAATAATAAAACCTCCGTGTATGTGAAGGTTTATTTAAGCTCTGTTCCGACAGACATGAGAACCGTTCTAGAACGGTAATTTCCAGTCGTTCAATTCATTTATCAATTAGGATAAACGTTCAACTCATTAAAAAATAGGTGAGCAACTGGAAATTACTGGTTCTGGAACGGTTTTCATGTCTGTTGGAACAGAACTTTAGTCACTTAGCAATTGACAGGGTCTGCATGCTGCTGACTTGTCAGACCAATAACCCAGGCATAATAGCTCAAATTTCATCAACACGTAGAAAAAAATAATGTCGGCTTCATGTAATTTTTGACAACATAAAAATAAAAAAGTTGTTGCCTTTACAATAACGCATACTTGCTATTAAGGCTATATTGATGTAATGGTACTTACCAACTGAATTCATATTATTTCAGTTAAAATTGCAAATCAAGGAATGATCGAAAGACGTGGCAACGTCGCTAAACTTAAAATTGAGGCGTGTGTTTACTGCAGACGCAGACTGTACTTGCTGGCACTTGGAGATTGTTAGTGATCTGACTGCTTCAGCTTTTCTAAACTGCTTTGGGAGATTTATAGGACGTAGAGGTTTGTGCGCCAACATTTATTCAGATAATGCTACAAATTTCATTGGTAGTAATAATGAAGAACCATCTCTTTTACAATATACCTCTACTCAGATGCATTTCTCAGAATATTTTTCTGAGCAAGACATCATTAGGTGGCATTTTATCCCGCCACGCTCACCTCACTTTGGAGGGTCATGGGAATCGGCTATAAGGGCAGCTACATTTCAAATTAGAAGAGTGATAGGTATGCAAAAGTTGACATATAACGAGTTTGAAAGGGTCCTTGTACACGTGGAATCGTATTTGGATTCCAGGCCAATTACCCTTCTCTCTGAGGATCCTAAAGACCTAAATGTCCTTACACCCGGCTATTGATTCCTCACTCAGAGCATTACCTCAAAAGCAAGATTTTAATATCAACTTGAATTTTTGGCCATGTAATGTGCAATAAACGCCATTGTACTTGTATTTATTGACGACTTAGCTCCCTAGCATCTGGACAAAAATGTTCGGTATTGATAAATCTGGCACTTGTAATATTGGTCCACATTTATTACTCAATTTCCCAACAAAACTTCTTAATGGATCTATGTTACCCGCTCATCGTTCTCGCAATTAGATCCTGGGGAATGTGGCGATAGAAAGTTGTTTATCAATCTTTGAATGAGTTTATAAATGATTGGCATGTAGGATTGATATTTCTTAACCTATGAGATCTTATACTGCCGAAAAAAATCTCCAAAGGGTCTTGATTAAAATTGCCTATCGAAAGCAAGCTGAAGCCATTCTCTTTTAATTATTGCCAGGGATACCGGAATCCCTTTAATGTGTGAATCCAGTTGTTCACTGAAGGAGCCACATACTTTGCGTTTGCTGCTTTTAGAAATTAATTGAACTCAAAATTTTTCATAGCGTCTTTCGAAAGGGCCATAGTAGGGAGAAGTCATCAACGGCACATCAGTGGTCGTTTTCATCAGGTAAATTTATAACTTTGGCACCATTAGCGCTGTCAAAACATATTGGATCTATTTTCTTCTCCAATTGTCTTCGAAGCCATCTAATCTCTATCTTTTCCAGGATTATACTACAGATGAATCCAAAGATATTCGATCAAAAAGAATTGTGCAGTACCTGTCTAGCCTTTTCTTTTTATGTGCAGTTTTTTTTTTCAATTGCTGAAGAATTATTTTTTTAATGCCAGTTTTATTGGGCACACTACTAAGCAAATCTTATAGCCCTTTGAACTTTTTTTTAGTAGTCCTAAAGCAAGAAATGTTTTTCTCTGTTGACTATCTCCGTCCTTTTGGTTCAACTTTTTGCTGTTTCAACTGACTCATGATAAAGTTAAATCACTGTTCAATCAACTTAGTTTGCATGAAACCTCCTGTTTCTGCAAACTTATTGCTACTGTGAAATCTGCACCACTACGTCCAAATAAACGGCTAATTTTGTCAAAATGATGGTTGCATACGCTATACCTAATTGGTCCGTATTACATTGGCTCCATCGAGAAGAGTTTTTGCTTACTAACGTTTTGCAGCCATGTATCAAACACCTAAATAGAGAGAAAATTATCAGTAGATAATACTAAGCCGGTTCTACAGCAGAAGTTGTATAGGTATTGACAGCAACACACAATATGTATTATAATATACTGTATGAAACCTCAAATACCCGCCTTTGTCTTTTTTCCTCATGCAGCCGGTATAGGACGGCTTAAGACTTTTAGTATGTTGTTCTACTGTGTTCACTAAATAGTCATAGTCAGAATCAGGTCTAACCCTAATATGACGACCCGCTTCCCAGTGACGAATTTCAAACGCACCCTACTTAGCGTCGTGTTTTTGATGCACCCATAAAATTGCTGCTGCTTGAGAGGGCAGGAGAGGAAAAACGAACAGTTCACTTGCGCGAAACTTTAATGCACTGGAACGCCTATAAACCAGGGATGTGCCGTAGACTATGAAATATACTTTACGCGGTTTGTCTACTCGTTATATACGCATTGTTTACATCCACTTTTCTCCATGTAGACTTTGTAAACTATGTAGACAATGTAGAATGTAGTGTAGACAACGGAAAGTTTGGAATTTGAGCTATTTTTTCAAAAGTTTGCATTGCATTAAATTTATAATGTATTGAATTAGACATTATCTGCAGTGTAATCAACTTTACAAAGCAAAAAACAGAAAAAAGCAAAAACAGAAACATAACCTTAAAGGCCTGACAACTGTCAAAAATGGTATACTTTACGCGTTGTCTACATATTTGTTTACATCAAAACGTAGACAATCTTTATTTATGCGTAGATGCCCATCCCTGCTATAAACAGCCGACAGCCGGGAGCGCTCTAGAGCAGCTCAAGAGGGTTTAAAGTGCGTCACTGAAAAGCGACTCTCTGGTATCATCCCTTATCCCAAGGAACTCCTCTGCCATTGGAAGAACTACCCGCAATAATGGATAGAGTACTTGCACCAAAAATATGTATTATTATTTCATATTGTAAAAGAAATAAATAATAAGATGTTTGTTAGTGATTTAAGTGGAGTGTCATCATGCGTCATGCCTAGGTACTTTGCAATTGGATTTTTTTTTAAAAGTTGTTATGTGGGAGATGATGATGGGAGATAATACGAGGCTTCTGTTTCAAAAAAATTGATTATCAGTTTTGGTATCATTCCTAATTGAAATCCTCTTGTGAAAGTTAAGCTAAAGAGCTAGGCGAAACTTACTTCAGACTCAGACATGGTGATGCTATTTCAATAACTAATTAAATGAAAACTTGTAAACGTTATTAATAGCACAGCAACAGATCAAATGACACAAATGGACGTCTTTGCACGACTACTGCGTACTTACGATTCAAGGATAATACACAGTACTAGTACAGGATAGCTCATCTTCATAAGACCTGTTTAATTCAATTTTCAAGCCCCCGCCATACCGAAGCACCAGTGATGACGTAGGTAGCATGTCGTTTCTCGCCTTGACGTAGGGTGTTTACACCACAGGCTATGATTCCGCGGGCTTTTGCTTCTGCATACTTGGTTTTACTACATTAATTAACATTCTAAAACAACTCTCTTTTAGATCTCGTTTGCAACTTCCTCTTTGGCTATTAGGTTAATCAAAACTAAATAATATTTGTCATTATAAATTTAAATTCTAAACTACGACTGCTGGCGCAAACAGCTGACGACTTAGTTATTGACGTCGGCAATGGTGCTACAGCGATATGGCCGCGATCAAGGTTGTTTAAAAGAAGAAGGTTGCCTGATAACTTTTATGACGTGATCTGTATGCCCAAACATATTGCAAATCTCCATAAAGCACCCCAGATGCGTCATCAAGTCACCCATTACCAGGCAACCTATTAACTTTAGGAACCTTGGGCCGCGATTCCTGATCCTTTACTTTTCTATTTCAAAAAAAGGACAAACAAACTCTCGTTTGCTCCCGACGAACAATTTTATATGATTTGAATCGAATGCAAATAGATGTCGCGACCCAAGAATCGTAAACTCTACAGGATTGCTCAATCGGTTAAATTTGTTCACAATTGCTGTGACGTCACGTGCATCCCAGATTTTCAAGATGGCCGCTGATACGAATGATGTTCAGTTTGTGCTGACAATTATTTTATCGTAAATTCGGATTTATCAAGTGTTATAAGTGCAATTTAAAGTTTGATTTAATGTAAGTAAGCATGAAAGGCTCGTGGCTGAAAATACTCGCGAAAACCCCAAGCTTTTTCTGGTTTTAGTGGTTTTATAATACTGGATTTGTTGTATCAGGACATCGCTTTCTTTTATTCGTGTGTATTGCTAGTTTTCCACTGTATAGTAGTATTCCCTAGTCAAGCATTTGTATTGCTTTTTTTTGTAAATCAAATATCTACTTAGTTGTAAGTTTCCTTTGCATGTAATTACTAAAAATTAGTGTTTGTGAAGAGTGAATAAATAAATATGTAAATAAATTCCTTTACTGGCGCGTTTACTATGAAAACGCGTAGAAAATATGGGAAACTTGCAGTGTTTTTCTGGAATATGATTATGAAAATCTAAATTAGGTATCACTATTTGGCTTTGTGAAATAAGCTTAACTTTGAATGTCCATATTAAATCGTTCTAGTACCTATTAAACTATTGAATTATAATTGAGAAGTAGGTAGGAGCAGTAAAAAATAAAACACACTATTGCAACCACGTTTCGCTAATATTTTGATATTGAAATGCAAAAATTAAACCGGCTCGCTCAAGTTGGCACCCCGTTTTGTGCTCAATTGTGCCAGTATTTATGCGAATTGTGCTCATTTCCATACACAAAAAAAAAAAACATTGAAACAAATCCGGGGGCCAGCTTGACTCCAGCCCCTTGTTTTTTTGACATTATGTTTGGCTCATTGATAAACAGAAGCAAATAATCTCGTCTTCCTAATTAGCCAACCACTCAAACCTCAAGAACACAAATTTTTGAAGTCTGCTAATTTTAAAATTAATTAATTAATTAAAAAATACAGTTTTCAAAGGAAATAACCTCAAAAACACAATTTTTCACGTTTGAAAATGCAAGGAAAGTGCATAATAAAAGACAAACCGATCAAGGACTGCGTGACGTCATTCGCATACCGCCATCTTCGATGTTTTTATGAACGTTTATCTTATGGGATTGAGCAATCCTGTAGAGTTTATAGGGGTTTTCGAGCGCTTTATTGACCGGTAAATACCATTTACTGTCGGTATTTACCAATTTAATTTAAGCGGTTTGGTAATTCGTGGTCATGACCTAAAAACGAGCCCTTGGTCTTTGTTATGAAGTTATTCTTCGACATTGACAAGCAGCGGTATTTACCGGTATTTACACAACTTTCGACCTGTTTTTCACCTCCCACCATTTGTTGATGACAATTGACTTACATTTGAAAAAATTAATGGTGAACGTTTCTTTTTCTTTTTTGTTTATTTTGTTATTTGCAATTTGCATTTGCGGTTGTGTTAGTCCAGTGGTCCAGTCCCAGTTTCAGTATTTTAAATTTGTAATTTAAATGGATAGAAGAGAAAGGTTCCAAATCCTCTTCAACTATGAAGGAAAAGATTTTCAACGTCGACGATATGGATACAGCCCAAGGAATATTAAATGCATCTTCATCTTTGAAAGAAACGAGCGAACCAGAAAATAGAAAATTAATTGGAAAATAATAAGAATATAGTTGTTTGGTTAGAGCTTAAAATGTAAACAAATACAAGGGGATTAAGGGGAAGGAAGAAGCAGACAAATTTGACAAATCAAAACCAAAATGATAACCAACTAATTTCAAGCGTTTTCGAAGTGCTTTGACAATAAACTGTCAAACAAACGTCAAAGGACTGTGACCCAGGACAACCAAGGGCATGACTGCGGTATTTACCGGTCAAGCGCTCGAAAACCCCTTACGATTCTTGGCCGTGACCTAGACGTAGTTGACAGGGTGCAACGTCAATTTTGACTGTTGACAGCGCGCGAAAAATTCAAATAAAAATGAAAATTATTTATTATTATATTCGTGAAGAATCATTTAAAAAAAAACATAATGATTTTCCATCATATAAGGATTTTTCACGTGAACCTGACGCTATTGAGAAATAAATTATTTTTTTTTATCTATTAACTATTTAATGTTTTGCCAGAATAACCTCCAATCCTCATTGTTTAACTTTTATTTGAAAACTCTTCATGTTGTAGTTTTCACATCTCTTTTAATTTTAGCTGTTAAAACCACTGTGGTCATCTCTAAACACTGTTTATATATTTTTTTTAATCTATTTTTTGGACCATGCAGTTTAAGTAGATATTGCTTTCGAGGTCTTGCTTAGGGCATGCATATTTCGAAGATCGAGTTAATTTTGTCCTGGAAATGTTTACCTGCCAAGTTATTATAGTGAAGAATTTGAGGTCAGTATCTAAGTAACATTCGCATGGAGATCTGCTTTGTTAAAGTTAAAGGTTTTGATGGTATCAATCAGGGGCGGACATATATCACCCGGGCAGTTCGATGCGCCGCCCTGGATGCTGCGGAAAAATTCCGAATGTGTAAAAAATTGCCAGACATTGCTACATTCAATAAGGTCTTGATTCCTATCTTCTAAAATATTATCGACCATACCGCCCATGCCTAATAATAATATTTCCGAACATAATTCCGAGAAACACAGACAGACCCAACCGTCCGTATATTGTGATTTGATTACCACTCTTTCCAGGCCGGATTTTTATTTCCCTACTTTTTACGCAATACTCAAGGGCAGTGGCGCACCCAGGGGGGGGGGGCATCGGTGCATAGGCCGCCCGCCAAAAACTGTATTTTTACGTATAAAAAAATACGGCAACATTAAGGCGTGGCACCCAGATACCTCAATTTTTTGTTTAGATTTTCAGACACAAGCCACAACCTATGTAGGGCCCCCCATTCCCCAAACATATTTTCTGGGTGCGCCACTGCTCAAGGGATAGGTTAGGGGCTAGGGGCCCATACTCGTCCCTAGATCCGCCACTGGTATCAATCACTTGGTAAAGATTTTGCTTTGGATTTTGTAATGAAATTTTAACTCCAGTGTGCATTGAAGGGGCTTTCGCATCATTATTCCTATATTGATGAATTAATAACATTCAGTAAAAGTTTCACGCCTCATTCTATCAAAATTGCCATAAGATACTAGCTAGAGAAATAGGGTCCACCGTTAGCTTCGTTATTCTAGCAACACATAAGTAAAATACCTAAACATAGATTTGCATTCCAATGACATAAATTCATATTTTTGGAATGTTGGCCAAACTAAAATTTACTCATAGGTAATTTACAGGCTACGTTTTGTCCTAAATATGTCCAAAGTTGCTGATTCTCTTATTTTAATGATCGCCATCGAATCATAGCTTTCAGAATCTTTTAAACGAGTCTCTGGATGTTCTGCCTTATATTTATATCAATATCAGTGTTTCAGTCTACAGCTTGCAATGGTCTCTTTTTAAGAGTGAGAGACCCCTCAAATTTTTGCCATGTTGCGTGTGGTGTGGATACTTCTATGCTGTTAATGTCAAGGTTTTAATTTCTGCAAGGCTGAGGCACTTTTTGAAACAAGAAATTTGTATGATAAATAATTTTTTTAAAATTGTTATCACCTTGCACAAACATACACAATTGTTAAAAATTAATTATCCACTTATATTTAGAAAATATGAGATACCTACTATCTGATATACAAAACAAACAGATTTTGGCAAAAAAATTCCAACTTCAATTCATAATACAATCAAAACTGAATCTTCTCGCCATTATTGTAGGGGTTCTGACATCAAAAACATAGTGAGAACACCAATCCTCAAAATCATAAATAAATCAAAATGTTTCCTGGATAATCTGCTAATGAAATGCCACCCCTTATTTTGAGAAATAAAAATATATTAACAGTGAAATTATCTTATGTTTCACACAATAGAAGGCTACATACTCATAAAATATCAAAACATGTATACAAATAAATACATAATGCCAGATAAAGATACGGAGCGACCCATTATCTCGAGATACAGCCACGCTGTACTCTTATCCAGACACCTTGTATGTGAAGCTAAACTTAAAAGTCACAACCATCATGTTTTACAGTGAATTCAACAAATCACTAAACGGCATGTCTGCGTGATCCTTAACTTTAACAAAATTATCCACAAAAGTTTTCCTCTGATTATCATTTGTTAAATTTTTATAGAAATCTGCACCGGCGATGCAAAATATCTTCTTGTCTTCATATTCGTATCTGCCCACCCTATTTTGAACAAAAGGGAAAAAAGCTTTCAGCCATTTATTAGGGCTGGCGCTTATGAAAAAGCACGTTAGAGACCAAGTGGCCATGTTGGAGAAGGACTGCGTGAAGTTCGAAAGACTGAATACAACCCAGTCTTGTAGTAACGATAGTTGGTTCAATTCAATCGCACTATCGAAAACCTAAAACAAATTCATTATTTTTTGGCTTAAAAACTTCAAAAGAATTTACCTGGAAAACTACTTCGCTCATCAGCCTCGGATGCGGTTGTTGAGGCGACAAAAACTCCCCAATTACTTTAGTCAAAATGTCAGACGGAGAAAAAAAATCTCTGAGGATCATAGGCAATATTGAACACAACATTTCCACTTCGCTCACATAACTTTTCTTGATACGTTCGAAAATTGCAGATATTTTTTCGATCGTTTGCACTAAGTGGTCTGGACTTGATTGTTCATTTTCTGGTTCCGGCTTTTCTAAATGTTCCCAACAATCTGAAAATTAACAGGCTAAAGCTTAGTGCACACCAGAACATTGTGCCGCACCAAGTAAATGGAATGAGTTGAACTTACCAACATACATATAAGTGACTAGCAACTGTACGCCCAAAATTGAAACTGAGGGATTTTCATTCCGCATTTTCTCCAATGCCAGTTTTTGTAAATTCTTCCCAATTTTTTCTAATACGTACATTGGCTTCACGAGCAGTAACCTTTCCAACCCCTGAAAAAAAATAGTTTTTTTACTTAACAGTGAAGTTCAATTATTGTAAATCAACAGATTCAAAGCCTATATTATCAACAAAGTAATGACATTCTAATGGTTTCAGGAATGTGAACATGTTTGCAGCCCATTACTATAATACATCCTAAACCATTGAAAGCAGCAGAGGTGGAATTTCATAAATGGGATTGGTATCCAAAATTTTGGTCAGAATGAAAACCAAGATCAGGTTTTTAGGCTTGTGACAGTCCTGCAAGAAGTTAAATTTCTTGAAAAGTTTGAAAAGTCTGGCAAGTTTGTCAATGAACAACAGGGCGAACGAAAGTTCTGGTTTCGAGTCCATCATATTCATGATTAGAGACCTTCAATTTCTACAATTCTTTTACGTTCGAAAAAATATTATCACTACAGGGTGTTTCACCGGGAACCAAATCGGTCTTTATATGAAAAACTATATGCAGACAATTTTTGACACATTTGATACCAACTTTGAATTTAACCGGAGATTAAATTTAATTGGAATTTTCAATCATGGATTAAATTCAAAGTTGGTGTCAAATGATAGTTTATCAAAATCTAAGATAGGAATGTGAAATCGGGTTTCCTCTAAAATTAAGCGTTTAGGTTTTACAGCCTGTCAAAGCTGCAAAAAGTCAATTTTCAACTCTTAATATTTCTACAACAGCTGAACTTAGGTATGGGGGTATGGTATATCACATGAAATTTGCACATTAAATTTACGTAGAATCCAAATATGCAATCATATACAGGGTGTCTCATTTAAAATAAGCAAGCTGCTTGAGAATATTTTAGCTGGGGTGCCCCCATTGACATTAGTATACTGTCAAATTTTCAAAAATCTTCTGCATACAATTTTTCCTATATAAATCGATTTGGTTCCCGGTGGGACACCCTGTATAGTATAAATAAATTATAAAAGCTCTAAACAATTTACAATACAAAAACAAAATTACCTTGACAATATATTTATCCTCACAGTCCAGACTTTTATTTTGTACAGACATCACGGCAGATTGTAAAGTATTAACAACAAAATTCGATTCCATATGCACTTCGTCCACATTTTCCATTAGATAGAAGGCTAAAGACCAGACAAGCATAGAATGTTCTTGTGATTGTGTATTTTTCTTGTTTATGTACGATTGCACGTATTCCACTGCGCACGGCAGGATTAGCTGCAGCTCCTCTGATATACCACCAATGGCTATGTTAGACAACAGGCAGCCTTCTAGGATAAAGAGAAGGCCATGCAGACAGGATATTCTCGTAGGCAGAAATGGACTTTTTAGGAATTGGACTAACATTTTTTTAGCTTGTTCATAGATTTCCAGATCCTTAAAATTATCATTATTAACAGGCCTTAAACGCTTTAAAAGTATGAACACTTACTGGATTCAAGACTGCAACTGCTTTGCAAATGCCAATAATTAAATACTGATGAATAAGCTCGTCTTCTACTGAGTGGATTTTCGATAGACTCAAAAAAATATCCAACATCCAGCTGAATTGGGCTTTGTCCGTGAATATATCGGAAATATACAAGGTCGATTTCACTGTTTCATGCAGAATTCTGATGTCGATTACTGCTGACTGACAATATGAAAAAAAAAATTGCACTCAAACGCTTCTGCCTAAAAACTGCTTTCTGCTTCTTACCTCAGACTTCATAAGCTGCGTAAAATAATCCAACAAAAATTGCAAACAGGAGTTCACGTCCAATCCGCAATCCTTCAGCAACTTTTTTCGTCTTTTAAATGTTAACTCAGCACACATATCAGGATTTTTATTTTCCATGGCGCCAGTGGCAAACAAAAAGTACCTGATCGACATTTGACCATAGGAATATTGATTGTTGGTTTTTTCGAAATTTTTATTCAAAAATACGTTTCTTATGTCGTCTCTGGGACAATTGATGCACAGGTCATCGCATATAGTTTGGATTTGGTCTTGGATTATTTTCAGTTTCTTTATGCTACAAAATTGGATTCACTATTTTAGAAATATGTTCTTGCTAGAGCAAAGTACATATACTTATATTATATATTGGTAACGCGCATTCAAAAAGTAAAAAATACACACCCACCTTAAAGTGTTTTCTGAAATCTCCTTATTTCTTGAAACGTGCATAATACTAGAGACATTTTTATTGCCCAATACAGGATACCCTAAAGTTTGTAATAGTTGAGCTGTAATTGCCTTTATTGCATAGCACGAAGCACGCCTGGCAATGGTAATGTCAGGTGAATCCAGATTATCTAGAGGAGGACAAAGAACGCTGAGAAAACACATCCAGGATTCTTCGAATTGTTGTCTGGTTGTCCAGCCAATCAAGGTTATTCTGTAAAATACTATAAAATTACTGTGTGGCTTTCTAATATTGACAATTTGCTTACCTGAAAATGTATTCTTCAAGCACATCAATTTCTTGCAACATATCAATAGGTATAGGAGGAACTTGGGTGAGGAATTTTCCCGTAAACTCTGGTTGCCAGCCCATCTTCCAAACTCTTTTAGGGACAAAGTTGAACGAGTTTACCATAGGCAACCTTGACAACGATATTATTAAACTTCTAGCCTTGTCTAGCAAAAACGTGGGAATTCCCACATAATTATTTTGAATTTTGTAAAGCCAACAAGTCAGAGTGTAAAGACAATGACAAGATTTTTGGGCTTCTCGAGTTTCTAGATTTTCAGAGTTGAATACATTTTCAATTGAAGGCAAAGGATCGTGGTCTACCAGAAAAAATTGCACCAAATAATGGAGGGAATTAATTGAGGAACACAGCCAGGAAATATTTTGTTCCAGGCCTAAATAGCTGCAAAACTGGCTTTGCTTTAAAATTTCATTTGAACAATCTAACAAGGTGTCCAAAAAATTAATGTTTATATAATTTTTGTCGGTAATTAAAATAAAATTTACATATTCTAATGCTATCACTGCAAATTTTGAGATATTTTCGCAATCTATTTCGGAAACCTGCAGTGTTGGTAAAATACAAAGGTGTTTCATTAAAGATGAAAGGGCTAAACATAGATTTTGAACCAAGTTTGTGAAAGTTTCTTCGTTGAATCGTTCTGTTCGTTGGTTTGAGTGGGTATTTTCATTTGTATTCATTTTAAATATCTGAAAAGTAAAATAATGGCATTAGATTTTATTAAATTTCAGAGGGTGGTCTGTTTGAATTAGCAAAAAGTACTTAATCATCTGTAACCTAAAAATTGTTGGAACAGCATATAAAAAAAAAACATAATTTAAGTAGGTATTTAAATGGAGACTTCCTTATACGGACATTGTGTATCAGTATCAGACAAGTATACAACTCGCACTAATCTCAAAGTAAGAAAGCAAAAAGCCTTAGCTGTATAATTATACAAAATAATTCGAAACTTACCTCATGACTTTCATAGAGCTCATCCAAAATCCAACTAACTTCTTTCAAAATAATATCAACTGTAGCTTTTAAAATGGGAGGCTCTTGTTTAAGTGGGCCCTCCCTCAACATTTCCACTCCTCTTTCGATACAATCTTTAAAAATAATTTTGTTAAAATCATCACTAGACATAAAACTAAGCAGCTCGTTGTACTCTAATCTTGCCATCACTCTTGATGTTTCTTTCCTCAGCAGTCCGTCCTGGTATTTTCCTTGGATTTGAGACAGAAACCATTTTTTGTTAATTTCCAGTTTTCTTATGTATTCTGGGTGGACCATGCGCGTTTGGCTGAACTCCAACGGGCTCATATCGTAATAACTTACTAGCAATTTGTTTAGCAGAAAAACAAGGGTTTCGTGTCTAAAAAAAAAAAGAATTTCAATTAAATCTATAATTTACTCATGTATATTTGCCTTACTTTTTAGCCATATTTCTAATATTCAATTCTTCTTTAATGATAAACAAGTCTTCTTTGGTCAGTTGTTTGAGAACTTCTTCTCTAGACAAAGTGAATAGGAACTCAATTTTTCGACTTGCCAACTGGGAAACCATACGCGAAATGGCAATTTGCCGATTGGATAACATTTTTGGAATTAATAATTTAATCGATGCACCAGTTTGGGAAGTGTGACAATTTTCTATGGCTTTCAGAATTTTGGTTTTAAAAATGCACTGGAATTACAGACAAATTTAAAAAAATAATAAGGAAATTTGTACTTGTACTTACATTCTGATAATTTAAACAATTCTGTGTAATGCCTGTTACAAATGCTTTGCTTAAAGTGGCATTTCTGTGCACAAAAGAAATAAACTCTGATACGGGAATTTCGTCTATAAGCTGTATAAGTTTTTCAGAGTGCTTGGACAAAATCCATAAAAGCTGTTTAGTTTCTGATAAGTTTTCATTCTATATTAATATATTAGGTGAGTAATAATAAATATTGTCAGATGTCGCAATTCTTACCAAATAGTCACAAAATACAATGCTCCCTCCATTTCGTACTAAACAATCATTTATCGAATAATTTTTATTGCCAATTATTTTGCTCCAAAAATCAAGACAGTTGTAATTAAGTATGCTCAATATGTGACACCATTGGAAAGTAAGTATTGGATGTAGTCTTTGTATTTGGACGAAATTTTTGTTAATTGTGTCAATGCCGGTTACGGATTGAGTTGATTGGTTTAACAGTGATGCAGCTACTTGGGAGACTTTGCATAGACTACCTAAAAAATAACTCTAATATATAAGTATCATATTCTATAATAGGCAGGGAATTAATTAGAAATAATACAATCAATGGTTGCCTGAAATTACCTGATTGAAAAATATGGGAACAGTACATCAAAAATATGCTAAACTCTCCCAGGAGAAAGTCGTCAGGCTTCGAATCAGTTTTCGCTAATTCCACAGATACTATAGAAATGATTCTGAAAACTAATCTTGCAATTATAGCTTCAGCAGAAATATTTTGAAAAGCATCAGCATTGTTGTAAACATTCAACGGATCTGCAGTGGCTGTGAAGTTTTCGAAAATACTTCCTGGATTAAATTGGATTTTGAGCAAGTTTATTTTTGCCAGCAGATTGTCTTCTCTTAGAGGAGATATTATGAAAAGTAGAAGTGTTACTTTTGAGAGCCATCTGTTTAAAGTATAGTCGTAGTGCTAAAAACAAAAATAATAACATTTTAGTAGACATTATTTTCACTTGTTAACAAACATACCAATGATGGCGGATTTTGGAATAACATTACAATAACATCGTCTATCGGTCTAAAAACATTCGGATTCAAAGCAAAAATCAATTTTTTCAGCGACACAAATGTTTCAAAATTATCGATTCTTATTTTGTCGAGTCGTAACATTTGCAAAAATACGTTCGCTACTTGTCCGGACCATCGCAACCATTTTTCCGTATCATCGGTACAATATTTGCTGTCTTCTAGTACTAAAGTTAATAAATCTATTACTTCTTTGTATTCTAGAAGACGCAGTAGCATTGCTAGTACCACTTCTCTAGTGGTTTCTAGTTCTTTCATATCGGTCGTGTTTGATCTAAAAATTGGATTACATAAGAAAGGGGGGGCAAAAAATTTTTTAGGTTGAGATGCAAAAAGAGTTTTTCATATCAATGCCTTGCAGACTGAAGCAAAACGTAAAAAATTTCTAAATGAATTTCCTCTAACTCTCTCGTGCCCATTCATTTTCTTTACCTGCTTCTTATCAAAAACACATCCTCTACAATAGGCTCTAACGCTGGTATGCAATGAGTTATAGGATCTTGTCCACTAGCCATGAGACCATCGCAAAGTTGTATAATTTTTGGAACATCAATAATATTTTTACTATGCTGCTTGGGGTAAGAGAGTTGTACTAAGAATTGGAAAATTCTTGGTATAAGTTCTTCACAATGGGCGACCAGACCTTCTTCAATGTATTCAAATTGTTTCAGGACAAAATCCTTGAAAACTTGCTCAGAATCGAGCAGACAATAGTTGACTCTAAGCTGAACCAGTTGGCTCAATAATTTTAACACTTGACACTGAAAGGCGACGTCACTGCTAACAGTGTATTGCTGCAAAAAAAAATATAACCAAACGTTATTTAAGTAAATTGCCTCGTAGACAAAAATATAGTCACCTTAAGAGAGTTTATAACAATGGGCTCAAAAATCCTAATATAGTTCGCTAACGTTTTGTCAGAAGTTTGAGATATAGTTGACGGCGTTTTAACATCTCTTCTATGCAAATATCCCATAATGGTACTATCTCCATCGCATTCTACCTTACTGATACTATTCAATGATTGGATGCATGATGATGTTTCCTCGTAAGGTTTTTGAAACATGTTGTAATAAAAACTACAATTTTCTTCCTGAAATGATAAATAATTCAATTAACTTTTTTTTGATTTGGTTCGAATAAAATCAAGGAATAGCCAGACCCAGTTACCTTATCGTCATCTTTGACGGTGTCGTTCAAAATATCTCCTAAATTAGCTGTCAAATTCGTGCCAAACAGGCATTTTAACAGTTGTTGCACGCACTGAACAGCAAGCGTGCGGTCCAAAGCAAAAGTCGTTTTCAAGTAACCAAGGATTTCTTCGGAAATTTTGCCGAATTCGTTCAAGGTGCCGATTTCCATAATTACGCATAGTGTATGAATGGTTTTACGCAGCAATTCCAGAAAACTTTCAGATGAAGTTGGATCTAGGGAAATCTGAAATAAATAATATTAATAAGAAAGTATGCATTGCATCTATCATGATATTATGCTTTTTAATAAATGTGACTGTTGAATATTTTTTAAAGCTTTCAAATAAACAATGAAATCACAAAGGTACCTTATAATTAACAAATGCATTCCTCAACATCTCAAATATTTTCATATAATGCTGCGATCCGGTAAAACAGCCAATTCCAATCATCTTTATTTCCCTTTTCTCAGATCTATCGTCCTTCTCTAGTGCCATCTTAGCAGAGCTCAGTGGTGATCGCTTCCCATCAGTTTTTCTTTTTTTGATTGGCGACAACGTACCTGCGGACGGAAGCTGTGGTAACACTGTTTTACTTTGAGGTGGTGCGGGTACCAAGTCGCCAATTACATGATGGAAAACATTTAAAAGTCTCACGACGTGTAGAAGATATTGATCGGAAATGGTTTTAAGCGAATCATCCGAGAGCATTGGCCACGTTTTCTCAGATTTTTCTGTCAGATCGATCGGTTTGAGTGTGACCATTGTATAACCTTAAAAAAAATTATAAGATCTCACCAAAGTAGTAGTCGGTAAACTTACCAGCATACAAATTTGAAGTTAAAGTCATAAGGTTAATCATGAAAGATATGTCGTAAATTTCTGCAGAAGAATTCAATAAATTAACACACAAACCCAAAAGATCTTTAATATTATCACTGGGGCCAGTATTAAGTTTATAGTTATCTGAAACACCCCAAGCCTGTCTGTATAAGGTACAAGGGTATTTATTGGAAAGTGAAGAGAGGGCTTCTATACAACCATACTGAAAAAAAAAACAAATATATTTTGATCAAAAGAATAAGTTACTCCAAGTCAAACCAGAACCTCGTAGGATCTGGACAGCTTGAGATAAACGTACTGATTTTTTCCAGTTAAAGAGATTGAATTTGAATGCAAATTAGGTCTAATTTGTAAACTAAAATCCGTGATTGACTTACAAGAAAATATTTGGAGCTTGTTTCTATCACATTAGTGTATAATTTAATCACTATTATTGACAAAACATAATCAACTCTATCACAGATATTAGATGAAATCTTAGAGTATGGAAATGGCATGTTTTCTACAAAATGTGTCCAATGAACATTATTTGTATTTTCTTTTTCTTGTAAGTGTGGGAAATATTTATTAATAAAACAGATTCCTTTTGTGGTCTCTGTGTGTTCTTTTGGATGATAATCTTCGGAATATAAGCGTTCTATTACACTGGAAATAATTTTGTGCATTATTATAAATCATATGTGAAATATTTACTTACCTATGTATGGCTGTGGAAGCCGCATTTCTAATTCTTTGATCACTATCTTTTAGGAACTTAAACAAAACGTTAAATAGAATTTTCTTTTGAAATAAACCATCACCTAAATTATGGTGAATTGTTATGTATGAAATAGTTGACAATACTTCACATAACGCGACCTAAAAAAAAAAAGATATTTTGTTAGTTTTTAACATCTGTTGGATTGTAATGCGATTTTTGTCAATAATTACTTGATACATACTTTAACTAACCAGTAAGGGTTATGTGCTAAACTCGGAATTACATCCAAAATTGGAAAAACTTCCTTACAGCTCGATGATTCACAGAGTAATTCTAAACTTGGCTTTAAGCTTAGTAAAGTTTGCCTGAGGCAATTAGAATTTTCATCTTGAAGACCCTGCAATAAGAAGTCATTATTATTTTTGAAAAATTAGGCTTTTTTATACATTTTCTTTTTAAGCTAAAGATTGATATGCTTGTCGTATCAGGTTACAAATCTAAACAAGGAAAAGTAATTAACCCAACAACAAGTGCACTGGAAGCTTTGGTTGTTAATTTTTTTAGTCTCTTGATTAAGACTTTATCCAAGGCATAAGCAAAGTTGAGGTACAGAGCATCAATTGGGACTTCCTTGTCATTCTGGGATCTCCAGAGGTTGAGGCAGTTTAGTAGGTTGGTTTCAATGGAACGCTCAGGAAGAAAACCGTGTTGTTCTGGCGGGAATTATTTGATGGACAAGCAGGAAATATGAAAGCTCTTAGGTGATGATTTTTTCAATCATTTGCAGAATGTACGGGTCAGGCTTATTGGTAAATGAATGTAGGATTGAAATGTAGATGAAACTAAAATTTTGAGATAGTGAGTATGGAATTCTTATAGTAAGTAAGCTCATTTGGGATAATTTCAACAAATGACAACAGAAAGTAGCTAACTGCACTAAGAATATCCAGCAACCAATTGGATAATACAGAAAGGCATGCTTAGAGAATTCTAATTAGGTATTCAGTAGGCAATATAAAATAATGGATATCCACATTTTTTGAAAATAGAATAAATTATAATTTCTGATGTATTTATGGTACTAACCTTCACCCAAATGTCCACAAAATCCGCCACGCCATAAAATGAAGACATATCAAATCTAATGCCAGTAGATGCAGTATGATCACTCAAACAACTTTCCCACAATCCAAAATCTAAATGAGTCTTCTTGAGTATCGCCATCAAAACGTCTGACGTTATACACCGAACAATTCCTCTTAACTGTGGGTCTGGATGATCAGCCAGCAATATAATATCATCAATTTTCTGACAATTTTTTGCTGTGTCTCCTGATTGTGGAAAATTCTTGTCAAGATACATGTAGAATCCGTAGGGATAAATTTTGAATATCGAAGACAAACAAGTGAGAGCTGAGGCTTTGACTGATACTCTGACATTTTTATCGCTCATATATTGGTTGGGAATTCCAGGAAGAAGGAAATGCTTTGTTATAAGCCTGGTGCAATAAGCGAGTGACACAGATTTGTCAAGGTAGTCGCCAATATCAGTTTCCTAAAAAATATAAATATTAATAAAAGTAAAATATAAATAAATAAGACTCTACGTAGCAGTCATTATAGCTTTCTAATATTTTCTCATCACTTCCCACTATGCTTTCTTGTGAGGATCTTCTGCTTAATGGTTCCAGATTATCAGTAATGCTGGAACTTTTGGAGCTAATTCCAAATGATTCTGGTAACCTCTGTGGTGTGTCTGAAAACAATTTAAGAAAAATCTCATTCAGCTACTCAACCTCAGAGTCATTAGAAATCAAAACTAATCCTAACAGGCCAAAAACAGCCTTGAAATTAGAACACTCTTGATGGAAGTAGCAAGTACTTTGCGAAAACTTGTTTTTAAATATCAGTTTGAAGAGTCTATCACAGATGTGTCACATGTGCAGTTTATATTTTTTGCATTATCTGGACATTCCATATCCAGATATTTTATCCTACGTTTGATTTCACTTACCATAATATTGAGCAGGTATGCTTGATTGGCTTTGAGAAATTTGAATATCTACCTCGATATCTGAAGTTTCACCAGAATCTGTCTTATCCACATTTTCGCCATTAGGCTCACTTATAACTGACAGTGTCGACTGTCCTATCCATTTCACGATATCAGTTTCAATAGTCTCAGTCAGTTCAGAAAACAGCTGGTCTGATGATGTTGTATTTACTGCGATACTCAATTGACCTTAAAAATAATCACAATCACCAACAGATTAAATTTTTATTGTATTACTTACTAGGAGATCGAATATTGCTGAGGGACAAACTCTGGTGTATCCTATTTTTGTCAATACCGTTTGGGTTCAATAATTTTTCTTGCAAATCTTTAGTTGCATTAAGAAGTAATGTATTTAATGTGTCCAATGCGGCATTTGTAATATTGTGATCTGCACTGGTTAAATAGTAAATACATAATTCGTATACCTTTGAAAATATATGTAAATTTAATACGATTTTTTGCAATTATACATTTATACCTGAAGAAGCTTATTTGTTGGGATTTGTTGTATAACTTCCACTTCTCTAGAGCCAACGCCTTTATTGGACTTTTCAACATTATTCGTAAATGGTAATAAGACTTTTAAACAATGAAGAATTCCTAGTATAGAATAGCTACTTTGGTTGACATCCACTGGCACTATCATATCTGAAGTTAATTCTTGTTACAAAAATAGGCATATAGATTACAATCCCTTACCAATCAAATGATTTATGCAATATGTCACAAAAATATAAGGTCTTCGAGAATGCGTACAAATTGAAAACATACAACTAGATGAAGTTCTTCTAACTAGGGCAGAAGGCTTGACAATGTTTTGCAGAAAAGCTTTTAAAAGAGTCTTGACATCATTATCAGGTGCAAATATCCCCAAATATTTCAATATTTGGGGTAAACTGGCTGCTAAAGTTTCGTGCACCGATTCCTCAGGCCTGTCTGCAATTTTAATAATACTGGGAAACAAGTTGATCACATATGGTTTCCCTTTATGGGTCCTAATGTGGTGGGCTAACTGAGAAAATCGGATTAAGGCTGCTCTAAGGGATCGCGCAGGTCCATTTTTCTTAATTTCCTTATGCAATTCTAATTGGACTTTTCCTGTGTGTCCATCAGTCACGGCCTAAAAATTGAAATCTAACTAACTAATCTAATGTTGTACTTTTTATTCTTAATGTGCGTTTAATACACTTTTAAATAATTTGTGCCAACAATTACTTGGCACAAAACAGAATCCCTACGTAAATGTTTAGTATAGCCTCCTAATAAATTTTGATTTAGGTATTTCTCTTTAATATTTTCAAATAATGTACTACACATATAGTGTAGTACCTACGTTATTTTAAAATATTTGTGCCAAATAGTTTATGGCGTGAGAGACTAGAGAGTAATGATATTCAAAAATAAAATATATTACATACTAAGATTATATTAAAATTTCGGATTTAATCTATTACATATTGGGTTATAGTCCCCAGTACATCGACCTTAAAATTTTGTAACTCATGTACACGCCCAACTTCCTGAGCGGCTTCATAACACCAAGTCGGACAATATTTTTCATGTCTCCACCCTGGGCGATGGGACATTGCTGCGCTAGCTCTTCGTGAAGTTGTCGTTCTGACGTCCCTAAGGAAGTTGATACATGTACGTGTGGTTTCAATGCCAATCGACTGTTTTTTACATTACATTAACGATATCACATTTGTCGGACAAAAACCATGTGGCTTTGGGGAAGGTCCGACACCCTCAACATGTCGCTGTGGCGTCCCTGAGGAAGTTGATACATGTACGTGTAGATTTAATGCCAATCGACTGTTTTTTGTATTACATTACCGATATCATATATGTCGGACAAAAATCACGTGGCTTCGGGGGGCTCCGACGCTCTCAACATGTCGCTGTTACGTCCCTAAGGAAGTTGATACATTTACGTATGTTTTTAATACCAATCGACAGTTTTTTACATCACATTAACGATATCACATTTGTCGGACAAGAAATTTGAGACAATCAATGAAAAAATTAAAATAAGTTTGCCTTAACGCAACATGCATATTAGTCAGTTTATTATTTACCTACTTTGTCAAATACCTGTGGGGCCCTGTGTCATATTCCCTGATCTGTTTTTCTGATAGTTCTCCGAGTATTTACGGAAATTATTTAGTAAACGCGGTCATTCAAAACCACGCGTGTGAGAAAGAATGGATATTCAGTCGTGTTTTTTGTGCAATCTCAGGAGTGAAGATCCTGAATTTCGGCAGAAATTGATCAATAGGACTTTTGTTGTCCGACTGACTTTAATACTCATTTTATTTGTCCGACATTTACTACACATGTTTTAAAATTACATTGTTATTCATAATTATTTTTGTCGGACATAAATGTATCAACTTCCTTAGGGACGCCACAGCGACATGTTGGGGGCATCGGACCCCCCCAGAGCCACGTGATTTTTGTCCGACCTATGTGATATCAATAATGTAACATAGAAAACAGTCGATTGGCCTCAAAACCACACGTACATGTATCAACTTCCTCAGGGACGCCACAGCGACATGTTGAGGGCATCGGAACTTCACCAAAGCCACATGGTTTTTGTCCGACAAATGTGATATCGTTAATGTAATATAAAAAACAGTCGAATGGCATTGAAACTACACGTACATGTATCAACTTCCTTAGGGACGTCAGAACGACAACTTCACGAAGAGCTAGCGCGGCAATGTCCCATCGCCCAGGGTGGAGATATGAAAAATATTGTCCGACTTGGTGTTATAAAGCCGCTCAGGAAGTTTGGCGTGTACATGAGTTACAAAATTTTAGGGTCGATGTACTGGGGACTATTACTTTCAGTTATTATCTCTCAGTTATTGTATGCGCCATTAACTTACTTAACTAAGGAAAATTATTTAAAACAATATATTACGCCTGATATTAAAAAAATAATAAGAAAATTGAGTGAAACATAATATGAGCCTTTATCTCAAAATCTAACCAACGAGGAAGACTCGTGCCCTGCTTGGGGTGATTTCCAGTTTCCTGCAATAAGTGCCGAAATGCTTGACTCTGCCATTAGGAAACTAAAGCCCAGAAAGTCTACGGGGAGTGACAATATACCATCCTACATATACAAGGGATGTTCAGAATTTTTGGCAAAACCTCTATCGCACATCTTCAGAGCATCCATTGAAAATAACACTTTTCTAGACAAACTGAAGACTGCTATTGTAACACCAATTTATAATGCTGGAAATGTTAGTAAAATTAGAAATTACAGACCTATTAGTGTGGTAAACTCCTTGGCTAAAATTTTTGAAATAATCCTTTATGAAAATATTAAGAATGATACGGAAAGCAAGATGTGTAAAGAGCAGCATGGCTTTGTCAGTGACAATTCTGCTAGTTTTCAAAAATAATGTATTGTCTCCCATCAATGATAAGAAACAGTTAGAGGTAGTGTATACGGATTGTACTAAGGCATTTGACAAGGTAGACCATCAGATATGGCTGGTAAGCGTACTGAATTTGGCTTTTCAAAAAGTGCCTGCATTTTTATTCAGTCATACTTAAGTAATAGAACGCAATCTGTAAAAGCTGGTGAATGCATGTCAGAACATTTCACACCAACATCTGGTGTTTCCCAAGGTAGTAATCTAGGTGCTATATTATTTGCCATATTTATAAATAATTTACCAGGTTTCTTTAAACATTCTGATAGTTTGCTCTTTGCTGATGATTTTTAAAATTTTGAAACTGTACCTATTGTGCGAAAATAACTGTGCTCTGATATAAGTTGATTTAAATAGTATTGTTGATTATTGGTTGGTTCTCAAACAATAACATGTTCTTAAATGTGGATAAGTGCTGTGTAATGTCATATTCCCATAAATTGAATATTTACCCAACATACAGTTGAGGGGAAAACTGCTACCCACAGGTACAGAAAAAAATTATCTCTTTTTACTCTTAAGTTAATTTTAGGTAGGTTCATGTATAGGAATATAGTTAATTAGGGAACATTTATTGTAGGACTTATATCATTAATAGGAATCAGGAATCAGAGGGAAAATGCACAACCTTATTAAAACATACTTAATGAACGGGAAGCAATATGTAAAAATGGGGGAACATGTTAGTAATACTGGAGATATTGAGTGCGGGGTACCTCAAGGCTCCGTCTTGGGGCCACTTCTTTATTCATTGTATGTACTGAGTCTACAGTGCTCAGGAATACAAGCTAGGTATTTTGCCTTTGCCGATGATACGGTACTTTTATATAGTTTGGAAAATGAGCATAACCTAGAAGTTACAGTCAATACAGACTTACAGAAGTATATGAATTGGCTGATGTGCAATAGACTTAAAATAAATACAGAAAAAACTCAATATATGATATTTAAGCAAAAAAAACAGAACAATCAGAGCCCCCTCGATAAAAATAAACAACATCAATATTGCCAAAGCAGAAAAGGTAAAATATCTGGGCCTAATCATAGACGAAAAACTTAACTGGAATGCACATATAAATCATATTTCGGACAAGATTGTGCCAATGGTTGGGGCTTTGTACAAAAATAGAGACTATTTAACTCATAAAACCAAAATGAATGTATACAATTCTTATTTCCTATCTCACTTTAGATATCTGCTCCCCATATGGGGAAACTGTGGTGTAATGAACCTCAAAACTGTTCAAACACTTCAAAACAAAGTACTTAAAGTCCTCTTTAACTATAATATATTAACACACACTGAAGATCTATATGCTGAATTGGGTGTCTGTCAGATTGACAAACTACTTAAATTAGAACAATGCAAGTTAATGCATAAAATCATAAATAAAAAACAAAAAACCAATACACACATAAACTTTGCATTCAATATACATTCACACCATACACGATCTCAGAGGGACATCTACCTTAATCATGTTAGAACAAATAGGGGAATTTTGAATCCATTGTATCAAGCCTCTTCTATGTATAATAGTCTTCCTTTAGAAATAAGAAATATTTTTGGGGGTAATAGATTTGTAAAGAGGGTTAGGTTGTTTTTGGATATGTAAAGCATGGATTAGTGATTGTACTGTTTTACTATATAGGTAAATATATGTATACTTTTTTTCTTTTTAAATGTTTTATTATAGTATAATTATTGTTATATAATGTGTAGTAGATAACAATAGTACTGTTGCATAAATATTAGATTTATTATGGTCGATACCAGTATTTTAAATACTGTTTAGATTACAAAGATGGATATAATTGTTATTATTGTTATACTTATGAATGAATAAACGATTTCAAAAAAAATAACATAATAAATAAATAGTACACACTGTATCTGCCTTCTTTTCTCCAATGTCTGGAACTTGAAGTCATACAACATTATAATATAATTATAACTATATGAGACTAGATACGGATAAATATTATATCATTAAATCGCCCTATGTTACGCATAATGAATCCAAGAGATCAACATGCTTGGTTAATAACGTACTCATAATGTTGATTAAATTTAAAATTGATCTTAAAGCACACCCCAAGATCCGTGTATTCAGTCTTTTTTTGAAGTTCAGTATTATCAAATGAATATAAGATAGGATTAGTTTTGTTTGTGAATGTCATAGCAAAACTTTTTTTAGAATTAACCATCATTTTATTTGTTCTGAACCAATCAGAAACTGAGTTCAGATCATCCTGAAGTGCAACACAATCGTTATCATTGGTAACACACTTAAAAATCTTGAAATCATCTGCAAATAACAGACATTCTGGCTCTTTAACAACGCTCAAAACATCGTTAATAAACATTAAAAACAAGAATAGGCCCAAACTACTATCATACTGAATTACTATATACAATGCATTGGTTCACTCTCATTGAGAGTATGCATCTATCATCTGGTTCTCTCAAGCAAATCAAAATTGGTTCCTTAAATTAGCACAACGAAAATAGCACACATCAGAAAAACTAGAGTACTAAATTCGGGCCTATTTAGTGCTAATTTAGTATGAAAAAAAATAATTTATAACTCTATTTTAAAAAAAATTACTTGCATGTGTGCCAACTTAAGATTAAGCTGGCACACTCTAGTTGGATCAGGTCGAATCTTTGAAAATCTAATACCTCATATTTAGTGCAAATTTGGAACATTCATGGCACGCCTAAAAAACTAACAATGATGTATTTATTACGAAATAACCACGAAAAAGTGCTAACTTAAGACTTGACCTAGCACACATACATCGAATCGACCTCGCGAGAACGGAATTCGCATACACATATTTAGTGCTAATTTAGTACTTCAGAAACGACGACCCGAAACGAATTAGTATCACATCAGCGCAGAGCTAGCACTTGTGTGCTGGCTTAGTGTTTAAGTTAACAAACATTATCACCGATGACGCGATGAAACTAGAGTACTAAATTAGCACACATTTAGTGCTAATTTCAGACGTTAGTTTGGGTTAGTTTTGGTTAGTTCGGGTTATTTTGGGTTAGCTCTGTGCTGATGTGATACTAGTTCGTTTCGGGTCGTCGTTTTTGAGGTACTAAATTAGCACTAAATATGTGCATGCGAATTCCGCTCTCGCGCGGTCGATTCGATCTATGGTGTGCTGATTCAAGTCTTAAGTTAGCACTTTTCCGTGGTTATTTTGTAATAAATACTTCACTGTTAGTTTTTTGGGCGGGACATAAATGTATTAAATTAGCACTAAATATGAGGTACTAGATTTTTAAAGATTCGACCTTATCCAACTAGAGTGTGCCAGCTTAATCTTAAGCTGGCACACATGCACGTAATTTTTTAAAAAATAGAGTTATAAATTATTTTTTTTCATACTAAATTAGCACTGAATAGGCCCGAATTTAGTACTCTAGTTTTTCTGATGTGTGCCATTTTCGTTGTGCTAATTTTTGAGACCTAATCAAAATATAGATTCAGTTGGTAAAGTTCAAAAAAGATTTCTCAGATCTATGTTAAATAGTTTTACCTAAGTTCCACTTGCTAGTATTCAGAGAACAGACGCAATCTGTGTTCTTTATATTATACTAAGTACATTCTTACCATGCGTTCGGTATTTTGATCTGAGTTCTCCGAGCTTGAATGGGCTCTTTCACTAATTTTTGAAATTGGCATATTTGGATAAAGCAACTAAAGACAGAATTTTCTGTATTTTTACTTTTGAAAAATTCATAGTCCTTCTTGAGAAAACAGAAAAAAAAGAATTACCTCCAAATAAAAACCCAGAATTTATTTCTATGACGTCGCAGCAAGCAATTTGACCGTGTTGCCACTAATTGTCGACATTGAAAATTTGTAATAGATTTAATTCTGAAATGTTCGCAAAATATCATGAAAAGTAGTTAAATTAATCACTTATGGATTCAAGATTTTATAACTTTTTTATTGAAATTATGTTTAAACACAATTTAATACAATTTTTTATGTTTAGTTTTATTTTATTTTTTTACGTTGCACTACATCTAGTCACCACCGACAACAGCGCATTCGAACCTTTACCTGCTTTTACTACAGGGTACACAGCCGAGGCGGTAAGCTCCTTTGTAACAACAAGCGAAATGAAAAATATTTATGTGACGTCAGCAAATCGGCGCGTTTTAATTTAATTTGAATTTAGCCAATTTGAAATGCCTGTAAAAAACTTATTTAACCTTGTAGAACTTTTTTTTTTTGGTATATATGCCTAAAATAGCCCCTCCTTTGGGATTTTATACTCAAATTACGTATTCAAATTTTAGTGAAAGACCCCATTTACCATTCGTTTATTTAAAAAGTGTATTCGATGCAGGCTCATTCGCGTTCGTTTATTAAAATTTTTGACACTCGCATATAGCGTTCAACTGCTCTGTTTGCTTGCTGGTTACGTGATTACGGCTCCACTCAGCACGCTCTGCTCTTTGAGCAAAATACCGAACGCAAGATAAATAATATTAGGTATAAAAATTGCCTGTTAATAAATGATATACATTTTAAAGTACCAAAGATTAATTTGGGGCAAAGAAACGTAGGCATATTTTATATAGACACTAAAGATCCACCCCAGCCCTCTTTTGTGTATTGTCCTACGTTAGGTCTGTTTGTTATCCTCCACTAGTGCACACTTATTTACACTTTTCTGCACTAAAGCATTTGTTATGTTACATTACATACGTAGCAATCGCCTCAGTGCAAAAAAGTGTAAATTATTGTGCATAAGTGGAGGATAACAAACAGACCTTTTATGTATATTGCTCTTATATGTAATTACCTACTGTTTTGTATGGTGTTTGTTAAAAGAACCAATAAATAAATAATAAATAAATAAAATAAAGCATCTAATTATAAAAATAGCTCCGCGATTGAAATCGATTTTCTGTGGAAATAATAAACCTAAAATTCTGATTCAAAGACGATATGAGTGACGAAAGTGACGGCGAAAATACTGGTGCGCGAGAGAAAACGTCAAATACCAAAGAAAGGAAACTTAGTAGCCATTCTTTTGGAACAATGGATTTCACTCAAGCACAAATAAAAGAAATCATAGGAATGCCTAATATAAACAAAGATAATTCAATTCATACAAATCTTGATATGCCAAGCCCTAAAGTAAACATAAACGATCAACATAAACAACCTTTCGACTCGCCCGAAACCAACAAAAAAACCACAACAACAGCTGAAGGAAAAACGAAACAAAGCAACGACATGGATATTTTAACACCAGAGAAGTCAATCATTGGAACACCACCGAAACCGATTTCTGAAGACGTGAATACACAAAAAAGACCAAGATCAGAATCCAGTCCGTATATACTACAGGAGAGACAAAAAATTCGAAAACATACTGAAAATGACATCGGAAAAGTACTCACTAATAACGATGACAATATATCACATGAAAATAAGCTTCAAACACCAAACACGGAAAATACCATCGAAGCAATACTAGAAGCGTTAGGAAATATCCACAACCTTTCAGAAAAAGAAAATTTGGATAAAACCGATTTATCAGAAATGAGGAAAGCAAGCTTTATGCTACATAAAGCCGTTACTAGCCTTGTATATAGAGTAGGGCAACTAGAGAAGGAAAATAATATAAACCAGGAAAATAAAACAAAAAAATCATTTATTGAGCCAGTAGATTGTCCACAAAAACAAGAGGTGTCGGATAAAATCAGAAAAACATATAGCTCAATCGTAAATGAGCAAAAAAACCCTCAAAAATTTACATATTATGCTGCAGCGACACCAAATGAACAATCTGAAAAATGGACAACGCCAAAAACCACAACAAAAATAGAAACAATAATTCGAATAGATGAAATGAATGATCCAAAAGAAGTTGTGCAAAAACTGAAAAACGAAATAAGGACGAAAGATGTAGAGGGCGGTTTCAAAAATATAAGACATCTTAAAAATGGGGCCATAATAGTGGAAAGCCATAGCGAAACTCAACAAAAGAAACTCAAACATGCATTAGAAGAAAACATCAAAATTAAAGTAAAAGACATGGATAATACAGACCCAATGTTTATGATCACTGGAATTGAGAAAGGCCAAACCGACCAAGACTTTATAGATGAGCTAATAAGACTTAATATAGAAATTGAAAATGAATTACAATGCAAAGTAGGTGATAAAATCAAAGTTATTGCAAAAAAAAAATGTAGAAATCCAGACAAAGAAAATTGGATTCTACAAGCCCCTGCACACATAACAAAATGGTTTTTAAAAATGCAGACAGTGAATTTTGATTTGGTAAAGGTATTCGTCCAAGAACATGTGAACCTTGCAATGTGTTTCAAGTGTTCCGGATTTGGACATGTTGCTAAATACTGCAAAGAGAACATGTGCTGTCATAAATGTGGTAAGGAACACGCTGGTAAAGATTGTACTGAAACACAATGGAATTGTCCAAACTGTAAAAAAATGAAATACCCACAAGAAGAATGCTTTCATTCAGCAAGAGATTCTGGTTGTCCAGTTCTTCAAAAAAAACTGGCGCAATATCGAAACCATGTCAACTACTCAGGGACCGATTCTTTTTTATAAAACGTAAAGCAAGTACGTATACACCAAATAGTGCACTGGATGGTGCAAAGAGCTCACAGAAAGCCAAGAACTCCATAAGTGTAATTCATCAAAATGTGCAATCGATCGGAAACTCGGTGGAACAAATTAATTACATGCTGAAGGATCATCCAGAGTGCAAGATACTATGTGTGTCTGAACATTGGAAATCAGAAGAACAACTAATGAACCATAAAATTCAGGACTTTAATTTAGTGTCAATGTTTTGTCGAAATGAGGGAAAACATGGGGGCTCAGCAATATACTGCAGAAAGGGACTAAAAGGTACCAAAAGAACAAAAATTAATAGAACTTCTGTAAGTGGCGTTTTTGAATGTTCTGCTTTTGAATGTAGTTTTGGTAAGATGAAGACTTTATTTATTTCCATATATAGACCTCCATTGGGAGATATAAACATTTTTTTAGACAAGACTGAATCTTTGTTAATTGACGTATTTAAAGAAAGCAAGTTACTAGTCATAGCAGGTGATTTTAATATTGAACTTTTGCAAGAAAATAGAATAAGAACTGAATTACTCTCCATAATGAAATCTTTCAATGTAAATTTAACTGTATTGGAAAACACACGAATATCAAACAGGAGCGCAAGCTGCATTGATAATATATTCACAAATTTCGAATATGCACACGCCCTGGTATTTGAAAATCATATTTCTGATCACACGGCACAAAAGATTGTCTTTGAAATAAACAAAATATCGAAATCCTTTCCAAAATACAGAAGGTGTTTTAATACAGAAAATAAACAAAGTTTTGTAAGTAGCCTAGAAGAACAAAATTGGTTAGGTATATATGACAGTGAAAGAGAGGATGTGAATCAACAGTGGAATCTTTTTATGAATATTGTAAAAGGCCTATTCAATCAAAGTTTTCCTCGAAAATTAGTCGGCAAAAAATCAAAGAAACCCCAAATAAATGTACATACCAATGCAGACATCTTAGAATGTAAACGTCGGCTAGACATCTTATTAATGCTTTCTAGAAATAACCAACACCATAAGTTTTTATATAATAAACAGAAAAAAATATATGATAAAATGCTAATATCATTACGAACTGAAGAATTTGAAAAGAAAGTAAGAAACTCAGATAATAAAACGAAATGCATGTGGACCATCTGCAAGGAATTGTCAGGAAAAGAGTCAACTGATTCAGAAATAAAAATCGAGGGAAACTCTGAATGTATTGCCAATGAATATAACAAGCACCTACTATCAGTCATTCCAGAGCTCCTAAAAAAATTAACCTATATCCCGTTTAGCTGTGAGATAAAAGAAAATGTTGAATCTATGTTTTTAAGGCCAGTGCTACTTAATGAAATTGTTGAAATGTCAAAAAAATTAAAAAATAAACACAGTAGTGGAGTAGACGAGATCCCGACCAGTATTGTAAAACAGGTAGCTCCGGTATTGGGAAATATACTGTCATATATAATTAATAACTCATTTGAATTTGGAATATTCCCTGATAATTTGAAGATTGCACTTATCAAGCCGTTGTATAAAAAAGGAAACCCTAAAGATCTGGACAGTTATAGGCCTATAAGTTTGTTGCCCAGTTTTTCAAAAATCTTTGAAATGGCAATGAGTAATAGAATAATTAATTTTCTGAAGGAAGGGAACATTTTTAACCAGTGCCAGCATGGTTTTTTGAAGGATAAATCGACACAAACAGCTATATTTGAACTTATTAAACATATTTTATTTCACATTGAAAATGGGGAGTTGGTGCTTGGTATGTTGCTCGACTTATCAAAGGCTTATGACTGTCTAGATAGGGAAATACTACTTAAGAAATTAGAACTGTATGGAGTCAGAGGTAATGCAAAAGAGTGGCTCAGTTCATATTTGAACAACAGAAGACAATGTGTCAGCATAACAAAAGATGGGAAAACTGACCAGTCAAAAATATTATATAATGAAATAGGCATAGCTCAGGGCAGTATGTTGGGTCCAATTCTCTTCATAATTTTTGTAAATGACCTACCCCTTTTAATAAACAAGCCCTATCAACATATTGTGAAATATGCAGACGACACAAACCTACTTATTGGTATGAAAAAAATGCCAGAGTTACTAACCCAGTCACAATATTTTTTTGATATAGTCACAGAATGGTTCAATAAAAATAGATTGATATTAAATAAAGAAAAAACAAATATTTTAATGTTTAAAACAAAGCAGTCTACAGCAGCAAAGCCACAAACTATAGAACTGAATGATAAAAAAGTGGAGCTATCAAACAATGCAAGGTTTTTAGGCATTTATATTGACGAAAATTTAAATTGGGCACACCATATCAATATTTTAATTAAAAAATTGAACTCAATATGCTACGGGATAAGGGTCATTGGCAAATATATGAATGAGAGGACACTCAGGATGCTGTATTTTGCAAATTTTGAATCCGTCTTAAAATATGGTATTATTTTTTGGGGAAGGGATAGTCAAGTTCAGAGTGTTTTTGTAGTTCAAAAAAGGTTGATAAGAGTAATCACTAACAGTGGGTACTTGGAGAGTTGCAAGACAAAATTTAAAAATCTAGGAATAATGACCCTATATGGAATTTATATTTATGAATGTCTAATGTTCTTTTTTAAATACAAAGACAGTTTTGATATTGGCCAACAATGTAACTACAACACGCGAACCTTGGATGTTAGCTACCCATTACATAGACTTACATTAACAGAAAAGTGTCCTCATTATATGTGCCTAAAATTGTTCAATGCTCTGCCAGAAAATATGAAAAAAATTAAATCCCAAAAAATATTCAAACAAGAAATCAAAAAACTGTTAGTTGACCTAGAACCCTATAATTTAAGAGAATTTTGTAGAGACCTTTAACTTAATGTACCGATACCTAGTATTTACTTGTATGTATGACGTCATTTCTTTCTTTGTTGCACCTGTAATGTAATGATGATTTGAAATAAAGAATATTATTATTATTATTATTATTATATTGTAGAGATTGGTAGGTTTATATTTCAACTTTCCATTGGATATGCATATTATATTTTTAGATCCACATAAAACTATTTACAGCTTAATAGCTTTAGGGTGGATTGGTGCAACATGAGTATAGTAGTTAAATAAAATAAAGTTTGGCTCACCCGAATAATTCTATTTAAACATTCATCACTGGTCATACGAATATCAGCATCCGAATCATCGCACAATTTTAAGAAAGTCTCCAAGGTAACGCCAAGAAGGACATGGAAATTTGCTGAAACTTTGATGGTAGGATTTGAAATTGCCTCAGAAACAACATGGCAATGATGAATTTTCTCTTTTTTCCTGGAAAATAAAGATTATTTTAAAAATGTACTGCCTGATTAATTATTGTTTATTTGATTGTAAAATCTGTATACCTTGCTTGATCAAGAGGTTGGAGTTGAGATAATGTTTTTAGTACTCCTAGAGATTTCTGCAACCTTTCTTGTGTTGCCATTTTCCATTAACAATCGTACATTTATTAAAAAATATCAAATAACTTTTCTGTATTTTTATTTTTAGGATCTAATGTATATTTTTGTATTTTTTGTTATTGAATACAACCAAAACCAGCTGATGTCCAATTGACACTTGACACCACCAATCTGCTCTCGTGTGATCTCGGATGTGAAATAGAACACGATTCTATGATTATTCCGTTTGACCTATTTGTTAAGCTTGCTCCGATCGGCTTAGAGCAGAAAAGTTCGGCTTTCATTTAGTTTTTTATGTATTTGTATCCGGAGCAGCTGGCTCGAGATCGGCAAAATCATGCTCGACTCGTACCAGAGATATTCATTCGCCTCCTTTTTTTAGTTAGTGTTTATTAACTAAACGGCACTTGTCCAAAGCAGCAACTTGTTTGTTATCCTTCACTAATGCAGTGCGCTAATTTACACTTTTCTGCACTAAGGCGTTTGTTATGCGGTTCCTGCAAATAGTGTAAGTTTGTTGTTTCAGTGGAAGGAGTGAAAGGAGCTACACCAGTACTCTGCACTGACCTAAGGTACACAAAAAGTAGAGCACGAACGTATACTTCCATCTCTTTTTCCAATTATGAACTTTCTTGATACAAAAATCTGTAATTTTTATCTGAATAGTTGGAAATAGATAATTATGATGTTATGTAATATAATTTATATTTATGTAATTGTATAATTGTGGTTTTATTAATGATCTACTAAACACTGGCTACATGAGAGCAATGCCTAAATGAGAATATTGAGAATGAAAAATAGCCTAAATATTATATTAGCATGTTAGGTTTGCACATTTTGGGTTGTTGCTAGGTTGCTAATTTGTCCTTGGATAATATTTCCTGGTTTCCATCGATTATTCATCAAACACGGCTATTTAGTTCATGTCGAATGCCTTTTCCTTTGTTACGCCTGCTGTAAGAGAAAGACAGCCTAGAACAGCTGATGATAGTCAATCCTCAATGGAAATTTTCATTTATTTATTTTGACATTCAATCAACCGGCTGATGTGTACCTCAACACCTGAAATTCAGGAATTTTCCACTCATTTTTTTATTTCCGTTTGTGCGTGTTGTGTGGCTTAAAATTAAAATTAAATCCCGGTCAGTGTTCGCACTTATTTTTAGCCGAGCGTTACGTACAATTTTGTAATGGCCAATTCATCGTTCGACCGGCTCAAAGAACTGAATTTGTCTCGCGATGAAGTGAACCGACTCGGACAGGCTCTGAGAAAGGACGATTTCCGAAAACTTTTGGTTAGTTGTGTGGAAGAAGTCCAGGACCCGGTGAACCGGCAAAAATATGAGAATGAGGTAAAGCAATTTGAGAGAGAAAGAGGTCAGGAAGTAACATTTTTACATCCAACACCGGGCTATGTTATTAAAACTAGCATCAATGGCAACCAAAAGGGCTTTATCAATATTTGCTCTAACGATGGCATAAGTAAACCCTCTTCCTCTCTTACTATAAAAGACGGAGCCAAAGGCCTTCAATGGTCCTTACCCCATTCACTATCGCCTCCTCACAATGAGATAGACAATAAGGGGGTAGAATGTCAAGTTTATGATGTACTTTTCCACCCTGACACATTGCATTTAGCTAGTAAAAATCAAGAACTTCGTTCTATGGTCAATAATGTAGCCCTGACAGCCATAGAAAACAACTTTGATGTTGTTTTAGACAAGAAGAATCTAAAATTTCCTAATATAATGTTTAAGGGCATGAAAAGGGCTAGCCTATTGAGAAAACCTACTGAGGACAAACCTCAAGCCGAAATCAATGATAAAATTTACACAGAAATTGATTCTAGGCGCAACCAAAAAAGCCCTACTAAAAAAAATACCAAAACCCGAAGAAACAGTAATGAGGATAATTCAGTTTACACCAAACCAAAATACATCATAAAACACCGGTCTTATGTAGACATGACAGACTTCACAGAACATAAAAATGCAAAAATGAATGCATCTATCCCTAAAGAACTTATTGTTGAAATTGATCTGCCACTACTTAAATCTTCTGCCAATATGGATTTGGATGTTACTGAGAAAAATGTGCAACTTGTGAGTGAAGAACCTGCAAAGTACAAATTGAATCTGACACTACCTCATAGGGTAAATGATGTAAGCGGCAGTGCAAAATTTGATAAAGATTTGAGGAAATTGATTATTTCTTTGCCTGTTAAGAACCAATGTGCTTATGAGGCTGATAGTGGAGTGGAAAGTTGTATTGAAGAAATTGATTTGAATGGTCCTAACAGTCCAGAGTCTGCCAATGATGAATTAAGTGATTTAAAAAGTTTTGGTTCCCTTCATCTCAACGATACATACTCCACCCCTGAATTTACTTGTAATATATTCAACAACATTGTTGCATTTACGTTTCACATCAAAAATGTAGATGAGAGTAGTGTCAGTAAAGTTGCCTGCTCAAAAACCTCTTTTGTCAATGTGAAATTCACCAGTATCAGCTCTAATTATTATCCTACTTGCTACGCATTTTGTGTGAAATTTCCTCAACATGAAATTATTGAAGAAGATGTAAACATAGAAACATGGGACAACAATGTTATTTTGCAAATTCCATTGAAGGCTAGTGAAAAGAAATTTGTGTCATATTTGTGTGGTAGAAGTGAGTACGATTTGAGCGAAAAATGTATTGAAGAACCTGCTGTTATTAGCAAAAATTTGGAAGTTGCAGAAATAAATGAGAAAATACAGGCCAAACAAGAGAAATTCACAGATACCAAGCTCAAAAGTAATGCCATAGATATCCTGGCTACTTCCTATGGGTCAAGTGGCGATGAGTTAAGCGCTAGCAGCTTAAAAAATGAGAAAATACAGGCGAAACAAGAGAAATTCACAGATAACAAGCTCAAAAGTAGTGCCATAGATATCCTGGCTACTTCATATGGGTCAAGTGGTGATGAGCTAAGCGCCAGCAGCTTTTCACCAAGAAAAAGTAGCAAAGGTATTCTCAAAAGGATATCAAATAAAAGGGCCTCATTTGGCAGAAGTGTGTCTGAATCCAGCTTGGACGATTACCTGTGCTCTTCCTATGAAAATTATGGGTTTAGCAATATTGAGTGTGTCCCTGAAGAATCTCGAGAAGGAGAAGATGAAGAGTTGGCTTCAAGTTTGAAGAAAACTGTCAGATTCAATGATGTGGTTTCAAAGCAGTTATTCAGGTGAGATGAAATTTGTAACATGTCTTTATATTTTCTTGGACATATTTATTTTCATAAACCCAGATTTTAAAAAACCTCTGGCAAAATTAAGTATAAATCATTTTTAAATGTAGATAAGTTTAAAAATGCAATAGTTGTGATAATAAACTCGATAATAAATTGTTATCATTAAATGAAAGAATTCACTATTATTAATAATGAATGCTTTTATTCAGATAAGAACCCTAATCGCACATCTCTTAAGCTAGAGGAGCAAAGTCAGCAGAATCGAAAATCAATACATGGAACATTAAAGGCTTATTAAAGGGTAATTAAATGCCCTAATGAGAAATTTTAGGTTCCTTGAATTTTCGCGAAAATGACTGTTCTGCTAGCTTTAACTTAAGTAGTAGAACATGAGCAAAAAAGTGGCTAAAATAACGAAAATGGCAATTCCACTTGAACAGACAATAAAGGCTCATTGAAGGCTCTGAAAATACACCAATCGTGAATTTCAGGATCAATTATTTTTTGTGTGAAAATGCAGAAAGCGCGAGGCGTGGTTGATGTTGGCCAAGCATGGCAGAAAAATCTCTCAGACGGCGAAAATCAGTGTTCCGATAGTGCAGTCGTTGTGAGTACATCAAAGGCTAATTAAATGCTGTAATGAGAAATTTTAGGCTCCGCCAATTTTCGCGAAAATTGCTGTGTTGCTAGCTTTAACCTAAGCCAGCAGAACCTGAGCAAAAAAGTGGCTAAAACGACAGAAATTGCAATTCCACTTGCACAGGCATTCAAGGCTCATTAAAGGTTTCGGAAATACACTAATCGCCAATTTCAGACATTTCTAAACTTACCATTAACGTTCCAATAATAACCTGGTACTTTGCAATTTTAATCAGACTTTTCCAATTTTAATCAGACTTTTCCAAACTCACTAAATCAAAAAAGTAATTGAGCCTGAAATTTGTGATTGGTGCATTTCCAGAGCCTTTAATGAGCCTTCAATGTCTGTGCAAGTGGAATTGCGATTTTCATTGTTTTGACCACTTTTTCGCTCATGTTTTGCTGGCTTAGGTTAAAGCCAGCAGAATAGCTATGAAATTGGCGGAGCTTAAAATTTCTCATAACCGCATTTAATTAGCTTTCTTTAATGTATTCACTACGACTGCAACTATCGGAACACTGATTTTCGCCGTCTGAGAAGTTTTTCTGCCATGCTTGGCCAACATCATCCACGCTTCGCGCTTTCTGCATTTTCACAAAAAAAAGTAATTGAGTCTGAAATTTGGGATTGGTGTGTTTCGAGAGCCTTTAATGTCTGTGCAAGTGGAATTGCAATTTTCGTTGTTTTATCCACTTTTTCGCTCATGTTCTGCTGGCTTAAGTTAAAGCTAGCAGAACAGTCGTTTTCGCGAAAATTCAAGGAGCCTAAAATTTCTCATTAAGGCATTTAATTACCCTTTAATGAGCCTTTAATGTATTGATTTTCAATTCTGCTGACTTTGCTCTTCTATCCTAAGAGATGTCTTAATCGCAATAGTTTTATTATTATTATTATTTGAGTTATTATTATTATCTCAATTAGGTATAATGATAGTGTTACTTTTTGCACAAAGTTATTTGCCTAGAGACAAATAGGCCAGTCAATGAGGCTTCGGAATTAGCAATAATTACAAACAATGTGAAATTTGGGATTTACGTTTTGTATGACAGAAAAATGAACTATAAAAATTTGCACCTACCAGTGACATGCGGAACATTGTTTTTTTTATAAAAATTAAACAATTATTAATTGCTTCTTCCCAAAAATTGCTAACAAAGTGCAAATTAACGAAAACGCGACGACTGATGTTCCAAATCTTGTTTATTGTTAAAAAGTATTATATAGTTTTTGGAAAAAATGCTAACAAGGTGCAAATTAGGATGATGCACCGTAAATGCCAAACAAATAATTGTATAAATTTGCACCTTTCAATCTCCTTCGGAAATGAGCGATTTGCAGTATCATATATGAAAAAACACCATTATTTGGAGGGAAAATTGCTAACAATTCAAAAATTAGGTGCAAATGTTCAAATTGATTGCCATAATGTTATGCAACATTTGCACCCAAAAATATTAAGCGGAAACCTTTTTTTTCTAATTTTTGTTTTTTACAATAACTATTGACATCGAGAAAATTACAAACAGGTTGCAAATCACAACAGCAATTCTAAATAATATTTCAACCCTTACTTCGAGTTTGCACCCCTATATGAAGCACGGAATAAGAAATATCTCCAAAACATCACTCAAATAATATTTACGCTGTGCCGCGCCACAGATTATTTTTAATATTTTAAACTTATTCCGTGCTTCATATAGGGGTGCAAACTCGAAGTAAGGGTTGAAATAATATTTAGAATTGCTGTTGTGATTTGCACCCTGTTTGTAATTTTCTGGATGTCAATAATAATTATTGTAAAAAACAAAATTCAGAAAGAAAAGGTCTCCGCTTACTTAATATTTTTGGGTGCTAATGTTGCATAACATTCTGGCAATCAATTTGAACATTTGCACCTAGTTTATGAATTGTTAGCAATTTTCCCTCCAAATAATGGTATTTTTTCACATATGATAATGCAAATCGCTCATTTCCGGAGGAAATTGAAAGGTGCAAATTTATACAATTATTTGTTTGGCATGTACGGTGCATCATCCTAATTTGCACCTTGTTAGCATTTTTTCCGAAAACTATATAATACTTTTTAACAATAAATAATTTTTCATTGTGTTCCGCGTAATGAAAAAAGGTGCAAAATTAATACAAGATTTGGAAGATCAGTCGTCGCGTTTTTGTAAATTTGCACTTTGTTAGCAATTTTTGAGAAGAAGTAATTAATAATTGTTTAGTTTTTACAAAAAAAACAATGTTCCGCACGTCACTGGAAGGTGCAAATTTTTATAGTTCATTTTTTTGTCATGCAAAACGTAAATCCTGAATTTCACATTGTTTGCAATTATTGTTAATTCCGAAGCCTTATTGACTGGCCTAAAATTGGTGTAGTTCAAAAAGGGAAACCTTTTTTTGTTTAAATATTCCTTAAGGGTATACTTTTAACATACTTAATATCAATAGGCCCCTTGCATCAAATTTTTTTATTGCTGATTTCGATAGTCCATGAAAAATAAGTCAACACGTGTTTTTTCTTTTTCTTCTTAGTCAAAAATTGACGGAGATACAACGCTATGAAATATGCCTATGACGTCATCAGGTATAATACTTTATGACGTCGCACATGCTCAGTATATCTATATATACAAAACTTAATATTTGTATAACTTCCGGAATAATCATATTTGGGCGAAATGAAAAAAAAGTAACGATTTTTTTTCGATTTCCTACAGTTTGCAATAAACAATAATCAATTTAATTTTCCATGCAAGTACCCTGCGAAATGAAAAAAAAGTAACGATTTTTTTTCGATTTCCTACAGTTTGCAATAAACAATAATCAATTTAATTTTCCATGCAAGTACCCTATTGTTCAAACAGTAGTAGTTGCCCTACTCTGGATTTTTTTAAAATCCCTAAGTGAATGTTTAGCCAAAATTAAAATTCTCTAAAATTGATCTTGAAAAGATATTTCAATATTTATCACAGTTTTTGGGATTTGGCCGGCTAGGATTTCCAGGAAGTAAAAATTATAATAGCCCTCGGCCTTTCTGTGCTTCTATGCTGTTGTACCACATAAAAGAGAAGAAGACTTTGTTGAAGCAAATAAAATAAGTAAACAAAAGCGTTTTATCCTTTTCTCAACCTTGACACACATTAATGAATAATTATCCATTCCTATTTGCTTGATATCAGTATCTCTAATTTTTATAGCTATCGCAATGTATTATGTAATAATAATATAATTTAAGGAAGAAATATGGTACTGACTACTCCACAGTCTTCAGATTGGAAATTTAAAAAAATATATAACTTGGCAAATATTGTGAGATTAATTTTTATTTATTTTTCCATTAGCATCTTCAAATAATTACACAGCAAAAACAAAAAAAAATCCTATGAAATCAGTATTTGTTGCTAATTTGTTACTAATAAGTTCATCATGTTTCTAATTTTTTTGCTTTGGAAAATTTTGAGAATATATTAAACATGCCAACTTGATATGTATCAAGCTAGCATATACATATTTTTAAATACAAATAAACTCTAGTTTTTGTTGCTCATTTTTTGATAATTGTCCATATTTTAAATTTTTTTGGTTTTGAAAATTTCTAGAAACTAGCAACAAAATAAACAGTAACAGTTAATATCAAGCTAGCATGAAAACAGTTTGAATATTTTCAAAAAATCAAAAACTCAGTGGACTAGGTATTTGTTGTTACCACTAGATTTTTTTCTGTTTTTGGTTTTGTCATGCTAGCCATCTTAAAATATCTTCATCTCTCAGTAATAACCAAAAACGCATTCAAAATCGCAGGGACTTAGGTACAGTGGTCTTTCATGAAAACTTCAACTTATCAGCAGGCTCAAAAATGCTCATGCATAAAAAAAAAACTACTTCGTGCAACTTTAGGACTCTGGCACGCCTATAATCGGAAATTTTATGAGGAAATGCCAAGCAATACTATAGTGAAACGTTTTTAAATTTATCTAAATCTTTTATGTTTTTCCAGATCCAACTCCAGCATTCTTGGCCAGAAAAAGAAAAATCAACGTAAAGCTCGCAACAAGAAGCGTGCCCACGAGCGTCGCTACAGCGAAAGCGAAGCTTCGGATGTTGACAGCAAAAAGGAGGGAGATAACCAGACTAATAGTGAGACAGAGAAAGAGAGCAAGCCTGAGGAGAACGTCGCAGTTAAAAAAGACGACAGCGACATCTTTCATTTGGAAATTAATAATTAATTCACAGTTTGTGTCTTAATTGTTTCGCTTATTCAAAAATCATATTGATTCTTTATACCTACTTAGTTTTTTTAGCAATAATTTTTTTTGTCAAAATTTGTAATAGATAACTGACAGTTTTTGGCGGCAGCACTAAAATTCAAATTCATTTTTCAAAGTCGTTTTTTGTACCTCAGTGATCATTTTATGGTTTAAAAAACTTGGTACTTCGTCTTTATCCCAGTGGTTGCATGTTGCATGATTGAATTTTGTCTTTTTTGTTGGTTGGATTTGATATTGAAGTACAACAAAAAAAAAGCTGTGGGAAATACATATTACATAATAATTGTTTGGCAAAATTATTATTATAAAACTAACACTGTTATTATTTTACATTTTTACAATTTTATTAGAACATCCATATGTGGGATGAATACTGTTTTAGAAATAAAAATATGAAATATTTATTTTTTGTTTTATTATTCCAATTAGAAACTCACTATCATTACTATACCACACTGGCTCCAAAAAGACCTAATAGAACATAACATTCCAAGCTTATTTGGCTTCTTTCAGTTTTGCGATTTGAGGTTGTAATTTAATTTACTACTATTTTGAGTAAAATTTGAACCTTGGTTATATCAGAATCTAAAACTTCGATGATTATGACCAAGGATGAAATTGTGTTCAAGTCCTGCTAAGCTGTGGTCCTGCCACTTGAACTGATTTTTAGTGAGGCCTCAATATTTCATAACATTTCTGAAAAATATTTGGCTCAAAAGTTGACCTGTGTTTTTTTCTGAATAACTCTCCTTTGTTGAGAGATCACATTGGCTGGCTAGAGAATAAACTCATAGGGTACATTCCTGTACATTCAAGCGATGCCAGCGGCTAAGTTGAACCACTCGCTGAGTCGCTGAGCTTAGCCGCTGGCACCGTCTGAATGTACCCATTGTTTATATTAGCAGGAGCTCCAAGCTATAAATGATTAAAATTTTTTATTAAGATTGGGTTTAAAATTTAAAGGTAGGTATTATTTGGCAGAACCACCTAGTTGATAGAATTTTTATTTTAGTAAATATATTTCTTTTTTTAATTGAATCTTACCATCCAACACTCCAAGTTGGGTGATTCGAAGAAATAGGTACATTTATTTTAGCTTTGAAATATAGGTGTAGGTTCAGTAGATGATAATTATTTATCTATATCATTAGGCCAAGAAGTCAGTATTTTTGTGCTGCGCGCAACTAATTTTACCTTTTTTTGTATTAAGTAGTAAAGTTTTTGCACATGGACTTTTTTCGATATTCAAAGATAATGGCAGTTCGAAAAAAAATTATTTTTTAAACGTTATAAAAGTACCTTTTCTACATTTAAAATCGAGGAAAAAATAAACTCCCAAGCACAGCAATCCTTTGGGGTCTGCAAGTGACGTCACTACTATTGGCTGCTGATACTTCTGACGTCACTTGCAGACCTGCTGCCGACCTGCTGAGCAATCCTATTTAACGATTCTTAGTTGTTTGAATTTCCATTATCGTTCTATTTCTACAATTATATTATTTTAAAATGTCCATATTATCTCAGATCAGTGGGAAAACCCCAACTTAAAGAACACAATATTCAAACGAGAAACTGGAATAATTTTCGAACAGTTAGAGCAACACTGGGTTACGCTCAGTGCATTTTCGAACGTATCCCTTGACAGAAATCATGTCGTTTCCGGTTAGTAGAGTTAAGTGCAATGAAAATGTGTTTCTATCTGTTTCCCTTGCAGGCTGAGAGAAAGAGTTAAAAATACACGCAGCTCAGTACACATTTCCAACTGACAGTTGATTTCCGAATGACACTTCCTAACCCTAATTTTTTTTAACAATACCAAAAAACAAATAAACAATAAACTATTCTATTTTCAAAATTGTTCATAACATCAAACAACAAAAAAATGTGCGAAAATTCTCGCTTGAAACATCCAATTTACTAATTTTCATTATTTTTCATAGTTGAATTGAATCGGCGTTGAACTTGGTAGAAATTATCTTCCAATTCAAGATTTGGTGAGTTTAGATTACGAATATACCTTCATTTTCAGAATTTGTTAATACATATAAAGTTAAAATATTGTTTCGCTACCAAAAGTGAAAATTGGTTTCATACTTCCAAAGGAGCTACAGTTTAGCCGAACATATTGAGTTTATTTAAACAAATTGTGGACTGTGGATGTTTTTTTAACTTAACTTAGCAAACCTTTGGCTTTGAATTACATTATTTGAATTTCAATTATTTAAAAACTACGATTATTATCAATTTAGATACCATACCATCAGTTATCAAGTTATCAATAGACATACAATTTTCTGTTGAATGTCCAAAACCTTTTACAGTGTAGGTGTCTTCGAAATTTGATCATAAATTTTTCTGACAAACATTTTTATTCTCTGAAATCACCTCATTGTCTTGGAAATATAATGCATAATAGGTACAAGGGCTAAAATTTAAACCAACCAAGGGGTACCACCACCAACTCAGTACACTCTAAACTATCCTTACAATATTTCAGATATTTACCTATGACTTTTTTTCATACAGATAGGTATTCCAGTATTATGAGGTTGTTCCTTGCAATTAACAAGACCTTTGTGGAAGAGATCATTCTCTCCAACACTGAAACTGTCATGTAAAAGTGATCCTTGAAGTTATCTTTAAAACAAGTTAATATATAGTTATCTGGTATAAGTACCTAAACCAAAAATGTCTCAATATATGCTCGCAGCATAAGCCATGTTTTCTTACCAGTATTTGTTACTTCCAAAAGTTTCATAAGTGAGAATAAGGTACCTTTTCACCTATTTCTAATTTTGCTTTTTTGGAAGTACCTACCTATCTCTATCTCTGTATTGTTGAGTGAAATACAGTAAGTAGGTACTTATAATAGACAAACAATAATTATAGTGAGGCAATAATTGTTTTTTTTATTGTTAATCTTGCCAGTTCACTAACATCAGGAACTTATGAGCCTCAAGAGATGTCTGTCAAACTGGCAGGATAATCGCAGCAAAAACAAAAAAAAATCCTAGTGGAGTATTTGTTGCTGATTAGCTATCATATTTACAATTGTAGCTAATTTTGAGGAAATAACTACTGTGCTAACTTGATCGCTCGGAAAATCGTTTAAATATTTTTAGAAGCCAAACATTTATAATGGACTAAGTATTTATTTATTGCTAATTAGTTAAAATATTTTTACTTTTTTGCTTAGGAGAAACTAACAAAAAAAAAACTATAGATAGGTACCTAATTATTTTGAGTTTTTTTCACAAAACAGATTCTTTTTTTAATACCAAATCTCTTTTTAAAGGGAAGAACTGCCTCCTATCTCACAAATCCCATGATGAAGAACCAACGATTTAGGAAGCAAAATGGCGCCATCAGAAACATAATGCCCTGAGAGTCTGAGCATATTTGCAAAGTTGTCAATTATGCAACAAAAATGTAAGTAAACAATTCTTAATTGCTTCATAATTTGTTATTATTATTTTTATTTTGACTATAAATTATCATTCCCATTCTTGCTTCACACACTTTAAGTCTGGCACACTTGCAATGTATGAGCAGTTGTCTAGTTCTGTTCTTGATTTTAGGTGTTTATATAGTTCTTGAAGCGCCGTTATATAGGTGTGATTGGTGTTGGATTGTTCATAAAGTCTATAGACTTTTTCGAGTGCGTGATCTGAGAGTTTGGACGCTGATTGGGTAGATTTTCGGGCCTCACTAGGGCCTTGGGTTATTGGTTTAAATTGAGTGCTGGTTGCCCCAGTCGACCCCCTAATTTTGAACATTCAGCGTCCAAAATCTCAGATCACGCACTCGAAAAAGTCTATAGACTTTATGAACAGAGTTTAATATATTCCATAGTCTGGATTGTATCTTATGCTTTTTGTAGGTCCACAAATGTGACGTGGATCTCCAAATGTCTAGCAGATTTCTTTTCTATAACTTGCTTTAGGCAAAATATGTTGTCTGTACCTGGTCTTCTTGCTCTTCTTCAATGAGATCACTCAGGATTCTACCATATAGTCTGCTTAGTGTGCCTGTGACTGATATGCCCCTATAGTTATTGCAGTCCAGCTAATTTATTTTTTTGTGAATGGATGATATAAAAGTCGTTTTCCAGTCTTGTGGAGCAGGATGTCCATTCAGGCATTTATTGATAATGTATGTGGGACCTTTAAAGGGCTTTTCAGTTCCCCTTTCGGCATTTCGGGGTATATCCCTTGTGGGCTGCTAGCTTTACCTGACTTAAAATTCTTAACAGTCTTTTTTACTGTTTCTTCAGATATGTCAACTACTCCATGTACTTCAATATGTCTTGGAGAATCTAATGTATATTCCGGTTTACTTTCTTGTAATAGACCCTTGTAGTGGTCTATCCATTGCTCTAGTTTGATTACCTAGATATTAGCTCTGTGCCGAGGGGGTAACAACTGGGCCAAAATTTGTACATGTATTGCGCATTACATGAGTAATTCCGGTAATTCCAATGTAATTCCAGTAATTACATAATAATGCCATGTAATTTTATGTAATGCCATTATAATTATGTATACCTAGGCTATATGAAATAGTTTCACAGTTTTACATAAACCGACCAGAAAAACAAACCATTATACATTGTTGGAAACAAACATCACATCCTATAATTTGTACATATTTATTATTATTCTATGGATAGTTATTTTTCTAAGGCTCTGGTTATTCATCTTCAGATAACCTTGCTGGTAACTATCTGCAAGATAAATTCACCATTCTATAATTCCATTGGTCAGCCGATAACTGGCCGAAAACAACAATGGGATTACAGACTACGTTTTTTTTCCGTCAGATTGCCTACCTGACAGTTTATCAGAAAAAGGTAAATAAACCGGTCCTAAATCTGGATAAAATGCTAAATTTTTCTCATAATCTATTTTACAAAAACTTCAGCAAAAACCGTTTCAACTTATTAAATACATATTGTCTTCCATTTTGGTAGATTTTTACAATGGTTAATTTATCCCTCGATTTATCCTGTCTCAAGAGTTGAAATGGTTCTGATCCAATGATTTTATTGGTCCATAAAAAAATGTAAGCCTTGTCTGCAGATTGTACGTCATTGTCATGAGGCTATATGAAATTTCTAGATCATAGCTTTGTTTGGGTTCGAAAAAAGGACGGTTCTAAATAATCGCACAGTCTATCAATCAACAAAAAACAATGGCTCGGCTATCAAAAATTTCAAAACTGAACTGTGCGATTGTTTTGAACCATTCTAGAACTGTCCTTTTTTTGAACCCCAACAAAGCTCATAATTTTCAATGGGCTCTTTCACTAAAATTTAAATACATAATTTAAGTATAAAATCCCAAAGGAGGGACTATTTTAGGCATATATACAAAAAAAAAAATGTCTACAAGGTTAAATAAGTTTTTTACAGGCATTTGAGAAACTGGCGAAATTCAAAATCATTTAAAACGCGCCGATTCGCTGACGTCACATAAATATTTTTCATTTCGCTTGTTGTTGCAAGGAGCTGACCGCCTCGGCTGTGTTACCCTGTAGTAAAAGCAGGTGAAGGTTCGAATGCGCTGTTGTCGGTGGTGACTAAATGTAGTGCAACGTAAAAAAAATAAAAAAAAGTAAACATAAAAAATTGTATTAAATTGTGTTTAAGCATAATTTCAAAAAAAAAGTTATAAAATCTTGAATCCATAATTAATTAATTGAACTACTTTTCATGATATTTTTCCAACATTTCAGAATTAAATTTATTACAAATTTTCAATGTTGACAATTAGTGGCAACACGGTCAAATTGCGAGCTGCGACGTCATAGAAATAAATTCTGGGTTTTTATTTGGAGGTATTTCTTATTTTTCTGTTTTCTCAAGAAGGACTATGAATTTTTCAAAAGTAAAAATACAGAAAATTCTGTTTTTAGTTGCTTTATCCAAATATGCCAATTTCAAAAATTAGTGAAAGAGCCTATTGTTTCTACCTTAAAAACAGTCAAATTTAGATAAAGCACATTGAGTAGAATCCAAAAATGATAATAATATATAGGGTGTCCCGTTAAAAACAAATACATATTTTACTCTAACTTTTTTTCATTCACCCTGTATGTGAAAATAATTTTTTAATTTTATAGATACACAAACTTTCCATAAATTATTTTAAATAATATTGAGGTAAGTAATATGAATATGATCTTCCAGTGGATGTTTGAAAAATTTGAGATAAAATAATACATGCTCCATTAATACCTCATCAGATACATACTCGGATACATACAATTATTGTATGTGCATTAAAACCTTAAAAATCAATCGCTAAATCAACCATAATTCCATTGAATGCAAGCGTAATTCCGCCATATTCCTAGGTAATAGTCCCCAGTACATCGACCTTAAAATTTTGTAACTCATGTACACGCCCAACTTCCTGAGCGGCTTCATACCACCAACTCGGACAATATTTTTCATGTCTCCACCCTGGGCGATGGGACATTGCTGCGCTAGCTCTTCATGAAGTTGTCGTTTTGACGTCCCTAAGGAAGTTGATACATGTACGTGTAGTTTTAATGCCAATCGACTGTTTTTTATATTACATTAACGATATCACATTTGTCGGACAAAAACCATGTGGCTTTGGGGAAAGTCCGACGCCCTCAACATGTCGCTGTGGCGTCCCTGAGGAAGTTGATACATGTACGTGTGGTTTTGATGCCAATCGACTGTTTTCTATGTTACATTATTGATATCACATAGGTCGGACAAAAATCACGTGGCTTTGGGGGGGTCCGACGCCCCCAACATGTCGCTGTAGCGTCCTTAAGGAAGTTGATACATGTATGTCCGACAAAAATAATTATGAATAACAATGTAATTTTAAAACATGTGTAGTAAATGTCGGACAAATAAAATGAGTATTAAAGTCAGTCGGACAACAAAAGTCCTTTTGATCAATTTCTGCCGAAATTCAAGATCTTCACTCCTGAGATTGCACAAAAAACACGACTGAATATCCATTCTTTCTCACACGCGTGGTTTTGAATGACCGTTCACTAAATAATTTCCGTAAATACTTGAAGAACTATCAAAAAAACAGATCAGGGAATATGACACAGGGCCCCACAGGTATTTGACAAAAGGTAAATAATAAACTGACTAATATGCACGTTGCGTTAAGGCAAACTAATTGCAAACTTATTTTAATTTTTTCACTGATTGTCTCAAATTTCTTGTCCGACAAATGTGATATCGTTAATGTAATGTAAAAAACTGTCGATTGGTATTAAAAACACACATACATGTATCAACTTCCTTAGGGACGCCACAGCGACATGTTGAGAGCGTCGGACCCCCCCGAAGCCACGTGATTTTTGTCCGACATATATGATATCGTTAATGTAATACAAAAACCAGTCAATTGGCATTAAAACTACACGTACATGTATCAACTTCCTTAGGGACGCCACAGCGACATGTTGGGGGTGTCGGACCTTCCCCAAAGCCACATGGTTTTTGTCTGACAAATGTGATATCGTTAATGTAATGCAAAAAACAGTGGATTGGCATTGAAACTACAGGTACATGTATCAACTTCCTTAGGGACGTCAGAACGACAGCTTCACGAAGAGCTAGCGCAGCAATGTCCCATCGCCCAGGGTGGAGACATGAAAAATATTGTCCGACATGGTGTTATGAAGCCGCTCGGGAAAATAGGCGTGTACATGAGTTACAAAATTTTAAGGTCGATGTACTGGGGACTATAATACCTGGTAATGTCAGCGTAATACCTGGTAATACCGAGTTATGCCACCGTAATGCCTGTAATTCCAGCGTGATTCCAGTAATGCGTCGTAATGCGCAAGTAATGCGTTGTAATGCTATACAATTTGTACATGTATTGCCACCAGTTGTTACCCCCTCGCTCTGAGCTTTCCTTTTGACATTTGATATAAATCTGCATACCTCTGAGCATATCCTTCCTCCTATGTAGATCTTAACTTCTTCACATTTCTTATCCCATGACTCGTTCTTAGCTATAGTGATGCACGTTCTTAGTTGTCTTTTTGTGTCTTTATAAACTTCAAGGCCTTGTTCATTTTTTGTTACTCGCCATTTCAGATATTTTTGCTTCTTCTCTTGGACTAATAGCTCTATCTCCTCGTTCCACCAGTATTTCTTGTTGGTATTTTTTTCCTTCATTCCTATTGCTTCTTGGGTGGCTTCTAGACTCCTTATAATTTTCTCGTTTATTGAAGGTACATTCTTCAGGGTTCAATAGTTTGCTGTCGAGTCGCCTCTGATATAGAAATACAGTGCTTTCATCTCTAAAACTGTCAAAATTTTATTTCTTTGTATCCACTGTGTCCATTAGTATGGCATTGATATTTTGTTCCTCTGGGTTCTCATTCATTTTCCTAAAATGCAACTTTATTTTGGCTCTTACTAAAAATGATCTGATCCGCAAGTTATTCCTCTTAGGAGTCTTATGTCGTTCATCTCTCTATTCGTTTCTTGTTTGCTTATCACATAGTCAATAATAGTTTTCAGGCTATGGGTATTCTGTATCCATGTGTTGCTGTGAATATCTTTGTGTTTTATTTATTTATTGTGGGACTCACAGAGATGTATGAGCCTTTGGCCATTATCATTGATTATTTCTTCTCCAAATGGTCCTACAACTGGGCTATTGTTCATCCTTCCCGTTCTTCCATTGAAATCCCCTATCATTATGATTTCTCTATTTCTTCCAATATCTACTAGGATTTCATCCAATTTGTCAAAGAACTCCTGCTTAATGTTGACTCTTTCATGCTCTAATGGAGAGTAGGCTGTAGTTTCAAGGTATCATTAGGATATACAGCTTGCCAGTTGTTAATTTTGTTTTTCCATTTTGTCCTTATCAGTATGGATACCGCTCTAGCGGCGCTCATTTCCTTTGACACTCCAGTAAAAAGGTGAATATATTCTCCAACATTTTGGGTGCCACATCCTTTTTTCTTGGTTTCGGTCAGTGCTACTAAATCGATTTCCAATTTCTGAATTTCTGATGCAATAATATCCGTTTTCAGTCCAATACCCCGTGTTTGTTGTCTTGGTGATCCGTCCAATGTTCAGAGGCTTCGCTTAGGTTTTTTGGTAGTTTTATATTTTTTAGAGTATAAGAGAGCTAGTCTAATGCCGAAATCCCCATCCTGGAGGACCAGGTTAGTTATTCTTTCACAGTGGGTATTTTATTTTCCCACTACTCTCTGAATCTTTTGAATTGCAGACCCAGCGAGCTTCCCTTAATTCCCATAGGGACTTAGATTCTTCTATGACGTTATCCTGCAGCATTTCTTGGAGCTCGGTTTTGGTTCAGGAAAGAAAATCTTCATGGTGGTTGTACAATGTTTTCTATGTTTTGAGAATATCTTACCTATACCCATCATACTATGCACCGCGAAGTCCAATTTGTTGTAGTTCATTTTGCAATTTTATATCCACCATGTCAGATGCCTTTTTTGTTCTATAAATTATAAATACAGCTACTACATACTTATTTTTTTATATTTTACTTAAAGGGGATTCAAATTGATATTGGTATGTGGTGAATTCCAAATGAGCTTATTTCTATAAACTTTATCAGGCTTTTCTTTATGACTTTTTCCTAGATTCTGCTGAACAATATCAAACTCTATAACTAATTTAAAAAAATTTTGATTTTCTATTGATATTTTTTGAACAAACAATTTTGAATTCGGAAAAATTTTGTATTAGAAACTAACTTTGATCCGTTACTAATTGTTCAGCTTTTTGATTTTAGCATGCCTACCAATTTTATCCTTATTTTCTATACTGAAATATTAATGATAAAGGTCTTTATTTGTTGTTGATGCATGAAAAGTACATACTCATCATGGCATATCTGAGATCTTTTTAGGTATCAACATTTTGATTTATGAATAAATACACCCATATCTTTCAATTCGCTTACAAAACACAAATGACTCGAAAAAACGCAACGTTAAACCGTCATTGATTAAAAATTGGCTCAGGTAACAAAAACAAAACAGCCAATTAAAAACGAGAGTGCGGATATGCATTTAGAAGTACAAGCGATTAGGCTATTTTTAGCGCCATTGTATCCCTAACTTTCAAAATAACACGCACGCACACTCCACCTAACAATTGAAAAACCCGTGAAGGATGGATTATAAACCGAGATTTCCCGCTCAAAGGTTTTCATTTTCCGTTGTCGTGTTGTCAAGAGTAGTGGGCCAACCGTTTACATATTATTCAATCGCTGTGTTGTAAATACAATGTAAGTTTTCTGACATGGATTGTAGATAAATACTTTTTTTGGCGGCATTATACAGGCAATTCGTTTATTTTCTGTGTGTTTGTGTGTGTGTGTCTGATGTCAAGGTGTCGTAAATTTAAAAATAGCTGATTCCTTACTTTTAATCGCGATACATTAATGACTTTTCTCGATAATTTATTTTGTTGTTTTGTTAACCTAGTTTCAAATTCGGTGTGATTTGTGACATGTTTCAGAAGGTCCGATTTTGTAATACCTACCTGAGTGTTTTATAAAAATTATGTTTTCAAGCAATTTTATGGTACCTAGTTCCCAGAAAAATTTAAAGAAGATTGCACTTAGAAAAAATATTGTGTTTTGTTATATTTATATTAACCTACATACTCATCTATCCAAAGTAGATAATTTGCACTATAATGTTGCTCTTCACATTTTTGATCGAAAGCATCTTTGAATGGTAGAACAAAAATGATGTTTTACATTTTTTTTGTTTAAACTACAAAATGACCTTAGATTCAAGAATTATCTTGAAATGTTATTCGAACTCAAAGATTGCTTGAAAACAAAAGTCTAGAACACTTTTTTATTGACTTCATTTGTCAATCACCTTGACTTCTTAAGTCTTAAATGACCCATAAACAAACCATCAATATTTCTAATTGTTCATTTGAAACTCTCTTTTTTTGAGGATCACTTCTAGGCTGTTTGCATCGAATTGCCTCATTCTCGTTCATACTCAAGATTAGGCTCGAGATTTTTATAATTTAACCTCCAAAGAGATCTTCGAGTGTGACATTGAACAAACAAACAAATATCCGAGGAATATTTCTTGAATAATTTAGAAATATTTCACATCAGTCCTGAACTATAGAAGTTTATAAATTGAATTTATCAATCACAATTATTATTGCCTCATCTGTTCTAATTAGCCTATTATACATGGCATTTCAAATTAAATTGTTCTCTAATAGTTCCAAAAAACTTTGGCACAAACTCTGACACATTCAGCAAACTATTAACTCCATTATTATCGCGATACGCTGGATAATTAAGATTTTATCAGTAATATGAAGCCAGTTGCTTTTATAGTATTTTTATTTGGTATATTCAAGTTTCATAAAATAAGCACGAAAAGTTCATAAAATAAGCACGAAAAGGTCATAAAAAGTCGGGTCTTAAAATCTGACCCAGACGCGACGGCTTGAATTACATACCATTAAAACGTGTTCAAGTCTGCGTCAAACATGAGCCACAAAAAAAAAAAAAAACTAACATCTGCCGTGATTTTAATAGGTTCCAGGAAAAAATAAAACGTAATGTTTTGACTGTGTGTTTAAATGAATATCAAAAGGTTTTTGAAATTTGTTTACTTACAGGTGGATGTCGATCAAATTTTATAATAATCGTTTTATTAGAAAAAAGGCTTGTTCCAATAATAATCATAATCAATCAGTTTCTTTAAAAATAGCCAGAGTCTGTTATATGAAGAACCTGACTATAATAGTCCATTTCCTTTTCCCTAACAACACGCCAGGAGAATTTTCAGGAAGTCTTGAACAGGGACTCCATTATAGATGATTAGGTTTTTGATAAAATCCCTCACAAACCCATTCAAAAGCATTTTATTAACATGGAATAAAATTATGGTGTAAAACCGTCTTAGAATTGGTCGGTTTTCCCATTCACCTTCTTGGTGAATAAAATTTTAACAGTACCTAACTTCAAATCCAAGGTTGTCATTAGGTAAGAAAATATCAGAGTCAGCTAGCATTAAATGAAACGAATGAAAGAAAAATGTGATACATGAGTGAATAAAGTTTTAAAATTTGAATACAACTGCTTGAATTACAAAAACCATAGGTTCTTTTAACAGACTACTTTTTTTTTTGGTTGGACTTTTTCTAGAAAGGACCAACCTTTGGTCTGCTACTATGCCTGAAACCTTATGGACCAATCTAAAGACATATTAGAGTTAAGTCAGAATTTCAAAATCGACCTCGATCAGGTCGTACCCTACATACTGAGGGGCACCGAAAAGAAAAAAGTGGCTCGGAGACGGTGGGCCATATTGGCAAAAGCGTTGAAGGTACTTTAGGTTTGGTAGACTAGAATACTAGAGCATCATAAAGGTGAACATTTAGTTTGCAGTAGTTCATTGTTTAAACCTATTGAATGAATAATGGATGGCCCTTTTTTTTGGTAGTTTGTAGTTTGTAATTTATTGCAATCTTTTGTTTTAGCCTGAAAAATTTATTGTTTGGTGTGAGAAAACTAATTTGTTTATTTTTAAATTGATAATAAAGTGTCCCAGAATGTTGCGCATGATGAAATTGGTATAATTTTGCTCCAAACCGAAAGCAAACCGTTCTTGGGGAGCAAAAAAATCAAGCAAAAATTTACAAAATTTGAATAAAATAAATAAATGTTTTAGTAGAAATGCTATGTTTCATGTTTCTGGGACACCCCTTTTACATACTAGTTTGCTAATAAAATTATTGTTTTCCATAGTAATATATATATATATATATATATTTTTTAATGAACTAACTATAATAATTATATTTCGGATATTCTTGTGATGGTCGCAGAATGCAGCTTTATATCAAGGTCAAAGCCGATTTTTTTTTTTTTTAGTCTAATTAATAACAAAACTTGTTAAACTTATATATAACTTCTAGTGGCAATTCACATTAGAACTTTTAATAATTTATAATAATGATTTGGGCCGAAGCCAAACTAGATAACTATCCGAGCCAATAGGTATTCTTGAACCTAATTTTACTTATATATAACTTTCTCGGCTGATACTAATTTAGTACACTGGGCAAATTTAAAAAAAATTGGTTATTGGCCAATACCAAACAAGCCTATATGATACAGATCATCAAAAATAGGGACAATAAATATATTGGAGCCAAATTAGTATTAAATAACATACCCACTACTCGCCGATACGGGTTATGTATTTAATTTTTTTTTTTTTTTGAAAATTTGACCCACCTGAATAAGCCCCGACCCTTAGCTGCTCCTACGATGCATTTTTAGGGTAAAATCTCTTAGTTTTACCTATTATAGCTACCTAGTTACCTATGCATTTCTTTTAACACAATTAGAGCTTTAATAGGAATTGTCCTTAACTGCAAAACTAACAGTCTTATGGGGTTAGTTAGACAGATTAATAATATGTAATTAGAATACCGCTTAAATAATCCACCAAGAGCTTGCAGAAAAATTCGATCAATATGATTTTTTTGAATGGAAAACACCACGTTTTCATACATTCTTGAATTTCCTGTTGAATTTTCAGCATTTTTTCCTCGATTTTTTCTGATGCATGTTCTCCAAACAATTAGATTTGGGTACAGGACAATAAGTTCGAAAAAAATTTGAAAAGGTGGTGGTTTTCATTTGGAAAACCAGACTTGAAATTTGGTTTCCACAGACATGCGGCTTTTTACTGCCCTATTTTCAATGAAACACCGTGTGTATTTTGTCATTGTCAAAAAGCCTGATGTTTCCCCTTAACAAACATTTATAATTTTTTTCAATAATCTTGAAATCACATCGTAAAAATTGCACTTTGTTAAAGAGGGTACCATCAACTAACCAAAAAAAATAATATTTCAAGCAATTAGAGGGACTTCAAACTTTCAGGATTTATTGAGTTGGACCTTTTTATCAAACAAAACAAACCGCGAATGGATCTCAGGCTCAGAAATGGAATTATGATTTTTTTCTTCTTCATAGGCCTCTCTTAACCTAATCCGTCTTGCTCGGTCTTGGGCATGTTGGATCCAATTCGTAGATATCTTCTTGATATCATCTGTCCATCGAGTCGACGGTCTACCCTGGCTTCTGTGTGCAGCATCTCTGGGTCGCCACTCCAATATCTTCTTCGTCTACCTATCATCTGTCATTCTTGCGACGTGGCCCAATTCTACTTTAGATGTGTTATTCTCTCAACAGCATCTGCAACTTTAGTTCTTTTATGTATCTATTCGTTGTGGATTCGGTCTCGCAACGTCATCCCTAGCTCTTTCCATGATTCGTTGGGTAACTCTTATTTTGTTGATCGTTTTTTGTGTCAATGGTAATATTTCTGAGCTGTATATCAGTACTAGGAGCCAGGAGGATGCGCTGGTCAACGGTCTGATTTGAATACATGTTTCAACCGACCGAAGGTAGCCCATATTAGTCCTATTTTTCGGCTAAGTTCACAGGTCTGGTTATCTCTGCCGATTCGAATTTCATGTCCTAGATATACGATGTCACGTGTTGGATTTTTTTTTATTTCAAGCTAGGGACCAGATTTGTGATAAATTGGGTTTTGGAGATGTTGATTTTTAATCAAATTTTTTGGGAAGCTGATGACAGTTTCGTGAGCATTTCATTTGCTTCATCTAGCCGGTCTGAAATCAGTACGATATCGTCAGCGAAACGCAAATGGTTCAGTTTTTCTCCATTTACGTTTATTCCCTTATTATCCAGTTCTATCTTTGTAAACATGACGTACTCAAGCAGAGTTGTAAAAAGTTTGGGACAGATCATATCCCCTTGTCGAACGACCTTTTCAATTTTAAACTGGTTTGTTTCATCATGCAATCTTACTTTTGCTGTTGCGTGTTTATATATTTGTCGCAGTAGCGAGATATAGCGGTGATCTATACGACAATTGGCAAGGTCTTTGGACAATGCGTGGTGGTCTACGGAATTGAACGCCTGTAATAATAAAATTAATCTCGTTTTTAGTCATACCATCCGGACTGGTCCATGTCCACATTCGATGGTCCGCCTTTTGAAAGAATGTGTTCATGGCAGTCAGTTTATAGGAGAACAGAAACTATAGCAGGAGATTTCCTCGTTCGTTCCTTTCTCCAACCCCATGGCATCCCAGTGGTGTTTCCGTTTCATTTTGTTTCTTTCCAAGTTTGGCATTGTTGTATTCCACTAACATGGTAAAGTATGCTGGAGGACTTGAGATTGCTGGAGTAAGGTCCTCGTAGAAGTCTTCAATATCTTTGTCTGAACTTTGGGATGTGGGTGCATAGGCTTGGATAATCTTGACATTGTATCGTTCATTTAATTTCAATATTACAAAGCAAACTCTGGGGCCTACACTTCTGATCTCAAGTATATTGAGTACATGTCGCCTATTTATCAGAAGTCCGACTCCTCCTACAGAGCTCTTTTCTTCACACTTGTGGTAATACATATTTGCTGACTTCAGTAGGCAGATAGTTTTTCTCCTCTTTTCCCGATTTCGCTTATTCCGATTACAGTGTATTTGTTCAAGTTCTTCTTCTAGTTCTAACACTGAAAGGGTTCTCGTATTAATATGTCGCAATATGCAGTTTTAGTCTTCTTTGGTAGCCTAATCTTACCCGGGGACACTTAGCACCCTCCAATCTCTGCCTTTTCCAACCGCTACCTTGGTCGGAGACTTGCGATCTGCCGGGGACTGAGGGCCATTTGTGATTTCTACTCTCCATCTTGGTTTAGGTTTTCCTTCACTATCACTTTAGCCAGTGCGGGTTGATAGGGGATATACTGAGAATTTCATATACAGCACTTCAAAATTGAGTAATACATATCACAATTAAAATTCAAAAACCCAGAATTAGGGAAAAATGCTTGACTCATGACATGAGGGAGTCTTTGATATTTTATTAACTGATTTTATCGTTAAACTTCTAAAAGCAATAGGTAATTTTATCAAGAAACGAATCGTTTTGTAACGCATTGCAAGATTTTCTCTAATTTAGATCTATAGAATTTATATTTGAATAATTGAAAGGAGAATTTTATTCTTACCCGTAACTGTCATCTATTTCACAAGCTTGGCATTTTTATTTTTTTTTTTCTATTTTCCAAATTATTTCAAGTGCAAAAGCTGTAAATCATGACTAATTCAGAATCCGTTGTTATTAAGTTTTTTTTTGTTTTTTTCCTTTTGCATGTTTTGATTCGATATTTTCTGCATTTTTATCCAACTGATCGCATCTCGTGACCGGTTACCGAATCCAAACCATGACCGTCCAAAATTTTGCACAGCTTTTTACCCGCATAGAATTGACAGAGTATAGATGTAGAAAAACACTTGGCAACAGAGGGGGTATGGTGTTGGGATGAGCACCTTCTCTTCCCACCTTCAGTGGCCTTTTTAGACCTTTCTTTTCCATAATTTCACAGGACTTTAAAAAAAGAAAATGCAAAATATCATTTTTCCCTGCTGTTGACTGTTATTTTCTTAACTTTGACAGATTTGATTAGCACAATTGGCCTTTTTTGGCCTGCTGCTAGCTCCAGACACGCATTTTCTGCACTGAAAACTATAAGAATACTGAATATCTTCAGTCGCCATCTTGATTTTTTTTTTTGAGTATTTACTAAGGCATGCAAATTTTGGCTCCAAAAGTTTAGCTATAGAGTCTAAAAGACAGTGCATTCGTGGAAACTATTGCTTTTGCTTGAGGTGAGCTGTTAGTACTTTTCATTGAAAAAGATTTTAGTATGACCTACATACTTATAAGAAAATTCCTGAAATTGTTTTTTATTGCACAGAGCCCAAATGGAAGTCAACCATCGAGTCCCACAGATGAAATATCAGTCCGGAGAATATCCTCATTCATGCTCCTACAAACCAGAGAACTGCCAGCAGCACCTACTGATCGAATAACCGACCAAATCACCAAACGCACCTGGATTGAATACTCAATCGTTAACAATTTAGACATTTTCAAGCTGAATATCGGGCACCGGAACCGAACATTCAGCGCTGAAGATCTCATGGGCTTCAACAATACAGGAAATGTTTGTATATGGCCTTCCGAAGAAACGCTTAGCTATTACGTTTGTTTAAACTTAGACATGTTTGCTGGTAAAAATGTTCTAGAACTCGGTGGCGGTATGTCATGTTTAGCCGGTTTGTTTGTAGCTAAGTATAGTTCAGCAAAAAGTGTACTAGTTACTGACGGTAATAAAACGTCAATCGAAAATGTTGCAGCGATTTTGCAATGCAATTCGTTCGCTTGCAAGACAGATTGCAGTGTTTTAAAATGGGGCGAGCAACGGGATTATTATAAGGAGTATGATATCATTATTTCGGCTGATTGTCTCTTTTTCGATGATGCTAGGGTGGATTTTATTAACTGTGTCATTAATTATTTATCAGAGAAGGGGATGGCGCTAGTTATGGCGCCTCAAAGAGGTGCTACTTTGGATAGTTTCATTTTACAATCCGAAGCAAGAGGTCTTGTTTGCAAAAAAGTTATGAATTATAGCCAGGTGGTGTGGGAAAAACGACTCGCGCTCATTGATAATTGTGAATACAATGATAATATTCACTATCCCATATTAATAGAAGTGACCAAAGCATAAGTTTAAGTGTCCTTAGCTGTTTTTTGCAGTATTCAAGAAGAAAATATTGTATTGACATTCCTTGTTGAATATATTTTGCACGGTTCTCTTGTAACTTAGGAAGCTACAAGTAATCGCATAGAGTAACTACTTGAGTAGTAAAATAATTCTTAAAGTTTTTCAAAAACTGGCTACATATTGCAAACAAGGATATCTAGTTCCAATACCGCACAATTGAGAAAAATCAAATTCATAATCAATATGTCCAAATAAGTAACAATAATTGTCTTTGGGAACTGTTTTTTTTGTTCCTCGCTATTTTGTCATGCAACTGAGAAGAAATATGGATGAAACTTGTGAAGTGAGACTAATATTTGCCTCCTTTATTCCTGTTAGATCAAGCAAATACTCAAATCCCTTAACTTCACGCTTTTCTATTTTATTTATTTTCAATTGAGCATTTGCCAAAAATTCAGTCAGCAACAAAGAGACTCACTTTCGAAATATCATAAAATATCAAAACCGATTAAATATACACACGTTCCGTCTAATTATGACTTTATGACCATTCATAAATTGCAAATTTATGATTTAGCGCTTTAATATGTCCAGAAATAACTTGGCACAATATTAAAGGTGTTTCTATGACCATTTGGTTTAATTAAATTTTCGCATGCTGTATTTGAATGTTAAATGAAACTTTTTTATTTTAAGAAAACTTTAAGCTGACAATTGTCTATTAGGCATAACGGATGATGGTGTTTTATGTAGTTCTAATAATATTTGAATAGAAACAAACCAAAGTCTCATATTTGTATAGAGTGAGCTACGTAAAGAAAAACAGCAAATACGAGAAATTATCAAAGACAAGACGAAAGAAAGAAATTTCTGGAAGAAATGGGATTTTGAAAGGGGGCATTGAATGTTCTGGAAAATATTCTGATAAGCTTCGTAATACTCTCATAGATACATACATGTGTCTGTAAATTGTTCGCTAAATTTTAGTCCGATCTGCCCTGTATAATCGTTGATTTTCTGTTTGGCTTGACCAAAACATATCAGGAATTTTATCACTTATAAGGAGTGTCAAACATAGAAATTTAATCTCATCTAGATAACGTTTTGAAGCCCAATCATGTTTTTCTTATATTTGGTATTTTTATTCCATAAAATGTATCCGAATTGTCATTAGATAATAGAATTAGTTAGTGTATATTTGATAAATGTACCCCGTATTCCTGATGCAGGTACATACCCTAAAATTTTAATTATATCTAGTCTGATTAACCCTATCTGTGATATAAAATACCAATTTTTCCTTGATTAAAAAAATTATGGTGTTTATAGAATTTATATTACTTTTCCGTGTAAAAAATGTCTTTTTTTCTGGTCATATTGTGGGCGTTTTATTATTTTTCTGATCATTAAAATTATTAAGTAAATTAGTATTTAAAAAAAAAATGAGGTATTAGAGTGTAATTTAGAGTTTATGTATTCTTAAATTAGGGAGTTCAATAATAAAAACTTTGGTCCACATTTGAATACGTAATTGTAGTTGTTCTAGTATGTATCAGAGCTATAAAAGTGGTACCAATCAATAATTTTTCCTGGTGTTGCCTGATAGGAAATTTGAGCAACATCAAAAAGTGTCCTAATTAAAAGTAGGCGTTCAAGGCCCTTGTGTTTTAGACTGCCTAAGTCTGTGATAGCACAGAATATGTAGATAGGATACAAATGAGTTTTTATGTGTACAGTATAAGTCTGTATAGCTAGGGAGCTAAATTTCCAGACTGAAACACATAATAACTCTGCTGTTTTTAACTAAATTTTATCCAACACTTTTATTCCACTGATTGAAAAATGCTTTAATCATAAACTGAGCCTAACCCAAATATCTCTAGAAATCCATTTCAGCATAGGATGGTGCGTTTTCGTGTTGCCTCCCGACAGGATATCAAAACCAAACAAATTATGGAATGCTTCCAAGATCTCAATGGTCAGCTTCAAATTTGGGTCACCCTGTACAATGTTATTCGCAAATAAGAAATTGTTGCAGAACTTTATTGACTATTTTGTAATAGTGTTGGATGATTGAAATAATAATTTAGTGTGATCCTATTGAGTTCCTAATAAAATTAAAATTTACAGGGATTTTATACAAGCATAATGTAATTGTTCAGCTTCATCATTGTTCTTTACAAGTTTTGTGTTATTTACAGCAACATTGGAAGGTTTAATATTTCATCATGGTTTTGTTCACTTTGTGCGTATTGCATAAAATTCACATATCCCTAGACAAATAAATAAATCAATGTTTGTACTCTTTAGTTAATACTATGAATGTTAGTGATTTAATGTTGAAACAAAAATCATGTAATTTAGAAAAATAAATTGAGATACCTATCCCATTTACATATTTTTATTTCCTTACCGAATCCAAGCGTTAATGCCAGTACAGATTTGTCTTAGCAAAATCCTCAACTTTTGTTGTTCAACCACCTGTCTGAGGAAATTAAGAATAGTACAATGGTAGTACTTAGGGAAATTTTAGAAAGCTTGTAAAGAACCATCTAGTCGCCAAGGCAAGGCGTATTGGCGAATTTTATGAAAATTAAATGTGTCTCAATTGTTTTAACTTATGTCATTCAGTGCCAAGAGGGATGATGATGCTTTCTAGCTTTATTTTGTTTTATATTTTGAAATGTTTGCTTTTTCGTTATTGGATCCTAGGGACGGATTCTAATTTTTCTGCGTTTGTTTTCATTATTTGTTTGTTACATTTTTTGAAGTGAACTTCTTAGGCGGCGTTCTGATATTTGGACGACAATGTCGATAATGGACAAATTTCGTTAGTCAAGAGAGAAGTAAGATATAACGTAAAGAAACCACTAAAGAAACGGAGAAAGGTAGCTATCGATTGACACAAACCAAGAACTATAGGCGCAAAGAGGATTGCCTGTTATTAACCAGCGCCGATATTATTGTAACGGACACTACAGATGCGCGTCTCCCTTTGGTTATACTATCATTGTCTTTTGTGATTATTGAGGTGAAACTTCTTCAAGAAACTTCTATTAAGCAGCGGTCTGATATTTGGACGAAAAAGGAGAGTGATTTAAAAGACGCGTCGCGTAACGTCACATTAAAGCCCATTTCGTTACACGAGAGAGAAGAAAAATTTAACGTGAGGGACGGAGAAAGACGGCCAATGACAATAACAGCCGACGAAGGATTGACACAAAACAAACGCCGATACCTTTGTGACGTCACTACAGATGCGCGTTTCCCTTCATTTTTACTCCGACTCGCACGCTAAATGTGGTGTGGGTTTAAAAGTTGTATAAGAGGGAATAGTTTTCAAGAAGTTTCACTTCTACCACGTGTACGGCGCTGCACATTATTTTCTTTTTACATTTTATTTATGTTTCCGTCAGGTTCATTATTAAAAATTATTGTAATTCTAGACATAGGGTGGTATGAATAAAAATGAAGAACATGCTGCTAATAGGTCTGTTTCTGCAGAAATCACAAACCAGTCAGAGTGAATTTCATTGGTTGAAACTAGTTTTCTGACTGTTTTCAACCAATGAAATTCACTCTGACTGGTTTGTCATTTCTGCAGAAACAGACCTACTACTACAAATATCAAATATTAGTATATTCTACGTAGTGTTTACTTTCAAAAGAAGGATTTACTAATTTCTGATAGTTTCGAAATGTAGTTATCTATTTCGTTTTTATTCATACCACCAGTGGCGACGCTGGGGAGGGGGCCAGAGAAGAATCGTGAACTAACAGGATTTCTCACTCTCATAAGGCGTATGTTCGCCAATTTTCGAGTCGGCAGGGCCTGCGAGTGACGTCACTACTAATTAGCGGCATAGCAGCTTATAGTGATGACGTCACCGGCAGGTCTCGATGGGATGCTTGCAATTCAGGTTGTGCTTGTTTTTTCGTCGATTTCAAATGTAGGAAATGTGATTCTAACAAGATTATCACGTTTAGGAATTAATTTTTTTGACCTATACTGTTTTAAACTCGGCTAATGGATTTTACGCCAAGTGTTGAGGTCTGCAGCTGAAATGGCAGATATTTTCAGCGCAGTAAGCAGGCCTATTAGGTGAAGAGTTCTTGGGCACAAGCAACTGCGGTACTGCTTTCGCTTTCCTGGGATTCCCCCAAACATATTAGTATCGGCAGATACTTTCCCATTTTTTATTCCAAAGAAGAAAAGCAATAAAATAAAAACAAGTGCCCCCGCTAAATTTTTCTGGCCCAGTCTTGCCCCCCCTAACATAGAACCCACATTTTTTTTTTCTTTTGGTTTTCTGACAATAAGGCTTATTTTGATTTGATTTGATTTTTACACAATAAATTGGAAATTCTTTTTCGAGACACAGAGACAGAGCAGTAATATGATTACAATGCTTGTGCTTGTTACAAAAATAATTGATTAACCTTTCTGTCAACTTTTAGGTCTGAAACGTTGAAATTTGAAACAAATGGCTGAGAATTATAAGGAAAGCGGGAGTTAAAGAAGTACTCAGTACATTTTTATTGAAATAATAATACATCATTTTTGACAATAGTAAATTATTATTTTTGATTGGCCTATAGATTAGCTCTCATACGTTCCAGTTCCTTAATCCTTAACTATGTTGCCTCAAGCCTGGCAGTCAAATCCTCTAACATGGGTATGGAAACTTTAGTAACAATATGAGCCAAAGCCACAGTCTTAATAGCATCATTATGCAATTTGTCGACCATATCCCCAGCATTTCCATTATCATTTGCGCGATGGGTTTCAGTTTCTTCTTGGTTAAGAATTTTCGTCAGATTGGTGATACTTTCCAAATTGTGATCTTGCAACGGTGACGGTATGACCAACAATGGTACATATCGGTGGTCAAAACAGCCATTCTTCCAATCTTAAAGCTTGGAAACATGTCAAATGAATCTCGTATTTCATAACAGGGTCGTTTATAAAAACGGAAAATATTAAGCGACGTCGCCGATAAGCAGCCCCATTATTTCTTGTCTTTCTGTTGTCAGGGCGTGTTGGAGACACATCGCGTGGACGTCGGATGCCAGGCTTACCTTTTTCAGGTATTTTTCTTCAGAACTCATTTTGGGACGTAGAGTTACAAAGTCAGCTTCAATTTTTTTATCGAATAATTTTTTTGTGGGTGGACTGCTACTGCGCTACCACCATTAGAGTTTAAGTAACGGTTGGGCCCAAAAACATAGGAGGGAGAGGACCAGCTGTGCAAAGCCGAAGAAAAACAAAACCTTATTTATGGAAGGAAAACAGAAATTCAACTTTATGAAACTGCAGAAGAGTACAAAGATTCAACAACAATTACAAAACGAAAGTTTTATTTGTTTACCAAAAGTATAAGGTTATGATTTGATATTAGACACTTTAAGCAGGTCCTGGAATTTCAAACGTATCTGTATCCGCATCAATCTGCACATGTGCAGAATAGATACGGTGGTTTCGTTGCGCTGCATTGTCCGTATCCTTACGGCCTAGCTTCGTACCCGAAAACGTATCTCAATCATTCGACACTATTGAGAGATCGTCCTGTCAGTAGTTATCACTAAAATAACTTTAACAACATAAACACAGTACTGATGGATGAAAAGAAAACCTACAAACATAGCTACAAAATCAATTCAACACTTTTTGAAGTTATAAAACGTTTCATTCAAGGATACGATCGTTTACGTAATATATGGCCATGCTTAAAATGATTTTAGGCGGTCAACGTAAGTCGATGCGCTTGCGGATGCGGATACGGATACGTAGAAAAATTTAGGGTTTGCTTAAGGTGTCTATTATTGATGGCAAAACGTAACTGCGCCTGCGTATGACTAATATTTTCACGAAAATTTTGCTAACTTTTATTTGCCGTGTCAAACAGGTAAAAAGCGAAACCAAGAATAGTAAACTTACGAAATATTTCGGCAATAATTTCGTGAAGATACTTTGCCGTGTAAAACGGCTCTATGGGACAGTTTTTGACAGATACGAATGCAAGCAACGTGCGACACGTGGACCAATGATGCGATATTTGAGATTATTAATTTTCATGAAAGTGAACCAGCATTGCGGAACACGAAAAGTGCAAATCATAAAAACAGAACCGATCAACACGATGCGTGGAGTCGTATTCAGGAAAAAATTAAAAGCATTGCGGGTGATATAACCATTAAAGAGTTGAAAAAGAAAAGGAATTTTCGTTATAAGCACCGATCGACAACTACACTGAACCACTGAACGAACGACTGCTGCACTAAAGTCACCTCGCGAACCGACGCCGCCGATGCCTTTCGAAATTTGGTCCGGACTTGCTCAAGCCCGCGCGGCGCGACCCGGCTTACGATATCACGGGCCGTGGAAAGTCAGCTTTAACAACATTTGTCAATCCAATCCATCAGTCAAAAAAAAAAAACAATATGGCGTGGCAGCCAAGCAAGCTTGTTTTGAATATGTTTTTTTTTTCCTGTATATTCAACAGGTTTGTTTGTTTGTGTTGTTCGGGGCAGCACTTCCTGCTTTGGGGCGTTCGTTTGTGAGTGTTTTATATGGTTTATATGCCATAATCTGAAATATTACAACTTATTTTAAGTTAGTGCAACACAAACACACAAACCTAACGTTTTTTTGTTATTTTACTTGCAAGTTTGATGTTTGGCAATCCAATCCATCTGTAAAAAAAAACAATTAAATATGGCGTGGCACCCAAGAAAGTTTGTTTTGATGTGTTTTTTTTTATGCGTATTCAGCGTTTTTTTGTTATTTTGGTTGCAAGTGTGATTTTGATTATTATTTAATAAAAGATTTGTTGACTAATGGTGTGTAACCTATTAAGTCGGGTAGAAGCTGGATATTTATTTGTGTTTAGGTTAGTGTTTTAAAATACCGGATAAATCTCTGGAATGTAAAAGATGCATTTTATTACAGGTAAACTATAAATGAGTGAGCAGGAATTGGGTATTGACAACACTGCAAGTGTCATCAATTGAGCTAGTTTTCAGGATTTGTAATTAATGAGGATGATAAATGATAGGAATTTTTCCGAACCCAATTTTTAAACTAGGTAAAATGTAATTTTAAGCTGTTTAAGCAATAGTAGGAGCTTTAATCTATTAAACAGGAAACTGTAATTTTTTAAACATTATGTCAAACTTCACTGTTGTTTCAACCAGCCTTCGCTGCTTGGCATTCGGCGCTTCGTTCGCATTCATCTATCCATCATTTCATCCACAGTCATTCAGTCGTTCAGTCGTCCTAGACAACTAGACAAGTGAGCATTTCATTCGTTCCTGGAATTGAAAGTACTACTATAGGCGAAGACGCAACAAATTCTGGGTAAGTACCGAGTAGTACCTAGTTATAAATGAATGAAAACTTTGAAAATTCTTTAGAAAATTTGTTGTTGTTGATGGTTCTAGTAGTTTCATATAACTTTCCTCGAATTTCTGCCTTTTTTTCGCGAAAAAATGTCGAATTGATTGTGCCGATACTAGGTGAAAATTGAATTTATCGATGGTTGGCAAAAGTATAATAAATAATAATAATTTTAACTTAACTTAATTCTCACTAAATTAATCACTTTTTTCAACCTTGGAAAAAAAATGTCGACAAAGCAATTTTTAGATAAAGCCAACTGCCAACTAGATTATTAAATGTGAGGTAGGTATTTTATCAGCTTATAGTCCAGTGAATATATGGGTTTTTCAGGCAGGCTGATTTTTTTCAGAGCTGATTGTAGACTGTGTCCTGGGTTCTGAGTATTCAGCCAAAAAAACACACTCGAAAGCCTTGTGCGTTCGGTCATATTGGCTTTTTTCTTATTCAGTTTTTTCCAACAAACTGACCTGACTAAAAGTTGTAGATAATTACATTCTCATCATCTTTGCCTTATGACTTTTTTGCTAGCTATTTTAATATAGGCGTTGGCGCTGCGGCCATTTTAGTGTTTCAGAATTCGGAAAAAATTGGATAGCAAACCTGCAGATTCTTGAACAGGGTCTGCTCCTTGTAATTAGTGCGGCTCCTACAACTTGAACATAGAAAAATTCAAAAAAGTGTTAAAAAAAAAAGGGCAATAGGCCCGAAAGTACAGGGTGGCCCAAATTCGAGCCTCATTATTGGGATCTCGGTAACCGTAAGAGATACGGGGTCGGTTAAATTATGGCAAAGTTGCGCAATTTTATGACCAATAGAATGTCGTTTTGAAACTAGAAAGATTCCGAATACTTCCGGAGATATTCGGAAAAAACCGAAATTTTGTAAAATCGTTTTTATTTATTCCCGGGCTTATTTGAAAAGCCATTTTAAAATAAATGTCACTTCATCATTGTCACCTTTTCCCCTTTAGAAGATGGTGCTACTAAATTTAAATTCGACGTTTCGTCTTCAGGCGGCCATCCTCAACTTCCTTTTTTTAAATACGGACCTGGATTATTTATTTGCGATTTTGTCATCTTTGGGCATCCTAAAACCGATACTGTTTATAATGTTTCAATAACACGGTAAAAAAAGCAGGTCCGTATTTAAAAAAAAAAAAATTGATGATGATTCTAGAGGAACGGAACGTTGGATTTCAAATTTAATACGCCATCTTGTAGAGAAAAAAAATGACAATGGGAATGTGAAATTAGTTTTTCAAAATCTTTTTAAATGGAATCAGGAAAAAATTTAAGAAAAACGAGAAATTCATGCTTTTTTCGTATAGTTTTAATTTTTTCCTGATTTTATTTGAGAAGATTGTGAAAAAATGATTTCACATTCCCATTGTCACTTTTTCTTCTCTACAAGATGGCGGTATCAAATTTAAAATCCAGCGTTTCGTTCCTCTGGAATCATCAATTTATTTTGTTTAAATACGGACCTGCTTTTTTTACTGTGTTATTGAAAAATTATGAACAGTATCGGTGTCAGGATGCCTAAAGATGACAAAATCGCAAATAAAAAATCCAGGTCCGTACCTATTTAAAAAAAGGAAGTTGAGGATGGCCGCCTGAAGACGAAACGTCGAATTTTAAATTTAGGACCACCATCTTCTAAAGGAGAAAAAGTGACAATGATGAAGTGACATTTATTTTAAAATTGCTCTTCAAATAAGCCCAGGAAAAAATAAACACGATTTTACAAGATTTCGGTTTTTTCCGAATATATCCGGAAGTATTCGGAATCCTTCTAGTTTCAAAGCGGCACTCTATTGGTCATAAAATTGCGCAACTTTGCCATAATTTAACCGACCCCTTATCTCTTACGGTTACTGAGATCCCAATGATGAGACTCGAATTTGGGGCACCCGTACAAGGCTTTCGAATTGACTTTTTGGCTTAAAACTCAGGACACAATTCTACAATCAGCTCTGAAAAAATCAGCGTGCCTTCGTACATTTTTTTGAAAAACTCATAAATTTTTTGCACTTCTGGCCATTTCCACCAACTATTTTAGGGGAGCTTTAACGATAAGTATGCCTTAAATTACCATTTCTTCATGAAAGACTGTCATTTTAAGGAATACTTATCGTTAAGGTTCCCCTAAAATAGTTGGTGGAAACGGCCATAAGTACCAGTGTCGCAAATTATGGCCATAGAAAAATAATTAGGTATATGGGTATATGATATTTTTAAACTCATGTATAGAAAAACTGCAAATTGATACTTTCCCAATATGGCTACCTAACGATTTCAGATTTTCACATCGAGCATTTTGGAAACTAAAATGTTATTTAACTTTTACTTTTTTGTTTAGATTCTTTATTTTGTCCTAAAACTTTATGAAATACTATAATCGAGATGATATTTATTTTAAAACAAGCAAATTGGTAGAGCATATAGGTACCTATGCAATATTTTAAAAGTATGCATTCAATTTATTTGTCTTTCAATTTTTCATCTTTTCGCTTGACGTCCTACATTATGAAATTTTGTAAAGTCAAATTTAAAGAAGATTATACAGGGTGTCAATTTGAAAACTTACAAGGGTTATATCTGAGTAACCAAAAAAAAAAAATCTATAAAAACAATTTCTGTAATAGGGAGGGGGAACCATAATGATGTAATAACCAACCTGTTTTCACTTACCCCCTCACCCCCAGCCACCACAACTAAATAATCTCAAATAGCAACCCCCTACTTGTGATACCTTATCTGAAAGCTTTCAAAAAATGCTTTTCAATGGTACCCTACAAGTTAAGATTGGATGTTATAATTGTCAAAATAAAACCATTGAAATGTGAATTGAATTTTTGACTATTAATTTAATAAACATTTAAAAACATTTTTATTACTATCGTAGCATTAATCTTGAGGCCTAAACATTTCAGGCTTGTATTATTTTTTGTTTATTCGTTGTTTTGGGACCTGAAAAAATTGACAAGTCCAAAAAAAAAACAATTTTAATTTAATTGGATAAAGTTTTATTTACCCAATAAACCAAAAACTATCACATCCTCGATCACATCGAATTCTAGCTTGTAGGGTACCATTGAAAAGCATTTTTCAAGAGCTTTCAGACAAGGTATTACAAATAGGGGGTTGCTATTTAAGATTATCTAGTTGGGGTGGCTGGGGGTGGGGGGTAAGTGAAAACAGGTTGGTATTCACATCATTTTGGTTCTCCCTCCCTATTATAGAAATTGTTTTCATTTTCTTTCATTTTTCATTTTTTTTTTTTTTTGATTACTCAGATATAGCCATGGTAAGTTTTCAAATTGACACCCTGTATGTAACGGGAGATAGGGCAAGGCAGTTAAAGTGAAACTCCAATTTCCCAAAGTTTCGTTGTTTATTCCAATTTTATCAAGGGTTAATCTTAAAGAGTTACAGGGATGTTAGAGTAGCCATTGTAGAAAATAAATTGCATTAGTGAATTGAAATATGTAATACCTATGATTAATAACATCACACACAAAGTCGATATACAAAATACACGTCAACCGAATAAATCAACAATCTCTGTTGATTTATACAGATTTGATGTTGATTGTTAACTTATACAGTTAGGTGTATTTTGTATATCGACTTTGTGTGTGATGTTATTAGTCATAGGTGTCACATATTACAATTCACTAATGCAATTTATGTTCTACAATGGCTACTTCAACATCCCTGTAACTCTTCACTTAAGATTGCCCCTTGATAAAGTTGGAATAAACAACGAAACGTTGGAAAATTGAATTGGAGTTTCACTTTAACTGCCTTGCCCTGTCTCCCGCTACATATGTACAGTGATCGCTTGAAAGTTTGCAACAAATGGGAAAATATTTTATTATTGAGATATCAAAAAAAATTTTACGTGGGATCAATTTAGCATACCCATCAACAAAAAAAATCACTGTGACGGATTTAAAAAGTTCGCTTTAAATATGTTGAAAGTGGGGTTAGACGACCAGAAATCGAAAAATTTTAGAGAGAAAAGTGATGCAGGATCCGATTTTACGTCCATGTGTCAATTTTTAGGAAGGTACAAGGATTTTCAATAAATATCAATTTTTTGGCCTGTTTTCTGGTAATTTGAAAATTATCGAAAACATTTCGCAAAAATATTGGCTTGATTAAATTTAGAAAAGAGATATTCGGTTATTTAGAGAGATTCCATAATAATTCTAAATTTGTTATTCCAAATTTTTGTTTTCTGTAGGTCATTGCAACAAGATCGGAGTGGTCTGAGAATGAATTTTTCGTTTTTTACAATTTGTCGCGGGACAATTAAGTAGAATTATTGCACTGGATTTTTTTTCATTAGTTTCACTCTGAATTATGTGAACCAGGCGGAAAGTTTTTGATATTTTTCAAATTACCATAAAACAGGCCAAAAAATTGATATTTTAAAAAAATCCTTGTACTCTTTTGAAAGTTGACACATAGACGTAAAATCGAATCCTGAACCACTTTTCTCTCTACAATTTTTTGATTTCTGGTCATCTTATCCCACTTTAAACCTATTTGAGGCGAACTTCTTGAATTTGCCGCCATGATTGTGGTCACATGACATCTGTGACAGTGTTTTTTTTTGTTGATGGGTATGCTAAATCGATCCTACGTAACATTTTTTTTTGATACCCTAATAATAAAATATTTTCCCATTTGTTGCAAACTTTTTGGCGGTCACTGTATAATCTTCACGGCGCTATAAGCATCGACTATGTCAAATTTAAATTTCATATACATAATTACATAATATATAAATTCATAAAATACTCCGATACACTGGGATTCCCAGCAAAACAGCTTTTTCTTTCATATCGAAATATTATTAATTTATCTATAGAATGAGAGATTACTGTGAAACACAGTTATTGTCAACCATTGTGTAACATGATTCACTGTTTCGAATCGGCTACCGCACCTAACTTTGTTATTGGAAACAAACATTTTCACGCTCGTTATCGCATTACGGTATTATTTTTTATCGCCTACCGAGTCGGCAGAAGTTTTTATTGTTCGGAGAATTCTGGGATTTTAATTATGCATTTTTGAATTCAATACCTACGCAATTCTGTAAAAATAATTAATTTTGTTAGGGCCTGGGTTAAACCTTTATTTTTAATTAACAAACTTTTAAAAAATGCTTGATTCCTAAATAATTATTCTATACATTATTATTTACCGCATTATACAGAGTATCCCAGAATATGTGGGTATCTGAAACACAAAAAAATAATATGACAACTTCCTACAGAAAAAAAGTTCCTATACGGCCTCCCTATGAAGTTACGTGCCCCTAATGGACGCTTCTATAGTTTTTTTTGTTAACAATTTTAAAATACTTTGTGGCTTTTTTTCCCAATGATGGATAATAGATAAGACCCCTTAAAATGGACCCTTTCAAACACACTTCGACAATTTAGTTTACTAGTGACGGACTGGCTGTAAGACAATAATGACACCAAGGCCCGGTTTATGCATCTTCAGATAAACTTGCTGGTAACTATCTCTAAGTTAAATTTACCTTTCTGTAATTCTATTAGTCGGCGAATAACTGATCGACTAATGGGATTACAGATTGCGTTTCTATCCGTCAGATTGCATACATGACAGTTTATCAGAAAGTGAATAAACCGGCCCTAAGGAAAATGTTATTAGAAAGGTTTAATTTTCATTGTCGTGAAATGAGGACTAATATTGAAGCCTTGTCGAGGATTCAACAATCTTTTAATATTGCATAAGAATAAGGAATCATGTCGAGCTGACATACAAAATTATTTAATAAAAAACCCGTTTTCTGTCGGAACCAGCTCATTTTTTCGACATTGAATAGGAGTACCTTTTTTCTAGTTCAAGTTTCAAACTATCTAAAAATATTATTGTTGAAGCCTTTATCAAACAGGGTGTTAAAGTAGCATTATTGTGTTATAGTCCATCCCTGGCAGACTGAATATTGGCCAAGTGTGTTTAAAAAAGTCGATTTCAAGCAGAGATACGTGAGGGAAATAGAATGCGCTTAGACGACTGCGCATCCGATTTATTGATAACGCATAGGGGGCCGCCATTTTTATCACTTTTTACTAGTTTTTACTTATGCCGTTTCCGATTGGTAGATCTAGTGCAGTTTTTTTTTATCTCTGACTTTTTCTTCTACAGGTTGATGAAAAAGGATGAAAATACACTCAATGCGCATCAAATTAACTAATCGAAAACGCTATTAGTTTTTACGTTGACAATTTCAATCTGACAAATTTTTCACAAGATAACCTTACTTTTGGTCATTTACAGATTGTTGTTGTTGGCGATTTTTCTTGCTTTTTTTGAGATATTTTTATCAGAGTGGTGTTTTAAATGATTTCTTTTTGTTATTTCTGCTTATTTTTGTAGTTATGGGTCGTTCATAACCTATTTTTCCTAAACCGAATTTGACAAGTGATAAAAATGGCGGTCCTTCAAATTCAGCCAGTTGCGCAGAATGGACCCTTATTCTTTTCTAACCAACAACTCTCTTATATTTCTGGTTTCAAGGGGTCTCATCTCCATCCATTATATTGAATGAAAACAAAATTTACACAAAGCATTTTAAAAGTTATTAACAACAAAACGATTTTCAGAGGCGTCCTTTAGGAGCACGTAATTTCGTAGGGGAGGCCGTAGAAACTTTTTTTAGAAGGAAGTTTTCATGTTATTTTTTATATGTTTTACTTATCTGGATTCGACAGATTGCCCACATATTCTGGGAAATCCTGTATACTTACATACAGAGCTGTCAATTTGAAGTAAATTACTTTGAATTCTACTTCAAGTACATACAGGGTGTCCCCGTTCAAGGTCAAAAATGCTAGGGTATATAGAGGAACCATAGGGAAGTAATTTGAGATAGGACACCGATGGTCGGAAGTGCGTCGTTTCCAAAATACAGGGTGTTGAAATTTAAACAACCCCTTTCATATCTTGTGAAGGGCTAATGCTAGGCTGTTCAAATTTCCAGGGATTATTGATGTAGGAATGATATTTGAAAATTCGTATAATGCACCACCATTTACTACCTGGAACCATCCCAAAAAAAATAAAAAGTAAAATTTAAAAAAAAAAGCAATTTAGTTTCAAATTTTTTTTTTTTTTTGGGTTGTTCCAGATAGAAAATATTTTCTATCTGGAACATATATAATGCACCCCCATATGGGGGTGCATTATATGAATTTTTAAATATCATTCCTACATCAATAATCCCTGAAAATTTGAACAGCCTAGCATTAGCCTTCCAGATGATATGAGAGGGGGTTGTTTAAATTTCAACACCCTGTATTTTGGAAACGACGCAATTCCGATCATCGGTGTCCTATCTCAAATTACTTCTCTATGGTTCCTCTATATACCCTAGCATTTTTGACCAGTTGAACGGGGACACCCTGTATAAGTACTTTGAGTATTTTATTTAAATTACTGTCACGGCTTTGGATTGCCTGACAGAAATCTTGGGTTCGTTTCGTTTATTCCAAAAATCAAAGTCCAATTAACACAGCACTAATTTATTCCACGTAACAATACACTTTGACACTAATTACTCTAATAACTAACTCAACAATTAAACTCTTTACAACAAATCAGTAGTTAAATCGTATCACAGTCAAACTGAAACTTAACTACAAAGCAATAGCGGCCTTTTATATATCCCTAAATCTATTCCTGTAAAATCTAGAACACACACGATAATCTTATTTTCTTGATTATAGTAGAATAATTCGCTAGATTCTTGACAGCCTGGCGGACGCCGTTCTTCTGGCCTGGCGTCAGCGTTATCGTAACATTACTTTTTTTGTTATGTAGGTACTGTAGGTAGTTGTACTTGTACTTCCAATATCTATTCTAAAATGCTTGGATTTTTACTTGATGATGTCAAGTATTTTGCTTGAAGTATTTTGAGTACCTATCTAATTATAATAAATAAATTTCTTGATTTTCTTTAAATAATAATTATTGCAATTTTTTTTTACAGGCCACAACTATCTTACCAAATATCAAAATATGACAAACATTTTCGAATCTTGAATAAGTACAGGCTATTTGATTATATTTAAGCCCACTATACCTTTATCTATAGAGAATTTAATGCTCTTTCCAATGGTATATAATTTATTTCAATTTGCTTGAAATTTAACAAAGATATGGGCAATTGTTCATGACCATGTCAAGATTTTGCAAATTTTCCAGAGCTTAAAATAAAATTCTTTTTATTTTTGTTTCTGCTCAAAATGGCCATTTGGAAATGATGTCAGGGTTGTTTTCCACTATTTTTGACCCACTCTATCGATTCGTAAAGTCAAAACTGAGCAAAACTGAATAATAAAAAAAATCGAGTTTTTCATAAGGGTAGGTACCCCCTTTGAATTCTAATTTCAAAATAATCAAACCTCAATTGCTCGGTAACCGTTAAGCAAATTGGATTGAAATTTTCAGCATTTGTAGCTCTTATTAAGCTCTAAAAGACCTGTAATTTACAATATTACCAGGTTTATAGTTTTTGAGAAAATTTAGTTTGAAGTTTTTGAGAAAATTTAGTTTGAAATTTTTGACAAAATTTAGACTAGAAGTCAACTTTGACGCTGAATTGCTCAAAAACTTTCTGAGCTATCAAACTCGATTTTGCACGGATTTATGTAGAATTTAATGCTCTTTCCAATGGTATATAATTTATTTTAATTTGCTCAAAGCTTCTAAACTCATTACAAATAATAAATAACATAAAGCTCGGATAAATTTCCAGAATATAATGAGGATCAGATTATATTGTGAATAACTAAAAGAATTTGTTTCGAACAGATTTTGGATATTTGAAGTACCAAAATTACTTCAAGTTATTGCTTCAAGTGATTTATTTAAGTATTTTACATAGGTACTAAAATATACTTGAAGTAATGCCATTTTACTTGAAACTCAATGTTTTTACTTGAAGTGAATTACTTGATCAAATTCAAGTAAATTTCAAGTTTACTTGATGATTAAAGATCAAAGTATAATTTTAAATTTTAAAAAACTTGTACATATACTTGTACTTCAAGTAAATCTATTAAATATATTTACTTCATACTTATTCTTCAAGTACTTTCGTAATGTAGGTACTTGTGCCGGCTCTGCTTGTATACATATTTTAAATTTAACAATTATTAAGATCTTAGAACTAAATTTACCTACTTATGCCAATGAGCATGCATGATTTTTTTAGATCTGTTATACTTTCGCCATTGTGGTTATTTATTATCAACCTTATCTGGCTCGTAATTTTTAGGAATTTCATTTCAATTTCTAGCAGTCTTCTAATTTAAGTTTTGTCACCATCATTGGTAATATAATAATAATAATTATGTCAATCTATAATTTTTTTTTAATTTGGCGATAAAAGTTCATAATATTATGAATAACATAAAAATTAAACTTCAGGATAATTATTGCTCAGGTGCTAGCTATGCAAGGTATTTATGATTCATGCTCACCCGTCCAACTTTTTCATTTATAAACTTTTTATCTTGAATTTATGGTAAAAGGAATTTATACTGTATTGAATGGATTTTTTTGACATTTCAAGTAACTGCGTCACTCCTGGTTCAACTGGAAGTTGATATCTCCTTGTGAATTTGAAATGGGACATATTTTTTGACTATTTCTCTCATTCTAAATCTTGTGATATGCTCAGATATCGGATTTTGTCTTGTCCTAAACTTTAAATTTCAAATATGAAGTTTTCCATCTATAAGTAAACGCCAAACAATTTCCGGTGCACGTCATCAATCGCTTGATAAGTAACATTCAAGCGATAAACGTAATCAATGAAAAATTGGCAAAGAATGTTAATGAAAGATAAGTTTATTAAATTCTCTGATATTGGTTTTCGTATCTCACCCAATTGTAGTCCATAATTGTTCAAACAAAAGCTGTAAAATTAAATTTTATTATCGCCATGTTGGTTACATTGCGTCGTATTCAGCGCGGTTGCCAATGCCTGCGTCATTAGTATTTTGTTGTGGTAATGTTTTGAAAAGCGCAAGTTGAGATTTTGTTTGATTGTTTGGTTTAATTTACGGTACGGTGTTCAAGTTTTCTTTATTATAACCAATGACTTATAACTCAAGTTCTCGTTCAAGATACTAGTAAACCAAGATTAGTTTCACTTCCTTCTATCGCACAATCTGACAACGCTGCCCCCGTCCTACATCACTCAAAGAGAATGGCGTGCATCAGAAATTCTTTGACCTTTACTATGATTCAAATACTCCTAAAAAAATAATTTGTTGTTGATGTTTGAAAATATCATTTCCACAGTCATTTAAAATTTTTAGGTGCCTGGAATTACACTTTTTTCTATAGTTTTTTGAGTTGAGACTCCCTCTTTCCTTCAGAAATATTGGAACTTTAAATTTTTTCCCATGTTTAAATTTTGACTTCAAATGATAATTTTAGACTGCCCAAACTACATACTCTCAATCAATGCACGATTTGAATCAGAATGTTTGAAAATAGTTCAGTTGAGAAGTTGGAAAAATTATTTTCACAATTTTTTATCTCTGAAACTGAAATTTTCAGCTTTATAGTCCTTCACTTTCCTACGACTACATTCTCAGATTAATATTATATTCTGCTCTGCTCCCTGTAAGATATACCAAATATTAAAATTATTTTTGTAATGCATGTTGATTGCATAAAATCAATGGGTGAGCAAAGGGTGTTGTTTCTGTTTGATTTGCTAGACGTTTTATTGAATGAGATGTCACATTTCAAATAAAAGCAGATAATCAAACCCAGATTACGAGGGTAGGTGATTTAAAAAAAAAAATCAGTCAATCAAATTCTTCCAAATTTTCAAACAAAACTTCAATTGAAATACCAGTATGATATAAGACGAATTTTAAAACATTAATGTGTTTTGAAAATATTTAAAAAAAAAATATATACAGGGTGTCCAAGATAAGGATGTCTACCATGGTAACATAATAGACATCCTTATCTTGGACACCTTGTATACAGGGTGTCAATTTGGAAAACTTTCAATGCGAATCTTTCTGAAAGTTAAAAAGGTAGGAAAACGTAATTTGGTACAAATATTATACGGGTAGGAGAAACTAGAATCACCATATTTTTGTTATAAGACCCCTTGGGCCCCATGCACCCCCACAAAATATTTTAAATGGCACCACCCCTTTCGATCGATACCTAAAATTTAATATTTTTGAAAAAATTCTTGTGCAGGTGAATACTATACTCAAAAATATTTAATTTTAGGTATCACACCCCACAACCAAAATATGGCGTTTCTAGTTCCCCATACCTGTATAACATTTGTAAAGTTCGTCTTATGAGTCTAGCACTATGGAAAGAATGCGGATAAAAAAATTGCAATATTGCCTATTTGACTTCCAATAAAAAATACCTTAATATTCATTTATATTACACACCTACATTTATAAGGAAAAAGTAATATTCGAAAACGTTTCGCGCTCGCCTATGACAGGCAGCATGAAGCTCGAAATGAATGGCTTTATGTCCTCTTGCTCTTCAGACGTCGTAGTCCTTGACTCGTAAGGCGCACTTTACCAAATTACGTTTTTCCAACTTTTTCACTTTCAAAGATATTCGCATTGAAAGTTTTCAAATTGACACCGTGTATATGTTTTTCAATCAAGCTTAATAATATTCGTATTTAAAGTATCTTTGAAATAATAAGTGCTTTAGATTATTCTCCTCGAGAATTATTTTCAAAAATAGTGAAGACTTCACAAATCCACTCGATATCACTCGACATAGGAATAAGAACTCTATCCAGAATCCAGGTGCAATATCAAACACGCCAATGCATCATTGCAGGTTCCTGCGAGTTTCATTAGAAATTATGCTAATGGACTCTAGAAAGCTCTCTCGACGTGACGTCGGAGTGACTTTATACGTCGGAGCGTTGCATTCTGAAAACCCGAGATTACCCGAGTCAATTTTCACTTTATTGTTGCTTCAGTTTTTGACTTGTTTTAATGGCCTACCTGAATTATTACGAATAATCATCAAATATTAACTAAACTTGGGACTAAGAAGTGGTAAGTACAAAGTAAACATTTTATATTTGATACAGAAATAGTATATTGTGTTTAGGTTTCCGAAATACACATACATGTTTTTGAAATAATGAGAAACGATATTTGGCATTTTCATTATATTATTAGTTAAATTATTATTATTATTATATTATATTATAGGGGTTTTTGACAGTAGGCGGAAAAACCGGTAGACTGTCCGCTGGGAATGTTAGGTACTTGCCAGTACACTATTTTACGGCCTATCACTAAAATATTTATCAAGGCTGTTCTTAAAGGCATTCACACTAGGGGAGGTTACAACCTCGTCAGGGAGCTGATTCCACTGTTATGCACCACTCGATTTGTGAAAAAATTCTTCCTGGAAAGTCTGTGACAAAGTTCGGTGGAGAGCTTCAAGGAGTGTCCACGCAGATGAGAGTTGATATTTCTGTGAAAGAAATCAATGTCGCATGTGTAATGATTATGTAGAATTTTGTATGTTTCGATTAAGGATCCTCTATTTCTGCGTTCCTCCAGAGTTGTCAGATTAAGAGCTTTCAGTCGTTCTTCATAAGACAATTCTCTTAAAGATGGTGGAATTTTGGTTGCACTCCTCTGGACACGCTCAATCAGATCTATGTCTTTTCTGAAATAGGGACACCAAACCACAACAGCATGCTTCAGCAGTGTTCTGATGTAGGTTTTGTAGGCTCGGAGAAACACTTCAGGGGACATTTCCCTAAAACAGCGTCGTATCAGATAGACTGTTGAGTTGGCTCGCTTAACAATTACATGTATGTGCTGTTCCCATTTTAGGTCATGTGAGATATTTACTCCTAAGTCGTCCTGCTCACTCACCCTTCCCAAGTTGTTATTGCCCATATGGTAGTCCAGCATGGGATGGTTGTATCCAATGTGCAACACACAACATTTGCTGACATTAAGTTTCAATAACCAGTCCTTCGTCCACCTATCCAGCTCAGCAAAATCCTCAACCATGGCACCATGTTGAAATGTAGGGTCACAGAATATCTTGGTGTCATCGGCATACATACTGGTCCTACAGGACATGTTCTGGGCAATATCTGAGACATAAATTATAAATAGAAGTGGGCCCAGCACAGAGCCCTGTGGAATTCCACTGACTACACTGTGGTGGCCAGATAAGGTGTCATTTATTTTGACTTGGTATGTCCGACTACACAAGTAGTCCCGTATCCATCGAAGCAGCCGACCCCGTATACCACAATGCTCAAGCTTGTGGAGCAGTCTCTCTGGAGGAACAGTGTCAAACGTCTTTTCAAAGTCGAGGTACACAACGTCAATTGGATAATGTCCTGCAGATAACTTAGTCCAGTGTTCCAGACTGGACAGGAGATTGGATGTAACTGATTTCCCCGGCAGAAAACCATGCTGATTGGATAGTCGATCACCATGATGGGTCATAAGGAATTCTGTCATTTCAGTAGCTATAATCTTTTCCAAACATTTGCAGGGTGTTGATGTTAAACTGATAGGCCTATAGTTTTCGGCTAAGTGTTTATCGCCTTTCTTATAGATCGGAATGACAGTTGCATTTTTCTACGTTTCTGGTACTATGCCATCTGTAAATGATTGTGTCCTTGTTTTTGTAAGGATTCCACTCATGGTCGCGCTGCAGTTTTTTAGCAATATTGGGGATACATCATCAGGTCCTGGACTGGCAGAGAGCTTCAGATCAAGCAGCACCTTTTTCACCTTCTGTGGGGTGAAAACAATATTTTCAAGTGTTGGTCCTGACCGTCCGGCTGCGCGAAGTTGTGGTATAGTTGTTGTGTCTTCGTGTATAAATAATCTGTCAAATTGATTGCTGAATATTTTCCCTACTCTTTGTAGTTCAGGCTCAAGATGGTTGTACAAAGTTTTGAAGCCTAGATTGAAGCGAATGGTTGATATACTGGTAGAACCTTGTTGGACCCTGCTCTAGGAGACTGCTCTCAGAAGTCGACGGAGCATTTCTTAATGTTTGGGTGATTTGGTTTTTTAGCAAATTGTATGCCCATAATTCTTACCAGAACCTCTGTATAAATGCCATGCTTTTCTTTTTTGGTTTATCAATTTAACATGAGCTCTAGTAATCCACGGTGTTTTGAAGGTCTCCACTTGACGCTGAAGAGGCACATAGACTTCTGATATGTGGTCCACTACGTCGTCAAAGTTACCATAATAGGTTGTGCTGTTGTTTGGTTACCATTGCTCGAGAAAATGATTTATGGCGTCGTAGTCTCCCTTCCAGTGGTTTTTGTGTCTTTTTACAGCTTTGACAACTGGAATAAGAGTCAGCTGGGCTGTGGTCACAACAGTAACATGATCGGTCTTACCTATTGGGGGTGCAGACGTAATACTTGTCACCAACCTTTCATCTGATTCCAAGAACAAGTCAAGTAATGAGGGGACAGTACCCTCCCGAAAACGAGTATTAAAGTCGAATAACTGATGCAGTCTTGATTCCTGGTAGGCCAGTAAAAATTCTTCAGCAGGCACACTACGTTTAGTCACTTTACCGGTGGACCAATCTATTTCAGGGTAATAAAAATCACCATAAATTATTGTGGTGAAAGAATCTTTTAGTCTGTTTAGCATATCTACAATCAAGTTGTTATCCTCAGACAATCATCCAGGAGGTCGGTGAATAGACCCTACCCGCAGCCGGACAGCACCAAACCTCAGGTCGACAAAAACACTATCCACCACAGTTAGCCCAACATTAAATTCTTCTTGCCTCACACAGGAGACTTGATGGCCCTGAATACAATTTTTGATATAGATACCCACCCCTCCAGCTTTCTTATTTGCCCATAGTCATTTATGGTTGTGCGATCCTTTCTGAATAATCTGTAGCAATGTACCTATACCAATCAAAGAGTCTGGTATGTGTGTGTTCAACCATGTTTCAGTGATAAAAATTAGGTCTGGCTTTCTCTCTAGAATTTCAATGACAAATTCATCAAAGTTGGACATGATAGAGCATAAATTGGTACACGATATCAATATAGAGGAGTAGGTTTGGGCATTTAGTTTTTTGAGTGGTCAGTACTGGGGCCATGTACCCCAGATGGTCTAACCTTGATTATTTTTGGAAGACCACTGAAGTATTTAATTTTAAGGTTATTGCTACGAAATCCAGAAAAACGGCGTCCGCCAGGCTGTCAAGAATCGATGGCGGAAATACTAGAATCTAGCGAATTATTCTACTTTAATCTGGAAAATTAGATTATCGGGTGTATTCTAGATTTTACAGGAATAGATTTAGGGATATATAAGAAGGCCGGCATTGATTTGTAAGTAAGTTTCAGTTCGAGTGTGATACGATTTAAATAGTGATTGTAAAGAGTTTAATTGTTGAGTTTGTTAATAAAGTAATTAGTGTCAGAGTGTTTTAAGTGGAATAAATTATTGCTGTGTTAATTGGACTTTGATTTTTGGAATAAACGAAACGAGCAACGAACCCAAGATTTTTGTCAGCAGGCAACCCAAAGCCGCGACATTATCTTCCCCATGGTTAACTCTTTTTTACATTTCTGTTAACAGTTTCTTGAGGTAGCTTCGCTGCAGGCTTGTTTGTCATACTTTATATACATACTGCTCTCTTTAGGTAGATTATTTTTGTTATGAAGCACTTTACGAGCTTCCTCCTTTGGGGCAAAAATCACCTTGATTGGCCTTCTTTTCTCTGGATTGTAGATTCCTACCCTGACAATGACAACTTTAAGGTTTCCTTTGGCCGTTTCGCTGCTGACACAATCCAGTACCCCCTCAACCACCTTCACGTCATTCACTTTTTTTTCACCAACACTGTTACTCCTGGACTCTTCAGCCCCAAGTGTAGATTGCATTCCCTCCGACTGCTGATTTCCAGAGACTGTATGCACAACTGGGGTTGTAATCTTGTTGCTTAACTCTTTTTAAAGCTTTTGTTTCTTCCTTCAGGTTGGAAACGATATCGGCATAGCTTGGAGCACTAGAGGATGAGTTTTTTAGATCTTGAATCTCCATTTGCATTCTAACTAGTTCTGTTTTGAAATTAGCTATGCTTGATACTTCATTGGCTAGTATCTTTAGATCCTTGATCTCCTTCTAAATCTGAGGTATTTTTTTGTTAAGTGTAGGCAGAAGCTTTATTGTTTCACTGCAGTTGTCGCAGAAAAAGAACATTGTCCTATTTGCCAGAAGAACTGCTCGAATTTCAGTGCTTGTTATTTTTGAACAATTTCTGCATATATTATATTTTTACAACAACAAGTTACCTAATGTTTAATATTTGATTCCAAATATACCAGTCCTATATCTACAAAAATACTTAAAAAATGTATGTTGTGTTATTCTCGAAAATCAGCAGTATGAGAATTACTTTCCAGGCCTAGACCGGAAAAATTATTTCCGTACTGTTATATCTACCGAGTCATTAGCAACCATTGAAAATACCAGAATATGGAGTTTGCGACCTGTCAACAGGCCAAAAATGCCGATATTTTTTTGTCAATCGCAGAAAAACTATTTTTGCATGAAATCCTTCATCATTAAGCACGAACTTCGATGTACAGGTCACCTCGTCCGAGTCGTCCGCATGTCTAGAACACGTCTTCGACGACAGATTCTCTACAGTCAACCGAAAGAGGGAGGGGTCCAACAAAAACGTTACAAAGATGTTCTAAAGGAGACTGTGGCAATGTGCCGCATCGATACCAGCAACGGGGAAAGGATGCCAAATAATGATAAGCCCTCATGGCGTCGAGTAGTCCACGACGGACCACAAACTTTTGAAGAACAGCGACGTAGACTCGAGATTGAAAGGAGCGACCTCAGGAAGGAGTGAGACAACAGAGGAAAAGACGATGTTCGATGTTGCCAGAGACTGCACGCCATCAAAAAAGCACAATCAATGATAATAAGAATAGAATGGAAGATAATTATACTTGGTATCAAGTGATTAGATGGACAACTTCATAATGAAATTTGAAATTTAAGAAAATACCAAAACCGATATGTGTGCCTTCCCTCAATTGATGATCGTTTCCATATATCTAAAACAGCTTCGTTTTCGTCTTCTTCGTTTAGGACGTCTCTTGGACAAATGTTTCTCTTTGACGTAATGTCATTGATAATCACGAGTAACTCATTAAATTTTAAGATCTTTGTGCCTGTAATTTACATCATCAGATCTGCTTTAAAGATGAAGCTTCAAAGATTATCCAAATAAATTGCAATAATTGACTTTAATTTCAAATAATCTTTTATTTTCCGCAGGGTGAAGTTTGTGCATCCAGAAGACATCAAGGTCTGCAATTTGTTATACCCGCAGTAAAATTTTTGGCTTAGTTTTTCGGCTGTTTTTTATTGCGAAATGAATAAAACGAAAACCAAAAAGTATCGTGTTAAAGAAAATGATCCTGTTTGGGCTAAAATGAACGGTAAGTAATCATGGTGATTATTGATTTGTATTTTTTTTTTAATTTTAACGCTAATTGCTACTAGGTTTGTGTCACTGGCCAGCCATTGTCACGAAAAAAACCATGACGTCTTCGAACAGTTCAAAATTTTTGCGTTGGGTTTATTTCCTAGACCATCATAAGTACGCCTGGGTTGAAGACACAAACATCAAGCCTTATGAGGAATTTAAACGGCATTTCGGAAGGAAAAGCGTTGAACCTGCAATGAAGGAAATGGAAAAAATTATTGCAAATAAGACGAGAGATCCAAAGTATAAAGTAATATTTCCAATTCACGTAAAAAAGGAAAAATCAAACGCAGTTACTAAAAAGAGATCGGTGCCAAAAAGGGAATGTAACACTCCTAAACCCAAAAAGGAAGCTAAACTTTCCATCCCTGCTTCATCTAGTGACAAAAAAAATCTACTTCAGCCAGTAAATTTGAGTGCCCATCGTGTCGTTACTTCAAAGAAGTTTTTCGGAATTTTGGCTAGTAACGTTAATTATGCTAGAGGGATTATCAAGGTAAGAAAATGGTTAGGCATAAAGTTTGTTCTCGATTACTCTTTTCGCAGAAACTCATCTCTTCAGGGCACCAACTTTACATATGGAGCCCGAGCTTTTTAATTACCCAAGAGATGCGAGGTTATGCCGAACAACAAGGATCTTTTTTAAGAATTTGCGATAATCAGAGCGAAGTGGTAAGTTGAAACACATGAACATTACCTAACGAAGGTGTCAATATTGAAAATGAAGACACATTTCATATGCGAACTACAACTTTTAGGTCAATAATAAATGGCTGAAGTGTAGGTATTGAAATTTGTTTTTTTTTTAATAGCTCTGTATAATCTTACATATTTTAGGATTCAATTTTTAAATACCTGTCTGTTATAGTAATCAATATTTCTTCAGGTTAAACACTCTCAGATAATATTCAGCTGTCTCTTGAATCCTGAAGAAGCCGAAGCTATGATAAACAGAATAGATTCAAATGAGGAATCTTTGAACGGTAAAGGGTACGTGGAAATGACTACCATAGGACCTAAGTTGTCTCAAGATTTCAATGAGTTGGTGACCAACAAGGGGGGCGTTTATTTGGAAGCAATGGTAGGTTTTTTAAAAGTATGTCAAGCTAGTTTTTCAATAAATTGTTTTAGTTGCAAGGAGACAAACAAGATAGTAATGAAGGGGATTTGATTGTGTTGGCAGCTGGATCGGAACAGCTTTTTAACGATTGCATGTCTTGCTTCGGATCTATGTCAAGGGTAAGAATCCCCAACAATATTTTTTTTTAAATTCATTCAATCTAATGTGTATATTATTGTTTATCCACATTCGAAATAACTTTAAATCTAATGGGGGTACGTAGGTATCACTTTGATAGAAACAAAAAATCTTAGACTTGGACTAAGATGATTGATGATGTTCCATATAAAACGTAATTTTGTTTTTAGGAAGTATTTCTACTAGGTAGAGTAGGTTCAGCTTCCGGCTTGCATATTGTATGCCAAATGATGAGAGGAGTCCTTGTGTCATGCTTAGCGGAGGGCTTTGCATTGGCAGATCGGTGTGGCGTTGACCTTGACGCATTTAATCATATTTTCAAGCAGACGTGCATGATCAGCGAATACTTGAAAAGTGAGTACTGGGTGTTCCAATGAGGACTAAATAGGAGCTTATTTTTGAATTTCCCTGTATCTTTGAGAAAATCTAAAATAACTTTCTTATGTATTTTTTTTCTGCAGAAATAAGACATATGAAGCAAAAACAAAAGACTATCGCCATGGATGAGGTATTTTTTAAACGGAACTCTCTGTCTTAAATGATTTTTAGACCAGTTGCATCTTCTCATGCCTTTTATGTTGCAAGTATTTGATAACTTTCTATTTGAAGAGCCACTTAAAAAACATCTTGTACATGGCGTAATTTGCTTCAAATGCATCTTTCATACAATAATTGAATTCTGCAGAAAAAAGTACATAAGATATAGGTAACTGGGAAAGTCACAAAATAAGCCCTTTTCGGTCCTCATTATTGGAACACCCAATCGATTAAATTTATTTTTTCGTTTCTCTGGAATGCTCTGCACACGATCCCATAATGACTATCTTCTATAAGTTGTTTTATTTTTTTTCTAGAAAAAGGTGATAAATTAGCTAAGACGAGTTTCGTTGAAGTTGACGAACCACTTCAAAAACTCCATCAAGACTTAATTCAAGGACTGGATCTATCTGACACGATTGGAGCATCATCGCAAATGGCAGCAATGGTGAATGAACAACTGAAAAGATCCATTAGAAGGGGACACGCTGACATGGATGTTGCATCGGTTTATGCAGGCATCCGATACTAGAATAATTAGTAGAACGGGGTCATTTTGGCACTGGGGGTAACTGGCACATGAGTCATGTCTTTTTCTCTATATACATGTTGTTTTATGCAATGATCTAATGTTAAGTTATTAGAGTTAAGTTCATCAAGTTTTTACAACAAAGCCAAGTGATGGTATTTAAAAAAAAAAATGGTCACAATCGAAAAATGAATCAAAAACGGTGCCAAAGAAAACTTTTGAAGCAGTCTTCTTGCTTATTTCAAGCGAAATACATAGCCTGCCAAAGTTACCCCAATCGTTTGCCTACCTTGGCAGCCTCTAAACAATTTTTTTTCTCAGTTATCTTCCCATATTTCCCATTCAAATTTTCAGCATTTACAGCCTCATTGATGTTTGTTACAATGAGATTTTTCCTTGTAGATTATGTGTGAAGGTTTTAGGTCTATTGTTAAATAATCATATGTCCTAAAATCTGCCAAAGTAACCCCGTTTTACATAGGTACTTCTTTACTATAGCTTTATACAAGTTTGAATCAATTGCAGTTTAAATTTCGAAATTTGTGATAGCCGAGCCGTTGTCATTTTAATTGATAAACTGTGTGATTATTTTCTAGAACGGTCCTGTTTTTTAAACTCGAATAAAGCTTATAGGTATCATTTTTTTCTTAGTCTTAGTTATTTTTCTTTATTATTTTTTTTTTTCATTAATAATAACCGACGAAAGTATTATAGCCAATGAATTATTGAAAAATTCACGTAGAATAGGAGACAATAGCATGAATGGTTGGCTTTTTTTTCACATTATTTTTTCTTATTTAGTCTTAGTTTCTTATTGTTGTACTTCCTAATTTTGTTTTGTTTGTTTTTCTTTTCCAAAAAAATAATTAAGTTTTGTGTTTTTGTTTTGTCATTAGCTTTTAAATTTTTTTTATTGATTTGATAAATCGCAAATTAGTTTCCTTTTCCAAAGAAATAAGTACAAATCACTAACATTGTAAATGATCTGATAACTGATGACAATAAGCAAATTATGGTAGGTACTTTATATTAGTTATAGTAAGTGTATAAGGGTATAAGGGAAACAATTATATTAATATAAAAGGGATATTGTCTTATTTATTGGGAATTCAGTACACTTTTACAGGTCATAGCAGAGAAGGAATAATTTGGGGTGGACTAATAGTGGTAGCAGTAGCCTTCAAAAACGGAAAGGTGATACATATAAAAAGGAAGAAAATAGCAATCTAAATAACTACCGCCCAATATCGTTGTTACCAGTCCTGTCGAAGGTGTTCGAATACCTTCTGAAAGAACAACTATGTGCATATTGTGAAAAAACCAGTTTGTTTGCGACTTGGCAATTTTTTTGGTTTATAGCCGGTTCTTCCACCACTTGGCCACACTGGACCCACATAACAAAACTGCATCCTTAGAATGTATTAAGAATGTTCTTTTATTAGGACGAATGTGCCTAGAATGTTCGCCAAAACCATTGCGAATGTCCTGAGAATGTTCTGAGAAAAGATTGTAGAAATACTGTTTGCAATACCCAAGAACTTCCTGGGAAATCCATTAGGATATTCCTAGAATATACCTATGAGATTCTCAGTACATCCTGAAAAGAATATTCCTGTTTGATTCTAAAAATATGCTCGAAATGTATATTCTCACATTTAAAGAATGTTTCTATGACATTATAGTTATGTTCTCAAAAGAATATTATACCAATATGCTTGAAATATTCTTAGAATATATCTACATATATCACTCTCAATATGCATCCTAGACATAACATTCTTGGTTGATTCTAAGGATATACTTGGAATGTTAATTTTCGCTTTCAAATAATGCTCCTTTCAGCCCTTTTATATTAAAGGCAGTGAAAGAGTTGTTGGAAAATTTCTCTGGAAAACACAAGTATTTAACCAAAGCTCCGGTTTCGAGCTTGTTATGCTCTCGTCGAAGCACGCCAACTGAGAGAAACAGGTTCCAAGGTGATTCAAACGCGAGGCAAGATGTAGATTTTTAATAGCGCGTGGCTCCCTCTCTTGGAAGTCCTACAAAGCAAAAGAAAAAGAATATACCTACCTATAATATTCTTAGTAGGTTCTAGATAGAGCATTATTGTTTATTTGTTAAATTAAGATTTTTGAGTCGGTACTTTAGATAATTAGGTGAACAATGTGAAAATATTCTTATCATGGTTACCTACCTACATAAACTTCTCAGCACAACTTGGTAGGAATATTCTTAATACTTGATAGAGATATTAGCCGAAAGAACATTTTTTAGGGTACATTATAATAATGTTCGTATGACAATATTCAAAGATTGTTATATAAAGTAGGTTCTTAGCACAATCTTTCAGGTAGGTGTATAGAAGCAACATTCCTAGTACATAAATAGAACGTCCAAAAATAAATATTTCAATCGAAACAATCTTAGAATATTCATTAGACATTCCTAAAAGAACATTCCAAAAAGTACTTTGAGGGAATATTCTGAGAATATGAATGTTCTTCCACTGTTATGTGGGGATCTGCTCGGATACGTAGCGGAGGCCTTTGAGGGAGGCCATTATGTGGCTGCAACGTATTGTGACCTCTCAAGGGCTTTCGACTGTGTTTCACATGAGGTAATTATTCAAAAGCTTTCTCTTTGTGGTCTGGATGGTGGAAGTGTGGCTTTGATGAAAAGTTACCTGGAGGACAGGCAGCAGAAAACTACCTACAATGGAGCTAGGTACTTCTAAAAATTGGGAGAAAGTCAGACAGGGTTCAATTTGGGGGACACTACTCTTTCTCATATATCAATGATATAAGTAACGCATCGCCAGATACTGAGTTTTTACTGTTTGCTAAATGCTAATGATACGTCAGTGATTCAAAAAGGGGTAAATCTGGAAGAGTTGATAGTAAGCATAAATGCAAAGATGGATGATCTAAAGAAATGGTTTGTTTCCAATAGTACGTACTTTAAATGAAACAAAAACTGTGAATATGGCGTATGGACTGAGAGAAATAAATGAAAAAGTCTAGGAGGTGAAATTTCTTGGAGTGTGTTTTGATCCTACACTAGAATTCGAAACTCATGTGAACCACACAGCAGAACGACTGACTAAAAGTATCTTTCTGGTAAAAAACTTGTCTCGTGTGCTCCCGGATGGCACATTAATTTTTAACATTACATACATTGTTCCAGTTCATCGCTGTCTACAGTATTCTCACATGGGGGCATTCAACACATACCAAACGTATATTTGCACTGCAGAGAAGGGCCGTGCGTATTGTTGCGAGGCTTGGATATAGAGATGATGTAAAAGAAAACTTTATTGAGTTAAAAATTTTGACAATACCAAACCAGTATATCTATGAGTGTGTTCTTTACTGTAGGAAAAACATTGAGTACTATAATAACAATAGCTCTTATTATGATTACTTAATAACTAGACGCGGGGATAATGGATAATATAAGGGTCGATTTTCACAGGTCAATCAATTATTATTGTTCGGTATTTTACAATAAACTGCCAAATCATGTTAAGAGGAGTATGTCTCAAAAAGCTTTTAATGCCTGCGTGAAACACCACCTCATGGAGGCGGCGTATTATAGTATGAAGGAATTCCTGGACACAGAAATATGTTAAATTTAATGTACTTTATGTATTTCATGTATTTTATTTAGTGTATGCTTCTCTTATTTTGTATAAATTATTGAGTGTTATGTTAGTACTATTTTTTTATCTATTGTAGTATTGACATGTAAAAACACTGTAATTTTGTGTATCTTATGAATAAATTTGAGGGTAGTACTGCGAAAGTATTGACACAGCATATACAAAAACAATCAGCAGGCTAACTCTCACGCGCATCTTTTCTGCGCACGCCGCCATTAGGGGATACCATCCTGTCATTAAACGGCAGAAACGCCGACATTTCAATTTATTTGTTTATTTCTGACGGAGGTCATAGGCGTGCGGTGTAGAGCGGAATTTCAGTTATGATTTTCAAAGTGACTTTAGTATTCGTGTTGTCATTTATGGTGATATCAGTTATCATTCTTGTATATTTAATAATAATAATAAATTAGTAATAATAAATATTATTATATGTGAGTAATAATAATTTAGTTTATTTAAAACCAATACGACTCTGTGACACGAAAGAAAAAATCTAATTTGACGTGTCTCGCAGAAATAGACAAAGAGAGCTTAATTGTAATAAATACAAGTTAGAAAATAATAAAAAATGACATGCGCGCGCAACTCGTGGCTGCAGTGTAGCCAGATTGTATTGTTGCAGAACAAATGTAGACAATACAAATCGAACATTATAACATTAAAGAAGTGATATATTGTCAAGTGTTTTACAACGCCTTAAATCAGATAAAAAAAGAGCTTTAAAGTGTATGTTAACATCGATGGTACTTTTATTTTGATAAATGTTTCATCCGGCAACATCGCACAATGAAATTTCAAAGGAATATGTCGAGTATAATCTAACATAACCTTAAACGACACTGCGATAAGTTCAAAGTAATGCGTAAAGTATTAGTTTGCTCTTTGTCGAATTATACGTTACAAAGAAAGAAGGAATGAATAATTCTGAACTCGTTCCTGAATACGAATATGACGCAAGCCCGTAACAAACTCGATTTCCATTGGACGCTCACCTGCAACCCACAAGTTGCGCGCGCACACCAGGTATTACGAAACACGTCACCAGGAATTCCTTTATTACACGGGCTGTCATTCAAGTTAGCCTGCTGATTGTTTTTGTATATGCTGTGATATTGATACGAGCAAAAAAAATGTTTACTCAAAAACCGCAATTTACAGGAAAAAAAAATCAATAAAACGTAGTTTTTACTTTTCACAGACATCACGGATGACACATATTTTTTTGACCTATGCCGCCATATTGAATCTATTTTTTGGATTGCGATATTTTGTTTTTCATATTATTTGTTTTTAATTTCCATTTTCTGATCAATGCCTGATTCCTCCGAAGACTCCTCGAGTGCATAAATCATATTTCCAGCAATAACCAATGCAAATAGTTCATTCAGAACGAAACAACAGGCAATTTTTCGCGAGGATAACTAAGGCGACGTTCCGTAAGTTAATGTGGTGAAAATGGAACAAGAGGTAATTATTACATTTATTCCTGACGACTGCTTATTACAAATATATTTTTTAAGAGGATAATATTCTATCATCTAGCATCCAAGCCATACCAAAGCTGAACCGAAGCGTTCCACTCATAACCCGCATTTTCAGGAATCAGACTGTTACCTAAGCATACTCGATTATGCTCAGATAATATGTGTTAATTGTGTCATACTCCCCTAACTCCCCACCATCAAATTCTGGGATGCTCGAGGATCAAGAACACCTAACTCCTTCTGTGAGAACAGATCGAAAATCACCTTTTCTATATTTAAAATCGACGAAAAAATTAACTCACTAGCGCAGCCTGGATCGCAAGCATTCCATCGAGGACTGCGGGTGGCGTCATCACAATAGGCTGCTGATTGTGACGTCACTCGCAGGCCCAGACATTGGATGGAGAGGGAATTAGGGAAGTGACACATAACATCTGAGCATAATCTGTTGCTTGATTATCCTCGCGAAAAATTGCCTAACCAACACCCCATCACTTTTACTAGGTTGCGTTCAAGAACCTGTCGTATGAAAATCACACAACTGTCGCCCGAAAAGGCGGAGTGTGAATAAAAATCACACGGTTTTCGACGTCGGAAAGGTGTTTGTCACGCAAGGATGATACACACTACTACTACAGGATGGCCTATCCTCATAAGGCCCTGGGTGTAACAAATCCCCCCCTTACCTCCCTGGCTGCGTTCAAAAACGGCTAAAGACAAGCCAAAATTGGCATATTGCGTTCAAGTTCGGCTCCAGCATGCGAAAAACGGTTGGCTTTACACTTTCAAAATCAGCCGCGGTAAAGTAACTTTTGGAGGTGCTTTCAACTGAGTCTAGAAATGGTTAAACGAATTTTGATTGGATAAGTGGAGTCTGTCAATTTTGGCATAAATAACAACACATAAATAATACAATACAAAAAGGTTCTAGAACGGAAGTGGTGAATAGATAAAACTAACGCTGACGATCTGAAAATAATAAATTTAGGAATTTTTACGAAAATTAAAAAATAAGGAAATCAGGAACCACAAATTACGGAACGTGTAACCGTAAGAGCCGTTTTACACGGCAAAGTTTCTTCACGAAATTACTTACGAAATTGTTGCCGAAATATTCCGTAAGTCAACTTTTCCTGTTTTAAGCCTAGTACTCATAACTGCGAAATTCGCATTTTTTTGACATTGCTTCGACAATTTGACGTTCAATACACGCATAAAACGTCAAATTGTCAACGCAATGTCAAAAAAATGCGAATTTCGCAGTTATGAGTACTAGGCTATACACGACAAGAAAAACTTACGAAATATTTCACGAATAAACTTTCGAAAATGTTCTATAGTTGTTGTGGGCGTGGCCGAAAATATGCGTGAGTTCCAGCGCACACTAAAGGCAGTTTCTTTTTCGCGGAGCCTATGAATGCGTCATTGAATTTCCTATGTAATAGATAAGGATAGACTGCACATCTGTGAAAACAGTAATGCACCCAAAAACAGCTGGGCAAATAAAAAAAAAAAAAAAAACTTTATTTATGGAAGGAAAAAATAAATTCAACTTTATGAAACTGCAGAAGAGTACAAAGATTCAACAACAATTAGAAAACGGAAGTTTTATTTGTTTTGATTTATTAAAGTATGAGGTTATGATTTGATATTATTGATGGCAAAACGTAACTGCGCCTGCGTATGACTGAAATTTTCACGAAACTTTTGCTAGACTTTTATTTGCCGTGTCAAACAGGAAAAAGCGAAACCAAGAACAGGGCCGGTGCAATAGGTATTTTATGCCGAGGCAAAGTTCAATTCTGGCGCCCCCCTTCTCAAATTAATTTGTCAAAATGTTAAAAGATCAATATGATAAACAATGAATTTTAGGCTATCGCTTAGAGAGTAAGACATTTTTTTTAGAAGCGTATATCATACATTTACTTATTACATGAGGTCTGTTCTCACAGAAATCACAAACCAGTCGGAGTGTTTTGGATTGGTGCAAATCGCCAGAAACTAGTTTTCTGATAGTTTATAACCAATGAAATTCTCTCTGATACCTAGGTATGTGATGTCTGTGAGAACAGATCTATATTGTAGATATAAAAAAAATAGATATACAGGGTGTCCGGAAAATACCGTAAAAGCTCTCCACTGCGTAGTAGAGGACCCTTCAAGGAACCCCACAAAAAATAATTTTAAAAATCTGGTGGCATTCTTAAGAAAGTTATTAGCATTTTAATGTTTATTAAAATCGGCAACACTGAAAATATCCCATTGACAATTTGTCACAGAATTAAATTAAATACCTAGGCATGTAATTATCGAATGTGATACAAGAGGTTTCAGGATTACCGGATAATACTTTTACCTGTCACGAAACGGGTTTCGCAGCAACACCACGACTCAGAAGGAGGAGTGGTGCTTATTAAGCCTCTCGTGTCATATGGGAATAATGTACAGTGAGTTGTATAACCTGGAAAATTCGAAGGCGACTGAAAAATGTTGTCAGATCAATTTTTCCTGTTGTAATTTAGAGATTTTGCAATTTTCATAATGCGTTTTAAAGGTTAACAACAAATTTTTTCAAACTAATATGTAATGAACCAAAAAAAGATACTTAACACTTTGTGCAAAATATTGCAATTTGGAAGAAAAATCAAAAATAAGGAAGTTGAATTTCCACATTTACCTCTTAATATTTCCAAGAATGGTCGAGAAGGATTTTTAAATTATTTTTCCAGGGTTACTCAAAGGATCCCCTACTTGGAGAGCTTTTACGCTATTATCCGGACACCCTGTATAATATGTATTTTTCAAATTAACTAAACACAAAAATAGTTTTCCAAAACTAATTGAATTATCAACACTAAAAATGAACCAGTCTGGCTTTACGTCTTGCAAAGTCAGAGATGAGTTCGTTGTTAAGTTCATTCTCATGCACAGAAATCACAAAACCAGTCAGTGGGAATTTCATTGGTTGAAAATAGTCATAAAACTGGTTGTTGGAGATTTGCGCCAATGAAAAACGCTCTGGCTGGTTTGTGATTTCTGTGAGAACAGACCTACTATAATCTACACCATCTAACATATTATAAGCATCGGGATCGAGTGTGTTCGGTGGTCGAAGGTTATAACATTTTCAATAGGGAACTTGCAAGTGAACTAAAATTTTCCAAATTTGTTTTAAATTGATAGTTTATACTGCACAATATTCATATGACCAGTTTTTATTTAACTGATATCGCCCTTCTTACACAAAAAATAATACTAAATTTGAAATAAAAAAATTCCCGCCAAAACGATGCTTCCATGATGGCTACCTTTTTTGACGTCACGATTCTGTAAACAAACCTGTCAATAGGAAACTTGCAAGTAAAAAAAACTTACAAAAGCAGTCCTTTACAATATTCTTCATCCATTGCGACAATTTTCACAAAAAGCAAACTTTAACACACTTGAATAACACAAAAATAGCACTGCGTCAGCAGGAGTTTGTTAACTGCGTATTTGTTGTTTACAAAATTTTAATTTTAACGTCACAAGCGCTGTCATATTGAGATTTTGTGTTTTCGCACCAAAGTTTTTGATTTGAATTTCAATAATTTTTTTTTCGTGCAACGTATAAATTAAAATGGAAAAAAAGAAAACTATGTAATAACTGATCACTAGAAGTATCTAAAAAAAAATAATTTGAGAAATATGAAAATTCCCTATTCTGAGAGCGAAAGTCCATTCAATCTGTTTTGAGACAAAGAGGATCGAAAATGCCTTGATGAGCGGTGACAGGTGACAGCGGTGATTCGTAAATTAACTATTACCGGACAATGTTGTTGGATCTTTCATCTCCCTATCATCCTTGTGATATAGAATTTTTTTTTTTAATTTAACGTGTTCACTCGAAATAAATTTGTTGTCAATTTGGCGCCCCTAATTGTGGCGCCCTAGGCGGTTGCCTCGGTTGCCTGTGCCTAAATCCGGCCCTGACCAAGAGTAGTAAACTTACGAAATATTTCGGCAATAATTTCGTGAATAATTTCTTGAAGAAACTTTGCCGTGTAAAACGGCTCTAACCAAGGTTGGCAATAAAACAAACATAGTCAAAATAAAGCACACAACACTTCGAAGTTTGTGATGCCCTAAGTTGAACTGAGTGCAACCCATTTCAGGATAGTGACATGATTAGTTCATTCAGCACTAGATTTTGATTTGTTTAAATCCTCTTTTTATTTTCCATTACCCATTACTTATTTATCTGATAAGAAGGGCGACTTTTTTTAACGACGATGTAGTACCGGCGTGTACGATTGTTGGTTCCAATCCAGTTTGAAATGGAACAGCTGCTGTGCCGTTTATGTAAGCATCTGCATCTGATATGTTTATATTAAAAGTTAGACTTTTTCGATTTATAGAAACAGCCACAAAAATATCGCCGGTTGTTCTGGAGGAACTCTTGACACTTGATTTAAGAAATTGTATTCCATAGGTAACGGACGGAACGACTGAACGCAACCAAACATGCAAATGCTATATTCCTTTTACCCGTTTAGTTACTCGGAGCTGCTCAATGCCAAAAGTTTGAACGTTCCTCGTGAATATGGCGTCAAGTTGTAGTTGAGCCAAGACGCAATCTTGAGCATCGACTATGAATACGGGCCTTAGAAATGCGGTAAGCACTCGAGTCGCTCATAGTGCACCCCCCTTTCCCCTGATGCATTTCTTTCTAGTTTTTTGCTCCTCTTCGTTTTGCCATTTGCCATTGCCATCTTGATTTTGAATTTCCGCTACTGATCTATAGGCAAGGATAATACACACTACTACACAGGATGGCTTATCGTTTTTGGGAATCGCGGCCATATTGTGTAGCACCAATGACGACGACATCAACCACGTTTGTGCTAGTGATCGTAGTTTAAAATATACATTTATGATCAAAAATATGATTCAATTTTCCGTGCGTTCGGTATTCTGACCTGAGCTCTCCGAGCTTAAATTTACCGTTCGTTTATTCAAAAAGTGTACTCGGTGCAGTCACATTCGCGTTCTTTATTCAAATTTCGGGCACTCTGACACAGGGTCCAACTGCTCTGTTCGCTCGCTGGTCGCGTGATTAGGGCTCCGTTCAGGACGCTCTGCTCATTGAGCAAAGTACCGAACGCAAGGTTTGATTAACATAATAGGCAAAGAGGAAGATGCAAACGAGATCTTAAAAAGCATTATTTCAGAATGTTAATCAATGTACAAAAACCAAGTATGCGTAAAAGCAAAAGCCCGAGGAATCATAACCTGTGGTGCAGACACCCTACGTCAAGGCGAGAAAGGACAAGCTCCTACGTCATCACTGGTTCTTTGGCGTGGTAGGGGACCTGCTATTTGATCTGCACAGGCCTTATGAGGATAAACTATCCTGTGTAGTAGTACTTGTAGTAGTAGTGTTTATTATCCTTGATCTGAAGGTAAGTAAGCTATTCTTTATGTTTTTATGCGAAATTTTCCCTTCCAAAAGATGTAAATTCTTAGAGAAATGCTTTTTGAATAATTTATTTTTATTTGAGTACCTATATATTTGCCTACGTTCACCTGAGAACACGGATCAGTCAATTTTCCCACCGTGGCTCCCCAATCCTAAAACAAAATATTATTTCATATTTTTGCACAAATTTTGCACGACCCAAACCAAATTTTGCACACCCTCCTGAGAAAAACTACAGCCCGTTTTCTACCCATCAGTTTTTTTGCAGGCTGTTGATCCACAGGAGATATTCAGAATTTTGATGAGACTCCCTAATAAGTTTTCTTCGGATCTTGATGCAGTTCCTGTTTATGATTTAAAATTTGTGGTTCTCTTGGGCTGGTTGTACCAAATAGTGGTTCATAACTACTGGTACTTGATCTTTTCTATTTGAAACCCATTGATTTCAGAAATCTGTCATAGTGTATATTTTTTGACAGCAACGCATTTTAAATGGAACGATCAAAGACCAGTAGAGTCTAACTAGAACCACTATTTGGTACAACCGGAACTAGTGTCTGAGCCATTGTTTGATATGTCATGTCAACTGCTTAAGGTAAATATCACTCTATACATCAATTTTATTAAAGTGTATCGACGAGTCGGCATCAATTTGTTATAAATACCGTGGCGAGATCCATTACCGGTGCAAAGGACCTCAATTGGGAAAAGCCTCTCTAGCTAAGACTCCTTCTAGTTCAAACTACTTTTAATGGAAAACGCCCTTCTGGGAGTATTGAACGCAGCAGACTAGGTCCAGTGCAAACTACCTTCATTGGGAAACGCCCTTCTGGACCTGTCTCAAACCCACCTCAGTCTTCAGTAACTCCAAGTGTACAGAGTGTACATAATACAGAGTGGCCTAAGTAGTACGTTCCTCCGTAGAAAAGACGTCATGGTACTATTCCTAGCGTAATATAATTCTATATATTCAATACATATCTGTACCTATACTAAGTGAGTTTCTCTCTACCTAAACCCCACCTACGCCCTCAGGTCACGCTCCTGTTGTGGGACGAAACGTATAGGGGTTGTGACATATTAGGTGGAGGCGCCAGCAAAAATCACAGACGGCGAGCATCAGATTCCGGATATAGTGGCGGAAGCGCCTCGAATTCGACTGACGTATTACAAGTCAGGGGTAGTATTTTCGAATATTCTCGCATACGAAATTTGATAAGATTTCGAATGCTTCCCATTTAATTTACATTGCTGTCAATCAAATTTCGTGTACGAAATGTACTCGAATGAATTCGAAAATACGACCCCTGGGAGAACTGTGGCGGTTCGCCCATATGAGCAAGGTGGGCACCGCCACCCTGGAGAAAAAATAGAAAAATAAAAAACACTTTAAATACAATATTTGAAAAGGCCGCGAACTTGAAAATTTAGAAAAAATCTGCCTACGGTTGTTTTTTATTTAATTGTGCCAAATTATGACATAGTTTGTTTCAAGATCGGAGCGGCACAGGGGGCAAACTTGAATGACCCTTCTCACACCCTTTAAGAATAGTTTTTTCTAAAATGTGTTCCCTCAGACAAACGAAAAATTCAATACAAATCATACATGTAAAAGTAATAAGTTAACAGCCATGAATAGTGGAATACAGGAACCCAATCACGGATAGATATAAAGTGGCAATTCACAATTCATTGAGTCGTTTAGAATTTCTTGAACAATATGCTTCTAACCTATAAGATTTAATTGAAGTTTGAATAATATTTCCAGGACAATATAAATTTAATTTTATAATTTTTGAGAAAAAATGGTTGCTCGCTTAATGCTATATCATTCAATTATATTTTCTACAATAAATTACAAATACAGCTACTCTATCATTAGCTAGCATTAGTACCTACTTAGTTTTTTTTTTCAAATTAATTTCTAAACAGTTAACTAACTCAAAGTAACCTACATTTTCTTACAGAATATTATCAAGCTGAGCGCAGGAAGAATGTTGCCTCACGGTAGTTAGGTAACTTATCCATGGGGTGGCGTCTAATGAGCGACTTGATAGCGTTATTCAATGGTTATAGAGAAAAGTTGTTCAAAATAATAAAATGAACAAGTTTTCTTAATAAATTTTTTTTGTAAAGTTGAAAATAGGCGAACTAACCCTAAAAACAAAAAGGTGGTGGAAAAAAAATCCTTTTGATACAATGTTAATTGTAACTTTTTATATGCACTATAAAGGCGAGAAAAGAAAAAAAAATTAATATATACCCCTAAAAACTAAAATTTCCCCCGAGGGAAGTGTCCTCCCGCTGAATGCGGGTGAGTTACAAAAAAAGTTGATTAGGAAAAATTGTAAGAAATGTCATCTTATAAAACTTTTACTAAGAAAATTTTTTTGTAAAAAAATAAAAAAACTTTAAACTACTCCTATTGAAAAACGGCAAGGGGTGAGTAAAAACTTCATAAAGCAAAAATGTTGTATGCGTTGTAAAAAATGTTTTCACGTTGGTTAAAATTTTTCATTTTCTTTATAAAATTTCAAACGGCCCTTATGACCACAGACGGTCCTTAATCAAAAAAGTCTTTAGATAAACATTGTAGATCAAATAATGTTGCACATCTTTTATTTGAAACATTTTTTTGTACAATCAATAGGTACCAAGTAATCGCCATAGGCGCATTTTCAACCCCTATAGCGCAAAACCCCAGAGGGGTGAATTTTTGATATTTTCGGTTTTATGATCACCCACCCTCCCCCTATCATCCCTGAAAAGTTCTTTTGGGTAGGATTTTTTTTTTTGAAAATCGACAATTTTCCTAGACTACAAATGAAGAATATTAAAATAGATAAGAAAAGAAAGGTACAATAGCTTGTTTACATTATTCTGGTCCCTTTTTTTCTTACTATAGTGATGATTTATCAATTAGGTTATTAGGATATTGAGATAAACAAATCCTCTCATGTTTACCTGCTGAAATGCACAAAACACCAATTTCGAATTGTTTCGAAAATGTGATGAAAAACCTTTTGAGAATGATCATTATTTGAGTGGCAAAAATTGCCAAAACTACTTGCTACGTGCAAAATAATTATCATTTTTTTATGTAGGTACCCACTGTATACCTACTTATTATGCATCAGATAATAATATGTACTGGTATTACTATGTGTAGATATATGACAACTTGTCAATCGATCCACACTGACCAAATATACATCCAATCAACGACGTCAAATGGACGCGTAATAGACGTCTTGATACACGGTATTTTTTCTGAATGGGAAAATTTCTAAAAAGCAGAAGTATCTGTGAGAAGAAAACCATCTTTCGACTATTTCACAGATTTAATGGGTTTGCCTAGGTATTCTCTGATATAAAGTAAAAGCTCAAGCTTCAACAGATAGTTTAGAACAGAAAGATTGTCTAAATGAACTTCCAGATAAGGATGAGGTTGATCAATCCGCCGACAAACTGCGTGAACCAGGGATAAGGTCAATTCCTATGGAATCCAGAGGCCTGAAAGCCAGGAAGGCATCAGGTAGCGAGGCAGGTGAATGAGGAAAAGCCTAGAAAGGCTGTAATGTCCTTGACCTTTTCCCTTCTTGGACTGGAACACTTCTAATAGAGTAGACATAATGAGTATGCTTATTATTTCCCATTTCAGGCTTTTGAATTTTCTCTGTTTGGAGGTATTCCGAAGAAAATAATTCAAGAGCCGGGAATAGCCAAACATTTAGACAGAAAAATTTGAGAATTGGAAAGCAGAAATTTAGGGAAAATTGAGTAGATAAGTAGACTTAAATATCTTTTGAATTTTCACTGTTTGGAGACACCCCAGCTTACCACAATAACCAGTGTATCGTCAAAATAACGTCCAATTTTGGACCACTTTGGTCTCGTACGACTCTTGTCCAAAATAGAAAGTCGTACTGAAGACATGTTTTGAACGGCCAGCCGACGACAGTCTAAGCGACATCTTACTAACGTCTTTCCATATTATGTCGCATCAGTTTCTCAATTGCCTGTTAATAGTTGTTGTCTTTCAAATATTGACAATTTAGTGCTGTTATCATTCTGTTATCGGTAGGTACCCAATAGCGACATATTTTGGTGATTTCATTTAAAGGATAAATCCTGAATCTTGGAAATCCAATCGTTGGAAGTCTTTTCGACGTTTTAAGTTGGCCTTTTTGCCGTCTTAAGTTGTTTTTTTTCGGTTTTAAATCGATAGAGCGAGTCCAAATTAGTCAGAAACAACTCTAACATCACTTACATTTAAAAATTTTGATGAGAAAAAAATCCAAGTTACTGTCACTTGTTAAATTTCTGAGATATTGAGCTTCAAAGTTGAAATTTGGTCGACATTTTTGGCCCAAATCTTTAAACTCGATTTTCTCAATAACCGTAAATGCTACCGATTTCAGCGAACCACCATTTTGAAGCCTTTATTAACAGCTACTGATAAAGATAATTTTGTCCCGGTACCACTAAAAAAAATTATTTTTGGATTTTTCTCAATTCTGACTTTTTAAATCGATAGAGCGAGTCCAAATTAGTCAGAAACAGCTCTAATATCAGTAACATTCAAAAATTTCGATGAGAAAAAAAAATCGATAAAGGGAATCTAATTTTTGGTTCTGAATATTTTTTTGGAATCTTGACATGCTTGACATGAATAATTACTCATATCTTCAATAATATTTAAGAAAATTGCCTAAAATTATGCATCATTAAAAAGGGTATTAAATTCTCTATAAGCCGTGCAAAATTGGTTTTTGTTACTTGTGAAGTTTCCGGGATATCGAGTTTCACAGTTGAAATTTGGTCGACATTTAGTCCACAACTTAAAATTCGATTTTCTCGAAAACCCTAACCGATAGAGATTTCAGTAAGTATACTACTACTACTACTACTACTACTACTACTACTACTACTACTACTACTACTACTACTACTACTAGTACTACTACTACTACTACTACTACTACTACTACTACTACTACTACTACTACTACTACTACTTCTACTACTACTACTACTACTACTACTACTACCACTACTACTACTACTACTACTACTCTACTACTACTACTACTACTACTACTACTACTACTACTACTCAAAATAACTAGTTTTCAAAATGTGCTTACTTTTAAACACCGATGGATATCTCGAAAACTAATCGTACAATTTAAGATTTTGCTATAAGACTGGCAAAGGGAAAGCAACGAGCTTTCCAACGATGTACAACAACCGGTAGGTTCTGATTTGAAAAAAAATACGTTAGGGTATCTTCCCCCTAAGGGGGGAGGCCAAAGAAAAGAGCAAAAATGATACTGAAAGAAGCAAAACGAGAAAAATGAAGGCAGTACTGTGTCTCTCTCAATAAAAATACTCCAATACGACAAGTGTGGCAAAATGTAAATCGATTTAAAAACAGAAAAAAAGAAAATCGTTTTCCAATATTTTTGTGCGATACTTGGATAGAACAGTTTCAGGACATACTCTCCCCTCCATTTATTGCCAACCTTCTTCCTTTGGAGATTCCGAACAACCACAAAGTAGATGACTTAAGAAAAAGTTTGAAATTAAGGAATTTACCAAGGCCCTAAAAACTAATAACAATTCTGCACCAGGTAAAGATAATATTCATTACTCGATGATAGCTCACTTACCAGAAAGCACAAAAGAAATATTACTTTTCATTTTTAATGAGATATTACCAGTCAAATATCAGAAGATTGGCTAGATTATATAGTGGTTCCAATTTTAAAACCAGGAAAACCAGCAAATACACATACATCGTACCGACCCATTGCATTGGCATCTTGCAGTTCAAAAACCTATGAAAGAATGCTGAAAAATAGGTTGGAATTCTGGATGAAAAAAAAACAAGAAATTTCCAAAAAGTCAATATGGATTTCGTAAAGGCACATTTACACAAGAAGTAATTGCCAATTCAGTCACAGATATACAAATTGGATTCACCAAAAATGAAATCACTTCATCAATATTTCTGGACATACAGGAAGCCTACGATAACGTCAACTATAATATATTAATTCACAAAATGAACGAATTAGGCATTCCAAAATAAATAGTTAAAAATATATTTGAACTTTATCATAATCGCAGACTGTTCACCCGGACAAAAATGAAGGACTAACAAAACCACAAACAGCTAGAATTGGACTTCCCCAGGGCAGCATACTCAGTCCTATTTTGTATGTAATCTACACCTATGATTTAGAGTCAATGTATGATAACAAAGTCAAAATTTTGCCTACACCGTATTTTCAGTAAAACCCGCTTAAGTTAGAGGGGGCATTTCGTTTAAGATAACAAAAGAGACTACGCGTAGCGCAAAACTGGGAAATCCGACAACAATGCCGATATCACTGTTGAATTTCGCTGACTTTTAAAGATATTCAAGTGTTGCGATACTTTTTACTGAAAATGCGGTATTGGCATATTTCAGCAACTAGTAGTGATAGAATTCTGAGAATTTGGAATCTTATCAAATTTGGAACGACCAATTCATTGCAATAAAAATAAATGGGGCATTCTATTTAAGATAACAAAAAGACAACGTGTAGCGCGCTAAACTGGGAAATCTGGCAACATTGCCGATCAATTCCGCATGCCCAAAAACTGTCAGATTTCGAATTGTGTGAACGCGGGTTTGAAGATATTCAAGCGTTGTAGTACTTTTTACTAACCCTGTATTCAAATATACTTAAATCTATATCAGCAGCATAGGTAACTCATTTAGTTTTTTTTTCAGGTATACATTTCAAGTTAGTACTCCTCAAATGGCTGTGCTTCTGCAATTCAATTCAGCTGATTCATGGACTTTAGGCCAATTAAGAGAAAATACGCAAATTGAACAATAATTTCTTGTTCAAGTAAGATATTCTAAAATATTCATCAACTTCCATTAACTAATTTGTTATTCTCAGGTAATCCAAATGCTACTAGAAGCCAAACTACTGACTTGTGAAGACAAAACGAACGATATCACGCCAATTTCAATGGTATCACTAAATTTAGGATATAAAAAGTAAATTTGTTAGTGCTTTTATTATTAAGTAGTTGCTAAAAGATCTTTTTCTTTGTAACAAAAAACGTCGGGTAAACATAAACTTACCAACGAAAACTGAACCAAAAATGGAACAAGAAACCATCGATAAGGATATAGAAGGAAATCGTAAATTCTTAATTCAAGCCGCAATTGTTAGGATTATCAAGACCAGAAAAGTAATATACACGGAAAAGTTTGAAAAAATTTATTTATTTGTTTCTTTCCAGGTTTGCCAACACCAGCAACTGGTGGCAGAAGTGATGGATAAATTATTCTCAAAATTTAAACCAAGGGTGGAAACTATAAAGGTAATCTAAGATACCATAGAGTGAAATACATACTTTATTTTATTAATTTCTAATAATAATAATTCAACATGAAATCAAAAATCCATTCAATAATCTTATTTTTAGATATTATGATGTCATTGGATTATGTTATATCTGATTTATTGATATTATTTTTTTTTCCTTTTAGAAATGTATCGACATTCTCATCGACAAGGAGTACCTAGAGCGGAACAATGGTCAAAATGACGAATATAAATACGTGGATTGATATGACCAAAGAATTATGACTGAATAAATCCATCCTCGCATTTTGCGCCTTATGTGTGATTACTTTATGTTTCTATCAATAATGAGAGTACGTAGTCCTTGTGATAATCATTCAGAATTATTATATTTGATTATTTTATATGTAGTATATCAATAATAAGAGTAGTCCTTGTGTTATTCGTTTTCTATTTAATTATTTCGATTAATTTTACGTTCCATTCATTTTGTTTGTATGTTATTCCTATTTAGAATTTTAGAAATTACTTTCAGTATTATTTGTTTTTATTTGATCAGAATTTTTATTGTTTTGTATTGTATTTTTTTTCCGTAGGTTTTTCTGTTATTATTTTATTAGGTATTTAAAACAATAGAGTTTCGAAATGATTTTAAATGGTCTTGTGTTGGGTGTTGAGTAGAATTTATTTAATGTCTTGTGAAATATGATTTCTTGAGTATACCTACCTAATTTTCCAAATATATTTAGTAGTACTTATGGATGGTATTCTTTTTTCTGTACAATTCTCCCTACCTACTAAATACGTTACCTTTGCTGCATCTGTTCTTCAGGCTTTTAGAAATTCCAGCAGCAGTTGATCTACGATTTTCACTATAAATCAATAATATCTCAACTTTTTCTTCTTTTTTATGTAATTAATGTCAATTTTGCGATTGTAAAAAAACCCATCACTATCTAAGGCTCTCATAAAGATCATTAGCCATTGCATATTGTTAATCCTTAAGGGCAAACTAAAAAACACGTTGTAATAAGTGTAATCGCAGTCCCTATTATTTAGAGTATTTTAAAACCGGTAAATACCGACTTTATAAAGGTCCTTCCTATTCGTTTTTGAACTTGGTCGCTTCTTGCAAGGGGTGATGCAGAGTAGTGAGCTCCCTTGAGCCCTTATGCAACAATACGAGGGCCATAGGGCCGTATAATGTAGCCGCGTTAGCAGTGAGTCATTGAACGAAAGAGAATGCGATCAATTTTTTCAAATTGGCACTAAAGTTGTTGTTGTTTTTGCTCAATAAGTGATTTGGAAATTGTCGTTGGATATTCTAAATAGTGACAAGTGATTAAAGGTGGTATTAAATTTTTTTGTAAGTATTTGAAGATAGGGATGTAAGGAAAGCTATGAAATATTGCGAACTATTTAGCGTCCACTCAATTCAATTGGTTTCAGTTATTATTAAGATTTAGTTGGTGAGTTGGGTTTCTAGAAGGCACAAACTTCTCCAAAAGCAAACGTGATAAAGACTAATTTTGAAAGAAAACAAGAAAGCTCCTAGATTTCCACAATCATGTACATATATTAATTTAGCAATGGGAACAATTATTATTAATATCCATTTGTTCATTCAATAATATGTCAGACCTCAGAACTTTTATTTACTTCCATACTTTCAAGATAATTGAATTTTTTGGATTTATTCTATTTGTGCGAAATTTTAAAATCTCAAAGTCATGATTTTCTGAATTTAGATGTAATGCATAATGTGAAAGGATGTTTTTTTATGAAGCTAAATAATTGATGTTCCTTATTAATTCTTGTTTAGGAAGGTCTCCATGTTCGTCCAATATATACTTTGGATAATTTTTTCAATTTAATTCTGTTTTGTTATTTTTAACGAGTTTACCTGATTACAGTGGCGTAGCTATCGTAGGGCAAGTCGGTGCGTCGCCCCGGGGCCCCGGTGGTGAAGGGGCCCCGAAGCTACGTGCAAAAATTTTCACGAAAAATATACTTACTAGCGAAAACTCACAGGGGCGAAAGTCCTAAAAGAAGTTCGAAATAATGTATTAAAGTTAAGAGATTCATACGAAGAAATTAAAGGTGAAGCAGGGGAATTAGCAAGAAAGTGGAACATAAATCCAGTGTTTCCAGAAAAAACGCAAGTCCGATATAAAAAGCATTTCGATGAACTCGTGAACGACCACAGATTTGAGAGCAAACCAAATTTAAAGTGACTATTTATTATTGTGTAATTGACGAAGTAGTTGGTCAGCTATAACACAGGTTGATATGGAATATGTTAAAGATTATTTTGACTTTAAGGTCGCGTTCACCAGCACTCAACATGTTGAGTGATTAGTAAACGGCTATGTTCCAACAAGTGGAATACACAAGGTAGAACAGTTTTGATGATGTTGAGGGCTTGTGAATGCGACCAAATACTCTGAATTAGTCAGTCATTATCTAATACCCCAATATGTTCACCTTATAACTTTATCCAAGGACCATCTAAACAACTCTATAAGCGTCAGGCAATATTTTGAATTATTACTTGAAAAATTTGGATTAGAAAGTGACTTATCTCAAGTGTAGGTATATGGCATTCCTATTATTTTTGCCTATGACAGTTGCCACTGTTGCACGCTCCGTTAGCAAATTAAAATTTTTGAAGAATTATTTACTGGGGGTCCAACCTTGCTACGCCACTGCCTGATTATTGGTTTTAAAATTAGTCTTTATCTTGTTTTAAAGGGAATTTAAGAATGCTTTTCTAATTGATATGTAATCTAAGCCGATTTGCTAGAAATTATTTGAGATATCACCAATTATCCATAACTGTCAGGATTTAAAAAAAATTCCAAACCAAAATGGATTGATTTTTTTTCCTTTTAATTATCTATGTCATTTGCAAGGGATCTCAGACTTATTTTTGACTAATTTTGACTTGCCTTTCTGTTGGTAAAATCAAAATTGAGAAAAATTCAGAAATAAAAAAAATTAATTTCTGATACTTTTTCCCCTTTGGATGTTTAATTCAAAATCTTTGAACCCCAATATCTCGGCATTCATGTGAGATACTAAGATAAAATTTTCAGGGATTGTAGCGTTATTAGGCTTTAGAAAAGCTCATACTGGCTGATGTTACTGAGTTTATTGTAATTGCAAAAATTGTCTTTAAAGTATGTGTATCTAAATTTCGACTGAAGTTCAACTTTGACGGTTGATAGCTCAGGAAGCCCATGAGCTACTAGAATACATACAGCCCAGTTTTCAAGGGAATTTAATGCTCTTTTAGATGATATCTGATTTGAACCAATTTGCTCAGGTATTATTTAAGATCTGAAAAATTGTCCAAAACTTTGTCAGGATTTCATAAAAATTCAGAGCCAAAAATGATTTTTTTTCTTTTTAATATTTTCATTTGAAATTGATGTTAGAGACTCATTTTTAACTAATTTGTACTCGCTCTTTCAGTTGGTGAAATCAAAATTGAGAAAAATTCAAAAATAAAAAATTTGAACTTTTGATAGGCTAAATAGGTCCTACCTACCTTCCTACTTTTTCCTAAGAGTTTGGATGGTTTAGTTCAAAATCTTTGAACCCCAATATCTCGACATCGGTATGAGATATTGAGACAAAATTTTCAGGGCTTGTAGCGTTCATTAGGAATCAAAGAAGCTCATATAGGTATTGGTTGATGTCACTGAGTTTATTGTAATTGAAAAAATTGAGTTAGGGTTTCCAAATGGAATTCTATAGTTTTGGTTAGTTTGTAAAATGTTCCAGAAAATCCGCTTATGAGTTTGTTTTTCGATGTCAAGTCCGTTAATAAAGTCACTATTGCAGTTCAATGAAAGTTTACTGATTGTTCCCGCACTTATTACCTCCAATTAACACCCGATGCAAATTCGTAACAATCTACCTATCCGAACAAAAATATAGAATGTCATGTACAGGTACTATTTCCATCAAAAATATTTCCAAAAACTCCTCCAAAAACAAGATAAAGACTGCTTTTAGAACCAATAACAACTTGGCTTGGATAAACTCATTGAAAACAACAAATCCAGAATCCAGATCGAACAAACTATCCAAATCAATAGTTTACTTATAGGAATGTGGTACTTGTTCGCAAGTATATATTGGACAAAAGAAATAAAGAACATCAATCAGCGCCCTTCCACATTACACATTACATCTTAATTCAGAAAATCTTGCTTTGCACAAAGAAAATAAATCCAAAAAAATCAATTATCTCGAGACTATGGACTTTTGGTCACAACTGCTTATTGGGAACATAATGTAATGCTCAACTTTTTTTCTTCGATTAGTAGGTTTTATAGACATTTTTCTTATTTGATATGTGTTAAAGCTAGACTATTTGACACACTATATCATATCTATCAAAGTAAAGTTAAAAAGCAACATTTAAAATTACTGGTGAATACCTTACAACATACCTTTTAAAAAAAATAAGGATATAACAATAGGTATAGGAGTTATAGACATATTATACATATCTTAGTTGATAATAATATAGATACCAATACGGTTTTTGATAACACAACAGGCTACATGCGTAAACCACGCAAATGAAATATAAAAACCCGAGTAGGTACTCAAGGAAATCCTTAGAGCATGAGGAAACATAATATTGCTTGGTACCAACTACTATTGAATTACATGCAGGCACCTTATATCCGCGTATATATACACATAATTTTTTAATCGAGCTCAAATTTCCTTTTATAACTTAATTGTTTCGAAATGAAGGACACATTTTTACGTAAGCGCGGAGAATAGCCCTATGTACTTACTCATATAATACCTAAGTGCCTTTTATTTATTATTGTCCAAGTTTGAATAACTTTTAATTTACCTATGAAGGTAGGTACCTGTTAAGTTCAATAAAGTTGGTGTTCTTACTCCGAGGTACCCAGTACTGATACCCATGCCGCCTCGTATAAAATAAAAAATGCGACGCGGCCGCAAATTTGATACCGACAGTAATTTGATCTTAGTAAATACGACATAAAAAAAAAACACAAACAAAAAGAATTGGAAGGAAATGTAGAGTGGTGGTTTAGGCAGTATACACTGATAAAAAATTTGCTATAATTAAATCTAACCCGAGAAAGAGATTTTCGGGAAATATATCTGCTTTCTCAGAAAAAATAGTAAAAGAAGGTTTTAACTGCACACACTCTGAGTTATAGCATAGATTATTTCCAATAGGGAAACTGTTGGGAAACTCTTTCAGGAATTTAAACCAAATACACCATAACAAAATCAACAGCTCAAGTATTTTTGTTTATGGTTGATTGAGGCTGTGACTACATGGAAATGTTAGAACACCTTGATAAATTTTTATGTTTTTTTTTTTCTGGAAATATCTTTCCATTCAGCGAAAAAAACACACATTTACCAATTATTTTTGTTTCCATCAAATACTACTTATTACGCACACGTTTACTCTTTGCTCTGTTTACTCTGTTTTAATCACTTCCATAGAATTAGTCGTTTGCTTTTAAATACTTTAATTTTTAATTAACTCGTGAATCCCTTTTTACAAGTTCACTAAGTCCTTCATTAATATTATTCTAATTAGCTTAGATTTAAGAGGACTTGATGTTCTGGTATTCGATTTTGGTTTTTTTTCCATCCCTAAGATAGTAAACCCCAATTATGCGGTTTCTTAGTTAACTCTGTTTTAAGGTTAGTAGGTATTCTGCTGAAGAATTCAAAATTAGGAATACCTTATATATATGTAAGTATAGGATTTTCTCAATAGAATAAACTCAATATTTTCACCTACGACCACTGCTCGAAGTGGTGAAAAAAATACTGCCTCCTCCATCTATTCAATTTCAGTTTTACTCAAAGCGTGCGTTAAGACAGTTTAAGTGAATCGCGGATCCCGTGATATTTCGTGTCAGAAGTGGGATAATTAGTGACACAATCGGTATATTAAATTTGAGCCAAACAGTCAAATATTTGGCGAAATAACTCTAGAGGAATACTTTGAGTTTATTAGAGGGAAATTGATTTTAGCTATTTAATGCTGAGAACCTTAAGGTGGCTTTTGTTAGTGCCTGGTTTTGACATCGAAAAACATGTCCACAGAGTGACTTTTCTAGAACATTCCATTGAAAATGAGATAAGGTACAGGAATATAGTCGCATTTTTTGTAACCTAGTCCAAAATTTTAGTTTTTAAGTATCCCACTAATGCAAAAATATTTTTTCAAAATTCTGAGCCAAAATCCTTATTAAATCAGATTCGAACTAAGCCAGGTTAGCTATATCAACTGAGCCAATCAAAACTTAACAGATGATGCACTTCGAGGAAAAATCAGGACAGACAACTCAAGAGAAGAACAATAATTCATCATAATGTTTGTCCAAATATTTTCATCATCATCTTAAATTCCAGTTATAAAACCAGTTTTGTTATCTCAAACGCATTCCAGGATTGACCATACATATTTTATAATTTGACTACTTAGTCAGTAAAAACATCCCCCCACATGAAGTCCAAATAAGGACAGGGTTGGCAAACGATTTTCTCTACTCTTTGGTTTTTGGATGGATTTGGATGGATACTTCTATAGAAATTAACACAAATATCCACAGAAAAATCCTATCAGAATAATGTTAAAGAAAAAAAATAAGAAACACAAATTCTTCATAAAAGAAATTCCCGACGAATGTTTAATAAAGGACAAATACAAAACTGTTTTTCAAACATATGTACTTCCAATGGTTTAACGATGTACAATGTACTTCTTTCACAGAGAGAAAATTAAAATAACATTTTATTCCCAAATATTCTCAAGCGCTGTTTGATACTTCCAATTGAAATTCTAACGTCTGAACGTGTTTCTTAGAGTTTTCTAATATGTTCATGGAAGTTTTAAGTTAGTTTTAAAGTGTCATGTGACGATTTTCAAGATATTCTGAAAGTTTCCAGTTCTACAGGGTGAGTACGAAATAGGTGCGCATTTTGTTACGATAAATAGAGTACAGTAGCACAATCACTTTTTGCATGGGTACATGTGTCCGCAAACGTCTCGTTAAGAAAATACAGAATGTTGAAATTTTCGGAAAATTTTGACTTTTTACCTTTAGATTCAAAATGCCTTGAACGATTTTGTTTTCAGTGTTTGCGATGGTCCCAAGCATCTTTCTAGAAGATCCTTTTGAGTTCCACTTTTCCAGGACCGGACCTAGAGCGACTCCTATTTTTTTTGAAGAAAAAAGTAGTACGCCCCTGGGTTTTTTGACAAAATAAAAATTATTTTTTGATTCCTTGTTTAATTTTAAACAAAAAAGGTATATCGAGTTTTTCTTGTTCGATGCGACGTTTACGAGATAAAAAATAAAACTCAATCTATTGTTGGAAAATCTCGTTGTTCGATACAGTCATCTCTGTTAAAAAAATAAGAGTCGCTCTGTGTCGGGTCCTGGAAAAGTGGAACTCAAACGGATTTTTCAGAAAGATGCTCGAGAACATCGCAAACATTGTAAAAATTTGAACAAAATCGATCAAGGCATTTTGAATCTCAAAAGGCAAAGAGTCAAAATTTCAACTCTGTATTTTCTTAACGAGACGTGTGCGGACACATGTACCTATGCAAAAAGTGTCAAAAGTGATTGTCCTACTGTACTCTATCTATCATATCAAAATGCGCACTTATTTCTGACTCACCCTGTAGATTGTTTCCAAAAGTTCCATAGGATTTGTAAAGTGTTCTAGAGCGTTCCAAAATATTCCTATGAATTTTAACTCGAATCCAAACCTAAACTTTAAAGTATCTCAAGCTTTCTTAAATGTTCCCGAAAGTTCGGAAGTGTTCTGGTCCGTTCCAGAATGTTTCTTGAACTCTAATTTAATCCTAAAGTGTTCTGTAGCGTTTTACAATGTTCCTTCAAGTTCCAATTTGTCTCAAACAAATGCAGAAGCATTTAAAATTGAGTTCTGAAGCTTATCGATATTCTAAAGTGCTCTAGAGCGTCTCAAAATGATCCAGATTGGTACGAGCGCATTCTGAAACCTTTCAAAACGCTTCCTAAAGTTTTCAATAGGTTGCTTGCTTAATGCTCTTGAAGCGCCGGAATGTTCTAGAAGTTATCAGATATCTCCCAAATATTCTCAAGTGATACTTCTTATTGAATTTCTAAATAAGTTCCTAAGCGTTTTAGAGTGTTCTGAAATGTTCATGGAAGTTTTAAATCAGTTCCAAAGTGTCATGTGACAATTTTCAAGATATTCTGAAAGTTTCTAGTTCTCGAGTATTTTCAAAAGTGATTTGTAAAGTGTTCTAGAGTGTACCAAAAGCTTTCTAAAATGTTGCCGAAAATTCAGAAGTGTTCTGGTCCGTTCTAGAATGTTTCTAAAATTCTAAATTGGTTCTAAAGTGTCGTGTAACGTATACCAATGCTTTGAAAAATTCCAATTTGTCTCAAACAAATGCGGAAGGATTGAAAATTAAATTCAAAGTGTTCTGAAGCTTATCAAAGTTCTAAATTGCTCTAGAGTGTCTTAAAATGCTTAAAAAAGTTCTAACTTGGCGCTAGCGCATTCTAAGGCTTTTAAAAAGGGTTTCCAAAGTTTTAGATTAGTTCCCTAATGATTTTGAAGTGCTGGAATCTTTTGGAAGTTATTAGAAATTTTCTCCTCTTTGATACTTCTGTAGTTAACTGTTCGAAAATGTTAGGTTTTTATAATACATAAAAATGGGTGGTTACCAAAAACACAAATCTCTACCAAAAACATAAAAAATCCAATTCTCTATCCCCTTTAATACAATTAGCCGGATTTTTGCCAACCCTGAGTAGGATAAATTAATTTAAGAAGCAGCATTCCTATTTTGAAATCATTGCCAAGTTTTTAAAACTAAAAATCTGCCTTTTCAACTTTAATGCCAATAAATTTTTTTCCAGTGTATAAAGTTCTTAGCTTACCTTAATCACCTCGATGGTTTTAGGTTTTCTGTAGCCGGTTGTAAGGGAATATCTATTTTGTGTTTAAGAACTGAGTGTGACAACAGAACTATACTTAAGTCATCTTATCTCCATGATACTTTTAGTTTAAGTGCAAATGTGTCTGAATTAGATGTGGTGCATAAGTGCGGAAAAGGGCCCCTTTGGCTTTGAGTACTGTTTTTTGATGGTGTCAAGAGTGAATTTTGGTTCTAGCACCATTAACAAACGGTACTTGGACCAGAGATTTCAGCAGGGAATGTCCCATTTATCGAGGCATTTTGAATAATTGGTAAGTATACAAATATGTTGATGTTTTTGTTGTAAAATTTTACATATAAGATTACATTGTACCTTCCTAAACAATAATGAGTGACCTTTAAACATCATTAAATTTAAATAAACATTTATGCACGAGCACCATGATTATTAATATTTGTTAAAATGCTATACTTGAAAGAAAAGTTGCTATTTTAAGCATACCAAACTCGGATATTTTATATTTATATTTTTAATTTTTTTCCACTTAAGAGTAATAAATTCAACCAATGCTTTTTGATAGGTAGCAAAGTTGTAGTCAAAAAATTATAAGCAGGTTTTTTGCATTAATTAGCATACCTAATTGGATTTTTTTGAAAATAGTCGCGATCCGTAAATGGAAAATTAGATATCAATTTAGTTTTACCATAATTAATAATTAATAGTCAGTGGGTCATAGAAAATTATGGTCATACTTCTGGCACCTACAATTTCTGCGATTTTATTAAAACTGTAGGTACTTAGATAGGTAATTATTAATATCCTTATTGTTTTAAGGTTGTAATTTGTAGAAAGGACATTTTGCGGCATAGATGAGGCAAAATGTGAGACTAGATTTTTAGAATTTGGGTTGGATATAATTATTTGTGTATAGGTATTTCTCGTTTCACACATTTTATTTATCAAATAAATCCTAATTACAGTAAACACAAATATTCTTTCATATCGTAAACATAAACACTTTTGAAACAAATACAAACAGCACTTATAATCGGACATGGGAAGACTTTCGATCTCACGTGTTCCACTTTACACTTCTTAAAAGCAAAGGACGTTTCCTAATGAAAACATTGTTTTGTTTTAGAATCATCAGGGAAGCAAGTAGAAAATACATCCCTGGTGTCCTCATCAAGATTAAAACAACACTAATGCCGATGAATCAAGATTCATATGATCCAAAACCTACTTGTTAATTTACAGTCAGCCATAGTTAAATCTTTTTGGCAACAATGGTGCGGTTTTTTGTAAATTTTTCAGGTTAATCCTGTTTTCAATGGCCAGTTAACCGGACCAGCCAATTCCAGCCCGATTCTCAGAAAATCTTCCAAAGTCCCTGCCTTGCCCATTCGCCCCTGCATTTTAGATTGTCCTTAGAATCCCTTCATTCCTTTTGTCTCGATCGAGTTTTCGCATCAAATAAACAAACAATTTAAAAGTTATCATGAACCGATAATGAGAACTTTTGTTATTATTTGTATTACAAGTAAATTATCGGTAGTAGTTCAGTAGTTGGTTTGAACGCGACGCATTTTGATAAACGAGCATCCAATTAACCTAATAATAATTATTTTGTTTAGTCATTATGGATAATTGAACATGAACATTATTAGCTTAGTTTTCCTCTAGGTTTAAAAACATTGAAGCATTACTGGAAAGTAACTCACCAAATTCATGTGTTCTTAATTGTTAGCTAGTATCTTAATTCCTCACTGTATTTATGGCTTCCATCGTCATATTTTGTTTAAGAAATTCGTTAATTTTACTGGTTTCAAATTAGTTGTTCTTACTTTTAGTTGTTTATAGCACAGTTCTTATAGGTATAGGAATAATTTACATAAATATTTTGAAATTGTTTGTTTTAAAGTATTAAATTATTCACAGCTGATAGTCCAAACATAGAACTAATCGTCAATAAAAATATATCATGATTATTTTATAGATGGAAGAATTTTTTAATTAGATATATCAATTTATTGGCGTAAAAGTTGATTTATTTCTCAGGTATACGATGAAAATATTTATCGTGGTCGCCTGCTGGAAAAGCACCAATTTTGTGATTTAATTTTTAAAAAAATATATCGTGCATGTATCACTCGATATAATAATTATTTAATTGAATATAGGTTTGTGGGTCACTGTAATAAATAATGCGTAAACGGAATGTGTTTCAAAATTGTTTGTAGGTATATATTTAATTTTGCAATTTTAGCCGATACCGCTTTGGTTAAATAATTCGAGCGCGCGCTGCATACTGATTAATTGTCAAAATTCATGTATAGTATATTCTGAAGGAGATACAACGAGTAAATCGCTGATTAAATCATTGACCAACTAAAAAAGTAATTAGAGTAAACTTATATTGAAAATGTCCAGTCAATAAAAACCATTAAATTTCGCAAACAGAAGTAAAACGCAGATACATAATATAAATCGTTCATTAAAATAACTATATTATGTGTTTACACTCCGATTCACGATTTACATGAGAAACTCAAAATTTATAGTTTTTGAAATTTAATATCGAGGTTTTAGCAATTTCTCTTCGTCTTCCCCGTACATTTTGATTTTTCATAGACTTAGGTATCTACTGTGCCGTCAGGTGTCATTTTTGGCCCTAGATATTTAGTCTAAAAAAAGTTCATTATTGAAATGAACAACAACTTAAGAATTTAGACATTCACTTTACGAACATTTTGACTAGTTAATAATCGGCTATGTCTGTCAAACTCACAAAAAAATGCTAATGGAAAAACTTGTTTTTTCTTTTCGTGTTTTCCACCCGTGTACCAATTTTGAACAACCTTCATTTTTTCAGGTTTTTAATCTAATTTAATGAATCCTTATTTAAACCATTTGAATATAATACGTTCATTAGAAAAAACGGGTATTTTTATTAAAAAAAAATGATTAAATAGATTATTCAGAAAAAGTCTAAATAATATGTTGTAGCGGGCAGTCGGTGATTCAACCACCATCTGCTTTGGATCGAGGAAATGTGTGATTTACTCGGCAAAGTTACAGTGCAAGGGTACAAACACTACACCAAAGACTCACTAAATAATTTTATTTAAACGGTACGAAAGTTATAACACAAAACACAACTTCAGAAAAAGTTAAGTCAGTAATTAATTGTCCATGTGGACCCCCCAGGGTGGCCAGCTTGGAAGGTTATGTTACAATGTTGATATAAGATGATGGCTATGTTCTGATATCAACTGCCAGTACTGGATTTACTGTGCTGATTTTACTGTCATTTGCCGTTCCGATTCCAACAGCGTTATCTGGGGGTCATTCAGTACTAAATCAGTGTACTGAAAATAATAGCGGAACGGCGTCCAGTAGATTCAGTACTGACAGTTGATATCGGAACATAGCCTATGTCACATACTTAATGCAAAGTTGCTGTAGCTTCAACATTTCAAAGCAAATTTCACTCTACATAAACATAAACATTTTTATTGCAATAGAAAAGGGCATATTACTAGGTACAAAAATGCCATAAACCAAAACGGAATTCTCAAATTTGTACAGATTTGGTGGGCGAGCAGAAAGAATACTGAAAAAAAAAACTTTTCATTGAACATTTTTTTAAGATTTTGAGAAATAAACCTAATTTTCCGTATTTTTTTTTTTTTTTGAAAATATGTCAAATTTAATTTGGCAATTATTGATAGAAAAAAATTGACAACGTCATTTTTTACACTGAAATTTTCCAAAGGAAGCGAATCAATATTTGCTATTATAAATTAAGTGTTTTCTAGAGCACCGTCAACTTAAAACGATTATAGGGTAATTAAGGTTGATGTCAATTTTAATGTTCAATTTAAATTGTCCCATCGATTTTTTTGTTCGGAGTAATTAATGGGAATTTTGGTTTTTCTTTGGCCCAGTATAGTATAATGGGTTCATTATACCCGAATTAACTTCGACTTGCTAATTAAACTATTAGGTAGAAAGCGAAGGCAATCGTTGGTTTGTGGGTATTATTACGCATTTATAGTAATAAAATAAGTCTTGTCTAATTGATCGGAAGGTAATGCATTTTTAATGTGAACTAATTATTTTCAGTTCAAGATTCTTGAAGAATGTTTCATAAATTGGTAATTTTGATTTACCCGGTACTTGTTTAGATTTAGAATAAAATACGATTATAATATAGCTTATTATTCCACAGAAACAATAAATTACAGTCTCTGTACGTCATCTTGGACCAATTGTCATTCAAGACAATAATAATGTGCCACTGAATGATAAATTGGAGAACTTTACACAAATTTATGAATATTACAATAGTTGATGGCATATTTGCCAATGATGTAATTTCGGAAAAACCTATATAAAAAGTGCCTTCCCGTTCTCATCAATCAATAATCTTCATGCACATGAATTTTAACATGTCGAATTGAAGAACAACGCATGTGAAAATTTAATGTGATACAACTTCTTGTTCATTTGCAGATTTTGCGACTCTCGATTCGATTCCAAGAAACAAAACGAACACATGTGTTTGCTCTGAATTTTGTTCTGACGAAAACTACATTACTGCAAAAAACTAATACAGACTTCCCCGTGAGAACGTCTCTGGCAGAGTTACTGTATCAATGGTAATGGATCAAACAAAATATACCTTATAAAGTAAACAAGAAACTGTGAGAATTTCATTGGCTACGATTTTGAACATATCTTTGTAGGACAAAACATATTTGTTTTAAAGATTTCTTAAACCTAAATGATGACGCGCCTTTTTCTTGTGTTATTGATGTTTGTCTCTTTTCATTCCAGCAAGTACATTTCTCAAATGAATGGAATAAATACCCTGTTGTATTTTTTTTATCATGGGACATTCCCTTGAGTTTATATTAATTTAAGATTGATTTTGCCTCTAAGGTGGCAACAGCACCCTTTGTACATGCGCACATAGGCCCATTTTCGTGAAACGCTTTGAAGGTGCAACAAAAAAACAGCACATTGGAAATGGCTCAAATTTGGCATAAACATTCTTTGATTGATTATCTAGAGATTTATGGAGTTATTTTTTTCAATTTTTAGCGTGGTTAATTTCATTTTTAGGAAATAATCGATTGCAAGACATTTTTCAAAAGGTATAGGCAACCAAAGAAACAGCGGGGTGCTGTTGCCACCTTAAGATATCGAAGTAATCTTTTTAGACATGACTAAAGTTCTTTGTTAATACTTACCCTGCATGATAACTACACTACCATCTTTTTTTATTTTAATGCATTTACTCCTTTACTGTCAAAAATAATTGTCAATCCAACTATTCTTGCATACGACGTACTTGTTGAAATTAAATTGTAGACAAAGTAGATAATATATTTTCCACAATGCCCTGGAACTAGTGCGGCTTCCGAGTCCACCACTAAATGCATTTTATAAACAATATCAACTGTTATTAAACAAAATTTTCTTATCACTTGTCGAAATGTACACAACAAATCTCGTATCAAAATTGACTACAACGACATTCGTTTTTAAACTGTCCCACTACCTGAATGACCATCTTATTTGGGATTTACCTAGAATAATTTGTTATTTCAAATATAATAGAATCCCAGAATAGACGCACTCTAGACGTAAACAACTGGATTCTCAGAATCTGATCGGGCCCTTGATAGTAAGTAAAAGGATAGCCATTGAAAATTGAGAACTCATAAAAAACGCGGCACAGTCGATCTATTTGAAGTAATGTAGAATGCAATATGAGGAGTGCTTTTTTGATTTTAAAAATGGCAATTACATTTCATTGAATGAGTATTTGGCTGGTGTTAATTGATGTTCAATTAATGATTTATCTCTTGAGCAGCTTTATATGTTCCAGTAAAGAAATTCTGAAGTTCTAACTGTGCTATGTGGTTCAACACTGAGCTGCGTAGATTGATTGTTGAAAAGAAGAAGCTGTACAAAAAATTTAGAGGAACAGGAGATAATTTGGACTATTTGTGGTTCTCTGAAGTGAAGGATAGATGCAAGGATTTGAGGGACTCCTGTCATAAAATGAACCTGCTCAAAACTGAAAATAATATTAATGAGAATCCTAGACCATTTTGGCCACACTTCAACAATCTTAGAAATCACTTTGTGCTTCCCTGTAACATGAGTTATAATGGCTCAAGTGGCTGTAGTTATCAAGATTCTGTAGACTTATTTGCAGACTTCTTTTCTACTGTTTATTCAAGCCGGAATACTCATTTTTTAACGTCACTGATGTAAGTAAAGAATTCACCTGATAAGTTGTCATGTGGGCCGGATGGAATTTCCTTGCTCTGCTAGAAATGCCTAGTACACCCTTGCGACGCCCCTGGCAAATCTCTTCAATCTTTCATTGTCGACAGGTTCTTACTCAGTTGCTGGATTGTCTCATTACCAGGAAACTTAGCTGGGACTGTAGGTACTTTTTGAATCCGGACCAGCATGGGTTTACGGTGAGTAGGTCGATATCAACAAATTTGGTTTTGTATCAGAAATTTATTTTGAACAGCATGGCTTGGTTGATGTTGTATACTCGGACTTCTTTAAAAGCCATTGCCTGCTTATTAGGAAGCTTGGTTGTTTGGGGATGAGATGTCCAATTCTGAGTTGGTTTGTTGACTTTCTTGTTGGGAGAACTGAGACAGTTAGGTATGGCGGTGTTGTGTGTCGTGTCTTTGATATTCTTTCTGGCGTACCCCAGGGATCCCACTGTGGGCTGATCCTGTTCAATATGTTCATTTCCGATGTGGGTATTTCTATTGCACACAGCTCTATTTTGTCATATGAAGATGATCTTAAACTTTATCGTCAGGTATCAACTACTGCAAGATGATATCGATTCCTTTCCTCGAACGAAATGGACCTCAATAGTGCCAAATGTTATTAAATAACTTTTTCTTGGTTAGCCCAAACAGTGAAATTCCCTTACACATGAATAAAATATCAATCAGGGAAGCAGCAAGCATTCGATATTTGATAGTGGACTCCAAAATGTCATTCAATGGTCATATTGCCAGACTGTGTTAAATGTTTGGGCTTTATGTAGGTCCACATATGTCTGTGAGTACATTGCGAACATTGTACAGTGCGATGGTGACATCCATGTTGGAATACTCATCGATTGTTTGGTCACCCCAATATGCTGGAAAGGGTTCAGAATATATTTCTAAGAGTACTTACGAGGGCTTTCTTGGGTGTTCATACCTTGCAAAGCAGGAGACTTCAGGCGGATCTTTCTTTCCCTTACAAACTTTTGAGAGGGTGAATTGACTTCCCATCTTTCCAGTCTCGCTTCTTTGAGAGCAGGACAAAGAAGGGTGAGAGTTTCTGACCTGTTTTATATACCATTATATAATACTAATTATGGTATGAATGAGCCGATTTCAAGGGTGCTCAGGTTTGCCAACTCAAGGAGCCGGAGTATTGATATCTGGTTGTCCTTCTGTCGTTGCCTTTAAAAGGAGATTGCTACCGTTATTGCTTCCTGGATAGTTCTTAAAAGTTGTATCTGTTATTTGGAATTCACAGCAATTATTAAATTGCTGAATTCATCTGGATATTGTTTGTTATGTGCTTAGAATTCTTCTATACCTATCAAAAAAAAATTCTGAACTTTGATATTTAATCTTAAAAATTTGGCGCCAAATTGAAACGAAATTTTTGCTGATAAACTTGTGGAATATAGTAGCTAATATATTATATAAATGGTCAAAATTTATCTAACAAGAAAAACCATTTATATCTTCAAAATTCCATTTTAAACTACTGAAATAAATCAAATCTAAATATTTTAATGGGAATATTATTATTTAAAATTAAAAATTCAAATTTGAAGTGAATTTTTGGCGTAATTTTATGCTTTCGTCCACTTCCAAAAATATATCTTACACTGTGCGGCAATAACGCTGGGCGATATTGCATGCCGACACGTTTCAAGATTTTTTTGCCAGCGTGCGGTATCTTTGATATAGTGTACTGGGACTAGGCATAAAAACATGAAAACATTTCTACATTATTATAGGGGGTATTTTTTTAAATTTTGAGCAGTCCCATAAATGCGATTAACAAGAAGAATTTCATATGAATCTCGATATGCATTCGATCACATTTTGCTATTTTTCTCGAAAACAGTGTGTTAAACGAAAAAATTTCAAAAGACAAAAAGTATTCTAAATTCAATTCAATTCAATTGAATAACATTTTTTGCAAAATTTAAATACCTAACCAAATTTTTGAGGCTCCAAACACGAATTTTGTTGCATTTATTTCCGGACACCCTGTATAATACAGATTTATTAATTATATGTTGATTATAAATTATAATATACCTATGGATGTTTGAAACACCTATATGGGCTGTCATCAAATAGAAAAACTGTTTCATAAATATGATTTTTTGAATTCCTCTTTATCAGTACCTTCTTTGAACTACCTTAACAAATTCACTGTTTCATTCAGACTTTGGTTCTACTATAAAGTTGTTACTTCCCAGTAAAAATTCTACAATACCTGATGAAATTTATTTTGAAAATCAAAAAATATCTGATGAATTAACCATTGCAACAGAATTCAATAAATATTTTATAAATAGCATTCAGGAAATTGTAAATAATATCCCAAAATATCCCCTCTTAGATGAAATTTCAGCAGATATCTCTAATGTGTCCTATAGTGAGTTTTCTAGATTCAAACAAATATCATTGACTGACATGAAGGGTATTCTAAAGGACATGAAAAATGTTGGGGGTGGTGATAGTGGAATTTCCAAAAAGGTTTTGTGTGATGTTTGTTATGCTGTTGGAGATCGTTTGTTGAATGTTATAAATGCGTCCCTCTCAACCGGGGATTTTCCGGAGGCGTGGAAGGAATCCACTGTCATCCCTGTCCCTAAAGTTCCAGGTACGAATCTGTGCAATGAATTCAGGCCAATAAACACCGTCGAAGTATATGAGAAAGTGCTAGAGCTCGCTGTTAAAAATCAGCTTCAAAATCATTGTAATAAAAATGAAATATTGGTGAGTCATCAGTCGGGTTTCCGTGAGAGTCATTCGTGTGAGTCTGTGGTTATAAATATATGTGATGTATTTATGAGGGAAATAGATAAGGGTAATTTCGTACTGGCAGTATTCTTAGATTTCAAAAGGGCTTTTGAGACTGTAGATAGGGACATTTTACTAAGGAAACTAAACGATATCGGCATTGGGCACACAGTATTGCAATGGTTCAAATCATATCTGAGGAACAGACATCAAAGGGTGAAATTTAAAAATTCTATGTCAGATTCCTTACTGGTTCAGTATGGAGTACCACAAGGAACCGTTTTGGGACCGCTGTTATTTCTACTCTATATAAATGATATCGTCAAAGTTGTGAAGGGATGTAAAATTGAATTGTTTGCTGACGATACAATGATATACTTGGCTGGAAAAGACCTAGTTCAGATGCAAAAAATAGTAAACACTGATTTAAATAATTTGTTTAAATGGCTTTGCAACAACAACTTAAGCATTAACACTTCGAAATCAAAATGTTGTTTATTTGGGAAAAAATATAGTCTGAAAGATGTTAATCTAGAAAGCATAAATATTGTTATGAATAACGAAAAAATACTTCATGAAAATCAGATTAAATATTTAGGAGTCATATTCGATTCATGTTTGAATTTTTATGCACATGCAGAGTACATAACGAGCAGGGGCGTCGCGTCGGGGGGGGGGGGGGGTACTGGGGGTAATTACCCCCCCCCAGGATCGAGAATAATTACGATGCCAAAAAGAAAATACATAATATATTGATGAAAATACATTTTTGTTTTATTTTTCTCATAAATGAAATAATTGTTCTGGAAAAGTGAATGACCTTGAAATTTGCAAAAAATTTAGCCTGCGGCGCGTTTTTGGAGGGCGCCCCCTCAGCCCCCCGTACCATTTACCCCCCCCCCAGACTACTGGTCACGCGTCGCCACTGATAACGAGGAAGTTTTCCAAAAAAGTAAACTTTATTGGGAGGATAGGCAATAAGTTGTCAATGGCTACTAAATTGCTAATCTATAAAAGTATAGCAACTCCACACCTTGAATTTTGTTCCACCCTCTTGTTCAATTTGCCTAATTTTAAGATAGAGCAGTTACAGATTGTTCAAAATAGAGCAATGAGAACTATTCTAAGATGCAATAGATATACCCCAATTGCAACAATGCTTAATATTTTAAATGTCTTTTCTGTCAAGCAAAAATTTACGTACAGCGTCCATGTTTTTCTGTTTAAAATTAAGAACAAAATGTTACCGTCTTATATCTGTGATAGGGTGAAGTTTTTTAAAGATGTACATAGTTATAACACCAGAAATTGCAATGACTTTGTATTGTCAGATAAGTGTTGCACCACCCAAATGCTCAACTCGGTTCTATATAGAGGTTTACATGATTTCAATATGTTACCCAACAATATAAAAGACTGTGAGAACCTAAAAATGTTCAAAAAATTAGTGAGAGATCATGTATTGTGAAATTTGTTTTATATCGTTCATATTGTCGTTTTATTTTATTTTTTATACTTATTTATTTATTTATTTTACAACTATGTGTATTTATTGTTTGAATGCTTTTTATTGAATCCTTTTTAATGTGTTAATTTATTGTTGTTATTATTATTATTATTATTATTATTGTAACTACCTGGGATATAATATTTTATTGATTTGTTTTTGTATTTAACATATTTGCTCAATAAAGATTATTATTATTATTATTAAAACATTTCTAATTTAGGAAAAACTTTGCTTTGATGTTAAACAACCCTTTAATATCGTTCAATACTAAATTATTGTAGAGTTTAGGTCCTAAATATTTAACAGTTTTCTTAGATAATTCACCATGACATCTTGGAATAACTAATTGCCTGTCAATAGTTGAATTTTCATGATTCACAGTGCGTTTGATTTTCTCGTGTTTACGTACATAGCAACATACCTTTCGTATTAAAATACAATGTTCTTGAATTTATGATTTTATTATTGTACAATAGATGAGTTGATGGATATAGGAATTCTTTTGATTGAATGATCTTGATCTTCAATGTACGATTTTGTTTTTTGATCACCTACCAAATCTGTATAAAATTGGAAAACCTTGAATAACTTTGAGAAGTTCGTTTTATAGCCTTTTTGTGCTAATATGCCCTTTCATCCTGCAATAAAAATGTATAGGTAAATTGAATTTTGCTTTGAAATGTTGAAACTAGAGCTACATTGCATTAAGTAGCTACCTATGAACATAATCTTATTATTAATTTGGAATTTTCCTAATAATCTGTTTATTATTATTTTTTTAATACCTCTTTCAGCTGATGCTAATGAGTGTATTATATTTAGATAGTTGTCATCATAGGAGTCATTAAATTTAAATAAGATAATAACTTGTTATTTCCAAAAACTTTGAAAAAACAAGGTTGTTCAAAGTCTTTCAAAATTGGTACGTGAATAAAAAACTTGAAAAGAAATAACTTTTTTCCTTTACCATTGTTTTTCGAAATTTGTGGGACTTTCTTACTTGTTGTCTGTCTAGGAAGTTTTCAAAGAGCTTCAACACAGTATGTCTCTTATACTATTCCGTTCAAGAGCTTCATGCTTTTTATGGGGCACTGTGCCCAAAACACCTTCTAGTAGCATTTAGGTTTTAATTGTTCGTTATATCTTTTCTGTCACATTGAATAGGGCATCACTGGTCCTGAAACCCTCTGTGAAACCTAATTGATTTTCAGATAGGAGATATTTTTTAAAAAGTTGTTTAATTTACATTGTCCAGGGATAATTCCGATTATAAAAATTAAGTTAATTAATTACATGTTTCAATGGTGTAAGTGGGTAGCGGTGTGAAATGATTTATTTTGGTTTCATTAACTTTAGATAAAGTTACCCCGAATTTAAACCATTAAACGACTTCAATCAGGTACATTTATCTAAAAATATCTCCCCCTAACAGAGTTTTTTTTTTCCCTCATCTCATCTACCCCATCAAAGAGCCCGTTCCAGAGCCAGTTCCAGGTCGGGACTCCGATTCATTAACACCTTTGAAAAACTCTTCCAGGCAATCAAAAGGAGAAATAAGTTTCGACTTTGCAGCAGAAACGCGGCCTTAGGAATCGAGTGGCCGCGTTTCGTTGCGTTCGATAGTTATGTTCACAAGCACGCCGGGCTGTCTGGTCACGTGATAATTTATTCTTTCCTGCACATTTGTGTTTTGGTTGCCTGCCTGGGCTGTAAGGCCGGATCCGATTTCGGTTTCGTGTTTCGAACAATAATTTCGCGATTATTATTTTGTGCTTTCGCTTAATTAGTGTGATAGTTGAACGGCGAATAATTACTGTTTTAAGTGATTTGTGTCTGTGATCAATTTTAAATTTTACTAGTTAATTTATCTATTACGTAAGTATGTGTAGACTGTGTGTCTCCTCTCTAATCTGTTTTGTAACCTGTATATAGGTATACTTATTTGAATTTGTAAATTTGAATGTCCGGTCCTGATTGAAGGAAAAAAAAAACGGAGTGGAATTCGTTCACTGAATTGGTTCATTTTTTAACCAATAAGGAATAATAATAATAATAATCAAGTTACTACTTGTATAAGTGTCGGCGCTAAAATATTCTATTTTAGGTAATTGTGTCAAAGTGGAATAGGTATACTTACGCACGATAAGAAATATGTGATAACAGTATAAATTAATATCTACCTACTTTTACCTGGTAGCTGATACCTAAATTTTTTTTAAGAAACCTGCACCTGAAGTAACCATTTGCAATAATAATTTTAATTAGGTACTTTCCCATCAAATTATTTTTTTATAAATTGGGAAAATCAGTAGGTAATTTATTTGAAAAAAAAAACACTCATGCATAAAAAATTTGGTATTATTGAAACAGAAAGTTGGTTAACTGCATGGGCTCTTTCACTAAAAATGGAGTTTTTTGATTTACTTTTTTTTTGGAATTACATGAACAGGTAGGTAAAACAAAATATACAGGGCAATTCAAGAAATTTGCCTTTCTATTATAGAAATTTAAAAAAAACGCCGAAACGTGTCAACTATAATTCAAATCAATTAAGTTTCAATACAAAAATTACTTACCTACCCTTTTTCGTCCATTATATACCTACGAAGTCACTTGGACTAGTAATAATATGTATAATTAAAATTCCTGCAACAGTCCTCATTTTCTTTTGTAAAACACGGGCGCGCCCGTGATTTTTCTATAGTATACCTACACGATAGTTTCCTCACTGATCAACGAAAATCTCTGTTTACCCAGCAAACATGCAGTTCCATATAAAACCACAAAGGTTGTTTTTATCACAGTTTGTTTAGGTAGGTACATTATTCGATAAAAAAATTTAAGTTTGTAAATTTCCTCTCACATATTTAAATAAACAGATAAAATAACTTCGTTAAAAACTATACGAACAGTGCCTCCTTTTTCGTTTTGATCCCAGCCATTGGCGATTACTTGGTACCTATTGATTTTACAAAAAAATGTTTCAAATAAAAGATGTGCAACATTATTTGATGTACAATGTTTATCTAAAGATTGTCTGTGGTCATAAGGACTGTTTGAAATTTTTTAATGAAAATGAAAAATTTTAACCAACGTGAAAAAATTTTCTACAACTCATACAACATTTTTGCTTCATGAAGTTTTTACTCACCCCCTGCCGTTTTTCAATAGGGGTAGTTTAAAGTTTTTTTATTTTTTTACAAAAAAAAATTTCTCAATAAAAGTTTTATAAGATGACATTTCCTACAATTTTTCTTAATCAACTTTTTTTGTAATTCACCCCCATTCAGCGAGGGGACACTTCCCTCGGGGAAATTTTAGTTTTTAGGGGTATCTATTATTTTTTTTTTCTTTTCTCGCCTTTAGTGCATATAAAAAGTTGCAATTAATATTGTATTAAAAGGATTTTTTTTCCACCACCTTTTTGTTTTTAGGGGTAGTTCGCCTATTTTCAACTTTACAAAAAAAAATTATTAAGAAAACTTGTTCATTTTATTATTTTGAGCAACTTTTCTCTATAACTTTTTTTTATAAAGTTGAAAATAGGCGAACTACCCCTAAAAACAAAAAGGTGGTGGAAAAAAAATCCTTTTAATACAATGTTAATTGCACCTTTTTATATGCACTAAAGGCGAGAAAAGCAAAAAAAAAAATATACAGGGTGATTCAAAAGTAAGCGGCATCCTTTCGGGGGCGTATTCCTTGCATAAAAATAAGACAAAAAGTTCCTATTAACATGGGTCCGGAAATGCTTCCTAAGGGAGTTACGCCCCTTCGAATAGGACACCTGAAAGACGTATTTTTCTCTATAACTTTGAAACCCTCCTCAAATGGATTTTGAAAATTGGTGTATTTTATAAACATATGATGGGAATTAAGATACTAAATTGAAAGTTCAAAAATTTTAATCAGTGGCGTCACATACTGGGGAGGGTGAGGGTTAAAACATCCCTATTTTTTTTACTCGTCAGGTTTTTGCGATTCTGATTGAAAATTCAGAAAGTTTACAGTTTTTTACACAGAAAAGGTAGTCTTGCTTCAATTCGATACAGCGTACCATTTACGAGAAAATTGACTTTGAAAATTTTTTGATTTGCGTATGTTTCGCAAAAACCTGACGAGTAAAAAAAAATAGGGATGTTTTCACCCTCCCCAGTATGTGACACTGATTAAGATTTTTGAGTTTTCAATTAAGTATCTTAATTGCCATTAAATGTTCATAAAATACACCAATTTTCAAAATTCATTTGTGATAGGTTTCAAAGTTATACAGAAAAACACGTCTTTCAGGTGTCCTATACGAAGGGGCGTAGCTCCCTTAGGAAGCATTACCGGACCCATGTTAATAGGAACTTTTTGTCTTATTTTTATGCAAGGAATACGCCCCCGAAAGGATGCCGCTTACTTTTGAATCACCCTGTATATACCCCCAAAAACTAAAATTTCCCTAATAGACCCTGAGATAGGGCCTGTTTAGTGGAGTCATTTTTTTTTGTCTGGCATTTTGAGGGATGAATGTGACTAGTTAGCTGATGAGAATATAAGTGGTTTCAATGCCTGCCTCCTGTTCGAAATGTCCACAGAATGTTTCGCCGGAAAACTCGATTTCGAACTGTGATTACCGTCTGGCGATTTTTCAGCGTTATTTTCACAATAAAACCTTTCATTCTCTCGATTGCCAGACAAAAAGTAAACGCGGAAGGTTCTTTTCTTTTCTCTTGGAAGTTGACACCCATCCCCATTTTTTCAGCTATTGAAAAGCATCTGATATTTTTCATGGGTGAATTATTTATCAATGTCAATCTCTTATTTAAAAGCTAGAAAATTTGAGATCATTAAAAAAAAAATCTTCATGTAAATCAATTTTTTTCTTCTGCAAATTTTTGAACGGGAGGCCGACATTAAAATCACCCATATTCTCATCAGCTTAGTAGCCACATTCAGCCCTCAAAATGCCAGAAAAAAAATGACTCCACTAAACAGCCCCTATCTCACAGTCTATAAGGAAAGTGTCCCCTCGCTGAATGGAGGTGAGTTACAAAAAAAGTTGATTGGGAAAAATTGTAGGAAATGTAATCTTATAAAACTTTTATTAAGAAATTTTTTTTGTGAAAAAATAAATAAACTTTTAACTACCCCTATTGAAAAACGGCAGGGGGTGAGTAAAAACTTCATAAAGCAAAAATGTTGTATGTGTCGTAGAAAAATTTTTCACGTTGGTTAAAATTTTTCATTTTCATTATAAAATTTCAAACGGCCCTTATGACCACAGACGGCCCTTAATCAAAAATGTCTTTGTTAAACATTGTAGATCAAATAATGTTGCACATCTTTTATTTGAAACATTTTTGTGTAAAATCAATAGGTACCAAGTAATCGCCAATGGCGCACTTTCAACCCCTATAGCGCAAAACGCCAGAGGGGTGAATGTTTGATATTTTCGGTTTTATGATCACCCACCCTCCCCCTATCATCCCTGAAAAGTTCATTTGGGTAGGATTTTTTTTTTTGCAATACATGTATTTTTCGACTATTTTCCTAGACTATCAGTGTATTTACATTATTTGTATTTGTTCAGTTATATTAAATATATTTTTTCAAATTACGGATGTTCAACATATTATAGGTACCTAATGAATAATAATCAATAAACTAATCGAACAAACTGAATAATGCACTGCACTGTCTCTCACCTCGAAAATCATATCGCCCCACAAAGCGGAATGAACAGAAATGGTATGATGGCCAATCAAATGTGGGCAGTAATCAAGCAAATCTATCAAGTCCTCGTCGACTCTAAACGTGTGCGAGAAGTCAATCAAATCCATCGAGTCTACCTTGACTGGCTAGACATATCCCCGGATCAACCCTCATAAATCTTACATGGTCAAGTCATTAAAATAATTTCGTAGACTGCAATAAAACTTTAATCCTACCCTATGTCGTAGAAGCTCACAAATTTTCAACCTTTTGTTTTTTAGGCAGGGCCAGCCGTTAATATTTTACCTACCACATGAATATGAAATTGCATTAAAATTCAGAGATATGATTTATCTGCAACTGCATAGTCTTAGGAGCTTCTGACATCAAGTTGGTTCTTTGGTCTGGGCCAATCATACTAATTTTGGCAAAAACTTTCTCCCAGAATCCAGTTTTACAGAGTTCCTAGAACCCTTCTTGATGGCGGCCGAATAGGTATGATATGTGATATTTCCATTCTACTACATTGATTCCTCCAGTATATTAACCTTGCACGAAGATATCATCTTTTACAAAATCATTGGTTTTCTTAATGTTTCTTGCATCCCTACTCTTTTTGAAATCTATGTATCTAAATATGTTCTATTTGACACAGGCATTTCGCATTTCCCTTCAAAACCTGCATCTCCTCCAGTCTAAAATTTCTTGTAGCAGCCATTCCCTTTGACCTGTAAGTAAAAACAAAAAAATCTGATGAGGAAAATCACCAAATAATAAAAACCCTTGTATATTCTTGAATTCCAATTTGTAAATTCCTTTTGTTCCCCAGAATATTTAATCCAGAAAATGCATACAAAATTCATAATTGGATTGATCGAGCTTACATATAGGTTGCGGGACTAACTCGATATTATTAACAATTTACTTTGGGGTGCTTTGGGTATAGCGTGATGCATATAAATCAGATAACAAGGCAATAGGCGCATACATTATTTTATGGGAATTGCACCCCGAATGCCTCTTTTCATACGCAATGTGTGTGGTGTATAATATGTTTGAAACAACACGAATGAATACACAAACTATATATTTTTTTAAATCGCAAGGGCCTCATATTACATAATTATGACACCATAGACTTTTGTCGAAAATAGAAAATTAATTGAGATACGCTCTGTAACTTCAAACTATATCTTCACGGTAGTTCAAACTGCTTAATGGATGTATGTGGTTTGGGATTCAATAATTGGAATATTTTTCATGTTAGAGTTAAGTGTACAATCTACTGCATTTACCTTATATAGTCTGGTTGCTTAAGGGATTTTTTCAAGAGAAAACGCCATTTGATGATACAAGCATGAAATTTGGCACAGTTGCTAATTAGACCATTTTAATCGATTTGAGTCGAGGACCCATCGACTTTTCTCATTGGTACTGAAAAAACCGCCATTTTTTCAAAATGGCGGTCAATTTTTCAATTTCAATTTTTATTCTGGGTAGACAAGCATGATTATACTCTAGTCTATATATTTTGGGGACGCAGAATAATAAAAAAATGGTTTTAGACCGCTGTGACCTTTGCATGACCTTAACAATCGTAATTTTTGTAAAATAGCGTCCATTATTAGTATTTTAGTTAATTTCTTATTTTCAAATATACTGGGTTAATATTTATATCGATGGTGAATACAAATGATAAAAATAATACTCTTAAGGATAATTTGACCTTAGATGACCTTGAAGACCCCCACTTTTTCAAAATGGCGTCTAAAATTTTACTTATCCAGATAATAATATACTTATTGGTGTGACTAAACTTGATAACCTATTACCTATTATAATTACATTAAAAAAAAACTGTCAGGTTAAAATGACCTCTAAAACCTTGATGTATAATACTACTTAGTAAGTTATAGAGTTTTAAAAGGCATAAAAAGATTCACTGTACAGGGTGTTTCAAATTCGAGCCACATCATTGGGATCTCGGAAACGGTAAGAAATACCTACAGGGTTGGTTGAATTAGGGCAAAGTTGCGTAATTTGATGCTTAACAAAATGCCGCTCCGATATTTAGGATATTCTGAATACATCCGGAGATATCTGGATATTTCATAAAAAATATCACTTCATAGTAGCCACTTTTTCTCCCCTGTAAGATGCTACCATCAAATTTAAAATCTGACGTTTCGTCTTTGGGCCACCATCATCAACTTCATTTTTTTAAATACGAATCCTTATCTTCTATTTTAGATTTCATGAGCTTCTGATGTCCCAAAACCAATGACGTATTGCATTTATTACAAAAAAACTTATTATTGGTACTTTCCATACAAACTAAATTTGTTAGAGAGAGACAGTGAAGAGAATTTAACAGAATTTTGGTAGGAAATTACTAAAAAGTAGAAAAAAAATAGTTTTTCGAATAAATGCGATATGTCATAGGTTTTGGGATATCAGAAGCTCTAAAAATCTGAAATAAAAAATCCCGGGTCGTATTAAAAAAAATAAAAACAATTTTGCAGTATTTCGGTTTTTTCTGGATATCTCCAAAAGTATCCGGAATATCCTAAATGTCAAAGCAGCATTTTGTTAGTCATCGAAATGCGCAACTTTGCCACAATTTAATCGCCCCTGTATCTGTAACGGTTTCCAAGATCCCAATGCTGAGTTCGAATTTGGGCCACCCCGTACTTATGTACGACATAAACAGTGAATCTTTCAGTGTCAACGAGACTCGGGAATCTCTTTTCTGCTCTGGAGAGCGACCACTTCTTAGTTCAACTCCTCTGTCCCAAGGAAGCGTTATTGAATAAGCCAGAAGGGCAGCTTATCAAGCTGGACAAATATGGGGCAGGTCGCTTTCTATACAAGAAAAGATTCCATCTCCCGAGAACTGGGGCTGGACCTTGAGCAACAATAAGTGGACTCCAAAATGGAGTGAGCTGTCTTCTGGGTTCGTCGGAGTTGCGAGGAATGGAAAAATGCAATTGTAAGATAAGATGTGATAAAACTGTGGTGATACTATGAGGTGTTCCTGTCACCGCCTTAGTCACCCTTGCACTCCTGCTTGTGGTACTTGCAAGGGAGGTTGTAAAAACAGAAAGGCTTGATGTATTGTGGATAACCACTTTAAATGTAACTATTTTGATTCACTGCAAGAAATTTGTTGACTTTGTATGGATACAAATTTTGCAAAAGTACATTTTTTGAAATCCTTATCCTAAAATTATTTACAACAAAATATATTTATTGATATTTTGCAAGGTCAATTAACGTCATATCGATCTAAAACTATATTTTTTGAAATGCTCTTCCTCAAATTATATATAATAAACTATAATCATGCCTGTATTGCTTTTTAATTCTGCTTTCTTGTCAGAAACCACCACTGTGGTTTGTCGACAAAGCCTCCAACATCACACACAAACCAAATCAAACAAACAAACAAACATCCATGCACCTAGCCGGGATTCGAACCCGAGACCCACTGCATGCAAAGCGAAAACACAACCGCTGAGCTGCTTGGGTCTGTCTTAGACAAACTTTAACTTCAAAAGTTTGGCAGCTTTTTTCAGAAATTTTATTTTTTGAGCTTAATTGACTTTTTTCAGGCCATCCAAAGGTCACAGCGGGCTAAAACTATTTTTTTATTATTCTGCGTCCCCGAAATATATAGACTAGAGTATAATCATGCTTGTCTACCCAGAATAAAAATTGAAATTAAAAAATTGACCGCCATTTTGAAAAAATGGCGGTTTTTCTAGTACCAATGAGAAAAGTCGATGGGTCCACGACTCAAATCGATTAAAATGGTCTAATTAGCAACTGTGCCAAATTTCATGCTTGTATCATTAAATGGCGTTTTTTTTCGCTAAGCAACCGTACTAATATTAGGAGATTGACAGGAAGTTTGATTTTCTATATTTACTAAGATAAAGGTGTCGCGAATCGACATAATATGAACCTACTGTATTAAGTGTAACATATGCGTGTGCATCAATATGTAATTGTCCCATAAAATACAAAGTTTATTCTGTTACTGTTTCGTTTCATTCTAACAATAATTGAAAATAATAAAACCCTAACCACAAGGTACAAAAATGCTTATTTGCTATCATAGCATATTATTATTGTCCGACACGATTGCACTGCTATGGGATTCAAATCATTACAATATCCATCCATTTCAAAGGAAACAACCATGCCACAACGGATGTGGAAATATTTAAAAAAATTGGGTTTCAATTAGAAAACATCTGTATATATGAGTATGTATGTGTACTAAAAAATTTAATTTGAAACGGTGTTTACAGTAGTAGTAAATTCAACGTACATATGGTACCTACTTAATAGTTTATTTAAAATAAAATATATAAGAATAGCCGGGGATTGAAATGCGTTGGAGTAACTTTCCTCATTTTCCATGTAGGTAGGATACAAATAATACCAGTAATAGCTTAATTTACAGCAATGTTTAAGGCTTGCTTAAATGTATTATTGACCATGACTCTTGAGTGGGTAATTGATTTATGCCAAAAAAAAATCTGCAGTAGGTACTTACTCAAGACAACCAGAATATAAAAAGATATTTATTGACTCAAATGTATAACTGTCATAGCCAACTATTTGATGGTTTCCTACTTCTAGTTAATAAAACTCCATCGATAACCTTTAAGAAGGCTATTATTCAATACTTTATCTACTCTTACAACCTCCATTTCTTAATCCCAAAGAAATATGTAAATAGTTATTCATGTCATATGTCATAATGCACCAACCATCCTGCGGAGCATCTTGTGTTGAAACACCTGTAGTTTTATTTTTATCGTGGTGGCAAAAAGCTATTGATCTGTGAAGCAGATAGGGTTTGATTACTTATTCATCAATCACCAGTTTGTTTCCTATTCAGCACGGGATAGAGCATGTTCTGTTTTATTTATTTATTTTATATTTGATATGAGGTTCAGATGTCAAGTTTTTATCTAAGATTAGGCCTAGAGGTACTTCATCTGAGAGTCGTTGAGGACGAGTCTCTCAATTTGCCTGTTTCGTTTTTAGTGATTGAAATTTCTTGATTTAATATCAGACCCAGGCTAGATATGGCAGCTCCGCCTTCATAAAAATGTATTTTGTTAACCTATAATATAAGTTCTGTCTTTTTTCTGGGCGCGACCAAGAGAAATGTAACAGGTCACTAAATTTGTCAGCCCCGTTTTATTGAAAACGACTTTTAATTTAACTGAGCTGTTGCGGAAGAAACAGTTCCATAGATTCGCCAGTCAGACATTTGGTTAAGGTGTGGCAGAGATGCCTCCATAGATGCAATTTTGGAAAAATAAACAAAAGACTTCTTCACCAAGGTGCTTCTAGGAATTGGCAGTGGAATATTATTAGCTGGACTAGTTGAATAGTGCCTTGCCGAAGAAAGTTGGTCATAGTATTTCCTATAAGACCAGGCAAACACTTTCGAGTATATTATGTAAGCATAGCACAGTTAAAATTCTATATGAGAAATGAAGCTAGGTTTGCTAAATTGTCGGAAGGAAACAAGGATGAACCTAAGGGTCTTTTTTTGTAAAATAAATATGGAGTTGAGATTTGTAGTACTGCAACAGCCCCAAAATGTAATTCCATAAGTAATGTGTGACTCCACCAGAGAAAAATATGCGGTCCTAAGAGCCCGCAGCTCCAACAGTCAATACACATTTACAAAAAAATATATTTACTCATTTATTACATTTAGATTAACAAGATGAGAGAAAATCATGGGAAGACCATATAGTCAGCTGAAGAAAAACAGCAAGTAAGTTGTTGTATAATGTCGAGATACGCTCTATGGAGAATACCTGAAGCAATGTCCATTTTATTTTACTCTCCTTCGTTAGTAAGTTTATTGCAGTTTTGACAGAAGTTCATTAAAATTGGCTTTTTTCGACTGACGTCGGCGAGCTTATAAATTCAACAGTAACAAAGTTCAACTTTGAATGCCGTGACATTCTCCGTACGATGCGTCGTTTGCAATATACGACCAGAGAACCGGAAAAAGTCCGAAAATTTCGAGGTTTTTCTGTTTTTTTGACCTGAGCCGGTACTGCTACGAGACAGCAAACTTTAGATACAATTTGATCAGACTAAAGAGACAATGCTGCCAGAAGCTAGGTATGCCAAGACTATGGAAGAGTGTATCGCCTATGATGATTATGATGATGATTTTTGTCGGAGGTGAAGATGCAGGGTATCATCTGCAAAGAGAAACATTTTTGTATGTCGGCTGGAGGAGACGTATAAAAGTGTTCGAGAGGTGACCTTTGATTCTGACTCAGATTCCAGATAACTGATGATGAATTATGGGTTAGAGATTGGAAGATTGTATTGGTTATGAAGTTTGACTATGAGTCCGGCTTGCCAGATGCGGTCAAAGACCCTCTTTACATCTATTTTAGTTTGAGCGCAGCAATGGATACCAAGAGTGACTTCTTCGAACAGTGCTGGAGGGCTGTTAAGTGAGCATTTCTAAAGCCGAATTCTTCATATGGAAGAATGTTTTGCACATTTCCTAGGAATATTCTCTCTATGTGCTGGAAAGGGATGAGAGCAGACTTTTGAATCTTTAGTCTTAGGAGAATTGATAGTCTTTGTCTGATTTTGGTAGGACAGCGACTATTGCCAGCTTCCAGGCTTTTAGAAAATAATGGATTCCCTATATACCGCCTCGGGTCTTGTCTAATCTTCTCGAGATTTTCGTACTAGAAATCTCCGGTAAACGACAATCGATAAATTCGCTAGACTAAATTATATCCCGCCAACGTGTGCACACAGGAATCGATCGGCAAGCAAGAGACACGTGTCCGAAGGCCGTTTCTGCTATTCTACAACACTATAATGGTCCTCAAAGCAATTAGTTTATTTCTATCCTGGATTCTACTGTTCTACAATAAAGTTTTATTGCAACGATTATTCTTCCATACGACCTAGAAAATGCATAACGCCTATAAATTAAACTTTCAGAAAAGTTGTAAAATGCTGGATATTTTTAGTTTTTATTTGCATAGTTTCACGTGTCACTGGAATAAGTATGTAATTCTATCTCTGGTTATTATTTTTTCATTTTGTGTGTGTAGTGAATATTAATGACTACTTATAGCGTAATGATATCACTCATCACTTGCAACAGAATATTATCCTTGTTTTACCAAAAGATTTTCGCATATACACCTACATATTATACAATTCAAAATATCATTTAAATCATTAGAATAATGCACCAGAATTGATTAAATACTCAATGTCAGTGTGTAGGTATGTAAAAGCACAAAATCCTGTTTTTTTTTCTACTTAAGTAGGTAGAAACTTTCAAAATAAGTAAGAGCCTGTCTCAAAATGTAAGTAGGTATTTATTCAGTTTACCCAACCCTACAGCTAAATAGATGAGACAATGGCTTTTGTGAGAACTTTGCACTGTAAAGTACTCAAGTAAACACTCAGTCTTGGAGATTATTTGTTTTAGTATTTTTCTGTATTTGTTCTCCATTATTATTAATTTCAAGAATTAATATCATGTCTGTGAAATTTTTTGGTCGTTTGAAATACTAAACCAAATCTCGCTATGGGTCAGGTGGAATTTAAATAACCCGCAATAACGATTTTGTTTAAAGCAGACACTGCATAAGTATTTATTAGAATTCATGACATGGAAGCTGCTTGTCCAAAATTATTAATACCAAATTAAATACGAGAGCTTTTGCCTAAACCTCCCATTGATCTCATTTATTTAATGTCATGTGGTGAAATATGATATTTTGAAGAAGAGAATATTAACTTGTAATGGGAAATCGAAAATAAATATTTAGACATTATTTTTGAAACAAAATACAGGAAAGCAAAAATATTACAAACCAATTAGTATTAAAAATACTTTATATTATGGAACATAAACATTTATCCTCCCCTCTGCTCAAGTGCTAAGCGATATGTTTTTTTATATATAAATATCAATCAAAGTTATGATATAAATATTAGTTGAAGTGGTTTACTTTTCACTGATTTTTCAATAACTTGTTCCATCATTTTAGGGCATGATCAGTGCTCCTTCAGTTTGCTAGGAGTAGAGCGCTCAGAAAATTCTACTGACATTTTAAATTGCTTTCTTTCATTTTTGTAAATAAAATAACAAACGAAAGTGAGGTTAGGCAAATCATATCAAATTTGTCTTTTTGCAAACATGATCTTTCTTCTCATAAACTGTGAGGTAATGCAATCTGACGAATAAACATATGCAATCTATAATCATTCGTCAGCCAGTTATCCGCAGACCAATAGGATTAAAGAATAATTAATTAATCTTGTAAACAGTTACCAGAAAGTTTATCTGAAGATGACCATTCAAGTAAGGAATACATTTTTTCAAACAAACAAGCCATTGAGACTTTAGATGCCTCTGAAATGTTTTCTTTTTCTGCTTAGAGTGACGTTGACCCTTTGTAAAAACTACGGAGGACAAATAACCAGTGATCCACAACAAATCAAGGAGACATGGAAACCATACTTCCAAAATGTATTGAAATCGCAAGTAAATGATCAACACTGGAAATACCAGATGCAGGGGAAAGAGAAGAAGTGATCGAGACCCCAACGTTGGAGGCAATTAGAGCGCAGCGCAACAATAGGGCGCCAGGAATTGACTGACACACTTCCCTCGGAACTGTTCAAAGCAGGAGAGGAACACATAACAGCGGAGGTGATGCATGCTTTAGTTTCAAAGATCTGGATAGAAGAGCGAATCCCTGAAAACTGAAGAACTGGAATATCTAGTAAAAGTCACAACGGACCCTACAACTGCGACAGTGCGAATTAGGAACGTAATGACTGACATGTTCAACATAAATAAAGGGCTCAAGCAAGAAGATGGACTAGCTCCCACACTGTTCAACTTGGCGCTAGAGTACATTATCCGAAAAATAGACATAGGAAGATCAAACCTATTAACATCTAAGTCAGATACAATTAGCGGCATACGCAGACGACATCATGTCTCGTAGTCAGAGCAGAAGACACATCAGAAATATATATGAATCTAAAGAAAGAAGTCAAAAACATCGGACTCGAAATAAACACAAAGATCCAAATAAAAAAAAACAACAATGACAGATGCACTACAGTTGAGGACGACATTGAAGTGGTTGAGAGCTTGAAATACTTGGTAGTTGAAATAAACACATCGGCGGAATACAAAACAGAATACAGACGGCAAATAAGACATTCTTCTCTTTGTCACAAGTATTTTTCTCCAAAAATGTCTATCGCGAATCCAAGATTAAAATCTACAAAACCAATGGTTAATTTTTATAAGCCACACTCCGTTTAGAAGTTCGACGTTTAATTGCAAATTTACACGTGCAAGGGACTCAATTAAGAAAGAACCCACATTTCCTTCACTACACAACACATTAAAAATTAACTGTTTCAGCGTATCAGACCAACGAAAATTGTTGAGACAATGTTAAGAAAAACATAAGTATTCGTCGTTTTAATTTGAATTTCGTGTAGTTACTAATTAATTACGACAAAATGCAATTTTTCAATTAAAAGCACGCCGCAAGCGGGTCTAATTGGGGCTAATCAAAATCTGGAATTCAAACGAAAACTACCTTAATTGCATCGTAAATAAATCACCTCATGTTGTCTTTTTCCAGAAAAATGTTGTGTTTAGGTAATATGGTATACAATTATTGATTCTTTTCGTGTAATTATTGAGTCAATTTATAGCCAATTTTTTAAATTAGCTTTTTGTGCGTAAAATCAATTAAGCCACTTACAGGGTAAATAATTTCACTACAACTGATGTCATTTATCAGTGGAATGTAATTACTTATACAGGGTGTAACTATATACAAAAAGTAATTGTGCTACAGGGTGTTATACCTGGATAGAGCAGCTCAAGTATGATCTTGCTACAAAAAAAAGATGATAGAACATAACTACAGACCAATAAGTCTATTTTTTTATCAGTCCGGGAACAGGCTGGTTTTCGCTCTGGGTTTGGTACCAACGATCACCTCCAGTGTGTCAAAACTCTCTAAGGAAAGAGTATTGATTACAACCGTCCGTTGGTATTGGTGTTTGTAGACTTCCAAAAGCCGTTCGATAACGTAGAACTTCCTGCAATCCTGATGAGATCACTACAAGAAAGTCGAGTTGATCACCTATATTGTGAAATTATTGAAAACATACAGTGTGGTTATTTAAGTGTGCAACATATGGGGATTTTTTTAGTAATAGCACAACCCAAATACAAATAAGGTCAAAAGTTGGTGCATGTCTGATAATCATATTAGATGCTGATAATCATATTAGAATGGTTGCAAGTCAAACAGCATACAGGGTAGCTCAAACAATATCAAAATTGTACTGTAAAGTACACTTGTATTAGAAAATTCAGCAAAATGGGAGAGTTTTAAGGAGAGTTTTTTCAATATGCCTATTATCATTAATAATGTTTTAACTTGTTGAAAAAAAAAAATTGCGACATTTTAAAATTGTGTTGAATATCATTGCAACAAACATGAACTTTGTGATTCCATGAAAAATTAAAAATCTAAGTTAATTTTACAAATATGCTTGAATTTAAACAAAGTTATGTAAAATTGATTTGCTTTCAATTAATTTTTGAAAGTATCAAGGGCGGAAATAAAAAATAAAAAAAATATAGAAATTATTATTGATTTTAGAAAAAAAAATAAAAAAATCTTAGGAGGCCATGTTTTGGTATTTAGGCATAACTTTCAATTCCAAACAACTTTTCTCAATAAAATTTTGCTGAATTTTTTAAAATAAGGGTACCTTACAGTACAATTTTGATATTTTTTGAGCTACCCTGTATGCTGTTTGACTTGCAACCATTCTAAGTGCACCAAATATGATTACCAGACATGCACCAACTTTTGACCTTGTTTGTATTTTGGTTGTGCTATTACATACTAAAAAAAAATCCCATATGTTGCACACTTAAAAAACCACACTGTATACGACCACCGTAAATCTTCACTCCACCACCAGAAAAATTAAAATCAAAAGAGGAATCCGACAGGGACACTATGTCACCCAAGCTGTTCTCGAACATGCTTTTAAGAAATTGAAAATGAATAATCATCGATGCGAGAAGTCTTAATAATCTTCGCTTTACAGATGATATTGTCCTAATATCAAACAGTCTGGGCAAAGCTAAAGAAATGCTTCAGCAACTTCAAAAGTATACGCAAGAAGGGGGCCTAGAGATGAACTTCTTCAAAACCGAAATGATGACTTATCTGGTTCCCAGTGAGCAAATACAGATAGGCAATAATAACATAAGAATAGTGGACAAGTACAAATACCTGGGTCATGAAATGAGACCTCACAGAGATAACTTAACAAGAACAACTTTGGGATGAGCAGCATTCGACAAAATGAGGGATGTGTTTAGGGCTGACATTCCAATATCTCTGAAACGAAAAGCATTCAACCAGTCCTGACCTATGGTGCAGAGACATTGACTCTCATCAAAGCATCAGCACAAAAGTTGAGAGTAACACAGGGACAAATGGATGGATCCATGCTTGGATTGACTCTAAAAGACCGAGTAAGGAATAACGAGATCCGCATTAGAACTGGGGAAGGCGATATTGTTGAACGTATCGCAAAACAAAAGTGGAAATGGGCAGGCCACGTCGCAAGATCTGAGGACGGGAGATGGACGAAGAAACTCATTGAGTGGGAAACAAGAGCCGACAAACGCAACCGAAGAATACAAACGACCAAAAAAGGATCTCATCAAATTGGATCGCAACCGCTCAGAACAAAGACAACTGGAAAATTTTAGAGGAGGCCTATGTTCAACAATGGACGTAAAAAGAGGCTGTTTGATGATGATGATGAAGATGATGATACCTGCAGCATTATTCAAATTTAGGACAAGGTGTCTCAGAAGCGGTCCACAGTGCCAAATTTAAAATTTCTAAATGGAACACCCTGTATTTCATTTGATTTTTTGTTTTCTACGTTAAATACGTTTATCTTTTCCCTTTCTAATCTTCTATCGTTTTCGAGATAAAGGCTGTTTAGCATGCCATGTACGTATATCGTTTCGTCTCCATAATTACAGCCTCATCATGTTCTTGCAACAGCTCACCTTTTCCAATTAACAATAAGGCAAAACTTTTAGATATTTTATTACTTATGCTAATACAAAACTAATTCCTTTTAGTTTTCGACCATTGTTTTGTTCTCTCATTTTCTGTTCCCTGATGGAAGCACACGTTTCCTTTATATTTTGAGAGTTAATATATTTCATTATGTTACAATGGTGGTATGTCTACCTGTCGAACACAATGGAAAAATAATACCTAAGCGGCGCTAATGACCCAGTAAAAGTTAAGTCAAAAGAAGTACCATTAGCCATGCTTGAGGGTTCTGCAGGATTTATTTATTTCTAACTTTTATATTGTATTTGTATGCATACGTTTTGTTCTATTTGGTTTTGTCAATGTTCTGTTATTCGTTTGTTTTGTATTATCAGTGTCACGAGTAAATCGAGAACAGTTTTTGATAGGAAAAATAGCCTAACGATGCCAAATGCTCCAATGTTGGAAAGATTAAATGTTTTTGCGGAATTTTTGTTTCAGAAGTTACCTCATTTGAATGAATATAAAATTCGTCAAAGGACCCCGCACACCTCTTATGGGTTTTTGGTTTTCTGTCAAACTCCATGAAATTTTGATATGTGTTAGACCTTGACTCCCCGATAAAAAGTTCTCATGGGCCTGAACCAATCCTATGATTAGTTTTTGAGATACATGTACTTTAATGTCCAAGAAATGTACACATTTTATATGTATTCACATCTACCTGTCACCTAATAATAGGTCTGTTTCTGCAAAAATCACAAACCCGTTAGAGCGAATTTGATTGGTCGAAAACAGTCAGAAACAGTCGGAAAACTAGTTTCAACCAATGAAATTCATTCTGGCAGACCCATTAATAGGTTACAGATAGATGTGAATGCATATAAAATGTGTACATTTCTTGGACATTAAACCACCTGTATTTCGGAAACTATTCATAGTATCGGATTGGGCCTATGAGAACTTTTTATCAGTAAGTCAAAATATACCACATATCAAAATTTCATTGAGTTTGACAGAAAACCAAAAACCCATAAGAGGTGTGCGGGGTCCTTTGTAACCGGATTTTAATTGCGATGTTGTTGAAGACATTTTTACATAACAACTAAAAAAAATCACTGTTTATGTGTTTGTTTGTTTGTTTCTAAAAATCGAATCTGAGAAGTTTGTTTTTGAAACAAAGAGGAACAAAATACCCACATTAACTATCAGCCAGATAGGTACTATTCTATCAATTAATGTTTTACACGATGCAATAACAATGTTTAAAATGCTGTCAAGTATATTTTAGAACATTATGACGACACAGACGAGACGAGCCCCGAAAAAGAAAGAAGAGGGGATCTACATATCGTTTTGGCGTACTGTGTACAACTTTGTCAGTACCTCGCGGCCCGCTATCAGTAAACAGCTGATTAAGTACTATCACCAGTAGTACTATCGGAACTAATTATCTGCCGGTACTTTATTTTTACTTTTCACGTAATTAAAAAAAAAAAAAATATATCATTGGTCGATATTAATTTATTTATTTTTTCAGTCGTTTGTGTGCTTGGCCAGTGAATAGTGGTGCTTTTTTTATTTAGTTCTGGGTACCGTCTAGGGGTTTTTGGACTTGTTAGTTTTGCTGCTGATACTCAACAGGTAATCTATTTTTCTATATTCCTGTCTTATGCAATATGTTTTATGACTGCAATTTATTTTACTTAATTTGTCAAGACGGTTTTAGATAAAAAATTTAATTTATTTGTTGTCATGTTTCGTTTTAAAATCTAAAGACTTGAAATGTTTCAATACATTTTTTGCAATTCTTGCTAAAATATTGTACCAGTAAAAAATACGTGTTGATAGTAGGTACCTACCTGACCCATAAAATAAAATATACCCATCATAGGTTTTGTGATCTGTCAGGATTTTCGCCTATTTATTTTCAAGTTATTCTAACCAAAATTAAATTATATTATGATTATAAATTTAAATTCGAAGTTTTATAATAATGTTATAAAAATATTGCAAAGTTTTTAGCTAAATGAAAAGAAATGCACTTGGGAAAGGAGTTATGGATTTCTTGAATCAATATAATTTAAAAAAAATGTAACTGAGAAAAATTTTGCCAGGAGATTCTTTAAGGCACTTTTATCTTAATGAAGATTTTTAGTGTATGGATTTGGAAGTTGTTTTTGTTCCTTTTAGCTTCAGTTTCAATTTTTGGCGCAAATCGTTCATTTACCAAATATGATCCAGTATCATCACGAAAAAGAAACAAGACGAAGAAAACTTCAGACTTTTTTTGTAGAAAATAGAAAAAGCTTCAATTGAAAAATAAAGCTGTAGCTTTAAAATTGAAGCCATCCGTTTCCTTTGATTTTTCCAATTTCTAATGACTTGTGGCATATCACAATTTGTTTGATACTTTTGACAAAATACTTCGAATTGTGTAGGTACTACTACCTACTTAGAAATCAAACTTGAAGTTCTTATTATTTAATAATTGAATTGAATTTTGAGGGAGATGTTGTTAAATTTTTCAGAGAAAATTTTTAATTAAACCTTGAAAAACCCTCCTAGGCGAGACAACATAGGCCGAGGGGGAGTAGCCGAATTAATTCTCGGAAAGCTGGAAATGGTTTTAATCTTTTCATTTACGTGTATAAAAAGAGTTCGCACAAATTTTCTGTTTGCGGTCTATATGCGTGCTAATCGTATATGCGAAAAATGGTTAACAAAAAATAAATACAAAATTATATAAATACAACGTTAATTAGATTTGCTGCGTTTGGAAGCAGAAGCTGACTAAAGCAATTGGTCCAATTTAAGGTCATCGGTCATCGTCATCCCAGAAGTTCTTCCAATACGTTATCTTAGTCAGCTAACACTTCGTGATCATTCAAGTTTGATTTGTCATCGATTTCATCTGGTGTGTTCGTGCAGAATGCTTCTTTGCAGTTAGAACATATTGGGGAACATTTCATTCCTTGCTTCCTGCAACCACAAGGATTTCAACACCACAAACATTTCCGTGCAATGTTATCAAGCAAAGTTGCCCATGCAACCCCATTGAATTCAGTCTATCAAATGATCATTCCACAAATTAATTTGTAGGAAAGCCATCATTGCGTGCAGTCTAGCAGCTTCTTCAGTTGGAGAAGGAGTAGCAAAATTGAAATTATTCTGCATTGAGGATTTCATGGACAGTTTAAAGCGTGTTTTATTCAAAGAGGAAGATTGAAGAAGCGATCTGTCAAACAAAGCCCTAATTACTTTTTCATCTGCAGTCGCGTCAAGCTTTTCGAATATCTCGACAGTCCGTTGTACCTCCGCATCTTTGTCAAGCATCTTCACAAACTTCATCTTCTCCTGCCTGAAAATTGCTGACATTGAATCGCATCCGTTGAACGCGTGAAGGAATAATATATTTTCTTTAACTTTATTTGACATTTTAAAGTGTCTCGGGGATTAAAAGATGGTCTCTGACTTTCCTTTTCCAGGCTTCATCAAAAACAACCGATCGCTAATAGGACCTAATGCAGTAATAATTACCAAAAGATCTATGTCTTCTCCTACCACAATTACACATGCGGAGTGTGTAACATTTTCTGTGGTCCTTGAATGAGCATGAGATGAAGCGGAGGTACAATGGACTGTCGACGTTTCGATATATTCAAAAACCTTGACGTGACTGCAGATGAAATAATTGGTGTTGCCGGTGAAAAAGTAATTGCATGCGGCTTTGTAGACCAGATCGCTTCTTCAATCTTCCTCTTTGAATGAATCACGCTTTAAACTGGTTCCCGAAATCCTTGGTACAGAATAATTTCAACTTGGCTTTACGCTTTCTGCAACTGAAGAAGCTGCTAGGAATAGACTGCAAGCAATGAAGGCTTTTTTGAAAATTAATTTGTGGAATGGTCATTCGATGGACTCACTTCAATGGGGTTGGAAGATTACTTAGCATCGGCTACTCAGTAACAAGCCTGCGTGCAAATGTTTGAAGTGGTGTTGTTGAAATGCTCGTGGTTGCAGGAAGCAAGGAATTAAAATGTTCCCCAATATGTTATAGCTGCAGAGCAGGTCCTGCATTCACACACCAGATGTAATCGGTGACAAATCAAACTTGAATGACGACGAAGTATTGCTATCTGACTAAGATGACGTATTGGACGAATTTCTGGATCACGATGACCTTAAATTGGACCAATTGCTTCAGTCAGCTTCTGAACTTTGACATTGTGAAAATAGAATTGGAAAATATCGTCGTTATTTGACTTTGCATATTTTCCTAACGACTTGAGATAATTTCCAGTAGGTCTTATGGTACTCATTCGACGCAGAATTTTGTGTGCTTTAATTATTCATAGAAGAGTAAAACTTTCTTAGAAATGGAGTTATTAGTGGAGACAACATCTGACAGGGACGAAACCTGAAAGACAAACCATCGGAAATCTAATCTTTCATAGAGAAATGTGATTTTGCATCGTGCATATTACTATTGATGGAGTCGTATTTTCAGTTGACAAGGTACATTGCTTCGTCGGATTACGCAAAACCGCGTTTTTTTCTACATTGTTGGATGACTCGACGAAAACGTAGAATATCGATACTTGGTTACCGGAAAAGTAAAGCTAAATAAATATTCTTATCTAAGAACACTGCGATCCCTAAGTGGCCGAAAGTTGGAAAAATTGGCGTAAAATAGGCCCAACTCGGTTAGGGCCGGTTTATCAATAAGAGGATAACTCGCAGAATTTGCTGACCCTGAGTCAACTCTAACTTTGGGCTAACTACCTACCAAGCTTTTGTAACCCAGGGCTGGTGAACTCTCGGGTTTTTCGAAGGTTGGCATTACTTATGCAATGTTGCCAGCTCATTTTTATTGTTTTTTTGACATTTTCTGCTCATAACCGTACATATTTATGTTATTTTTTAATTTTTTTTCCACTTCCGTAGGTGGGCTAGAAAGCAAGAAGCACGTTGCAACTTCGTTTTCAATGTTTACACTCATACCAAAGTCGCACAGTGCTAGGTACCCAATTTATCGACACTTCTCTACGAAACAAGTCAAAAATCTATAAACAACGTTTGTAGGTTTTGCAAATAATGCGTCGCAAACTATCAAAATATACGACATGTTCCAATCACTCCGGTGTGAAATCAGCCATATATTTCTAAAGGTTCTGAAATAAGTACGTATAAGCATGCGTCTTGCCTTCTAGCAGCAAGTCGCACATCGCATGCTAACTTTTTACTTTGGTGTGAATACCCACTAGCGGAAAGTTTGGTCTGTGTAAAAATAAACAATATACTCGAATTCCCAACAGACAGGATTGTTGGGAATTTAAGTCTATGCTCGATTTGTTCTAAAACAAATAAAATTGTTTCTTTTGGCAAGCTAAAACAGGCAAAGAAGTCGACGTCTTCAAAATCGTCAAAGGCATTTGACCGCAATCTTAAGTGGTAGAGGCGCCGCTCATGTATATTCTAGAAATTCTAGAACATCTCGATCGTCATCACTGAAATCTAGGTCCTGTATCTCTTCACAATATCAAAATTCAAGCCAAAACTACCATTTTTCAAAAAAATTCTGATAGAAAATAAGAGAAAATTTTCAGGCTAACGCAGGGTCAAATATGCTAACTTGCCGTAAAAGCGCGGGTTAACTTTTTCATGGAATAACTTTCGAGTTAGCAGTTGACCCTGGATGGATAAACACTTGTAACAACTTTGACCCAAGGTTATCCGTAACTCATGAGGTAACCCTCTATTGCTAAACCGGCCCTAAATCGACTTTTTACTTTTTTTTATGTTTCAAATGATCAAATAAAAATCGCTTATGTATCTATCTACTTTATGCATGTCGTGTATAATTTTAAAATAGGTATTTTAAAATTTCTGGTTCTGTTCATAAAAAAAGCAGACAAAACAGGATCGTCTACTTCAGTTTTGGAGATGATGATGAGACAAGTCAAAAAATTGGTACTTTATTGATAAAGTTTGAATTGGATAAAATTTATGAAGTGTTGATATTTTTATAAAAATTTTTAGGCGTATTTTTGCTTTGCATAATAGAGTGTTGTCCACCAGTAACGACTTGAAACCTTGCATAAAAACAAATCTAAACAATTAAATTTTCTTGAAATTATGGAAATAAACAAATAGGAAAACACTCATAAAGTTTTGAACGTTTAGGTAGATACCTACTAATTAAAGTAATTACCCATCTCAATTAATTTTCAATTTTGTTTAATGACGTAAATTCCTAACTAATTTTTATTTTTTCGACCTGAATAATTGTTTAACATGTAAATATTTAACTAGGTTTTAAGCGAGTTTTTAAGTTTAATTACTAAACCTTAAAAGTCAGGAATTTTCGTAAATATTGTTCAGTTCCTTTGAAGAAGACAATAATAAAATTATTGTCTCAGTTTCCAGGATTGAAACTGAAATTCTCGTAACAAAACATCTTTTTGTCTGACATATTACAGAGAAGCTGATAAACTCCTGATTTTGATATTTTATCTTATTTGTCTTTAGGATGATTCCCAAGTGAGTTTGAAGTTTTGACTTTTGTTTGTTGGTCCAAAGTATGTTAATAATTTGATTTTTTTTTTAAATTTGTGATAATTTTGTTCCTGTTTATTTCTTCTGTTCCATCTGCAACACTGCTTTATTGTTTTTCCTCATGTACTTTAAACTTTAATAGTTGTTTGTGTTATTTTATTGATTTCTCTATATTTTGTTGTATTTTGTTTTTCTTCTATGCTACTGTCTTTCCTGCTCCTAGAAGTTGTTCGTTCAATTTTTTATTGATTTTGTTAGCGTTTTGATTGTGAAGGAAAATATCTGTATGGCGCCTTGTATTTTAAAAATTGGAGCAGCATATTTTTTTTTATCATTACCTACATAAGAATACATCAGATATTGTCTGCAATTAATACATAAAAAAATATGAGCACTAATGAACCTTAAACCTGATAAGGATAACGAGAGGGGCTTAAAACACACATATTGTCCCATAAAAACAAAATAATTATGATAAGGTATAGGTAAAAGTATGCATAATCGGTAAATATAGGCTGTTCGAGTATTATAGCTAAATTGCCACACGGGGCCGTTTTTATTGCATGGATAAAGAAAAAAATTAAAAAGTAAAAATTTCGAGCAAGGTTGATATTTTCCGAAATAACCACATACTTCGCAATCGAAACATGTTAATTAACGTTACAACTGAAGCGGTTGCGTGTGTGCGTTGCTCAAATTTTCACTATAGATTTTTGATGGTTTAGATTTTCGTATTTAAAAATAATTTAAAAGCTGCTATTTTTTTCGGTTTTGTTGTGCAACGCTTTAACTAGCCAATCGAAATTTCTTCCTTTTAATCAGAGGTTATTCTAAGGATTTTTTTCCACTGCACACAGGAGTGAAGCTATGATGACGTATGAAATAGATGCTGATAAGCTATCAGTGATAAATCCATTCACGGATTTAGTATTGTCAAACACAGTAGATATTGAAGGGGTTCGTCGTATTTTAGGGAAAGATCCTTATGACGAAAAACTAGAACATCCATAAATAGAAAAATTGCAGAAACTGACGCTTTCTGAATTCTGAGTTGGTTTTAACCAGTTCTCAGACAAGTCCGTGCTCGCTTAATTTTCAAGCAAAAAATTCGAAAAAAAAAGCATTGGAGAGTACATTTCATTAGCAATAATGTGGTGTTTGAAAAATTGAAATCGGATCATGCATTCGGCCGCTGTTGCATCAAATGCACGGGAACAGGCAAAACGTTGATTCAGTGACCTTGAAAAAAAACATGCTACTATTCAAGACGCTGCAGAAAAAAAACCATAGAAGATAAAGGGGTGCTGTCGCGGAGTTTTTTATAACAAAAAGCTTCAGCTACAACAATCATTTGAAACTTTTTGCTATTGGACCATCCCTTCGAGCAGCGTTCTCCATAAACCGCAAATTACCCCTAAAAACCACCCCTAACTAAAAACCCTATGGAAGTACAAGGTCGCAAACTTAATAATTATGTTATTAAGCACATGAAAATGGACCGATCCCCCTCAAAAAATGTTAACTTATAATTATGTTGAGGTAAACCCTCTTTTCAGATCCCCGTTTCTTGGACTACAGGCCAAGCAAGAAAGATGGTGCAAAGGTATTTATGCTGAAGCCAATGCTAACGATGAAGATGGACAAGCGGAGAGTTTGGAGATGGTTTTGAGGGAAAAAATAGCAAGAAATGTATTGATAGTGGCGATAGTGCTATTATTGTATTCTCATATGTAGCATATTATGTCAACTATATTATTTTTAGTTTCTTCTGTTTTAAATTTTTTGAAATGAAAAAATAACTACACAGATTTCAATTTCCCACTGCACAATATACTTTTCCTACTGCACATTTTGTGTCCAACTGCACGTTAGAATAACCTCTGCTTTTAACATTCGGGCGATAAAAATTCAAAACAAATCCTGCAATAGTGCACTGATATAAATTAAAATCTTAATGTATTTTGCATGTATTCGATTTCCAATAATCTAGTGTCTCAATATTATTATTTCAACATCTTTGAAAATATACAGGTTTAATTATAATTTTCCTTCGTTGGTTCAAATTACCAAGTATTTATTCGTATTCAGAAACTACCTACATGGTTTTACGAAATTCCCAAATTTTACAATTGATCATCTTGTGTTAACATTGAAAATTGAAAGTCCTTGGTTTGTGCTTATTAAGATATGAACGCGTAGCACAAATATTTGTTCGACCCATTAATTCAACCTTCACCGTTACCTAGTGATATTTTATTAATATAATACAAACAAAAAATCATCAAAATTGGTGACATTAACCTCGAAAATTAGCATTTTTTTGAAATTTTGTATCAAGAATTTTTACTGAACTTTGATGGGATATAATATCTATAGTCTGTTCATAAAGTCTATAGATTTTTTCGACTGCGTGATCAGAGATTTTGGACACTGATTGGCTAGATTTTTGGTCCTCACTAGGGCCTTGGGTTAGTCGTTTAAATTGAGCACTGGTCGCCCAAGTCGACCCCCTAATTTTGACCAATCAGCGTCCAAAATCTCAGATCACTCACTCGAAAAATCCTAGACTTTATGAACGGACTATATATAACGGCACAAAAAGTGTTTAGGTATATCGCCTTTTAAAATCCTTGTATTTTAAATGTCAATATTTCTGTTAATAATCACTGATCTTCCTGGTCTTCAAGAATTAATTGTCAAACTTAGTCTGCTGTTTCAAAACATCAGACTATTTTTGGACCAACTGCTTCGCGTTCAACAAAAAATAACAGTTTCCGGAAAATTGCTTGTATTGGCAGTTTTTTCTTTATCACAATAGTTTTTGGCAGAGTTGGAGGACTCTTGATAATTCTCATACTTACCTCAATCTTGATCATTATGCGGTAGCTTGCAATAACATTTTATTCGCGGTTTTTTCCAAATTAATCAAATCTGGTGCAGAACCCATTTTCTAGGCACTATACCAACGTCATTAACATTATTTGTTGAATGTTAGATAAGAATTGGAATTTTTGGTGCGCCCTCACAGGACAACCCAATAACCCTCTTAACAGACATGTAATTATAATGAAAAACTGTTCCCTCAGCTGTCATATGGAGGCTGTATCAATCTATAGTTATTTTTATTTGAGAAAAACTATCTAATATTATCTTAAACTGGCAGGGGGTCCAATTCACTCTTCAATTTAAGAGAGCAAATACACCGTTCTTCAAAAGTTTGTGGCCCATCGTGGACATGTCGGGGAAGCTAGCAACACATTGGAAGCAGGATCTTTAGGATGCACCTCTGCTTGTGCTGCTATATTACTGCTTTGTCCTGCTTCAAACCGCAACCCAGCAGCACCCACCATTTTCGAAATGTATCGACAAACATGTTCCTGCTTGTGCTGCTTTGCTCCTGTTTCAAATCCCACCCCGGCAACACGTACTATTTTCGAAATACAGGGATTTTTATTATGGTTTGAAAGTCATTATAAATAAAATTTTATTACAATATGGCTTAATTTTAATTGAATTTCAAAGTTGCAATTTTTCTCTCTGTGACTGATCGCAAACAGGCACATTAACCCTAATCAATAAAACATTGTTCAGAGAAAACCATTAATTAAGATTCTTCTAATAATTCAATGTCGACAAGTGGCACAAATACAAAACAATAATACGAGAATTGTGAAAACCGTGAGTCAAGTCCGAAGAAGTAAATTACCTAATGTCCTTTTTTGCAGAAATCTATTTAGTTTGTCGGCCACGGCCCACTAGAATTAATGACGTAAGGTCGAGGTTGACGTTTTTTCATGTATGACAAGTGAATACAAATATAATAATTCCTAGATTTTTTGTCAAGTAATGGATGGTGAATTAAGAATGCCTCGGTATATGTTTGCTTGTTTTATTCTGCTTATGTGGGAAACGAGTGATTAGCCTCCTACAAACGTACAATTTGTTTGAAGGTTCATTTTAAATCAGTATAATTTCAGTCTGTTGATGTATGTAATCTATAGTTGCACTTGTACGTGATCAGAAAAACAATAATGCATATCTCGCCACATCAGCCTTTCGCGACAAAAATAACATCGTCCTGTTTATTGGAGTCCTGGGCAGAGTGTTCAAATTCTTCTTCTGTGTGAATTTGAAATAAAAGCTGTCGCTGAGACACCTTTCGGATTCACTTTTATTTACTACGATAAGACTGTAAAATTTGCTCTGAGATCATAGTGGAAGCAATAGTGGGAAAGGGAGGCTTGTACCAAATACTAGGCGGTCCTGGTCGACGATCTCCTGGTAAAAATGGCCAAGGAGAGATTCCACTGCCTCGGCTACGCGGACGATATAGTCCTGGTAGTTAGAGGCAGGCATCTAGAACAACAGTCTCAGAAAAAACTCAAAAAGCACTGAACATAGTAGATAGCTGGTGCAGGCAGGAAGGCTTGTCGGTTAAGCTGCAGAAAACCGTAGTGTAAATAGGTATCCTGTTAATTTAAAAGCTTGGGTGAAAGCTATTTTCAAGAAAATGGCTACACTATTTGACAGTGAGTCCCTATTGGGAAATACTTATTACGAAGATAATTTGGGAGCCATTACATTCTTTGGATTGTAATACAATCAGTTGGCCGCAAATAAATTGTGGGCTGAAAGCTGAAATTATTCTAAGAAATGCAGAAAAGGCTTCTAGTGTTGCCTAGTATCTACACGAAACTTTAAAGTCAAAACATCCTACTGCCGATTCACTCTAAATTACTTGCATTACTAACCATATTCCGCTACAAATTGGGCAATTAAAACGGCCTCAAAACTCATTAATTAAATGAAATTGTAATGGGTCCTAATTTAAAAAAAAAAAACGGTGTCATTTAACTGCATAAATAGTAGGTTTGATGGCTTTTCCTAACTAATTATTGTCCATTACTAGAAGAAAATCGTTCAAAAATCCAATTTAGCGGGCTTCGCGTTCTTCACGATAGGTTTTAATGGATCCTTTCTCCAACTGCTGAGTCATAGGACAATATGCTATTACAAAAGTTGACATTGAGTTTGGTATAGGTATTAGTCAAACAAGCGTTTCAAATTAGCGAAGCGATAATTAATAAATGTTATATCACTAATGTATATTGTATAGTGCTTAATAGTAAAAAAATTCCTTCATGAGGAGTCTCTTACTTTAGAACATAAGACAGAGTCCATGCCAAAGTAGAATATTCACCTAAAAAAGAAAGAAAGGAAAAGACATGACCTGAAAAGGAAAGGCAAAATACCCGAAGGCAAATCGGGAAAAGTATATCAGAAAATTCAACACAACTACGAGGGCTGAAAACACTAGACAAGAAATACGCATGAAAGTATGCATGAAATGAAAAACTGATGCAAGATCCGATGATCATTATTGAGAAAAACGTATTCGGACAAAGCAACCAAATAAGATCAGATTAAGGTGACCTAGAGCTTAAGAAGGTTACTTTTATGCTATTTTGAAGTACTTTGCCATTTACCGTTATAAACCAGGATAATAAATTATTCAATGTCGTTGCCAAATTACACTAGGTCTATAAAGTTGTGTTAAATATTATTGTCAAGGTTTGGTTGTAAAAAAAAAAACATAATCGTGATTATTGCAAAATGCCGGCAACAGTTGACACCTAAAATCCAAAAACCACTCTTGACCTTACCACCGTTTTTCGGTTTATTTTCAATGTCATTGTCGTCATTGATAATGAAAACAAACTTTCTTTTTGCATTAGCCCACTTTCCATGTGAGTTCCGTTCTCAAAAAAGTTAATTTTCATCAAGCTGCAACTGAATAAAGGGGACAGGGACTTATTCGGTCTACTAAAGGTGGACAGATTATTATTAGTAAGTTGTGAAGACGAACATATTTTATTGGACATTGTTTTGGTTTTCATCGTCCAAGTCTAAGATACGGCTAAGAAAGTCACTAACAACTAGTTGATGGCACTTTTTCAAAAGGGTTCATTGCAAAAACAACTCTACAAAGTACCTATACAGTCTCATGGAAATAGAGTAGGTGTATTTGTTGAAGTAACGATTTTTTCACTTTCTTGGCAAAAGACCGTAAGTGACTTCGCGGCGTGCAATACTGCGGATCTGTTCGATATTTTCCTTGAAATTTTTGACGAAGCATTGCCAACTAGCAAATTTTTTTCTTGTTTTCACACTGAACTAACGGTTTTTTTTTTTCGCAACCTTGTGGAAAAAAGTCATAGTCAATAATAATTGATTCTGTTTCAATTAAAAAAAAAAGAAAAAAATATGCGTTTATTCATATTATCGTAATTATTCAACTAAAAACAATTTGATTGCCATATTACGACATAAAACAAGACAGCAACATACCATGTAAAGGAACCTACCCATCTATTTAGCAGATGGAATCATAATTTGCGATTTGATGCAATAGTTTTGCTACCAAGTTTGAATCATTAAAAAGTATGTCATGTTCATCTTGTTTAGTTTTTGCGAAGAAAACATATAAACAAAGCCCCAGTGCAGTGACGTTTCGAATAGTTGCTCCTCGAATTACTGAAATGGCAAATTTTCACTTACTTAATATTGTAGGTATAAATATTTGGATAATTTTTAATGTTTACTAAACACTTTATAAGTATTTCGAATTAATTTTTAATTTTCAATGGTACAAGGTTACCTATGGTTATTATCATGGGCGCATTAATAATGGGTTAATGAATGGTTTATTTTTGACAATTTGTTGTAGAAAAAAAAAACAAGATATATTCTTGCTGCAATATCAAATCATCAATAAACAAGTTTTTTGTGTGGCCTTGTTTCCATAAATTCTGCACAACGCACTTGCCGGAATAAAATTAAAGATTCATTTTCACCAATGGACCTCTGAAAGCTAATGTCCGCTTTTACATAATTATATTAACGTTTCCGTCACTATATGGAATCATTTTAATAATACAGTTTTATTTCCAATAAACTTTGAACTCATGTCAAACAATTTTAGAGCCACTAAATTTTTATTTTAATACTGTCTTTGCTTGTAATTTCATTTAAGTTCAAAGTTTTAGATGGTGTTGGTCGAGGTTTCTTCTCGCCAGCGTTTATTTTTTATATTCCGTTGTGCTACTTTTCTCCATACATTGTGCTTTTGTTTTAGTTTTCCTTTTGTCTTCAAGTTGTCAAGTTTGGTTGAATTTTTTTTTTTGTTTATTCATATTTACAACAAAGTCTATCTTATCTAACTGGTTCAAAAGTTTTGCACTTTTGCTTCATATTTTTCCTAAATTAACCCATTTCGGATTTAACCAGAGATTGAGTTCACCAAGGTCAAAAAAATCAACGGTGAAAGTGTAAAATTGTTTGGCCTGGACTGGAAAATTCAAATTTCCAATATTTTTGAATTCAGGTAGATATAGAACACAATTGGAAATTATTAAACATGGAGAGGAGAGATTTTTTTTTTAAATTTGATTGTGCAAAAACGTAAATACAGGGTCTGCTATTCAAATGATACAACTTCTGCCAAAAATTTAAAATTTGCGCTGCTTACTTGTTTTTCTGACATTCAATAAGGAAAAACTTTTTCATTAACTTTTCTTACCTTGCACCTGTAATAATATTTTTTTGTAATTTGTTTCAATAAATACAAGACCTTAATATCGATTTGATATGTCTTCTTTTGGAGTTTTCTGGAGGATTTACAGGAGGTATAGAAGGAATAACTTCTAGCATCTGATTCGACGCCTGATCTCCACTGTAACAAGCTACCTGGTGCACGTGGGCCCTCAACCACAATAATCCTGAAGTTGGCGACCGAGGTAACCGTTAAAGCAAGAATAGGGAAAAACCGAAAGGGCGCTTCAAAATTGGCGCCCGAGCAGGGACCCTCAATTGCTGGAAAAAGAAATTTCCACCAGAATTAGTCCATTGACCAGTCCTTTATAAAACCCACAGTCAAGATGACAGGAGTCAACAACAACACTGGAGACCCGGCAGTTACCAGTACTCCAAATACCGTTGCGCAGATTGTAGTTACAACCAATCCAGCTAGCCCAGTTATTAATATCCCGACGATATCTCAACAAAATATCAAAGATGAAAAACCTATATCTTAGGTACAGTATGACCATTATTGAAATTCGCATCATGTGGGAAATTTCCTTATTCCTTAGTTTAGGCAAATTTATAATTTCCGGACAGTTTTTGCTTCGAAAATAGTGCAAAATGACTTCGTAATCGGCTGTGCCTCAAATTTGTCAATTAGGTTATTTCTCAGAATCTCGAAAAATGTTGAATGGGAGTGTTGTTTCTTTTTTAGTTCTCTGCTCACCTACCAAATCTGATTTCAGGGCCGGCCCTGGAAATCTGGGATACTTTGGGAAATGTAGATTTTTTTCATATATCCAGGAGCCTTTTAGCTTAAACATGCCAAAATTTGAGTCGAAAAAAACCAAAGATGGCAGAGTTGCGATTTTTTTAATTCAGAAGCCCCACTGAGTGATATTTTTTGCATTACAGCCCTGATTTTTTTCCTGGAAATCTGGGAAACTTTGGGAAATGTAGAATTTTTTAATATATCCAGAAGCCTTTTACCTTTGACATACCAAAATTTGATTGGATGAAAACCAAAGATAGTTGAGTTACGATTTTTTTAATCCGAAGTCCCATCGAGTGTGTCCCTCATTCCTGTTTTTTTTTTCCAAAAATTCTGGGAACCTAGATTAACCAATTTTTTTTTATTTACTAAGGAAGCTTTTAGCTTCAACATATTGAAATTTTATGGAGAAATAGTCCAGGATAACGGAGCTATGATTCTTACAATCAGATAGACCCACTGCTCTGAATCCTGTCTTCGCTTTTCGATATTCTGCTATTCTGCTTGCAAGCAAAAGGGTGGTAAGTCTGTGATAAGACAGCAGCCAAAACTCAGCCAGTAGGTAGGAAGAGTCCAGCTGGCGTCTCCCAATACCAATTCCTGTGGCGCCTATACTGAATCTCTCCTATTAAAGGGGGTGTAACCTTAAAATACAACTTGTATTCAGAAAATAAAGAAGAAAATCCTAAGAACTCTTGTAAAAATCTCGAATCGCTACTCAAAATAATAAGGTAGATACGACTAAATAAAATTATGTCTATTCATCGCGTGACGTCATAAATACACGCAAACATTGCAAAACCTATTTAAACTGACGCAGCAATAGGTGTGAGAACGCAAAAACGATACGATAATATCGATAATATTTCCAACCGACATGAGAAACGTTCTAGAACGGTAATTTCCAGTTGATCAATTAATTTGTCAAGTAGAATAAATGTTCAACTTATTGAAAAATAGGTGGACAACTGGAAATTACTGGTTCTGGAACGGTTCTCCTGTCGGTTGGAACTGAGCTAACATATGCAGCAAGAATCAGCAAACGCGCGCCAGCGCCGGCTGTCGGACTCAGTTTGTGCATATGACGTCACTGTGCTAAAAGTAGGAATTTTATATCACAGTATCTTCGCAACGGTTGGTCGTAACCTAGTGCGGTTTGAAAATTTGTTCTTAGATTTTTTTTTCTAAAACTTATTTTTGGGTCACACAAGATTATCGATAGCAATAATTTAATTTGTTTTTAATTCGAATAATACTTGAAAGAAAAAATACCTAAATTATTTTTCGAAGTATATCTACGTGAATGTCATTTCAAGTACCTACGCAAGTTTAAGTAAATACTAACTTGACTCTGACTTTCGTGGAATTTGGTACTTGTTCTTGAATTTGGGAAATTCAAGTCAATTTACTTGACATTTTAAGTTTAGAACAGCTCTGATCGGTGGATAGAGTATACGATTCACATTTACTTGATTAGGGGCGACAAAGTCAGATCTCGCTCCATCCTAAAAGTAACCTCGGTCCGGCACTGTCTGATTTACATGTGGTTTGTATTGGAATAATAATAAGGATTTTTCATAGCTTTTTTCACAGTATTGCCGAATCCTAAAAGGATAACGCACACCTAACATGGGATTTTTGGGCTCTATGGATTTTGCCCATTTTTTGATATGTTGTAGAGGATTTAATTCTGAACAAACTTTAAATCGGACGAAATCTTGTATGTATTACGGTCTTTGAGATATGAGCGTTGAAAGATGAACTTTTTTGCGACTTTTTGTGTGGAGAGTATACGAAATACTGGTGCTACTGGTGTTTATCAGACAAAATATTGACAGGTTCACATATTTTACGTCACTTTAAAATTAATGTCAATCAATTTAAGGCCGGGGCCGCACTGGGGTCAATGTTGGCGCCAGTGCGGTCCCGGCCTTAGCCTATGTTGACATTTGTTTGTGACGTAAAATATGTCGACCTGTCAAAATTTTGACTGATAGACACCAGTTTTTCGTATACTCTCCACACAAAAACTTGCAAAAAATTTCATCTGTCAAGGCTCATATCTCAAAGACCGTAATACCTACAAGATTTCGTCCCATTTAAAGGTTGTTCAGAATTAAATCCTCTACAACATATCAAAAAATGGGCAAAATCCATAGAGCCCAGAAATCCCATGTTAGGTGTGCGTTATCCTTTGTTGAAATTTGATTCAACAGACATGCGATTTTTTTGAAATAAAATTATTCCCTGATTTTTCTACCTTATAATTTTTTTTAATTATCTTAAATTTTTGCAGAGACCTTCGTTTTGATGTTCTAATGAAGCACAAGAAAATCGAATATGCCTACCCTTGTGCGTCTTGAGATATCGAAGGTCAAAGGTCACGAAAATCGTTTTTTTGCGAAAATCTCGCTTCCAGTGCATCTGACGTCAAAGAACTCAAAACAAAACTTACGTAAAATAGTATTTTCTACAAAATTGTTCATATACATTTTTTTATACAACTAACTCTTTTCGCGTGATAAGGCGAGAGCGCATATTCAAAATAGGTAATACTGTATTATACAGGGTGTCCCCGTTCAACTGGTCAAAAATGCTAAGGTATATAGAGGAACCATAGAGAAGTAATTTGAGATTTGAGAGTGCGTCGCATCCAAAATACAGGGTTTTGAAATTTAAACAACCCCCTTTCATATCATCTGGAGGGCTAATGCTAGGCTGTTCAAATTTTCAGGGATTATTGATGTAGAAATGATATTTGAAAATTCGTATAATGCACCCCCATTTTCTACCTAGATCTACCCCAAAAAAAAGAAGAAAATTGAAAAAAATTGATTTTTTTCAAATTTTAAGTGTTTTTTATTTTTTTCTTTTGGGATGGTTCCATCAGGTAAATGTAAAAAATGTATCATACGAATTTTTAAATATCATACTTACATCTATAATCCCTGTAAATTTGAACAGCCTAGCATTAGCCCTTCAGATGATATGAAAGGGGGTTGTTTAACTTTCAAAACCTTGTATTTTGGAAATGACGCCGTTCCTACCATTGGTGTCCTATCTCAAATTACTTCTTTATGGTTCTTCTATATACCCTAGCATTTTTGACCAGTTGAACGGGGACACCCTGTATAATACAGTATCACCTATTTTGAATGCGCGCTTCCGCTTTATCACGCTATATTTCGAAAACGGTGGGTCGTGCAAAAAAATGTATAGGAATAATTTTGTAGAAAATACTATTTTACGTAAGTTTTGTTTTGGGTTTTTCGACGGCAGATGCACTGGAAGCGAGATTTTCGCAAAAAACCGATTTTCGTGACCTTTGACCTTCGATATCTCAAGACGCACAAGGGTAGACATATTCGATTTTTTTTTGTGCTTCATTAGAACATTAAAACTAAGGTCTTTGCAAAAATTCAGCATGTTCGGCCTCATTCCGCAGATGGCCATTTTTTTGGTCTAATTTTCCTGGGGTATATTGCTATTCCAGAAAGTGACGTTCCTCAGACATGTTGTTTCTTGAAAAGTATTAGAGATCAGACCAGAAAAACTCTGCAGTGACTACCATGTAAGTTTGTCAAGGATTGAGAAGCCAACTTAAACTGACTGAACAGAACACGCATTCTGATTGTTTATCAGAATGTGAACAGTTTTAGCGTATCCAGAAAATGAAGGAGTGTTAGACATCGACGCTTCGCAAAGTAGAGTAGAAGCTCCTCTCCCCCAAATGCAAGATGGCGATGAAGTACCTAGTCATCTAGTAATCAATCCTTGGGAGGAATAAGGATTGTGTCACCTGAAAGGAGCTGCTGGTAGTAAAGATCCATTGCACATTACCAAAGTTTTATCTATGGATGGAATTCCCTAGTTAAAACCGATCATTTAACCTTAAATTTCAAAAATCCCGAAGGTCAAATTGCTCGTTGATTAGCGAAATCACAAAGATACAACTTCCCAACTAAATATCGCGGAGGAAGATGTCTTGTGAATTTTGCCAAATGCAGGAACTGATACTAATACCGATTACCGACCCGAAGAAGACATTACCAAAAAGGACTTTGACCAATAATGGAATTCTGATGACAAGATATTTGGAAATTGGGCGTAACTGGCTAGAAAAAGGGGGTATCAACGAACTGGATGGCAAGAAATCCAGTTTCGGTCAAATGGTCAAGGGCGACTGGGCTACAATGGAATTCATTGTGGCTGTGAGATGACTTAATGACTCATAAAGTCATAAATAGGAGAGTACAGATGGGAAAAGTCTAGTATATCATAGACTGTTGTAAGTACCACGGTGGACGTGAACTGCAGAGTAAAAATTGAAAAACTTTTCTTCGTTTTTTAATTTTTTTAATTATTCGATTTTCCGCCTATTATAGTTACTCCTATCAATAAACGCCAATATAATTTTTGATTATACTGTGGCGTAGATTTTTCTGTTACAATCCAACGTATAATAATTTTTGTTAGAATTTTGACAAATACATATTAGAATTATTCTTGGTTGGGATGCATGATTTTGCTCCGTAATTTTTTTATGAAAAGTCTCGAGAAAAATCTGTGTTCCGTTCTCTGCTGATTTATTTAGAAATATTTCTAGAGATAAGTAGTACTTGGTACTTACCTACTTGACTGACTTTTTTTCCAGCAAGCAAAATCACTTGAAAAAAATATCATAATTTCATTTCTGAGCGTGAGATCCATTCGAAGTTTGTTCTGTTTGATAAAAACACCTTTCTCAATAAATCCTGAGAGTTTAGTCCCTCTGATTATTGCTTGAAGTATTTTTCAATTTTTTTTGGCCAGTTGATGGTACCTTCCACAAAGTGCAAATTTTGAGATGCATTTTGCAAGATAATTAAAAATAAATTATACATTTTTGTAAAGTAGTAGAAAAATCAGGCTTTTTGACGATTATAAAATATACAGGGTGTTCCAATGAAAATACGGCAATAATTTTATTTTAAAAAATCGCATGCCTGTAAAACTAAATGTCAGCATCAAATTTTAGGATTTGCCAATACTGTTTAAAAAAACTTTAAAAAATCCTTATCGTCCCAGAACAAACCGCACCTCTTTATCTTTTCTCGTTTTCTATATATTTACCTGCAAAATGTGTCAGTTTATCTAAGGACACCCTGTAAGTTTAACAAAGAATCGACATCTGTAGGTAAGTGACAAATGAATTTGAAAAGTTTGGATTATGGTATTTCTATACTAATATGGTCTTTCGTACTGCAATAAAATTGTATTTACTGAATTTTACTTTCAAATGTTGAAACTAGAACAACTTTGCTACAAGTATGACATAATCTTCAACGCAATTTTATCTCTGGAACTATAAGTCCAAATGAGCTGAAATTTTCAGGGATTGTAGTCTTCCATGAGGATAAGATTCGCTAAGAATTTTAGCTTTCTTTTATAATAGAATTAGATGTTATTATGATTTTTCAAAGTGTTTAACATATTTTGATTTTTTTTTTGAATAATCTATTCAAATTTTTTTTCTAATGTAAATTAAAATATCCTTTTTAGATGATGATTGTATGAGGTAAAATAAAAACTTGTTATTTCCAAAAATCAAGCTAGTCCAAAGTCGTCAGTCGTGGGTAGAAAACGCGAAAAAAGCAACAACTTTGTCCTTTACCGCCTTTCGAAATTTGGATCGAGAAATAACCTTAATTTTTTGTATTTTCCTTGAAAATATGACACTTATCGCCGATTATCAAAAAAACTGTCAACGTCATTTTGCATTAATTTCGAAGCAAAAACTGGTCGGAAACTCTAGATCAGCCTGAACTAAAAAACTTTTAAAAAAAATCCCATATGATGCAGACTTCAATGGTCACACTGTATAGGTAGGCAAATTTTGATTATTCAAATTGATGCAAGAAAGGGTCGAAAAGTGACGAAATTTATGATTTACAAGGTACTTCTAATAATTATTATTTCACCAAAGAAGTACCTAGTACTTCTCTGGTGAACGCGAAATAATAACAATTATTGATCAAAGATAGGCATTAACTCTCACTTACTTATTTTTCAATATGCGAGCTAAGGGAAAGTCCAAAAGATAATGAACGAATCAAACATTAACCTTGATAGGGCAGCCTTTCAAATTGAGCATATCATTTAAGAGCTTACAAGGTTTAGAGAGTTTTGTTATCTGCAGACGGGCTTATTTGAATGGAGCTTAATTCACATTAGATTGTCAAGGTAAATAATATGTGAAATTTTTTTGTAATCGTACATCGGAATAAATAAAAATTTAGAAAACGAATAGGTGCCAATTTATACCATCAAAATAAAAAACCTCAATAAAACTGATGTGAAGTTATCAGACAAAAGATATCAGACAATAGTTATCAGACAATTTTCCGGAAACAGCCGAAGGTTCAGTGGCGTCGGTTTTCTTATATATGTATATTTTACCTTTATCTCTTGTAACAACGGCTTATTAGGTGCTCCCTAAGGATATCACATGAAAATTCCCAATATTTTCTTATTATTAGTAGGTACAAATCTACGGTCATTGAAATTTTTGAAGGTGAAACTGTTTCGTAACATTTCTCAAAAACTGTCCGTAATGACAGGTTCAAATTATTACTAGACATTATTTAGATCACAAAGAACATTAAAAAAAAATTAACCACACCCTGCGCCCCTTCGGTCTTTGAAATTTTTAAGGGTGAGGGTGAAATATGTTTTTCAACTTTTCTCAAAAACGGCCCGTACTGACAGGTTCAAATTGTTACTAGACATTATTTAGATCACAAAGAACAATAAAAAAAATATACCATACCACTGCGCCCCTTCGGTCTTTGAAATTTTTAAGGGTGAAATATGTTTTTCAACTTTTCTCAAAAACGGCCCGTACTGACAGGTTCAAATTGTTACTAGACATTATTTAGATCACAAAGAACAATAAAAAAAAATACCATACCCCTGCGCCCCTTCGGTCTTTGAAATTTTTAAGGGTGAGGGTGAAATATGTTTTTCAACTTTTTTCAAAAACGGCCCGTACTGACAGGTTCAAATTGTTACTAGACATTATTTAGATCACAAAGAACAATAAAAAAAAATATATCATACCCTTGCGCCCCTTCGGTCTTTGAAATTTTGGGTGAGGGTGAAATATGTTTTTCAACTTTTCTTAAAAACGGCCCGTACTGACAGGTTCAAATTGTTACTAGACATTATTTAGATCACAAAGAACAATAAAAAAAAATATATCATACCCTTGCGCCCCTTCGGTCTTTGAAATTTTGGGTGAGGGTGAAATATGTTTTTCAACTTTTCTTAAAAACGGCCCGTACTGACAGGTTCAAATTGTTACTAGACATTAATTAGATCACAAAGAACAATAAAAAAAATATATCATACCCCTGCGCCCCTTCGGTCTTTGAAATTTTTAAGGGTGAGGGTGAAATATGTTTTTCAACTTTTCTCAAAAACGGCCCGTACTGACAGGTGCAAATTGTTACTAGACATTACTTAGATCACAAAGAACAATAAAAAATATATATACCATACCCCTGCGCCCCTTCGGTCTTTGAAATTTTTAAGGGTGAGGGTGAAATATGTTTTTCAACTTTTCTCAAAAACGGCCCGTACTGACAGGTTCAAATTGTTACTAGACATTATTTAGATCACAAAGAACAATAAAAAAAATATATACCATAGCCCTGCGCCCCTTCGGTCTTTGAAATTTTTAAGGGTGAGGGTGAAATATGTTTTTCAACTTTTCTCAAAAATGGCCCGTACTGACAGGTTCAAATTGTTACTAGACATTAATTAGATCACAAAGAACAATAAAAAAAATATATACCATACCCCTGCGCCCCTTCGGTCTTTGAAATTTTTAAGGGTGAGGGTGAAATATGTTTTTCAACTTTTTTCAAAAACGGCCCGTACTGACAGGTTCAAATTGTTACTAGACATTAATTAGATCACAAAGAACAATAAAAAAAATATATACCATACCCCTGCGCCCCTTCGGTCTTTGAAATTTTTAAGGGTGAGGGTGAAATATGTTTTTCAACTTTTCTCAAAAATGGCCCGTACTGACAGGTTCAAATTGTTACTAGACATTAATTAGATCACAAAGAACAATAAAAAAAATATACCATACCCATGCGCCCCTTCGGTCTTTGAAATTTTTAAGGGTGCAATACGGTGAAATATGTTTTTCAAGTTTTCTCAAAAACGGCCCGTACTGACAGGTTCAAATTGTTACTAGACATTATTTAGATCACATAGAACAATAAAAAAAATATATACCATACCCCTGCGCCCCTTCGGTCTTTGAAATTTTTAAGGGTGAGGGTGAAATATGTTTTTCAACTTTTCTCAAAAATGGCCCGTACTGACAGGTTCAAATTGTTACTAGACATTAATTAGATCACAAAGAACAATAAAAAAAATATATACCATACCCCTGCGCCCCTTCGGTCTTTGAAATTTTTAAGGGTGAGGGTGAAATATGTTTTTCAACTTTTTTCAAAAACGGCCCGTACTGACAGGTTCAAATTGTTACTAGACATTAATTAGATCACAAAGAACAATAAAAAAAATATATACCATACCCCTGCGCCCCTTCGGTCTTTGAAATTTTTAAGGGTGAGGGTGAAATATGTTTTTCAACTTTTCTCAAAAATGGCCCGTACTGACAGGTTCAAATTGTTACTAGACATTAATTAGATCACAAAGAACAATAAAAAAAATATACCATACCCATGCGCCCCTTCGGTCTTTGAAATTTTTAAGGGTGCAATACGGTGAAATATGTTTTTCAAGTTTTCTCAAAAACGGCCCGTACTGACAGGTTCAAATTGTTACTAGACATTATTTAGATCACATAGAACAATAAAAAAAATATATACCATACCCCTGCGCCCCTTCGGTCTTTGAAATTTTTAAGGGTGAGGGTGAAATATGTTTTTCAACTTTTCTCAAAAATGGCCCGTACTGACAGGTTCAAATTGTTACTAGACATTAATTAGATCACAAAGAACAATAAAAAAAATATACCATACCCATGCGCCCCTTCGGTCTTTGAAATTTTTAAGGGTGCAATACGGTGAAATATGTTTTTCAAGTTTTCTCAAAAACGGCCCGTACTGACAGGTTCAAATTGTTACTAGACATTATTTAGATCACATAGAACAATAAAAAAAATATATACCATACCCCTGCGCCCCTTCGGTCTTTGAAATTTTTAAGGGTGAGGGTGAAATATGTTTTTCAACTTTTCTCAAAAATGGCCCGTACTGACAGGTTCAAATTGTTACTAGACATTAATTAGATCACAAAGAACAATAAAAAAAATATACCATACCCATGCGCCCCTTCGGTCTTTGAAATTTTTAAGGGTGCAATACGGTGAAATATGTTTTTCAAGTTTTCTCAAAAACGGCCCGTACTGACAGGTTCAAATTGTTACTAGACATTATTTAGATCACATAGAACAATAAAAAAAATATATACCATACCCCTGCGCCCCTTCGGTCTTTGAAATTTTTAAGGGTGAGGGTGAAATATGTTTTTCAACTTTTCTCAAAAATGGCCCGTACTGACAGGTTCAAATTGTTACTAGACATTAATTAGATCACAAAGAACAATAAAAAAAATATATACCATACCCCTGCGCCCCTTCGGTCTTTGAAATTTTTAAGGGTGAGGGTGAAATATGTTTTTCAACTTTTTTCAAAAACGGCCCGTACTGACAGGTTCAAATTGTTACTAGACATTAATTAGATCACAAAGAACAATAAAAAAAATATATACCATACCCCTGCGCCCCTTCGGTCTTTGAAATTTTTAAGGGTGAGGGTGAAATATGTTTTTCAACTTTTTTCAAAAACGGCCCGTACTGACAGGTTCAAATTGTTACTAGACATTAATTAGATCACAAAGAACAATAAAAAAAATATACCATACCCATGCGCCCCTTCGGTCTTTGAAATTTTTAAGGGTGCAATACGGTGAAATATGTTTTTCAAGTTTTCTCAAAAACGGCCCGTACTGACAGGTTCAAATTGTTACTAGACATTATTTAGATCACATAGAACAATAAAAAAAATATATACCATACCCCTGCGCCCCTTCGGTCTTTGAAATTTTTAAGGGTGAGGGTGAAATATGTTTTTCAACTTTTTTCAAAAACGGCCCGTACTGACAGGTTCAAATTGTTACTAGACATTATTTAGATCACAAAGAACAACAACGTTTTTGAGAAAAGTTGAAAAACATATGTCACCGTATTGCACCCTTAAAAATTTCAAAGACCGAAGGGGCGCAGGGGTATGGTATATTTTTTTTATTGTTCTTTGTGATCTAAATAATGTCTAGTAATAATTTGAACCTGTCAGTACGGGCCGTTTTTGAGAAAACTTGAAAAACATATTTCACCGTATTGCACCCTTAAAAATTTCAAAGACCGAAGGGGCGCATGGGTATGGTATATTTTTTTTATAGTTCCTTGTGATCTAAATAATGTCTAGTAACAATGTGAACCTGTCAGTACGGGCCGTTTTTGAAAAAAGTTGGAAAACATATTTCACCCTCACCCTTAAAAATTTCAAAGACCGAAGGGGCGCAGGGGCATGATATATTTTTTTTATTGTTCTTTGTGATCTAAATAATGTCTAGTAACAATTTGAACCTGTCAGTCAGTACGGGCCGTTTTTGAGAAAAGTTGAAAAACAAATTTCACCCTCACCCTTAAAAATTTCAGTGACCGAAGGGGCGCAGGGGTATGGTATTTTTTTTTATTGTTCTTTGTGATCTAAATAATGTCTAGTAATAATTTAAACCTGTCAGTACGGACCGTTTTTGAGAAAAGTTGAAAAACATATTTCACCCTCACCCTTAAAAATTTCAAAGACCGAAGGGGCGCAGGGGTGTGGTTAATTTTTTTTTAATGTTCTTTGTGATCTAAATAATGTCTAGTAATAATTTGAACCTGTCATTACGAACAGTTTTTGAGAAATGTTAAGAAACAGTTTCACCTTCAAAAATTTCAATGACCGTAGATTTGTACCTACTAATACTAATAAGAAAATATTGGGAATTTTCATGTGATATCCTTAGGGAGCACCTAATAAGCCGTTGTTACAAGAGATAAAGGTAAAATATAAAATATACATATATAAAAAAAACCGACGCCACTGAACCTTCGGCTGTTTCCGGAAAATTGTCTGATAACTTTTGTCTGATAACTTCACATCAGTCTCAATAAAGCCCTAAGAAAAAGAAGCCTGATATAAATATACACTAACATCAAATATCTTGGTCAGTATTTTGTTAATTTCAAATATAATATTTCAGTTATGACAATATTTTACATTTCAATAATTTCCGTGCATCGAAACTGCCAATAAGAAATAACCAGAAAGTACCTATACCTATACTTTCCCAATTTTTTCGCAAGTCGATTAACGTGCCCGGGTTATCGAAGCGATCCAAAGCCATTTTCGATTCGATTCGCAGGAAGGTCGGTCGATATATAACATAATATCGTGCGTATTGCATCTTTCGACCTCCACGAAATTCAATCGAGAGTTTAATTGATTTAAATCGCTCCATAATAGAATAGTCAAACTAAATTTGGTGCTGCGATACATTAATTTGTGTCAGCGGAATTTGATTAAAAACAAACTCTATGGTGCGATTTTTTCTATAAGAAACATTTAATGTCACATGTCCACAGATAAAATTCTTTTAAAAAAATTTTCAAACAAAAATCTCGCAATATTGTACACATCTACACGATAATTATAATTGTGCAATTGTAACCGTCAAATACAACAACAAGAAATCCAATAAAGCCATATACTCTCCAATTGGTATTCAATGGTGTCATTACCATCGGTAAATTACGAAGAATGTAATACATTTTTTTTTTAAATTCAAGTCTGTAATACTGTGTGACGCAATGGTTGGCGACCTTCCCATACATGCGGATGACTTTTGTTTGTGGTACCTACCTAAATTGTGGTTATTACCAGAAAATCCAAGAAATGTTTTTATGGTTATATACACATTACAGAAGTTCAAGGAAACCGGATCAAAAAGTCCGCGTTTTATAATTTAACAAAATCACTACAGATTGTTGGAAATTTATTGTAATCTATGCAATGTTCGGCAAGAAAAAAGTTAGGTAAAACCCATCCTGGCATGGCCTTTCTGAAGAATCAATGACTTTGAGAAGCACAAAGGCGCCCGACCAAGAAAATAGTTTTTAAATCATTCAAACGTATTTTGCATAAATAAACAAAACTGTATAGATACTGTACAAACATGATTCATTCCCGAGGAAGAACTCTAGACGTTGTGTCAATGTCCATTATAAATTTTAGTACTAATTCTTCCTGGAAGGAATATTTTGTATTCTCCTTTGGTAACTGATTTATTTGTTTACAACTTGTATGTCATTATATTATTTTCATTGTCCTTTACCCAAATATACATAATTATAACGCAGAAAATTTGAGTGACAATTGAGTTAATCTTATTTTTCTTTTTTTTTTTTTCAGATTAGAAAAATGAGTACAATTACCAGTAGTCATAGCAATTATACCGGATTTTTTAGAGTTAAATCAGGTATGTAATCTAATAAGTTTTTGATTGGTGTGAAAATATTCATATAATTACCAAATGATAATAAGAAAAAATGAATGCCTAGGGTGTTTTCTAATAATTGAATGTCAACATTTTCAAGGGGGCGATTTCAAGGAAAAGAAAACTTCATATGAACGTATTTTTGAAATGTTTGTACTTATTTATTTCTGAAATGCATAGGTACCTATATGAATATATATGGGAATGTAATGATAACTTATAAACAAAAACAGCATCTTCAACATAAATCATTGTTCAACAATGTATCACAATTATTATTATTATTATTTTCTCGAGTCTCGAACTAAGATTATATCTTCAAAAACCCGCATTAGTTGAATTAAGATAGCAAAAATCATTTTATTCTATACTTCATACATCATAAGGCTTTGTCAGTCATGATCAAATCACCGGATGCTATCAAATTGATCGGATTTGGATTCCAAAAAGATATGTACAGGGTGTTTCCTTATATTTTGACTCCTACCTACAGCTTTAGCTATTCGAGATGGAAAAAAACTTTAAGCATGAAAGTTGTAGGGTTTTATGTCTATTATCTTTTGCGAATGTCAAAATGGGCAAATGACAGGTGCCAACTGTCACAATGACAAACACTTGCATTTTTCAAATGGAACACCCTGTATATTTTTGGCTAGAATGATAGATTTTTTTTCTTCTGATTTCAAATATACCATATGTTGATATTTGGTTCAGCTGTTTCCACGCTATTCAAATTTAAAAATGCATTTACATTACCGGTAATTTAATCTGTCCTGGTTTCTTATATCAATGATGAGCTTGCTCAATGCAGTTTTAAAATTAAATAGCGCAAAAACAACTGAACCAAATATCAACACATATGGTATATTTGGAATCAGAAGAAAAAAAGCTATCATTCTAGCCAAAAATATACAGGGTGCGTTCCATTTGAAAAATGCAAGTGTTTATCATTGTGACAGTTGGCACCTGTCATTTGCCCGTTTTGACATTTGCAAAAGTTAATAGACATAAAACTCTACAACTTTCGTATTTTAATTTTTTTTCCACCTCGTATAGCTAAAGCTGTAGGTAGGGGTCAAAATATAAGGAAACACCCTGTAAAAGGTTATTAGTTATAAATGTCACCCCCTCTATCTTTTTTATTTGACATTTTAGGAAAAAGTGTTCCAAGTAAAAGTTTTATGGTTGAAATTAAATTTTTTGAAAAACTCAGTTTCGCATATTACAGGCTGTTTCAGAAAAGCTGGTCGTGCTCCAAATTTCTTATTTCAAATGGAATACCCTGTATAGTATTGGATCTTCGAATTCTACAGTAAATTCTGAGCAGATTTCATGTGATATACCCTATACCTAAGTTCAACTGTTTTGGAAATATTGACATTTGAAAATTGACTTTTTTGCCATTTTGACATGCTGTAAATCCTGAACGGTTAATTTTAGAGCAAAACCGATCTCACATTTTTGTCTTAGATTTTCAGAAGTTATCATTTGACATCAAGTTTGAATTTAACCGGAGAATAATTTTAATTGGAATTTTCAATAATGGATTAAATTCAAAGTTGGTGCCAAATATTGGTGTCAATTGATAGCTCTGGTTCAACTGTTTTGGAAATATTGACAGTTGAAAATTGACTTTTTGCAACTTTGACAGGTTGTAAAACCTGAACAGTTAATTTAAGAGGAAACCCGATTTTACATTCCTATCATAGATTTTCATAAATTATCATTTGACTGACACCAACTTTGAATTTAACCGGAGATTAAATTTAACTGGAGTTTTTATTCATGGATTAAATTCAAAGTTGGTGCCGACTGATAGTTTATAAAAATCTAAGATAGGAATGTTAAATCGGTTTTCCTCCAAAATTAATCGTTTAGGTTTTATAACCTGTCAAAGTTGCAAAAAGTCAATTTTCAACTTTAAATATTTCCAAAACAGTTGAACTTAGGTATAGGGTATATCACATGAAATCTGCTCAGAATTTTACCTAGAATTTGAATATCCAATAATATACAGGGTATTCCATTTGAAATAAGAAATTTGGAGCTCGACCAACTTTGAAACTGAAACACCCTGTATATGCGAAAGTGAGTTTTTCAAAACATTCAATATCAACCATAAAACTTTTATTTGAGACACTTTTTTCTAAAATGTCAAATAAAAAAGATAGAGGAGGGTGACATTTATAACCAATAACCCTGTATTTGCCTTGTGCTCAGAAATTGATAGTAAATCCATTGCAAAGATCAAATTCCAAATTTTCTTTTTCAGATCCCAGAACTGCCGATTGGCCTTTAGTGTCAAACCCTTTATACACATTAGGAATATGTCTTTCATATGTATATGCTGTGAAGGTAAGCCATTTAAATTAATTTAACAGATATAAAGACAAAAATAGTAATTTGTATGGAAAATTTACAATAGTTACTTTAAAAAAAAAAAAAAAAAACATCAAAATTCCAACTATAAATTTAATAACACTGTTCCATACTGATGTTGTTTACTCATATTCGTTTCTCTTTAATGAAGGAATTTACCCAATAATAATTACCTCACACGGCAATACTTGCATAATAATGAAGAATAGATAAATTAAGATGATTGTCTATTTAAGAATACCCATATATTATTTGGTTTTGCACATTTGGTGTAATTGGTTTCTGTCTGGTTTGCTTGTTAATATTTATTTTCAGTTTCGTGTACGTTTTTACTTGCAGCTTTTCAACTCTGATTTTGTATTGTATAGCTTAATTTAAATACACAAAAATCAAATGGCAAACTATGATGGGCCCTTGTTAATTATTAAACTTTTTCCCAGTGTGTCATGTAGGTACTTGATAGTGAATTTGATACCTACATTTGTAAACAAGATTATGATAGGTACCTACTTATTTAGTTTTTTTTTTCAGTTCCTAGGACCGAAAATAATGGAAAATAGAAAACCATTCCAACTAAAGAATACATTAATTCTATATAATTTTTTACAAGTAATATTTAGTGCCTGGCTGTTTTATCAAGTAAGTATAAATAATATTTTAACAAATGCCCTACCAACTTAGGATAACACAATATTTCCCTTTTTCTTTAAGATATTTGCCTCAAATAGTTATTAAAGGATATTTTCCCCATTATCATTTCCATGTACACAAAATTTGATTAGGTACCTATATGGAATGTAATCAGCAATTTCCTTCAGAATATTATGAAATTCTTTCCATTATATTGAACTGACAAACATCTCTTATTTGATTGGTAAAGCTAATTTGCTTAAACCTAATTTAATATCCACCAAAGTGGCATCAAACACATCATCAAATGAGATGTAATTTAGTAATTTCCTTAAAAATGCCCCTTCCCCAATGTACGAATCTATTGCATCTTATCATATCTGCACAACTAAGCAAGTTTTTTTAAATGCCATTTTCCGAGTTCCTTGTCTGATCTTACAACCCTAAAAGGTCATCAATTACGCATATTGTTAACCCCAACCGTTTGAAAATAAAAATACAAAAAATAAGTGATTTGTGTGTTAATTACTAACAATAATTAATATTGATATTTTCGAAAAGACAATGGTTCATTAATTTGTATCAGTAATTTGAAAAAAATTGATATAATTTTTAATTCATGATCAATTCCTTTCCGTTATAATTAGCATAATTTAGACTATTTAGTTTAATTTTTCAATTAATTTGATTTTTATTTATTTTTTAGATTGGTATGGGCGGTTGGCTCACGGGTGAATATAGCTTTAGATGTCAACCAGTAGATTATACGAATAAACCTAGTACAATCCGAGTAAGTCAAAAAAACTCTCATAAAATTATATCGAAAAAATATATTTTTTATTTGTAGATGGTGCACGCATCCTGGTGGTATTTCTTTTCGAAATTTACAGAGTTTTTTGATACAGTAAGCATTAGAAAACCCACCCTTGAAAATAAAACAATTTACCAATATTTTTTACAGATATTTTTCGTGTTAAGGAAAAAGTTCGATCACATCAGTACATTACACGTCATTCATCATGGAATTATGCCAATGTCTGTGTGGTTTGGAGTAAAATATTGCCCAGGTAAATTATTCGAAAACAGCATGCAGTGACCTAAATAGTGTTTAATTTTCATCCCGTACAACATTGTTTGTTTTTAAACGTTTCCACCCCAAGCACGCAATTTAGCATAATTATACTATAGGTCATAGTTTAAAGTTTTCTAATTAAATTAAAAATAACGTACTTATGTGTGGTCACCATGTAATTTGTTTGCATTGGGGAAAAAAATGTATTACAAAAATGCTCATAGTATGTTAGATTCAGACTATTTTTCAAAATATTCTCATGATCTGTTCCTACAGAAAACACAAACCAGTCAGAGCGAATTCTATTGTTCAAAAAAAAACTGGTTGTTGGCCCAATCAAAACCGCTCTGACTGGTATTTGATTTCTGTGAGATCACTTGATCTAATTGCTAGTTCTTGACAAAGAATTTATATTTTTTTAGGAGGACATAGCACATTCTTCGGACTGATTAACACGCTCGTCCACGTTGTGATGTATTTCTACTACTTCCTCACTGCCTTCGGACCTGCCACTCAAAAATACCTGTGGTGGAAGAAGTACCTTACAACTTTCCAAATGGTAAGTTAAATTATCGAAATCATCAACGGGAAAAATAGATACGATCTGTGGTTTTACCGTCAATGTCAAACATACATACCTATCATTCAGAATTTTATGTAAAGTGAATGAAGCTATTTCTTAACAGTTTCACTCGTTATCTACCAATGTTAAATATAACCTAAGAATTTTAAGCTGTCTGGAAACAGACCCAACATTTCTGTCACGCAAGCCAGAGCCGTAACATTGGTGTCAGAAGTGAGATATAATTCGAGGACAGTGAGGACTGCAAAGTGAAATCCGATTGCAGAATAGTGCGGACTACTTCGGACAGTAGTGTGAACACTTAGTAAACACTAGGACAGTTAGTCAGTGTAAGCAGGGACAATCACCAAAAGAGACTTGACCGATTATGTAAATTACCCCGGAAGTGACTGTATGCAGATTTCATTTAAGAAGAAGCTTTGTATTTGTGATGGATATTCAAACCGGACGAACCAGTTTAATTCAACAAAAAATTGATACTGGATTGGCACACCCAATTAGACAATCACCTCGACGTATGCCAGTAGCTGAACAACAGGAAGTGGAAAATCAAATTGATAAAATGCTTCAAGAGGGAATTATTGAAGAGTCAAATAGTCCATGGTCTCCGCCAGTAGTATTGGTTACAAAGAAAGATGGAAGTCTTAGATTTTGTGTGGACTACCTTAAGCTCAATGACGTCACCAAGAAAGACAGCTTCCCTCTGCCGAGGATACACGATACATTAACAACTCTATCGGGCTCCAAATGGTTTTCCACCTTGGATCTCAAAAGTGGATCTGGCAAGTGGCATTACACAGAGATGACAAGGAGAAAGTTGCCTTCAGTACCGGAAGCGGGTTATACCAGTTTTGCGAGGCCTTACATGGAGAACTTGCCTGGTATATTTAGATGATGTCATGATCATGGAAAATTCGTTCTAAGAACATCTCAATAACCTGAAAGAAGTTTTTGACCGCTTCCGGAATGCCAACTTAAAACTAAATCCAAATACTTAGATAAGTGTTTCCTATTTCAAAAAAAAGTGGAATTCTCAGGTCACGTGGCATCTGAAGATGACATACAAATTATGGAAGGAAAAATAGATGCTGTCAGGGATTGGCCAAAACCACGCGACAAACATAAACTAAGGAGTTTTCTAGGATTATGTTCTTATTATCGAAGACTTGTGGAAGGATTCGCCAAATATAGCTGCTCCGCTTCATCGATTAACAGAAGAAAAATCAACATTCAATTGGACCCAAGAATGCGATTCCGCATTTAGAAAATTAAAAGGAGCATTATGTACAAGCCCAGTGTTGTCCTATCCCGATCAGAAGGGCATGTTGATTTTGGACACAGATGCAAGCAACCCCAGTATTGGAACGGTACTTTCACAAATTCACAAGAGCATGTCGTAGAGTACTACATCAGAACCTTATCAAATCCAGTACGAAATTATTGTGTCACCAGAAGAGAGTTGCTTGCCATAGTAAAAGCAGTCGACCATTTCCATAAGTATCTCTACGGACGTGATATTCTGATTCGAACAGATTACGCAGCTCTAAAATGGCTTTTAGAAATTAAAACTCCCGAAGGACAGCTTGCTAGATGGATTGATAAATTGAAGCAATACGATTTCCAAATTTAACATTTATCTGGAAACCTGCATAAAAATGTTGCCGTCTAGACAGACAATGTAAAGAAGATTGCAAGCATTGTCAAAGAATCGATATGCATGAGAAGTACACTGGTCCAGCTGTGAGAAGAACGGGTCTTATCGTTGATGATAAATGAACTACCAAACAAATGAGAGCGGATCAAGAGGTAGACTAGGACATCGGGCAGCTTATACTTCTTAAAGAAAATGATAAATGTAAGCCAGAATGGAGGGAAGTGTCGAATAAGAGTTTGATTTACAAAGCGTTGTGGCCTCAGTGGAACTCTCTGGACGTAGAAAATGGTTTACTGAAAAGAGTTTGGGAAAGTGCCGATGGGAAAACTACCAAGAGCCAACTATAGTTATTCCAAAAGATCGAGTAGATGATGTATTAAATGAAATACATGACGGAACTTCAGTGGCACGTTTTGGAGTTAACAAGACTTTGGACAAAATTCGAGAACGTTTTTACTGGGATTACTATCATGAAGACGTTAAAAACTGGTGCCGAAAATGCGACATCTGTACTACCACTGCTACCAGTACAGGCCCTAAACTAAAATCTCGAGGGCCCATGAGACAGTACAACGTCGGTCTCCCATTTGAAATAATAGCGATAGATGTAGCCGGACCGTTCCCTGAGTTAGAGCGTGATATCAAATACATCTTGGTTATCATGGATTACTTTAGTAAATGGCCAGAAGTTTTCGCTATTCCCAATCAAGAAGCCATCACTATTGCCCAGGTGCTAGTGGACGAAGTTTTCCGTCGTCATGGTGTGCCACTAAAGTTGCATTCAGATCAGGGACGAAACTTCGAATCTGCCATCTTCAAGAAAATTTGTGAGATCATGCCGATCATGAACACTCGTGAGACACGGACCACACCTTTACATCCACAGTCTGATGGCATGGTAGAACGATTTAATAAAACCATAGATGAACACCTGACCAAAGTGGTCCCAAAGAACCAGCGAGATTGAGACAAACATTTACCTCTATTTTTAATGGCTTACAGAGCAGCTGTTCAGGAGTCAACAGGTGAAAGTCCAGCTAGAATCGTTTTTGAAAGGGAACTCAGGTTACCTTGCGATCTGATGTTTGGAATAGCTGAAGAAGAACGAAAAGAAATATGTCGAGAATATGTCGACGAAGTTAGGGCATGACTTCTAGTGATACATGATTTTGCTCAGGAGCATATTCAGCTTTACCAGTGCGACTGAATGAACACCAGATGCGACTTGAAAGCCAATTCAGCCGGATTTCAAGAAGGTGATTTGGTGTGGCTGTATAATCCCACAAGAAAAATAGGAGTGTCGCCGAAATTGTCTTCAGCGCGGAAAGAACCCTATGGAATAATCAAGAGGATTAATGATTTGGTTTATCGAGTTCAGCGCAACACCAGGAGTAAGATGAAAGTTGTATATCTGGACTGATTAACGAAATATCATGGGCGCGAAGTTGATCGGGACGATCAACCTTAAGAGGAGGGCAGTGTGTCGGTAGGCTTTCGCTAGGGTATACAGAATCCATGCCTAAAATTCCAGAAAATACTGCCTTGTTCAAGAAATGGGATTATCGCCTTTATTATGGATTTTACAAGAATGGATTACAGATATATTATAAAGGCCCGTATTAGTTAGTGGTTCAGTTTTAAGATTGGCTGTGATATGATTTAGATAGTGATTATTGTAAGAGTTTTAAAGAGTTAAGTTGTTTGAGTTAATTAGTGAAGTAATTAGTGTCAGAGTGTGTAGTAACATGGACTAAATTATTGTGGTGTTAATTGGACGTTGATTTTGGAATAAACGAACCCAAGATTCCTGTCACGCAAGCCAGAGCCGTGACAATATGTTTAAAATATGGCAATGATGTTTAGTGGACTTTGATGTGTGTGTCAGTTTATGTAGTCGTTAATAGTCATATTCTATCAGAGAATAATTATAGTGGCGTGTTCTTATATTGTCCTTGGTTTATCAAGAATATATTCAGTATAAAACCGATAAATTCTAATAATCATGTGTCAAATTCAGCACTATAAGCAATAATTTTTAATTTCCAGGTTCAGTTCATAGCTATCATGGTGCATGCATTCCAACTACTTTTCATCGACTGCAACTACCCAAGAGTGTTCGCCTGGTGGATAGGGTCTCACGCGGTACTATTCTTCTTCCTCTTCAAAGACTTCTACCAAAAGTCCTACAGGGGTAGCAGGAGAGCGAAACTGGCCGCTAGCAACGGAACCGTGCACCAAAACGGTGTTTCGAAACAAAACGGTACCACCGCCAATGGCGTCTCAAAAACTAATGGCCAAGTCAAAGACGCTAGCGAATACTACGTTAACGGTGTCAATGGTGCGACGGAGCTACATCAAAGGTTAAAACGAGGGTTGAAACATCAATGATCTGCATTGTTCTAGTACTTAGCGATGAAATATTATTAATTAAATTAATATTTAGGATTTTTTGTTTTGGATAAGGGAATCGATATTAGTAGATACCTGTGGTAGAGGCGGACAAGTTTTGGTCTATGCTTGAAGTGGTACCTAAGCAAAAATAGGGCCATATATTAAAATATTTGGGTGTAATGTTTATCAAATTTAGTTGCAGAATTTCTTTTGAAGCATTTTCAGGATTATGGTGTAGGGTGCTGTCCAGCGAGGACTGAACAGAAGCTTATTTTTGAAAAAATCCAAAATAGTTTTCTTATGTATTTTTGCCTGCAGATGGCTATTTAGGATTTAAGATTTTTTCATTTCTCAAAAATACAGGGAAATTCAAAACTAAGCCTCTGTTCAGTCCTTGTTGGAACAGCCTGTATACAAATCCTATACAACTTTAAGATGAATCATAAGAATAATTCCTAGTTTTTTGACGTCAGTGTGACATTAGGAAATACCCTTACATATCCTGAATTAATTTCATATTCTGCGCAACAACGGATTTCGGATTTCCAATTTTCTGAAATTAATTTTGGTAAACAAAAGGAAAGAATCTAGTCCGATAAATTATCGTGTTAATTAGATTACTCCTATGGAATCCTTAATACTAAAGGTTTAGGTATGCTTAGGTGTAGGTATTTTAAAAAAAAATTAAACATCCTTTTTTAGCAATTCGAGATCTTGCTCAATTTTTATAAATACTATTTTATTCGAAACAATATTTCAAAAATATTGTCGAAAAAGTTGAAGGTAAGTTTTTTGTATTATAGTTTTATTTGGTAGGTGTACTAGGTTATATAGAAAAAGGAATTACTTAATTACAGCTTAAGTTTAAAATTAGTTGTAGAAGTGTACGGGTGCCTTCCAAGACTTATGAAATCTATTAATTATTTTAATATTTTTGTTGTTGTATTGGTTAATAAGTTCGGAAAATGTCTCAGCTATAATATATAATGTGTTTTTTGTTGTGTATGTATTTTACAGTGTGGGTCAAATTTGATAAATTCATGGCAACCAGATGCTCCAAACTGAATTGGCAAAATAACTATTTCAAATAAAAACCTTCCAAAAGAGTTAAAAGAAATATACAGAGGATCTTGGCTAGTTAAATGTATGTTTTTTTATAAGCTCCCTGAAAATTTTCTAAATTTTATAAGTTTATTAAAAAATAGTACTTTTGTATCTTTTTTAATTTTAACTTACCTACTATTGTTTGAATGTTAAATGGAATGACTTTGGTAGCACTTTTCATACATTTTTGTAGCTTTGGAAAGCCAATGTGCTCTTGGAATAGATTTAAACCATCTATCAAAAAATATCAAACCACTATTGACGAATAATTCCAATGAAGTTTTTCCTTGTTCCAATTTGTTTTGAAACTTGTACCTACATTCATACATTTTTTAGGGTTTTTTTTTCTAGAAATAAGAGTGAAATTGCTTCTTGCCGTTTTCTAGGAAATCCCAGGTACTTACTGATGGCAATAATTTGTTTGGTGCATAATATTGATCCAGCAATGCATATCTTGGATTGCCCTCAATATTATGTTTTTTTACAGATGTATGAAAAAAATCATTCATTCAATTTTGGTATTCAGTCAATTCAATGTATAGAATGCCCCTGCCATAATACAAGCTTGACCCACAGAGTTAAACATACTTTATACACACCCTGATTTACGTAACCCGAGCATTAGCATTTTCCAGGCTGCAGGTAGATTTAGTAAATAGCTTAAAATCCACCTGCAAGCTTATGCAAGGGCTACATGAATCAGCCTGTATAAGTGTTAGTAAAGCACATATCAGTCAAATAAAAAAAAAACTCCCACTAAAGGCGTGCCCTAGCTAGTCAGTAAAATTAAATATATATCTTTTTTGTTTCATGGTTAGTTTGTCAATAATTAAATCATTCCGTATTTTTTTACATTAGGTACTTTAAGTCTTCTATATTTTTACCATTTTGGTGCTGAGATTTCCTTTTATTCCTTATATTTTTAAGTTACTGCTGTGGCTGTCAGAAAAAAAATCATGTATGATTTTTGAGGTAGGTAATTTTTAATTAGGTATGTTTCAACATAAAAGAAATCAGTCGAGTGTGAGTGATTTTTGATTTCATGTTGGAAGAAACACTAAATTGTTGAAAAGCGTGATTACTAGTTCTAGTTGTGTTTCAATATTTTTTTGAACGTTGGTTTCACCATCTAGTCTGCCATATTATTATAAAAATAAAATTAATCTGTGTAAAAAAAAAGTATAATATAGCTGTAAGTATTTTATTTTTGTAATATGTATTTTGTAATATGTTTTTAAAAGTTTTATGGTTAAACCAATGCAAAAAAATAATGTATGTTTCAATTTAATAATTTTTTAAAATTAAAATGTAGGTATAAAAACATTCTGCTCTAATGAAGAATTTAATACCGGTGAACTTTATGTAATTTATTTCATGTTAAGAATAAATAAATAAAGATGGTGGTAGTAAATAAAGGGATTGCTGCAAGAATTTTTTTTTAATTAGCCATTTATAATTAAAAATAGTAATAGTTGGTAGCTCCATTAACCCCAATAAGTATGTACTTGTATTGTTTTTGTTATCCACCTAAACTTATTCTTTAGACATCTAAAGAATTCTGAAGCTGGGCCAGACTATATAGCAAAACATGTTAATAACAAAGTTGTATAACAAATTTGCTTTGTTACCGACCTCTGATGGATAACATAAAACATCCTATATAATCAGCAAAATGTTGTACAACACTGTGTTTTAAAACCTTTTCATTTAAAATTCTCTTACAAGTTATAAAACTTTGTTATTTAACATGTTTTGTTACATAGTCTGGATCCAGCTTAATACTTTATGTGGGCCTCAAAATAAATATTTAAATCTAAATTTGCCACTAAGTAATTTGAGTTTTACTTACTTATTTAATTTTTTGTTAGCGTTTTAAAATAAATATTTCTATAAGAGACTTATAATATAAGCACCTAAATCTTCTATAGTTAGTCATGTCTTTCAGAATGTGTTTGACATCTCAAAAAAAAAATATTTACGCTGTTGTATTTTTACCTATTTTTATTAAAGAGAAATAAACTATGTATTAAAATTTGATTAGATTGTTTATTGGTTCCCTAATTATATTACTGCAAAACTAGCCTGTCCAAGGTGCTGTTGTTGGACAATTCTATATAGGATTTTTGTTTGGGTTGTTGGGTTGGAAAATTGAATGCCCAATATTTGCCCCATAGGTATTATTATTATGCATTCCCAGTATAAGGTGATTTTTCGGCTGGGATTTGATTAATTCACAGTTGTTGCATACAAAATTCGATACAAAAGAAAAAAAAAATCTAAAAACGATTTATTAAAATAAAATTAAAATTAAATATATACAAGAATATGTTGTATCTATTTCGCTGTACGAAAGTCACTCCTTACTTCTTGCTGTATGTGGGCTTGATAAGTAGAGTCCGCGTCAAGAGTAAAGAGTACGGTGACGTCAAATGCGCACAAACCCAAGTTTTGTCTAAAACGATACCCCGCTGCTAGCTTCAGCTCACGGCAGACAGCGAAAGATAGACGAGGGAGAGAGATCCGACCCGCTTCGCGCAGCTTTCCATGTCGTCACCGTACTCTTTACTGCTGACGCGGACTCTACTGGTCGTCCTGACACCTGGGGCGAAATTCTTTTTTTGGGCTGTCCCAGGTATTCCTGAAAAATTCATAAGGCATTCATAGTCTCCTAGTCTAACTGTCTAGTCCAAATATAAATGACCAATGACAATTATTCAAAAAAAAATTTTTTTTTAAAACAATAGCCTTTGACTTGACAGGTACATGACTTGAAAATATAACTCTATATACTTACCGAAGTCGACTCAATACTTCTTGCAGTAGCTTTGAGAACATTAATTAATTGTTGGCAGAAACATCCGCAATCGGAAAACTCTATGCACTTCATTCAAATTGTCCATCCAACCAGCACCTTTGAGTTCCAGGCTCTGCGGCTCTGTTTTCTGTAGTTCTATGATTTGGAATGAGAAAATTACGAAGAATTATTATGGTGAATGGTGAATAACTGTACATGGACTCAAAAACCAGTGTATATTTACACAGTGACGCTTTAACCCTTCTCTGGCCCGTAGGTCAATTATTTGGTATGGCCTTTCATGAGTGATTGTTCTTTTTTATAGGGTTTAATAAAATCATTCAGACGATTTCAAACTACTAAGCTGGCAAAATAATATGAAGACAAAAAATGTTGCCAAGTAGTATTCGGTAAAATCAAAGAAAGGTACTATAAAATGATGGAACAAGAATGGTCACAAAACATGCTATATGGTCGGAAAGTCCTAAAAGAAAATGATGGCATTGAGCTTCCAGCCTACCAATCACCACATATGGATGCTGGGGACTAAGTGTACTGATGGGTGCTTGGGAAGAATAGCTGCATGGCTTGGGATCAAATCCATTAGCGAGGAAAAAATGCATAAAGGGTTGCAACACTGAGGAAAATTCGTACCACGTTGCCTGTGCATGTCCTACAAGCTCAACAACAACAAGGCACGACTTCGTGGTGCACTGGACCCTTAAGACACTGCTCAAGTCCCTGGATGCTCCAGAAGAAGCTCGAAGAAATTACAATTAGGCAAAGCAGCGCAAACACTAAAGGTAGCATTCCGATCCAAGAAACCGCGACAAGCGACCGAGACCGAGCGCTCGCGACGTGCGACCGCAACGGACTGCTTTGATAGATTTGTAGGCAGTACAGACCGATGCAAGCGACAGCGACACGCGACCGGTAGGCGGGCCCAGCTTGCGACAACGATCGCGCGACCGGTCTGCTCTAGAAGCAGTGGTGCTGCGAGACTAGACAGACCTAGAATAGATAAAACTTCTTAAAATGGCAAAGTTTTCTGCCCAGGAGCATGAATTGTTAGTAGATCTAGTATCATTTACTGAACTCAGTACAAAATTGAACTGTTTAGTCTACAATACTTCCTGAACTTTCCATCCGATGTTTCATCTTTATACTTCAAATGTCTTTTTTTTTTTAAGATAAACAGTTGGATGCATCCCTCATATGATTTTGATGTGTAGGTTTGGATCAATTTTTTGTCTTTTTCCTGGCGACAACGTCAACAGAACTATATCCTCTTCTGCTTCGTGTTCCAATAAACGTTTTCTTAAATGTTTTCTCATTTTGGTGTTTGACGTGGTTTCTGCAAGTTCACACCAATGCAGAATGCAGCAGTATTTTGGGGCCCTGCTGGGTCGTTGGTCCGGTCTCGAGCCGGAGTCGTGTGTACTCGGAAGCTATTTGTCGCCTCGCGACATGAGACCAAGGTCGCAAAGTCGTTCGGTCTCGGTCGCTTGTCGCGGTCGCTCGGATTGGAATGACCCCTTTACAGTTTCCTGCTGTAGTCGTTTCCAGTTGCCACGTGCTCATGTGCTGCGGTAATGACGCGAAGGCGATTCAGCGCAGCTCGGTGACTCTAGGGCGTGTTCCGGATTGATGCTTGATGGAGCGAGCGGAGCGATTCCAGAGCATCGTGACGTCAGGCAGTCCACTCTGGCCAAACCAAATGTGCTTGTGCAGTGTGAATTATAAGAATTAAATAGTATTGAAATATATGCTAGTCCTGCTATTAAACAAGTCGATGTTTTTAGTATAGTGGGCTTTTATATTTTATATTATAAATTAAAGGCCAGCAGTTGGCCTTCATTCTCTAGTGGCCCGTAGGACATGACCTAATTGTCCTAACGGATAAAGTGTCCCTGTATTTACACTGATTTTGAGTAGTTTATAAATAAATATATTCAAAAAAAAAATGCATGTATATTCTGATTTTTCATCAAACAGCGATTGGATTTTTATGAACCATTTCTCTACAATAGGATAGTTTATTGCCGATCTCATTAACACATTAACAGAAATAATATAATGGGCATAGAAAATTATCGTCGCTATTTCCTCAGATAAAAAAGCAAAAGCAAAAAAAGTTGAAAATATATATATACAAAGTTAACAAAAAATCTAAGAAACAAATAGTTCATAATTAGAAATTTCCTGTTTTTGAAAAAAATTAAAACGGTTTTCCTGCTTGCTTGATATCAAGTTTGATTTATCTTTAATAATTAATCAATATTAAACTGCAGCATTTCTTTAAAAATAAATAAAATAAAAAAATTATCGAATAGGGACTTTAGGGAGATTAATCAATGCTCAGGTCTTTAATTATTGTTCAATAATTTTCAATAACTAAAAAACACCTAAGGTAAAGTACCCAGTTGTTGACATGTTAAGGGTATCCTTGCTTATGATCACCACACATTTTACAAATTTTCACACCCAAGCCTTTGATATATTTTTTGGCGTGATTTCAAACTTATAATTAAATGTTTAAATATATTATTATTATTTACCCTATATTCCTATTATTTGTGTTATTATGCCAAAAATACCTGAAAGGTGATAAAACCCCGAGTAAAACCCCAATAGTTGACACCCAAAAAAGTTCACTTCGCCAAAAGTTGACACATTTTTGGTCCAAAGGTTGACATATATTTTTTTAAAAAAACAAATTTTTAATTTTAAGAAATTTTATCACGCTCTGTGAAACTAAGAAGTATATTTTTCTAAGTGTACCATTTTTTAAATGAAATATATGCACACAATAACCAATTATTTTTTTTTTTTTTAATAATGTTGTGGTTCCATTACTTGACACTCTTGAAACCAATAGTTGACATGTTCCCTGTATCAGTAGAAACCCTGGAAGAAACATCAATAATGTAAGAATCAAACTTTTTATTAATAAAAAATAACATTGGGAAACTTTTTGTTGGAAAAAAAATACAAATTTCAATTCCAAATTGGTAATAAAAGAAATTGCTTGGAAAGCATTGGTACATTGTGTTTTTTTGCTGATGTAGCTACAGTAAGCCCTCTATTGCAATCATCCAATGCAGCAATCATGTCTTCTAATAGTTCTGGTGCATATTTCAGCAATTTCCATTTTTCATAAAACATCTCTTGATTTAAACCTGAAAGCACCAATTGTTGACACTCCAAAGCTCCAAACATTGACAGGGGTAACAGGGATGTCATCTATTGGATATTGAATCTATGACCGTTACATTCCCCAAACCTATATCTAGGTTTCTTTTCAATCCAGAGCAATAAAAAGAGACAGACTACAATGTTAAAATATTTTTACCGCCAAAAATCCATAAGTTGACAATAGTGGCAACATTTGGATCACCCCTCGATTTGGGCTCCAATAGTTGACACCCCCCCTTAAAAAGTTTATGCCAGTTATTACAATGTATCTTATTATACACTAAATATATATTATTCACAAATTATCAACCCTACCTTAGCTTTGAGAACTTTTGTTTTTATATCTTCTTAACTACTTTCACTAGAAACCTGGAAAAAAGTTCAAACAATTGCACCTGTTTACTACTTCTTGCCACCATTTTAAAAAAACTTGTGATTTCAAATCCATACATCAGCTATAGCACGCAAGATGGCTCTAACAATACTATAAGCTATTTCAGTTAGCTTATAACCTCTATAAATTCTTATTTTCGGGAATAATATGCTAATGTGTCAACTTTTGGGACCCTGCCAACAATTGGGTACTTTACCTTACCTATAGATATTTTAAATCATAAAAGTGATAATACTAAATTCAAAAGCACGTAATTAAAATTTGATATGGGTAGAGTATTCGGTTAACCTCCTCGAACAAAAAGATGACAACTCCATGTGACTTTGTAACTTCAAATAAAAGATCACGTGTGCTCCTACCAACAATGTCATCTTTCAACTCGCCAAGGATTAACAGAACTTGCCGACAGAGCTGGGCAGGGCTTGAGTGCTTTGTACTTTTGGAAGTGCTTGAAGCACTTTGAGGACTTGAAAGCCCTGTGCTCCAAGCCCTTTTATATATTTGTAATTGGGACTTGCAAAGTCCATTATTCTAGAAAAGTGCTTGGTAATTTGTAATTGGATGAAAGTAATTTAAGCCCTTTCAATCAGCTTCAATTACTGTTAGAGGGCTTGAAGCACTTTTGATTTTCGATCGATGTGTTTTGTTGCTTAATTTTTTTTTCTATCATTTGAACTAGAACCGTCCAGTGTCTTTTCTCCCCCTAACAATGGAGGTTTTGGGTTTGAGCTTAGAATTGAGTTTTAAAAAAAAAATTAATGATTATATTATGACATTTCAAATAAATAATTAATTTATATTAATACCCTATTTAACTTTATCACTGGATTTTTTTTTTCACTTTTCTTCATTAAACATTTTTTGAAAACCTTAAAATTGAATTACCATGTAGTAGGTACCCCAGAACTACATCTCAAAAAAAAAATACCTACTACTACTACTCTGTGAAATTTAAAGTTCATCTCTACTATACTAATTCAACTGATGAGTATACCCAGTAGCTTATGCCAGTTTGAGAATTTTATTACAAATTCAAAGTGCTTTAGGCACATTTAAAGAGCTTCAAGCACATTTAAAGAGCTTCAAGCACATTTAAAGAACTTCAAGCACGTTAAAAGAGCTCGAAAGCACTTTTTAAGGCACCCCAAGCACTTTTGATGGGCTTCAAGCACTTTTTAAATCCGTTTGAGGGCTTTGTACTTGCCAAGCCCAAAGCACTTTGAGAGCTTTGTGCTTGTGAAGCACTTTTGAAAATAAAAAGGAATTTGTGCTTGAAATTGTAAGCACTTTTGATAAAGGGCTTAGTGCTTCAAGCGCTTTTACTGCCCACATAACACAATACCATCCTATAGATATCCATAGAATATCCGCAAAGGATATAGTATTTATCCTAGGGATATCCTAAAATCAGAGAGGGATATTCATGGGATATCCAGATGACACTAAAATAGATATCTTCATGACATCCCGTGACAACCTTTTTAGGATTATTCGGGATATTTTTAGGATAATATAGGGATGACTTTGGGCGCATTATAGAATATTTTCAGGATATTCTGCTAGGACTATTATTAGACAATTATTATTATTGTAGGGGAGCTATTCATTTGGAATCCGTAAAAATCATTCACATTAGAATTTGCGTCATTTACGGCCAACTTCATAATCAACTTAAAGTGGACTTTAAATTTAAAGCTCTTTTAAAGTTGAAAATCAAAACGGATTTTCAACTTTTAAGGGAGCTTTAAATTTAAAGTTCACTTTAAGTTGATTATGAAATTGGCTGTTAGGCGTTACGTCTGAATGTATCCTTCTTGAAAATATGTCAAAATGATGCAAATTCAAGTGTGAAAGATTTGCACTCAATTCAAATAAAGCTCCCTAGAGTCTGGTGAAAAAATCATGGAAAACTTAATAAGAAAATAAATATGTCAGTATTGAGCATTTGTAAGTATTAAAGTTGCTGCTAAATTAAAAATTTTATATTTTTTTTACGATAATCCCTAAATTAAATTTTGTAATATTATGCGTACAGAACAGGGTGATTCAACAAATAAGAACCGAATAACATAGGTAGTCTTTATTTTATTTTAACTTAAAGTACTTTTCTCTCAAAAACGAAATGATATTTTCCCCAAAAACTGTTTGGCTATATATGTAAATTGGTACTGGGCATTATTAAATTATTATTAAGCATTATTAAAAAGAATAATTATTGATTATTTTCTTCGATATCCTCTTCTGCCCCATTAGGAGGGTCTTCCTGTTTTTTCTGGGCCCTTGCTGGAGCATGTCTAAGCCAATCCTTAAATTTTTTTTCTATGTCGTTTTCAGTGCAATGCATCAAAGATTTGACATTTCTAGAAGCATCTAAAAACTCAATTAAGTTAATTTCCTATGTTATTTTTTTCATTAATGCTTTCAAAGCTTTGTAGATCCTTTATGAATTTATTAGGCTTAATATCAAGGCGAATTTGAGTTTGAAGCAAGGGTAAAAAGTCAACTTTTGATGCAGAAAAATATTTCTAAATTGTTTAAGTAAAAGAAATAAATATACATTTTATTCAATTTTATCTTTGGATGGACATAGATACAATATAAATAAATAAATAAATAAATAAATATAAATATAAAAATAAAATAATCCAATGTATTAAAATAAAAAAATGGTATTCTTACCTTTTAATGCTTTAGCAATTAAAAAGTGGCCTATTGGCTTTTTGCCTTTATGTCCTGTGAAAGAGTATTTTGCAGCTACTTCATTTGTTACAAGACGAACCATAACCCGTTTGATAAATTCATAGGGAGAATCCCCACCTATTCGTGAAACGAAACGTACCTGAAAAAATCTATGTTGAGTTACAAATAATTAACTTCTATATATAATAAGTAGGCTGACTTACAAATTTCAGATAAGTCTCCTTGTTTTCAAGAGTTTTCTCAAACTCTTCCAATGATTCAGTTGTTTCAAATGGGAAGTTGTATACTTCTTCGTTGGAGGCAGATGGGTGTGTTGGTACAGGGATGTTAGTGATAGTTTCCATCTGTAACTTGATCTGATCGATGTCCTCTGCAATCCCTTTAGTTAAAAGGGTTAAATAAGAAACCCTGGAGCATAGTTTCACTAGGATCTCTAAAAGCAAATAATATACATAGTAAAATTCTATTTCTTCTTCTAAAGATCTAGACACAATAGAAACATTACAATGAAAAAGTAACTTGAAAGCGCCCTACCATTATCATGTCCTTGGGATTTGCCTTTTTTTGCTTTTCCACCAATGTGTTCTTGTTCATCAAGCAACTTCTGACTGTTTATGCTTTTATGACTTGTCGTCTTTAACATGGGGTCTTAAACAAATTACAAATTTGCATCGTATTTTCTTATATTAAAGTTCATACAGAAAAAAATAATGGTACCTTCATGTTCTTTTCTGGATGGATCAACCACTACCGAAGCTTCTTCATTCATCAGCTTTTTGGTTTTAGAGTCATCTTTACCTAAAACATATTCAGGGTGTCAATTGAGTACCCATAGCTGAATATGACAATTATTAATAAGGAAAAATCGACTTCATAGAAACTTATATGTCCTCAAATAGAGTTGACGTTGACACCGAAAGATAACAATCAAGTCATCAATGAAACTAAGGCCCAGTTGTACAATCCAGGTTCAAACAGAGGTTTAGTTGAACTCTACTGGTACTTGAACCATCCCATTTAAAATGCATTGCTGTCAGAAATATGCCAAAATGTAAATTTATTGACAGCAATGCACTTCAAATGGGAAAGTTCAAGTACCAGTAGAGTTCAACTTAACCTCTGTTTGAACCTGGATTGTACAACTGGGCCTAAGCATAATCCTATGGGATTTGCTGGTATGACATAATAATTATCATCTTTCCTGGTTTCAGCTATAATTAAATACAAAGCGTTTTCACGGAGTTGTATCATGAAACCATTTGCTACCGGGTTACTCTCTGGTCTATCATTAACGTCAGTTGAAACCGATCGGTATCAGCAGAACTATCAGAAGGTTGTGAAATGTTTTGGTATAATTTCGTCGTTGCTTGTTGATGTTTGCTCTCAAATTTCGAAATTTTTAATTAAAAATGAACACCAAAGATTTTTTGCAAGTTGTAGCCGTAGCTAAATGGTGATTTTCAGCGATGAGTTTCCTTTTGCTGTGAAGAGAAGGACTTTTTTGGAGACAGGTTTTGAGCATTGTCGAACAATAAACTCACTAAAACTAAATTATGATAACACAGAACTAAAACCAAATCGACAAAATTCATAATTTCATAAACAAGCCAAAATCTAGCCTCAACGTCTCATACCGCATCTTCATACCATCATCCCGAGATGGTTAGAAGATTGACGGACCGAATTGAAACCAGGTTGTCAAATGACATACCGAAACACTTCGTGAAAACGAGTGGTGTGTTATGGTTCATGATACCACATTCATACCAAAACTCGTGAAAACGCTTATAGAAAAATAAAAATGGTAGGTAGTTACCTCGGTAGGTACCTCTGAGAGGCTTGGATGGAATTGACTCTAATGAGTCGCTACTCTCAATATCATCACTGTCAAACGCTTCATCTTCTTGTGAATATTTTTTGTTATAAATAATTCGTCTACCCTTTGAGGAGCTAGGAGTTTTAGTATTTTCATCACATTCAGTGGATTCATCAACGTCTGTTTTATAGCAAGCTTTGGAGGCAGCCAGAGATGCCTGTGCATAATCATCTAAAAATTTACCAACCTATTTTAAAAACATAAAGCAAAATCTTTTTTTCAGTTACAGTTGCCAGAAAAATTGTGAAGGCAGTTTAAATTTATTTTATATAAAAACCAGTCAATTTTATGGAAAAATAAGTGGATGGTGGCCAGAACATTGTAATAAAATACTGCCAACATAAACAAAACACAGTTCTACTTTGGTCTGGCTTGCAGTAACTTACTAGTGTGAATAACAAACATGTGTAACATGTGTAAAAAGCATATTTGCTGCACTCAGCATGATTGCGACTCTTGAGTTAGGCTCGAGCTGAAAACTTCATGCAGCTTGCAACAAAATAGACTTTTTGCCCTAGTTACACAAATAACTATTTAAACGTACTCACCATAAATTTTATTCTTTTTAATAATACGGATACGGACCACATCCCATTTGTCCTTTTCTGGCATGGAACAGCCCTTAATTAATGGCAGTATGCCACTAGCTTTTTTCTGGTTAGGCCAGTAACCCAGATTATTATTAATGACCCAACATTTTGGAAAGACCTCCACCCTCTCTTCTTCCACGAACATAACTATATGCCATGCCAATACCATGATATTGCTAAAAAAGATACCTAGTAATAAACTTCTCACCTACAGAAGATACATACCCAATACCAGTAGTTATCAATTTATATCACAAGTAAAAATTATACCAGCATCAGGACAGTGTGTGAAACCTTGTGAAACTAGATGAAAATGAATTGGCAATGCTATTTTTTATTTGAAGACGTTTGAATTGGTGGAATAAAAAGCTTTCCTTTTCTGATACCTACTTAGAGCCTAATATGTACATGGAAAAAAATACTCAAACTTGAAAAATAGCTGGATTAGGCTAAAACTATTTAACTCAATACTTTAACAGCGCTTTAAAAAACCTGAAATACCCAATAACAATATAAAAGGACAAAAGACAAAACATTAAAACATAAATCAGTGTATTATATCTGTATTAATATTAAAGTTGAAATGGTACAAAGAATTTTATCAAAACCATGCCAGAGAACCAAAAAAGCAAAAATTGTAAAACGAGTTGTAAAAACACCCATTACTGCTTTCCGCTATATTTGTTTGTTTGTACCTATACAGCTTGCTATACAGGGTGTTTGGTGCATCGTTTGCCAAATTCAACTGGCCAAAAGACGGGGCCATTTAGAGAACTTTTTGAGAGAATTCGAAGATCACGATCGACTTTAGTTTTTTTTTTTCATTGCATTGCAAATTTCACTTTTCAATTTATTTTTACCTGTTTCAAAAATTTTATTAGTTAATAATAAAAAGACTAGAAGCTATTGGCAAGTAATTTTGTATTTGGTGGAACCTTACCATAGTACATATTAAAATAAAACTCAAATTTGGAAGCTAGGCCAACAACTTCTTTTTTAATTTAAGTTTAAACGGCGAATTTTGAGATTCAAAAAAAAAAAAATAGAAAAAATCAAATTAAAAAAAAAAACCCGTGGGGTCACGGATGAGTTATTATGGCTGAAGAGTACCTAAGCAAATGGCCCCGTCTTCCAGCCAGTTGAATTTGGCAAACGATGCACCAAACTCCCTGTATAAATAGCTATGAATACTAAATTGATTTTAGATTGTCTTAAATATGCAATAAAGGAAAAACAATGAATTTGTTTTTAGAAATAGGCAGTTTGACATACTTTAATTTTATTTCACTTAATTGCCAAATTTCTAAATTATCATCCAATTCTGAGACTTCAAGAACTCCAAGATCTGAAGAGGGACATGGTTTTTCATAAAAATCACCAATATTTTTAAATTTTCTTCCTACTATCCTAACTTCGTTTTTAAGGCTTGTAACAAAATTTTCAACATTGATAATGTTACCATTTGCTAAACCACAACAATTATCAGGTGATATTATTTTCACTGTAAAATTTGGGAAGAAATGTTCAATATATTGTGGATTATAGTAGCCATTAGGAAGAGGTCCTGAGGCATGAGTTCTTGGTTGATTATGTTTATTTTTGAGACAGGGGATTCTTAATTCAACATTCTCGATTTCACTTATCCGATTAATTACTTGTTTTAGGGGTTTATCAGATTTCCTTATTAATTTCTTTAAAACTTGTAAAAAGTTCTCAAACTGAAAGGCGCTAAATTTGTTCAAATTTCCAAAATGTCGACAATCATCAGTCAAGTGCAACAAATTATGAATGTTATGTGACATATATTGAACAGAATAAAGAACGAGAAACTTTTTAACAAAATATTCCAAGAGACTCTCTGCATAGACTAATTTATCTTCGGTTAGTTCTGAACTGGATAATATAAATACTGCTGTATGTAAAACCATAAAGTGTTGATAATATTTTTTTTCCAAACTACTTTTGGTTACCAATGGTCCTGTATATAACAAAAATTGCCGGAATTCAGTAGCCTTCCATCTTTTAACTTCATTCAAACCCCTTGGTTTCCTACAAAATTCTCATGGGATGTGCTTTCTTAATTGCAATAAACTTTCTGACATGACTGATAAATTTCTACTTGATAACTTATAAGGAGGTTTTCCTTCACACCACAATGCTACGAGAAGTTTTTTCATAACACCCAAAAATATTAGGTGCATAGGATCTAACGGAAATGAGGAAACTAATCCAAAATTTGGTAAATTAGTGAGAATAGAGGTTCCTGTGTGATGCTCCTCGTGACGTAATAGCAAAAAATCTTCATCTGAACGTTTAATAAATTCTATATCAGTAAAACATATACGGTTATTTATATAGGATCCTTCCTGACAACATTTGGTACATGAATTATAGGCGTTATGACCTTTAGTATACCTAACAAAAGATTTTGCAGGAGCATCACATAAAAAACCTTTAATTTTGAAGGGAATAATATTGTTCATGAAACAAACCCCATTATTAGAAAGACCGATAGCTTCTTCAACAAATTCTTTCAATAAATTATTGGAGTCTTTAGGTTTTTCGTACCCATGATAAAGTCCAACAACAGTCACAAGATCTGAATCATGAAGAGAAATCAATATTGGGTACAATTGACTCCCAGAACTTTTGCTTATAGGCAAACCATCTACATTCACCAATATTTCACAGGATATGATTTGTTTGGAAATTGTTTTATAATGCCTTTGAAGAAGTTTGATAAACTGCTTTTCTATGCCAAAGTAATAAAACTCACCAGGATCCATCAACCTGGTCAAAGTCTTTCTAGGTGTTTTTGATAAGGTTCTAGCATCCAATGGTAAATTTGGAAAATGTGGTTTTAAAATTTTCAACAGATTAGATAATGCCATGTTATTTACTTTATTTGAGAGAGCCCATTGCTGCAGTTGCTGTGGCATATCAGTGCTTTCGTTCTGGGAGGACATGCAAGCAGGCTCATTAGTGCTTTCGTCGCTTTCGAGAATAATTGGGTCTTCACTGGAGTCATTTTCAGACTCTATTTCAGTATTATCATTATTACTAAGTAACTCAAATGGCACTTCTAATGGCACACAACTATTAGGAATGGTGATTGCAGTAGCTTCATCACATACGCTAATTAAAGAAGGGTTTAACTTTGAAACTACTGGATGGGGGCCACATTCAATCGAGCATTGAGCATGGTTCTCCAAACTTGATGACCCAGCAGTCTCTTGACTTGCACTTCCTGCAACTATTGGCACTATATCGTCCCTAACATTAAATTTAGAAGTACTGGCAGTCACACGAGAAGTCACATTTAAAGAATCTTGTCTCAGAGTCCGGTAAAAAGAAGACTTACTTTTTTTAAATTTGGGCATTTTGTGAATTAGATTTAGGTAGGCTTTCTTTATAATATCAATGTTCTAACTTTTAATTAACACTATTTACTTACAGTATTATAGAATACAGCACAGCACACAGCCCGAGAAACACAAACAAGAAACACAAACACGTAAAAACTTTGAACTCAAAATTAGTTAATAAATATCGAGTTAAATAGAATTCAAATATTCCACACCACAGCGAAAAACTTCGTAGTCGACTTTGTAGTTCCTAGAAAAGAAAAAAAATTACTTTAAACTTGAATTTCCACCGAAAACAACGAATTTACAAAACACGGCGTCCGTCCACCATTTGCAATTACAATCAATGCCGCATGCCGCCGGCCTGGCCGTTGACATGACATATAGCGATTTATATTGAAGGGGCTAGTGCACACGGAGTGTATTCGTGTCTTTTTCTAACAGCTTGTATAAGAAAGAGATGAAAATACATTTTTCCTGCACGGGTTCTACCAATAAAATTGACTAGTTTTGGAGCGGGGAGCGGCCAAGCGCGCCAAGGCAAATATGTCAAGCTTGGATTGTGGGAAATTATTTACGCGGGTAATTTGAAATTGAAAGTGGGACTCATGGGAGTGACTAACGCAATAGGCAAAAAAAAATCCATAAGATATTAACAGGATATCTTGTGTTTACTCGATGCCAAGTAAAAGCTGACGAAGGAAATAAAAATACTATGTTTTAAGATATAATTATAGGAAATGGTTTCACAGTTTTACAAATTACGCAACATAAAAAGTCGTACATAATTACTTTTTTTTCAAATATCGCAGCGATGTCGTAAGGATATTTAATTTTATCGAGCACCCCTATTTATCTTAGCTAGATATCCATAAGATATATGACTAAGATATCTACAGAACATCCTGTTCTAAGACATCTACTGGATTTTAGGATGTCTAGAGAATAACCTATAGATATCGTTAGCAGGATGATCTTGTAGTGGGATATTCCGACTTTCCTAGAATATCCTGGGGATGTTATGTGTTGTGTGGGTGAGGGCTTTGCCCAGCTCTGCTTTTTTTTTTTTTGAAACAACTTTATTAACAATTCGAAATATAACAATTTTTGAATATTTTTTTTGCATCTCAAATCAGTGCTTAAATAGCTCTGGCCTCGAGATTTAAATAACTTATATTAACAGTGTTATGTTATGTATGCTTGCCGACGTATGTTCTTGTTGGGGGAATGGAATGGTGATGAGGCCGCCATTTTGCAAGAAAACGCCCAAGAAATTCAACCGAAATTTGTGAAAAATACCAGAAATAAAGCAAAGCTTCGCAATAGGGTTTCTGGTGAAAATAATCAGAATATTCCGCAGGACTTTTTCAAAGTAACCAAACGTTCGAATTTCATTTAAAAACATTCATAGAAATTATTTGCCGTTTACGAACTACCAAATTATATTATTTTAAAATAATAAAATGAAAACTTACCCAAAGAACCAAAAACTCTGGCGATTGATGGGATGGACCTCATGGACGAAAAAAATGAAATGAATTCATTATTCAATGCAAATTAATGGAAGATGGAAGTACTGAAAGCTGAATGACGGCTGACGGTCGACGCCCGACGATGACGACTCCACCTTCCCTTAGCCCTTTTCACGTGGCTCCGGTTTAACAAACCACAACATACCACTCAAATTCGAGTGGTATCAAAGATGTCACTTTGTAACCGGGTTAAAAAACGGTATGTCATTTCTCTAACCGCCTCGGCGATATGGTTACGCCGAACGGTTAGAAGAAAAAAATATAAATAACGGAGAGCGGGAAAGTTCGGAAAAGTGTAAAAACTGAATAAAAAGTTGTGTTTTGTATATATTATTATATTTTATGAATTTGAAGCCCGAAAGCCGTTTTCCCTTGTATACAGCCTGATTTACGTAGCCCGTGCATTAGAAATTGTTCGGTTTGCAGGTTGATTAGCATAAATACCATCTACTTGGTAATGTACGGACAGGGCCGGCCCGACCATAAGGCGAACGGAGCGAGCGCTCCAGGCGCCAGACCTCGGGAGGCGCCTCCGAATCGTTTGATGTTAAAAAAAAAGAGAAAAATATATTTCTGTTTTGAATCCTGTCTTCGCTTTCCGATATGCTGCTATTCTGCTTGCGAGCAAGCGCGTGGTTAGTATGTGAATCCCAAAGAAGGTTTAGGCCCGGTTTCTTCATTTCCAGATAAATTTTCTGATGACTGCAAGACAAATTCACAAATCCATAATTCTTTTGGTCGACGGATAACTGGCCGACCAAAAAGATTGGCGATTGGCCTTTTATCCGTCAGATTGCATTGTTTGACAGTTTATATTACGCAATCTCAATCACGTGATTTTATAATGGCCGTTCAGGTCAAATGGTCAAATATTACGGTGACAAGCCGGTGACGTTCATAAGGAGAGCATTTGTGTTCTAGTTCTGGCCATTGTTGCTTTCGAAATGAATTTTATGTATTTCTACGTATTTTTCATTGGTTTTGATCATATTGTTGTTTTCATAGTGAATTTTATAGTTTTTAGTATGTCTACGTATTTTTTAGTGTTCTGACCCTTGTTTAAGTGAATTTTATAGTGTTTATAATGTTTCTACGTATTTTTTAATTTAATAATAAATTCTGAGACGGAGAGTGAATATCTTAAGGTATTATTATTAAGGGAAAATCGAGCCTCTGTTAGATCCTTTCTTTTAATTGCAGCAATCCATAAAGCCCTGCGTTGTTTTGATAATTCACTTTTGTAGATCAAAAGCCGATGATTGAAAATAGCAGGAACTGAATAAAATTTCACATTATCCCTGTTACCTCAACTTCCACACTCAATTACGATGCAAATCGCTGGCATTTTAATTAACACAATACCTAAACACACAAAAAAACACAAAATCGGATAATTCAAATCTTGACGTTTGTCCAGAATGTGACAGAATCCATAGAGAAATATAATAGTAGTAAACTACGAGAGACGTTTGTTTAATGTAACAATCTGGAAGTGTGTTTGTGCACATACCCGTAGCGTATTTCGCATGGTGTGGCAGATTATTGAACTAATTACTTCGATCGTTTCTGACAACTCGGTTTAATTTGTCTTTGTCAGCAACTTGCCCGAAAATGTTCTATCTTTTTTTAACACATACAAAATACAAAATTGTCAAAATTTGACAAATTATTGAATCGTCTATGATTGAATCCGAAGACCATCAATCAAAAACTGAATGCTCATCATCATAACTTAAATTTTCTTCTATTATTTATATTAGAGAAATGAGAAAAAATTCTGTGATCATAAATATTAATTAATTAGAAAAAGCCGACACCAATAATAGTGTGTTTTCGAATTTGCGATGATGCGAGATGCAGTAGGTAAACACAAAGCTTATAATACAAACATTTTTAGTTACTGTATATTTATAAAATTGGAATAAAAAAATAAGTTTGTTTGAAGATATCTCAATTTTTGTATCGTTCAATTACCTCCTTGACCCCCTTAAGGAATCTCATTGCATCTAATTTGGATTTTTTAAAAATAAGTTCTGTTATCGTTCTAAACAGTTACTCAGTAAATTTTAGCAAATTTTTTCAACAAATGTTTTGCTTTGCAATTAACTGTTTTGAGCGTTTATAGTACTTTATTTTTAATAAATCTTAAATAAAATCAAAGTTAATAATTTAATTATTCAAAAAAGCCGCCTTTTCACTGTCGGTAAAGAAGAACCCTGCATTCAAACAATGTTCACTTTTTTATTGCTGTCCGTAGCCACCAGAGGCGCTAACGTCGACATTGTGCCAGTTAAGTACAGGGGAATGACTTCTCTCGTAGTTTACTACTATTATATTTCTCTATGACAGAATCAATGACATACAGAATAAACAACACAGTGCTTGACCCAATGCTTGACCCGAACTTCCATATTGAATTTCGTTTTTGACAGGTCAGTAGATTGCCTAAATTAGGGAAAAGAGTAGATACCAACGGTAACAATGTACATGGATGTTTTCAAATTTCAATTGATAAGATAGATAGGGACCTATAGGTTTTGGGCAAAATTAATGCGAGTACATTCGAATTAGGGGCGCCAAAGTCGGATCTCGCTCCATCCTGAAAGTAGGCTCGGGCCGGCACTGTGTACGGACTACGTAAATCACCCTGTATTATACTCAAAAGATGTACTAGAGACAATCCCAGTTGGCCTACTTGATGGGCTGTTATTGCAGACTTTAGGTAACGAGAACTTATAAACTTTAGATAAACTAGTTCGTCTAGTTCTATCCACCCATGGTCCACATCTAAAGCATTGAACGAAAAGAAATTAAACTACCTATTTTTCACTTTTTAGCTTACTGTAATAAAAGGAATGAAATATTGGATAATTCCAAAATTTTGAAAAAAAAAAACTTGCTTCCCCTATTTTTCCACATATTAATTAATTGTGAATTGCTAACATTTAAAGGGGGTGTGCGCCAAAAAAACAACTTCATCTCAAAAAAAACAGAAAAAAAATCTAAGAATAACAGTGAAATCCGCACCCCTCTATGACAAATAGCCGCAGATATGGCTCTATGAAGGTACCGCATATCACCCTATGACGTCACGGAAGCTCAAGCGACGCACGAGAAAGTGGATTTAATTAAATTTACATAATGTTTTTCCTGTGTTACCTGCAATAATCTAAACAAAAACCACTCACGCGTGCCGGGAACAATCAAATTAACAATGCAGAGCGCCGCTGGACGAAGTTTTCGTGACGTCACGAGACCGTCGTCCACAGTTTAAAGCGGTATATCTCAGCGATGGTTTATCGTAGAATAACGAGGTTTGAACAGTTATTCTTAGATTTTTTTGCACTAAAACTTTAATTTTTGGCGCACACCTCCTTTAAGATATTTTTGTCCATAGTAGACATAATAGGTAGGTCAGATTTAACGGCACTGGCGAAAATATTGAAAAATCAATCAAATCGAATTTAAAATAACATTTTTCTAACCGTTAGTTTGCAAGTGGCATTTTCAGTTATGTCATAGGTTAACATACCGCCCCTAACCGTTTTGTAACCCGGTTAGTTTAAACAGGAGCGACGTGAAAAGGTGTCTTGCGTTCGGTATTTTGCTCAAAGAGCAGAGCGTATAGAGCGGAGCCGTAATCACGTGACCGGCGAGCGCACAGAGCAGTTAAACGCTGTATCAGAGGCATCTCGAAATTTTAGTAAACGAACGTGAATGAGCCTGCTCCGTGTACCCTTTTTTAATAAACGAACGGTAAATTTATGCTCGGAGAACTCAGATCAAAATATCGAACGCACGGTTTGACAAAACGACTCACTTGTAGTAAAAAACTGGAATGCGCACACATTGCCATATCTGCCAAAAAAATGAAGCCATGAAAGACAGATGCCACAAGGGGGAATGTTGTTTTTTTCTGTTGCTCGCTGAGATATGACGTTTTGGAAAGTTTTGTCATATTTACCTTCACAGGTTTCATCAATTGGAATACGTGTTGGAAGCAATTTCCGCCATTTAACATAATGAGTACGACAAACCAGGTATCCCCTCCGCAGCAGCGGCACTAGGCTTCACGTTCGTCCATATTTGTTCGCATTCCAGTTTTTGGTTATAGTTCATTGAAACGACTAGATGAGAGAATAGACGTTGAGAACTATCGATAGTCTTGAACTATCGAAATTTATCGATAGAAGTTCCCTTATAACATCGATAGGGTCGAAAGTTGCATTTTATGCAACATGGAATGGTAATGGTGTTTAGAATGCTAAATTTGATGCGCACTGAGTCGGGTGCAGTCTTTACCAAATTTAAATAATAAATTTCTTATAAAATATTTTAAAGATTTTATCTATGTTCTGATATCAACTGCCAGTACTGGATTTACTGTGCTGATTTTACTGTGATTTGCCGTTCCGATTTCAACAGCGTAGGTACGCTTGTGGTCATTCAGTACTGAATCGACTGAATTCAGTGTACTGAAAATAATATCGGAACGGCGTCCAGTAAATTCAGTACTGAGAGTTGATATCGGAACATAGCCTTTGGCGTAAGGTGCGTTCCAGCGAGGATTTAGCAGGGGCCTATGTTTGACTTCCATGTATTTTTGAGAAAATCCAGAATAGTCATCTTATGTATTTTTTCCTGCAGAATTCAAAAACAATAAGTGTTTTGCAAATGCAATACCCGGTTTTTTAATATGATTTTTGGGAAAGTTGCATCTTTTATGTTAAAAATATTTGATATGCCCGTACTTTTTTTTCTCTTGTTTCGAAAATGTCAGCGTTATTTGTTCAACTTGAAAGGTTTGTCACAGACAATACAGGTATTACCATAAAAAACATAAAATGATACAACTTTTCCAATAATAATAATAATAAAACAGGGTATTCCATTCAAAAAACACTTCATCCTGGCATAAATCTTTGGCTCAAATGTCTTTTTGATGCATTAATTAATTTGAATACATACATAAGATGCCTATGTTGGATTTTCTCAACAATACAGAGAAAGTCAAAATAGGGCAATTTATTGGATTTTTGAAATTTTTTTTTGGTTGGATCCTTCCTCTAATTTGTTGATGAAAAATGGTCGAAAAATCAAATGCCCAGTATTTGGCCCATAGGTATTAACTATTAGGTATGCATTCCCAGTATAAGGTGATTTTTCGGCTGGGATGATTAGTTGTGTTGCAGACAAAAAATAATCAAAAACAAATTATTACATATTTTATTAATAAGAAAATTAAATTAATATATACAATTCTAATTCTAATGAAAACGACTCCATACTTCTTGCGGTAGGTTTGACAATTACTGGTCGTCCTGCTAATGCATCAGAGTGACACCTGGGGCAAAGTGGGCTGCCCCAGGTTTTCCTGAAAAATTCATAAGGCATTTATAGTCTAATAATATAACTGTGTTGTTCAAATATAAATGACCGATGACAATTATTAAAAAAAAAAAAAATGTGGAAAGAAGCCTATGATATTTGACTAGAAAATAAAACTCTACCTACCGAAGTCGACTCGATACTTCTTGCAGTAGCCTCGAGAAAATTTGTTACTCTGCAGAACTATATGCCGGCAGTCGGAAAATCTATGTTCTGCATTCAAATTAAATTGTCCTTCCCACCAGTCCCAGGCTCTGTGGCTCTGCTCTCCATAGTTCTATGATTTGGAATAAGAAAATTACAAAGATTTATTATGGTAAATAACTGTACATGGACTCAAAAACCAGTGTATGTTTACACTGATTTGGAGTACCTAATATATAAATAAATATATTTTAAAAAAAATGCAAGAATATTCTGATTTTTCATCAAACAGCGAAATGAAAGATCACGTGATCACGTGTGCTCCTGCCAAGGCATGTCCTTGTTGGAGCAAAATAAATTGGGGGAAATGGCGATGGGGCGGCCATTTTGCTGGGAAACGCCCAAAAAATTCGACGGAAATTTGGTAAAGAATTTGTGAAAAATCGGCCCTATTCACGTGTGTCCTTGGATATTGGTTATTGCCTTGGTTATTGGAAAACTGTAAAAATATGGTGGATTATTATTCAGGAGCTCCTTGGTTGTCGAATTGAATATGGGTTATTGAATATCATATTGGTTATTGAAATTGACATCGAATTTCTTATTCAGGTGTACTATATTTTCCAATAACAGTTTTCAGTGTTTCATATTTTGTAAGCAGCTGGTTTAGGCACCTGCTTGATAGATTGGATATTGGAAAACTATTGATTTTTGTGTTATGTTTAGAATTCAGAAGTGACTGTGGTATTTTATTTTCAATTATGGATAATTTTCTGTTGCTAATTGCAGCATTAAAAGAAGAAAATCGAGATTAAGAAAATCAACAAGCAGAGTCCCTTGGATAACTATGATCGTATTATACTTTTTAGACTTGAACACAATCAGAAAAAGTAGAACCTTCGGGAGAAAAGCAACCCTCTGGATTTGCCAAAAAATATTTTTCCTACAACTGCCTCTGAAAATGAAGTTTTTCACACGCTGCTATCAGTTTTCTATTTATTTTAGTCCTATCATCCTCGCATAACATAACATGACATAAGTAATGAATTGCGATTGTCCCAAATTTCCAATTTCTGATGTTGATTTGTTCTAACAAATAAAAATAACATATTTGGTTGTTTTATTTTGCAGTTGTAGTTGTAGGAAAAGTATTGTAAAAAACTCGTTTGAACACGTTTTTTCACAGTCGCTCGACTTGTGGAACTCGCCTACGGCTCGGTCCAACAAACTGTCTCGCCGTGCGAAAAAAGTCGTTTTCAAAACTTGTTAAAAAACATCTACAGGTTTTCGAAAAATACTGCAAGGTATCTAATCTAATTGAGGAAATTGGGCAATTTCTTCCAGATGCAGAACGTCCGCATTGCATCCCAAAATCTGTGATTATTTTAAGCGCATTGTATTTTTGATGTGCGTTTACTCCATTATAAAAGTGGGTATGACTGAGTATGATAAAGAGTCACAAAAATGCCAATGAGAATTGACAAATAAATTCAAATAACTAAGAAAGAAATAATAACTTTTTAAATTCCAATCGAAGTCGGCTAAATCAGGCAAGGCACAAGGCACTTAAAATAAATAAATAAATAAACTCAAACAAAACAACAAAATGAAAAGTGAGGTTACATTTTAGAAGGTATTTGACAATTTTACAGTGTTGCCGCCTTAACTTATTCAATTAAAGAACAGTTTTCCAATTTCCAACAATCCCGTTTTCAAGGGGTACACGTGAATAAGAAATCTCTTCAATATTGAAATGTCTCAATATCCAATATTGAAAAATTTCAATAAACAAGCGGACACGTGAATAAGGCTGAATACGAGAAATCAAGCAAAGCTTCGCAATAGCGTTCCTGGTAGAAATAATCAGAATATTCCGCAGGACTTTTTCAAAGTAACCAAAATGTCACATAGAAAAGCAAACACAAAAAACGTATTTGCCCAAGAAATCGTTCGAAATTCATTGAAAAACATTCATAGATATTTTTGCAGTTTAAAAAACTACTAAATTATATTATTATAAAATACTAAAATGAAAACTTACCCAAAGAACCAAAAATCTGGCGACTGATGGGATAAACCGATGGACGTTGTGGAGTACCCCTAATAACACCGATCTCCCAGAAACATCCTATTTATGTACCATTAAGGTCCTTATGTTTCCGACATAAATGGTACATCGCTGCGATGTTTGTAATGTAACATCTCTAGGATGATTGTCCTGAAATGTTTTAGAAACATCCTTTCGAAAATATCTATCGACAAAAAGATTTTTTGTTCTCAAAATTAGATACTTATTACAGCTAAAAAATGGCTAACATTATTTTACAAAACTAGGTAGGACCTCAGACCGGTAGGACCCAGTATTAAATTTGCCAATTTTGTGTGATTTCTGAAAATGTCTCTATCACACACACAAACTAATTTCAAATTCCATAATATACCTGTAATGTATATAGATAATAAGGAACTTAATATTAATTTTGTATTGTAACAACAGCAAAATTTAATTTTTCATTCGACTTACAACTTGGAATCTGACTATAAAATCGAGATGTTAGTTCAAGGTTGTCACCGCTTTAATTATGCAAATAAGGCAATCGGAATATAAAATCGATATGTTTATGTTAGTTCAAGGTTGTTACCGCTTTTGCATACATTGAGTGCCGACTCATAGATAGGCAATTACTTATACATAATTGAAGTCGGGTAAGTGTTTGGAAGAAGTCCGGAGAGGTCAGGAAAGGGCTGGATAAGGTCGGGAGAAATCTAGACAAGTCTGGATAAAGTCTGGATAAGGCTGGAAAAAGTTTAGCTAAGTCTGGAAAAGTTTGGATAAGTTTGGATAAAGTCTGGAAAAGCCAGAAAATTTCTGGAAACGTCTGGAAAAGGCTCTATTAGGTCTGGAGAAATCTAGACAAGTCTGGATAAAGTCTGGAAAAATCTACCCAAGTCTGGATAAAGTCTGGAAAAGCCTGGAAATTTCTGGAAACGTCGGAAAAAGGCTGGATAAGGTCTGGAGAAATTCAGACAAGTCTGGATAAGTTCTGGAAAAGTGTATTTGAAGTCGGGAAAGTGTTTGGGAGAAGTCCGGAGAGGTCAAAGGGCTGGATAAGGTCTGGAGAAATCTAGATAAGTCTGGATAAAGTCTGGATAAAGTCTTGCTAAGTCTGGAAAAGTCTGGATAAGTTTGGATAAAGTCTGGGAAAGAGCCAGAAAATTTCTAGAAACGTCTGGAAAAGGCTCTATTAGGTCTGAAGAAATCTAGACAAGTCTGGATAAAGTCTGGAAAAATCTAGCTAAGCCTAGAAAAATCTGGATACAGTCTGGAAAAGCCTGGAAATTTCTGGAAACGTCTGGAAAAGGCTTAATAAGGTCTAGAGACATTCAGACAAGTTTGGATAAAGTCTGGAAAAGAGCCAGAAAATTTCTGGAAACGTCTGGAAAAGGCTCTATTAGGTCTGGAGAAATCTAGACAAGTCTGGATAAAGTCTGGAAAAATCTAGCCAAGTCTAGAAAAGTCTGGATAAAGTCTGGAAAAGCCTGGAAATTTCTGGTATCGTCTGGAAAAGGCTTGATAAGGTCTGGAGAAATTCAGACAAGTCTGGATAAAGTCTGGAAAAGTGTATTTGAAGTCGGGAAAGTGTTTGGGAGAAGTCCGGAGAGGTCAGAAAAGGGCTGGATAAGGTCTGGAGAAATCTAGACAAGTCTGGATAAAGTCTAGCTAAATCTGGAAAAGTCTGGATAAGTTTGGATACAGTCTGGAAAAGCCAGAAAATTTCTGGAAACGTCTGGAAAAGGCTCTATTAGGTCTGGAGAAATCTAGACAAGTCTGGATAAAGTCTGGAAAAATCCAGCCAAGTCTAGAAAAGTCTGGATAAAGTCTGGGAAAGTCTGGAAATGTCTGGAAACCTCTGGAAAAGGCTTGATAAGGTCTGGAGAAATTTTGACAAGTCTGCATAAAGTCTAGCTAAGTCTGGAAAAATCTGGATAAAGTCTGGAAATTTCTGGAAACGTCTGGAAAACGCATGGAAATTTCTGGATTGGGTCGGAAAAATTCTGGAAAATCTGGAAAGGGTTGAATTTTAGCGGATCTCAAAGCTCACAATAATCACAAGCATTAGCGTTGAAGTTTGCTTCGGCATTTTCAATGTTCTCCTCGGTTGCATCTTTGTGAAGGACTGTGAATTTGTTACTTATGTGACAATTCTCTGACAATATGCCTATTAGCTGTGCTATTAGATATTGCTCTGTAGATGGTTGTTTTTCAAAGCAAGGAAGTGGTTTAATATTTTTTCTAGGTCCAATAGAAGAATCTATAGGGTTTTCCAATAGTAACGCTCGATGTTTGACAATAGCCCATGAAAAACTCGATAGTCACACAGGTGCTATCTTTGGCAGCCGTATTCAATTAGTCTCTGCATTTTATTATGGAGCGCTACACGATTGAGCAACGCGTCGGAATTGTTAAAAATTATTATCATTATCAAAACCAATGTTCTATTCGGAAAACGTTTCGTGCACTCCGTGCAATTTATGATGTCAACGATCGTCCTTCAGAATCCACAATTGGCCGACCTAACGTCACTGGATTTTTTTCTCTGGGCATTCTAAAATCCAAAGTCTATGTTGACAAATCTCGAACGGTTGCCGCCTTAAAGGCCAATATTAAGCACTTATTGCTGAAATTGAGCCATTTTTATGCGATAACGAACACTAAATGATTCTAACGACAATCTAAAATTGTCGGAGAAATGTATTGATAATTCGGATATTGTTGAAAACATCTATGAGAAGTAAAGTCCGTCGATTTTAATCTAATACTCGAAAGGAATGTGAGCTGGTGGCACCCTACATTTGAACGCCAATGGTCACCTAAGGTCACCCCTGGTTTTCGCTTCACCCCCTCGCTCCTCATACGAAAAGTCGACGAACAATACTAAAAGAAGGAAGATTCAGGGACTTGACCAAATCTGCAATACTTTCTGCAAGAAATGTTGATGTCGAAGAAATAAACGAATAAGTTGTCGAACTGTTGGACGTCAAGACCGAAAAACTCTACACCAGTATAGATAGTGTCAAGAACTGTGATAATAGTGATCTAAATGATGCTATTCTTCCAAAATATTTAAATTCGCTTAATCCGCCGAATTCCCGCTCCATGATTTACGATTGAAAACGAATTCTATTGTATGCTTATTAGAAATCTAAGCATCAGTGCAGGCCTTTGCAATGGCACAAGGCCTTTAGTTCTGGAACTTGGGGATAATCTGTCACGCTGTGAGATATTGACTGTAGATAAACAGGGAGAAATAGTGTTCATAAATCGAATAACACTCTACTGCGAAAACGTCTACCCCTTTACGTTCAAACAAAGACAATTTTAAAATAAAATTAGCCTTTGCAATGAGTTACGATTAACAAATCTCAAGGACAAACATTTGATAGGATAGTAATTGATCTCCAGAAAGGATGTATTAGTCACGGACAACTTTATGTGGCGCTTTTCAGAGTTCGTTCGTGGGACTCATTCAAACTTTATTCAGGGAAACAAAGAGGCAATAGTGTTGTCAAAAACCATGTTTTTAAAGAATTGTTTTTTTGATAATTTAATTTTGAAATTTCGCAGTCATAGGTGATTTCAGAAGATCTTTACAACTTATTTACAAGATATTTGAAGATCACAAGACAAAAACCTGAACAGGATAAACATAAATGATTGAAAATAACGAAGAACGACATGAAGACTTAGCACTCTTTAAACTTTGGATTCTTACGAGTTCCATAAAATAGAATAAGTTCCACTGGACATATGCACACCGTATATTCAAAAAATAAGATTGATTTAAAGTCATTACGATGTACCGCAAAAGTAATAATTCACCAACTACTTTGATCACATTTAAAATTTATGTCTACCACGTAGGTACAAACAAAAAATGTAAGTTGAATAATTGAGCAATTGAATTTAAAATCTTTTAAAAAATTTTTTTTTTCGATTGTTTGCAGTAAAATGTTGATCGAGTAGACTTCAATAACTGGCCTAATAAAAAAAAAGGAACTTCATGAAAATGTAAAAAAAAAATTAAGACTCGATATCTCGTATTATACCACAGCACATAAATAGTTACTAACTCGGTTTATAATAACACCTTGATTATGGTTATGATTATTCTGTTTTAAATAAACCACTTCGAATAATGTATACCTACACCTACGAGTTCCATAAAACAGAATGAGATAAGTAGACATACGCACACCGTACATTCAAGAAATGTGATCGATTTAAAATCATTATGATATACCATACAAAAATAATTAGTCACCAACTCCATCCATCGCATTTGAAATTTCTTCACTAGAATAACATCTATACAACTTATCTCACTGTTACATTTAATGTATAATGTACATTTAAATCAAAAATTATGCTGTTTTTTGTACAACACCTACCTAATAAATATTTTCCATTTTATAATTATTTTGATGGACTTGATTTAAAAAAAAAGCGCGCGAAGCGCGCTCATGACCTAGTAAAATAAAATATGTATTGATAAAAGGGGATCACCCCATTTGTGCTAATGTTCATTTGCTCTACCCACCCGAAGTCGCCTTCGGGCGGGAACGTCGGACGAGCCGAAGTCCGACCGGAGTATGACCCTCATCGAAACGAATGCAGTTGTTGTAGCGCAAATGGGTACAGCGTTGCCGTTCCCTCTCCATCTGGCGGGTATTTAAAATAGAAAATAGAATTCTATTTCGATATTTTTCAAGTATTGAGTGGGTGTGGTGTTTTGTTTACTTTAAAAATGGAAAATTTTAACTTTTAATATTTTATTGGTTAAATATTAATTTATTTTAACCTTCCATCGCGAGTTTTATAACATCATTAGTCACGCTGTATCACAGAGATACATATACTAAATCATTGATAAAAAAATTGAACCATCTGATGAATTTCGGTTTTACAATTTCTATGTATTGATTCGGGTACTCAACAATCAAAGATAGAACATTTTCACTGAGAAAGAGATTCCAGAAGTTGAATTCTATTTTCGCTATCTTAATGTTTCGAGCGCGCTCGGACTGCTCGGAGTTTACCGAGTGTAAAGCCACTGTGTGCAGAAGCTAGTTTCTGGATAGGAATTAGCAAATAAGCTATCCAAGTGCTCCTAAATAGTCGAAGAAGAACAGTCATTCAGATTTTTTTCATTACCAGGAATCACCTTTTCTACATTTAAAATCGATGAAGAAACAAGCACAACCTGAATCGCAAGCATCCCATCGAGGCTTGCGGGTGACGTCACCACTATAAGAGGCTATGCTGCTAATAGTACTAACGTCACTCGCAGGCCTTGCCGACTCGAGAATTGGCGAACGTACGCCTTATAAGGAAAAGCAATCCTATAGTTTATGATTCTTGCTATGCAAGTGTTTCCAAATAGTCAAAAAAAATTTGATCAGTTAATCATTAAACTAAATAGAGATTTTTTCTCATTATTAGGAAATGGAAATTGTTGGCTTCACGTTTAACTAGTTGGTGGTTAAAAGCTAAATTTTTTCTGGATAGGACTTAGGTGCTCAAGTGCTCCTAAATAGTCAAAGAAAAACATGAATTAGTTATATTATTTGAATTATAGATTTTTTTTGTATTAATATAGGGAACTGAACTACTGGCCTTACGTTTACTTGGGGGTGTAAATATTTGCAGCGAAACTGATAACACTGATAACAGTGGCTATAATGTTGTAATAATTGGAATTAGGTGCTATCTTAGTGCTCCTGAATAGTCGAAGAAAAACTTGAACTATCTAAAACTTCAACTTTTTGGGAGCACTTAAATAGCACCAAATTCCAATACAACATTTTAGTCGCAGTTTTCAGATTCGCTGCAATGCAAATACATCCCCAAGTAAATGTAAAGCCAGCAATTCCTTAATGAAAAAAAAATTTTACTTCAGTTTAATAATTAACTGATTCAAGTTTTTCTTCAAATATTGAGAAGCACTTAAATAGCACTAATTCCTATCCATAAACATTTTAGCTCTGACACACCACCAACTGAACGTGAAGCCAATAATTTGCCAATGATGAAAAAAAACTGTAATTCAGTTAATAATTAACAGATTCAAGTGTTTCTTTGACAATTTAGGAGCACTTAAATAGTAGGTACCTAAATTCAATCCAAAAACATTTCAGCCTTTAACGGTTTAACGGCCAATTTCATGATAGAGAATTAAAAGTTACTTTAGCTAAATAGACTTTTAGGATGGGATTTTTCTACTTCAAATGGACCTTTATATTTAAAGTTTACTTTAAGTTGATTATGAAATTGGCTGTAAGCCTCTAACACACCCCCAATAAGTAAACGTGAATCCAGGAATTTCCTAATATTGAAAAAAAATCTGTAATTCAGTTAATAATTAACTGATTCAATTTTTTCTTTGACCAGGTATTTAGGAGAACTTTAAAAAGCATATTATCTAAATTCTGATACCAAAGAAAAATTTAAAAAAATATTTTTCACTACAGGGGACTGCTATATTTCATATTAACCTAGCAATCCCTTCGTTTTTTTCCATATGGGACTGCTAGGTTTATTGACCTAATATTCTGGGAAATCAATAAATAATACAACCCCATATGATTTTAAATCTGGGGAGATACTTTGATAGGTATATGTATTATTGACTTTACATTTATAAATAATTTTACACGTCTGTATAAACTCTACAAGGACTCTACGCTTTAATAAATAAGTATATTATATATTTCTAAAATCTTAACTCTACTGTAGACTGTAGTTAATAAAAATAAAGTCCACAATCATTCACTAAATACAAATACATTTTTTAATTTATTTTTATTATTATCAGCTGATTACACCAGATGTTCCGCGCGCCCGCCGCGTACACAAAACCTTCATAAGCTTCAACTACTCTTGCTACTCCTCCGCGATCATGTTAACTGATCCCGATCATAGCCGATCGCGTTCGTGAGTAGACCATTTGCGGATGAGATGGCTCCATTTGTGCTACTGTGCATTTGTGCTAATCCGCAAATGGTCTACTCACGAACGCGATCGGCTATGATCGGGATCAGTTAACATGATCGCGGAGTAGCAAGAGTAGTTGAAGCTTATGAAGGTTTTGTGTACGCGGCGGGCGCGCGGAACATCTGGTGTAATCAGCTGATAATAATAAAAATAAATTAAAAAATGTATTTGTATTTAGTGAATGATTGTGGACTTTATTTTTATTAACTACAGTCTACAGTAGAGTTAAGATTTTAGAAATATATATAATATACTTATTTATTAAAGCGTAGAGTCCTTGTAGAGTTTATACAGACGTGTAAAATTATTTATAAATGTAAAGTCAATAATACATATACCTATCAAAGTATCTCCCCAGATTTAAAATCATATGGGGTTGTATTATTTATTGATTTCCCAGAATATTAGGTCAATAAACCTAGCAGTCCCATATGGAAAAAAACGAAGGGATTGCTAGGTTAATATGAAATATAGCAGTCCCCTCTGTAGTGAAAAATATTTTTTTAAATTTTTCTTTGGTATCAGAATTTAGATAATATGCTTTTTAAAGTTCTCCTAAATACCTGGTCAAAGAAAAAATTGAATCAGTTAATTATTAACTGAATTACAGATTTTTTTTCAATATTAGGAAATTCCTGGATTCACGTTTACTTATTGGGGGTGTGTTAGAGGCTTACAGCCAATTTCATAATCAACTTAAAGTAAACTTTAAATATAAAGGTCCATTTGAAGTAGAAAAATCCCATCCTAAAAGTCTATTTAGCTAAAGTAACTTTTAATTCTCTATCATGAAATTGGCCGTTAAACCGTTAAAGGCTGAAATGTTTTTGGATTGAATTTAGGTACCTACTATTTAAGTGCTCCTAAATTGTCAAAAAAACACTTGAATCTGTTAATTATTAACTGAATTACAGTTTTTTTTCATTATTGGCAAATTATTGGCTTCACGTTCAGTTGGTGGTGTGTCAGAGCTAAAATGTTTATGGATAGGAATTAGTGCTATTTAAGTGCTTCTCAATATTTGAAGAAAAACTTGAATCAGTTAATTATTAAACTGAAGTACAAATTTTTTTTTCATTAAGGAATTGCTGGCTTTACATTTACTTGGGGATGTATTTGCATTGCAGCGAATCTGAAAACTGCGACTAAAATGTTGTATTGGAATTTGGTGCTATTTAAGTGCTCCCAAAAAGTTGAAGTTTTAGATAGTTCAAGTTTTTCTTCGACTATTCAGGAGCACTAAGATAGCACCTAATTCCAATTATTACAACATTATAGCCAGTGTTATCAGTTTCGCTGCAAATATTTACACCCCCAAGTAAACGTAAGGCCAGTAGTTCAGTTCCCTATAATAATACAAAAAAAATCTATAATTCAAATAATATAACTAATTCATGTTTTTCTTTGACTATTTAGGAGCACTTGAGCACCTAAGTCCTATCCAGAAAAAATTTAGCTTTTAACCACCAACTAGTTAAACGTGAAGCCAACAATTTCCATTTCCTAATAATGAGAAAAAATCTCTATTTAGTTTAATGATTAACTGATCAAATTTTTTTTGACTATTTGGAAACACTTGCATAGCAAGAATCATAAACTATAGGATTGCTTTTCCTTATAAGGCGTACGTTCGCCAATTCTCGAGTCGGCAAGGCCTGCGAGTGACGTTAGTACTATTAGCAGCATAGCCTCTTATAGTGGTGACGTCACCCGCAAGCCTCGATGGGATGCTTGCGATTCAGGTTGTGCTTGTTTCTTCATCGATTTTAAATGTAGAAAAGGTGATTCCTGGTAATGAAAAAAATCTGAATGACTGTTCTTCTTCGACTATTTAGGAGCACTTGGATAGCTTATTTGCTAATTCCTATCCAGAAACTAGCTTCTGCACACAGTGGCTTTACACTCGGTAAACTCCGAGCAGTCCGAGCGCGCTCGAAACATTAAGATAGCGAAAATAGAATTCAACTTCTGGAATCTCTTTCTCAGTGAAAATGTTCTATCTTTGATTGTTGAGTACCCGAATCAATACATAGAAATTGTAAAACCGAAATTCATCAGATGGTTCAATTTTTTTATCAATGATTTAGTATATGTATCTCTGTGATACAGCGTGACTAATGATGTTATAAAACTCGCGATGGAAGGTTAAAATAAATTAATATTTAACCAATAAAATATTAAAAGTTAAAATTTTCCATTTTTAAAGTAAACAAAACACCACACCCACTCAATACTTGAAAAATATCGAAATAGAATTCTATTTTCTATTTTAAATACCCGCCAGATGGAGAGGGAACGGCAACGCTGTACCCATTTGCGCTACAACAACTGCATTCGTTTCGATGAGGGTCATACTCCGGTCGGACTTCGGCTCGTCCGACGTTCCCGCCCGAAGGCGACTTCGGGTGGGTAGAGCAAATGAACATTAGCACAAATGGGGTGATCCCTTGCGGATTAGCACAAATGCACAGTAGCACAAATGGAGCCAATAAAAGTCTTCTCTCTTTTCAACTTTCAAACATCGTGAATATTCGTGAAGCCGAAGTGTATGGCGCAGGCGTGTGCTCAGGCATTTGTACTTGTACCGGTCAGGACAGGAGGGCACGCCACCACGTCGGGTCGGCGCCGCAGCCAGCGCAGACGGGCAGAATCAGTCGAACGTCGAACGGGTCGTCCTGTGCGCTACGCTTGTGTTGTTGGGCGGAATTTTATTTCGTAATGGCGTCGTGCTGTGTGGAGGATTTGTCAATTTATGGTTTTTCGCTACACCTAGTTGTGCCATTTTGTGTTCGAAAGGATCTCTGCGACCTACCAGTGCTTATTAGTTGGTGAGAAAGATTATTTGTTGAAAGATAACGTCGCATAACTATCAATTGTTTAGTTTATTTAATTTCAATATGGCGTCGGTTAGGAAATTTCTAACTTTTCTGATAAATAGCCCCTAGAAACCCGAACTTCATTCTTCATTAGGTAAGAGAAAATAACCAATAATTATTTTTTGTTTTCATAGTTGATTACATTCTAGGTGTGCAAGTTGAATTGTACTTCAAGAACTTTGGATTTTGGTTCTGTGGTTGTTTTGGTTAGATAATGGTACCTTTATGAAATTGGAGCACCAAAAAAAAAAGAAAACGCCGAACTCCCCTACTACAACATGCTGCCACTGCCAAACTTTGGTTTTCGATGACATGACGGGGCATAAATACTACATTATTTAGGCAAAATTGTCCGTCGATTATTATTAGTTGATAGATAATCAATATAAGTATACATGTACCTTATTTTTTCAATAAAAAATGTTATTGGAAACTGATGTGCCTACTTAATTTTATAATTTTCAATTTTTGTTTTTTTTTTGGAAAAAGTTCTGACTTCCAGAAAATAGAACGAAAATTGAAAATTATTGAATTAGGTAATTTTTAATCCATAATCCTAAAATTCATTCACCTATTAAAGTCATACTAGAAACATATAGAGGATGTTTCTGACACCTGCCCCGGATGTATTAGGTACATTCCGCGTCATCTTAGAAACATCCCTGAGAGATGTTTATAGGACATCGCAAATGATGACACGGCTGTTGCCTGCAACATCCCAGGGATGTCCCCAGGAAAATAGGGACCTCCCAGGGACGTCTTCATTATCCCTGATGGATGTTTCTGCGATGTTACTGTGTTATTAGGGGTGGTATGTGCATGGAGTCAATGGAGTGGACGAAAAGAATGAAATCAAATTGGAAAATGAATTCATCATCATCAACGCTTAAAGTACTGAAGACTGACTGAAGCTGCCGGTCTACAGTGACTTTATTACCACAGTGGCGACAATTGCGGTCTCATTTTTGATTGGTTCAAAAATCCCATATGTTTATATTGAAAATGCCGCCATCTTGTTCCCAACCTCTTGTTACTTTTAAATATGAATATATAGGATTTAGGTGAACATCCATCATAAAACATGGAAAACAACGTATTTGATGAACCTAATAATGGTCATCAAATATGCCGATTTTAATTTTTTATGATAGATGTCTATTTAAATCTTATATATTAATATTTGAAAGTAACAAGAGGCTGGGAACAAGATGGCGGCGGGAACTCTATTGTCGCCACTGTATGTAAAGGTTTATTTAGCCACTGTAGCCGGTCGACGCCCGGAGTACGTTCGAAATCAGTGTGGGCGTCAAACCAAGTGCACACCAGGTTTGCTTTAAGAAATAGCACTCTAGGTGTGAGAGTGACCCTAGACTAACTCTAAACCGTTCATAATTTACCAGGTGCTCGGAGCGTTACCTGGAATCGTTCAGAAATCGAGAGTTGACGCGCCCAGAGTACGCCCAAAGTACCCCACTCAGGGACTGGGTTGAAAAACGCCCCGTGCCCCGTGGTTTTTACCGAGTTTGACGTTGACATTTACCACAACGCCCCAATACGTTCAGAAATAGCGCACCTAGAGTGCACTCAAAGTGATGGTTTCAGAACACTCTGACAAACAACTACTCTACCCCCACACTCCATTTCTAAACGCACTCCAGCCGTTTGGTTATTGGTGTAAAGTCCGGTTGATTTTCAGCCTAGTTCAAAAATATCCGAGGTGTTACCCAAGGCGAGTTCGGCTTGGCAAAACGAAGTTGGAGCGGATGAAGAGCAGTTTCATATGCCACGTGATCACAGAGTGAAAAGCGTAAAATGGTTAAGTCGAACGCATCAGGAGCACGGCGAGCCGCGGCCGGCGATTGCCGTAGGCGCTTATCCCCATGACAAACCTAAACATGTGGTTTTGCGGATATTTTGGGGAGCGATGCAATTTTTTCTACCAGGAATCCCTGGAGGCAACCAAGCCCTAAGCAAAAAGTATTGAATTTTGAATTTTTTAGATTAGGTTTGTTAGGATAGTGAATTATTGAAAATTTAAATTTTACCGCCTTTTGGAAATATAGGAAGCAAGCATGCCCGCACCTCGAGCTTCATCTCGCGAGGTGGTGCTTATGGAGTTAACTCTTTTCACTTTACTTGGCTGTACCCGAACGATAGTCGATAAGGAGCTTGCACGATTTGCTCCCAGTAGCCTGACCCGAACGGTTTTGCAGTGAAAAGTGTCAAAGGCAAAGGAGTCAAAAGAGTTGCCAAGCCGAACTCACCTCCAGTGTGCACTCTTTCTTAACCAACTCTACCGCTAGGTAAGGCGACGTTCCGTAAGTTAATCAAGATTCTTGGTTTTTTCGGTTTCCGTTCCGTAACCTAACCACTCCTGCAATCTGGTTAAGCTATGAAATACGGTTCCTGAAAAATTCGGTCCCAACTGTCGACCGAATCTTCCGATCAAAACGCTGGTTGTTTCGGTTTGTTTTCAATTTCTGACATTGTTTGTTAGTTAGGTTAGGTGATAATTTGTTACAGCTATGGACGTCGTATGCGAGGATGATAAACACTACTACTACAGGATGGCCTATCCTCATAAGGCCTGCGTGTAACAAATCTCCCCCGTCCCCCCGCCTAAATACCAGTTGTCACGTAGGCAGCATGTTATTCCTCGCCTTGATGTAGGCTGTTTATACAGCTGACGACTTAGTTATGACGTCGGCAATGGTGGCACACCAATATGGCGGCGATTACCAAAAACGAGGCCGATAAGCACTCCTTAGCAGCGTTGCCAACATGTAAATGGAATGAACTGGTTGTTTAGCGATTCAAGCTATTTTTGGTCTGTAAACAAGCCTTTACGGAAACGCTAATCCGACTAGCCCGATCACCAGCTGATGTTATCTGTCTATTTTCAATGGTGTTCATTGAAAAAGGATGAAATACAAACAGCCGATGATCGGGTGAATCGGATCAGTGTTTCTGAAAACGTGTAAAATCAAATGGCACTGTCGTCTGGTGTTGAAAAGTTTTTGAAACACTTGAGAAATACAGCTAATGAACGCCCCAAAATTGATAGCAGTCTGTTTCCACAGAAATCACAAACCATTCAGAGGGTTTTTGATTGGTCTCAGTCCCAATCGCCAACAACCAGTTTCCTTACTATTTTCAACCAATGAAATTCGCTCTGACTGGTTTGTCATTTCTGTCGAAACAGACCTATTGTCGTTGGCTCCGCATGATTTGGTTATTGGTTGGCACCACTGACTACCGCGCGACCGAACCGGTACTTCCCCGGGCCTCGAATCTTCTCAACAAAACCATTTCATTTGTTTAGCGCATTTCGCATTTTTCATTCTGACGGATTTTATTGGCGGAAAAGAAAAATAATTTAACGGATTTTTGACGGAAACTTACAGCAAAGTTAACGGAATTAAAAAAATACTGTTGGCAACACTGCTCCTTAGAGTGTTTATTTTCCTTGCGTCGTATGGACGAAATTTTGATGAAACTTTTCTCAGTGACACGATGATAGAAAGCACCCAACAAATATATTGGAAATACCCGGATATTACGCCTACCATATATATTATTCTGATAAAAAAAACCGGACATTTTTATGAAGCAGATGTTTCATGTGTTTATAAAAAAAAAGCACGAATTTTTTTTTTCGGGACCACGCCCGGATAATACACCTTACTACTATCGGATAGCCCTTAGTAGCTTATCCTCATAGGGCCTGTGTAGAACAAATCTGACGCCCCCCACCCCACCAAATCACCATTTGTGACGTTGCAGCATGTCGTTTCTCGCCTTGACAGTCTGTTTGTTTGCACCACAGGTTATGATTCCGCGGGCTTTTGCTTTATATGTAGTTATACTTGATTTTACTACATTAATTGAAATTCTAAAACAACTATTTTTTAGATCTCGTTTGCTTCTTCCTATTTGCCTATTACGTCAATCAAAATTAGATAATATTTTATATTTTACTACGAATACGACTGCTGGCGTAAACAGCTAACGTCGCCAACGACTAAATTGATGACAAGGGCAATGGTGATACACCAATGTGGCGGCGATTACCAAAAACGACAATAAATTTGGGGACGCGGGACATGGACCTTGAAATAAGGGACTGTCCCGTATAAAGCCCGGGACACATCTATCATACATTCTTCCGATCCGACTCCGATCATACAATCAGGGTCCTTATTCTTGGAACAGAGAGCAGTGTTCCCAGGCGTTCTCCTGGGAACGCTGCTCGCCTATTCCAAGAATAAGGACCTTGATTGTATGATCGGAGTCGGATCGGAAGAATGTATGATAGATGTGTCCCGGCCTTAATACGGCATGTATGGCAGGCTTACCGGATATACCTACCTGCCTTATCATGGAATTTCTAAATTTGCGGAAAGAAAAATATTATTGATGTCCCTGCTACACCTTCGTGAAATTCCAGTTTCAATTTTGACACAAGAAAAGCACAATTTTTTAATATTTTAGTTGTATATTCTATTTTCATAATAAGTTTGAATAATAAGTTTAATAATCACAAGACTAATGTACAGCATACTGTAAACGTACCTAAAATTACTATCAGAGATATATACCTACAAATCTTTTAGGACCAAAACAAAAAAATATTATAAATAAATCAATAGGTGGGCACACAAAAAAAAAACAAATATTTACATATCGAAACAACTTTATGGTACAAATTAGGATAAATTATTTAGGGTGCTAAGAAATAATAATATTTTTTTAAAGAGGCTTCAGTAGTAAAAATTTGAAAAAGTGTATGATATTTACTTAAACTTTACTGAGGCTGATAACAAATTGTTTCTTAATTTCTATAGGTGTAAATTTATTTATTTTTTGGTATGTATACATACATACTAAATATTTCACAAGAGAACTTAAAGATTTCGTGCATAGTTTTTGCGACATAATCGAGACCAATAGTTACATAGGTGAGGTAAATACATTTTCTTAAAAGAATATGTAATTTATTGTTCAACCTACCCTTTGTACGCTAAAAAACTCACTACTAAAGCCTATAAGTACTGCAACTTTGAAAATTAGAAACAATGCAAAAAAAATATGTTCATAAATTATTAGTGTTTTCCAGATAAAATTAATTTCTTTTTCCAACAAACACTATTGAAAGAAAACTCTGTGAGGCTTATGCTGTCATTGCTTAGATATTATGTATTATGGCACCAGTGTAATTTGAACACAAGTGTCAGCTTCAATAGTGAGTACAAAAAATAGTGTATGCAATATGTATTGAACAACTTCTAACACTAAAATCATGAACAACTACCTTCAAGATTTTCCACTATCTACCTACAATCTAGATGCCTATTAGAATATAAGAGCCTTACAATAATCTAAGGTACTTGTTTGTTGCTACTCGAGAATAAGTCTCATATAATAGAAACATCCCTGATTATCAAATATACATAATGAATTGAATAATTGATTAAATTATTCAAAAAGGAATAGTTATTAAATAATTAATTCGGAAGTTACATTGATTAAATAACTTTCTTGTCCAATGTAATTGGAAACAAGACTCAAGCAATTCAGCTACAAAAATATTTCATGAAAATTATAAGATTTTATCAATCTAGATAATATACTGCATTATTGGATAATAGGAGTAAAGAAAAATGTTATAAGTATTTAATTTTTAGCTAAAAGCAAGTTGTTTTCGTTTTCCCTATTTTTGATTTCTTCTTTTTGGTTTAGTTGCTTCCATGTGTCTCCAAGGGCCTTGGCAAAGTGATCGTCCACACTGAGGCCGGTGTCGTCCATAAACTCGATGACGTTAGTTGCCACCTTTGAAAAATTAAAACAAAATAAATGAATTAATGAAGACACAGTCACTAGTTAGTTTATCATTTACCTTTGGTGGAGTCTTCAGAGGAAGCTCCTTATCTTTCTGCGGATTATTATTTTGGAATATGATCTGATAATCTCGGCCCAAGGATCTCCGGAAATGTTCTTCTATGACAGGATCGCACATTGATATTCCTAAAACATGACAATATGTAAATTTCAAAAAGATTGCGTATATAGACTTGTTGCTTCAACATTACCAAAATGTCATAAGAGAAAAGCAAAATAAAATAAATTTTGACGTTTTTTGTCTAGGATTGGCATACACAAAACAACATTTAAAAAACCCAGTGGATCTGTGAAGCAAAAACTGTCTCAGTGTCATTTTTGGAAAATTTTCAATGTTAGTTAGATAAATTCAATTTTAAAACTTCTCGAGTGCAAAGCTGTCGAAACCAAATTGAAATCTTGATTAACAGGTTTGTGGAGCATTTAATTGGAGCCTAATTACATTGAAATCGGAAAAAAATTAACGGAGCTGTGAGGCAAAAACTGTCTGAATGTCATTTTTAGCACTTTTTCAATGTTCGATAAATTCAATTTTTGAGCTTTTCAGGTGTAAAACTGTTAAAACGAAATTGAAATCCTAATTGATAGGTTTGTAGAGAATTTAATTGGCTTTAATTAGACCCTAATTGAATTGAAATCGGATGGAAATTAACGGAACTGTGAGGCAAAAACTGTCTCAGTATCATTTTTGGAAAATTTTCAATGTTTGATTAAATCAATTTTGAAGCTTCTCAGGTAGAAAACTGTAGGAACAGAATTAAAATCTTAATTATCAGGTTTTTAGAGAATTTAATTGGCTTTAATTAGAGCTTAACTACATCGAAGTCGCATGAAAGTTGAAGGAGCTGTGAAGCAAAAACTGTCTCAGTGTCATTTTAGTAAAATTTTCAATGTTTGATACATTCAATTTTGAAGTTTCTCAGGTGCAAAACTGTTGAAAGTTGGAACAAATATAAAATTTTGTGTAGTTAAGTGAACACAAAAACCCAAAAACTCAATAAAAATTGCCAAAAACCCAGGAATTGGAATCCAATAGGTACCTATCTTACCTGAGGGTAGTTCATCCCTGCTACTGGCTGAAGGTGGAGCACCGTTATTTGCAACGGGACTCCGGTAACTTGATCTAAAGCCTGGGTTACTTATTGTTTGAGCATAAGATGGAGGCTCCCCTCTTTGTCTCACTGTCATGTCTAGGGGTGAGTCAATTCCGTTCGCTATTTGATCCACCTCCCTCTTCACTTGTATGCCTTTTTAAAAATATAATTTGAAAACGCAAAGTCTGACGATAACGTTGTTCAACTTACGGTTGGAATGACTTATTGGACTACTACCGTTTGAGATACTGGCTTCAGGACTCGATGGTTCGACACCGAGCGTTTCAGGAACTTTGGGATCCGATCTTCTGGAATATTCTGGCAGGCGCCTTCTATCCCGCTTCCATTTTGTTGTCTGTTTTTGGGACTGCTTTTTCAAATCTTCTGAAACAACAAATAAAAATAAAAATCATCTGCACACTTCGACATTTCAATGTCAATATAAAAAATTAAATCTCTAAAATAAAACGGATTTTCTATGTATTTTGACATCAAAGTTTGTGAACTCAATCAAAAGTATTCCTCTGAGGGCATTTTCCTAATGCATTTTCTCATTTTTGTGAATTGTCTTCTCAAATGGCTGTCTAGGGTATCACACTTATCTTCGTTAATAACACACAAAAAAATACTAATAATTAAATTTTGGAACTTTTCAAAAAATTCTTGACAGTGTGGCGAACCATACTTTATAAGTTATTGAGACTTATTGGTACCTACTACGATTTAACACTTCTTGTTTCGTATTCGTGGACAGTTTTTGGTCTATAATATCATTGTATATAACATTCACCTATAACTTTCATAGCTCATAGCAATGACCGATACCTCAAGAAATTGTTTATTTACATTATATGTATGTAGGTAGCTAAATTTTTCGAAGTAAGTAACGATGGAATCAAAATAACATGTTGAAACTACATGCTGTTATTTTGTCATTCTACATCTCTTTGCCTTCTAGCAGAATGATATTTTTCTAGAAATTCAATGAAAAAATTCAAAGTATTGAAGCTCCAAAGACAGGGCCCGCGAAAAAGTAGGTATCAATTCTTCATGTCATACAGCCCCTGTGTACCAAACATAATAAATCTCGTACAACAGGTTCTATGTTCTCATGGGCGAATTTTAGGGGGCTGTAACTCCTAGATGGGGGCCATTTACCATAATAAAAACTACGGGTTAACTCGTGCCAAAGATCTCATACATTGGGTACGTTTCGCCACACTGTCAATAATTTTTTGAAAAGTGTTCCAAAATTCTAATTTAGTTGCATTTATTTCGGACTCCCTGTATATTGGCAAGTTGGATCTCCTGTTCAGAAATGTTTAAGATTTGTGATCTTTGTGATTTGTGTGTGTGGGTTACTTGCTCAAAACTATTTTCACGGGTATTCCGGTGTTGTCAAATGTATAAATACATTCGTAGATTGCAATTTGACAGGTGACAAGCGTCGCATTTCCATGAAAATTGAGATAGAAGTATGCAGCCTTAAAGTGCTTAATTTTCCAGATACAGGGTGTCAGAGTTATACATATATTTTCGATTTTTGTCAATTATTCCTCAATAAAACGAAAACACTTGACAGGTGACAGACCTCGCATTTCCATAAAGTTGAGATAGGAACATGCAGCCTCAATGTTTTATTTTTATTTTCGATTCTTGTCAATTATTCCTCAACAAAACGACACAGCGAGCCAGAATCACGTATCGGGGGGTTTGTTAAGGCGAGAAATCCAAATTCATTCACGGCTTTGATATCACTAGTAGGGGGCGCCACCTACGGCACATCGAACTTTTTTTAAATTATCACAACTTTTTTCCAGTTTGGTGCATCGAGTTACAATCAAATCTGTTGCATAAGAAATGTCAATGAAGATTATCTCTAGGGACTTGGACAAAAGGTCTGTTGTCACAAAAGTCTCTGGCAGTTTTCAAACTGTCAGTAATAATCGCTCAGCTAATAAGTTACGGATTTATCGTGGAACGATGACATTGAAAACATGCATGGGCGATGCTTTCTGACAGTTTGCAAACTGTCAGAGACTTTTGTGAGAACAGACCTAAAGTAGGTAGGTAAGTACGAAGAGAAAAAATCATGTGTAGCATCGTACACATGTCGATAAAAAAATCCCTCCTCTTAAGCGGGGATAAAGACGAAGGACCACACAAAAGGGAGACGCGCATCTTTAGTGACGTCACAAGGGTATTTGCGCTTGACAATAATAGGCAATCCTCTTTGCTTATACGGGGTATACCATTTAAAACGAAACAGGCTAAATATCTGATGCCACGTTAATTTTTTAAAAAATCGCTCGTGTACTTAATTTGATTTTCAAAGGGGGAAGTTTTCTGCAACTATTTTTATCACTTCAACTTCAACCCTCTAGGCGGGGTTGGACCAACCTTTACTATCTCGAATGAAACAAGGGGTCGAGTGATACCTGTTTTAAAAGAGCGTTCAATTTTCTTTTATTAGGTGTCATTTGAAAGAAAATTGGACGCTCTTTTAAAACAGGTATCACTCCACCCCCTGTTCAATTTAAAATGATGAGGGTTGGTCCCAACCCCCCTAGAGGGTTAAGTTAGTGTTGAAAATTTTTCAAGCACTCACACAATCAAATTACGTGTTTTTTTTAAAAATGAAAGTGACATCAGATACCTATTTAGCCTGTTTCGTTTTAAATGGTCTACCCTGTATAATCCTTAATTGGTTTCTGTCAATCAATGGCTGTCTTTCTCTGTCGCTCTACGTTATATCTGTCTTCTCTCTCGTGTAACAGAATTTGCCAAAATGTGACGTTTTCTTGAAATGTCAGACTCTTCAATTCTCGTCCAAAATATCAGACCTCCGCCTAAAAAGTTCACCTTCAGAAAGGTTGAAAAATCAATTTTTTTTCATATTCACATCAATGCATCAAACTGAAATAAAGTTTTGATAATTCAAAAAAGTTCAATATGCCGTAGGTAGCGCCCCCTAATAGTGATATCAAAACCGTGAATGAATTTGCATTTCTCGCCTTAACAAACTCCACGATACGTAATTCCGGATCGCTATGTCGTTTTATTGACAAAAATCGAAAATAAAAGTATATTTTTGACACCCTGTATCTTGAAAATTAAGCATTTTACAGCTTCGTTCTCAGACTCTCAGTTGCGCGAAATTCGCTCTTTTTTGACATTTTGACGTTTTATGCATGTAACAAACGTCAAATTGTCCAAGCAATGTCAAAAAAAGAGCGAATTTCGCGCAACTGTGAATGAAGCGGCTGTATGTTCCTATCTCAATTTTTATAGAGATGTGAGGTCTGTCGTCTGTCACCTGTCAAGGGTTGGCGATCGGATATCGGGAAACCCTGGTATATGTATAATATGTATATTTAAAATGTTCATATTTCAACACCCTACTTATGTAAGAACTAAGAATATTTAGAATACTAACTGCAACTGGTAATGAGGAAATATTGGCAAAAAATGGATTATGAATTGTGATAAGAATATTAACTAAAACCAAAAGTAATAATAAGGATATAGATCATGAAATAATCTCATATTTTTGTATTATGGGACTTATTACTGTATAATTGCTGCAAATGAAAAACATTCCTATAAATTAAAATAAAATAAATTTAAAAGAAAAACAGCGCCTTGTTCAACAATATTTCTCCAACTTAAATTATATTTTAAAACACCCATATTTGTTAATGAGTGAAGTGAAAATATAGAAAAAAGTAATTTTATTAGATATTTTATACCTTTTATACGTCATAAATATAATTGAGATTCGAATAATAATTTTAAAAAAATATCCACAAATTCCACCATAATTTAGAGCTATTGACAACGGTGTAAGGTACCAATTAAAATTTTAGTTATTCATCGACCGAATAGCGCGACATCTATTGACGATTATTCAAACTAGACCAATATAGATACTTGCTTTCGAATATTATAATTAGGTGCTCACAGGTGGCAGCACTCTGTTAAATTCGTGAGAAAAAACTATGAATAATTGTTGAGGCAGGGTGAAGGAAGAAGTTTCTCGTTAGAAGGTGGACATTCTTCTACTTCTAGGATGAATATGAGAATGAAGAAAAACATGGATCTAGAGGATGCGGTCCTTCCAAAGACATATATGAATTCTGAGGGCCTACAAAATTGCATTGGTGCGGAAAAACTGACGCCATTGTGCGCGACCTGTGCGGAAATGACTTGGAATTTGTCGCGGTGAGGGCCGGTTTCTCAATAGCTAGTCACCCCCGAATTATGCATAACTCCAAGATAAAAATTGCAACTGGACACGTTTACCCTGGAGTAAGAACCAACCCCGAGGTGACTCCGCTGTTGAGAAACCGACCCTTAATAAACAATACTTTGAGAGAATTCTAGAGAGATTTCTGGCTTGATTGATTTTGTAGTCTTATTAGATTTGCTTTTCATGAAGACGAAGCGTTTAATTGGTAATGAAAATTTTTGAGAAAGATTTCTTGTTCGGGTGGATGGGTATACCATTAATATTAGAAAACAGGATACTTTCCATTAACCAGTAAACAATAAGAAATTATTGTATAAATATTTGGCTTTAATACGAAGGCAATTCCTGCCAGAAAGTAAATGTTCAATTCATAGAAAGGAAATAAAATAAGAAACCTACCAATCAAGGTTTTCACGCGACCAATCTGTGATATAAAGGGGTAAACTTTTTCTTCCCATTTTGACGAATGCCTTTTAATAAATACATGCATCTAATCGAACTGCTTTGAAACCGTGTAAAATAAGCCCTTTGATGTCCTCTTGGTAGCTTAAAAATTAAGGTTGGTGGAAAAATGCCAAAGCAATAACTACCTATACTCTTTAAGAAAAAGCATTTGTGAAGAAAAATTGTAGGAATTATAATACCTTTTTCCTCTATTGAAAAATTAAAATTCTCTCAAAATGGGCGTAGCACCTAGAGTCATGGTGAGTATAGGTTCCTATTTGTACAATAAAAGGACGCATTGTTACAGTTAATTCAAAGGGAAAATTTTCCAATTTTACTTTTCTACTTGCCATGCATTTAATTACCAAGTAAATGTTAAAATTTCAACGCAAAATCGTTAATAAAATAAAGTGTACCTTGATCCACCCAAGGTTGCCAGAAAACCATCTTATTCTTTTTCACACTCTCTTCTTCAAAACGCTCTTTTGCACGCATCATGAAGGACAATTCCAACAATTCTTGAACAAAATAAGGAATTTCCATAATCCTTACAATTTCACCACTTGGAAAACGTAAAAAGCCTTTGAAGGCCGCGCCAGGAAGCCACTTAACACGTTTTATTGACGCTCGTCAATAGGAAGATCCTTGTATAAGTTGTAACTCTAAGAAAATAGTAACTCGCGAGTTCATTCATAAGATCGTAGCAGGTAGACAGACCAGGTATCTATAATTAATTTTTTTTCATTCTAGATTTCAGGACGGCCTTAAAGCCGGGCGGCAATAAGGGCGAGATCTGATAAACCGAACCGTTTTTGACCGGTTCTACAGTTTTTTTGTTTTTTTTACGTTGACGACTGCACGAGATTCTTCTTCGTCGTTTCGATGTAGAATTACAGCACGTCCGCTACAACGAAGGAGACTAATCGCGGTATTACCGGGTTCGGTTTATAGGTATAGGATTGATGATGCAACCCGAATTTTGTTTTGGTTTTTTGAAATTTGCAAGGTTGAGGATTCTGAAAATTGTATATTTTTTAGGGGATATTTTTATAGTAATAAAATTGCATTGCAAACTAATGCAAACATTGCAAATCGTTTTCTTTTTAGTTTGGAGGCAGTATGGTGAGCCCGAAAGGTTCAATACACTCCTAAAAGATATTTTTAAAAAATTCTAAAAGATTGCAACACTTTCCTGGAAATTTGGTTCAAATTGGTACCAAACTTTGAAGTCTATTGATACTGCATACTCCTATTACTAATAAAGCCTGAAGCTGGATTTTGGAATATAAATTTATAAATAATTATAAAAACACTAACGGCCATTTGCACCGCTATAACTTAAGGGATATTTAATCCAAGTGGAGCTTTGAATGTGACTCTTGTAGAAACGAAAGTCACATTCACAGCTCCACTTAGATTAAATAACCCTTAAGTGATAGCCGTGTAAATGGCCATTAATGAAATTACATTTAGTAGTACCTATCTCAGATGTATGAGAAGTGTAGGTACTACAATTACTGATGTAGCTTCTCCAAATTTGTATAATGGTACAAAGTTGTCATTTGTCAATCCTCCGAAGAGGACTCTTAAGTGTCGAATAATTAATATACATGATTGCTTTTTTAATTGCAGCTCAAATGGTGTCAATAAAAAAACACATTATTGTCATGGCTACTGAATTAATTATTATTAATGCAATTTAAATATTAGGGGTCAGCTGTAACCAAAGCATGTAATGAATATTCATTTTCAACATTCTTGATATATTTTTATTTAACTTCAATTATGCCGGTAAAAAATTAAATAGATACCTACCTACATACCGAAAGTACTAAAAGAAATGGAAGGTAATTACTTTTTCAATTTTTCTTCGTCACAGCAGAAACTGTTTCTTTTAATTATTAAGTTTTTCAAATTATTCCAATTAATATTTTAACATTATCGTATTCAGAACTAATGAAAAATAATAGAAAAACACTATCATATTAAGAACCGTTTTTAATTAATTATCGAAGAAATCCAAACTAGGTTTGATAACAACAAAAATAACAGCTTGCCCGGTATAATAGGCACTTTATGTATTTCTTCGATGTGCTTTATGATTTTAATGTTCATACTAACTTTCCTATCCGTTCCAAGTTTTCCGTTATGCGTATTATTAAGCAAAGCACAATATCATTGATTTATATTGAAGAAGTTCTGCTTTGTCGATTTAACTATCCACTCTCTGTATTGTTATAGATGCAGGAACTGAATGTACGGTTTATGATCAAGATAATTGGAATTTATATCTGAAGAATTCGGTTTTCTATATGGGTTATCCGCATTCCAAAAGCAATTTTTAATTACGATATTGAAAAATAGAAAATCCTCGAAATGTTCGATAAATTCAAATTTGCTTCTCAGGTGCAAAACTGTTACAACCAAATTGAAATTTTAGTCAATAAATTTGTAGAGGATATAATTGGCTTTAATAAGAACTTAATTGCATTGAAATCGGATAGAAATTAACGGAGCTGTGAGGCAAAAACTGTCTCGGTGTCATTTTTGGAAAATTTTCAATGTTCGACAAATTGAATTTTGAAGCTTCTCAGGTGCAAAACTGTTGAAATCAAATTAAAATCTTAATTAACAGGTTTGTGAAGAATATAATTGGCTTTAATTAGAACCTAATCACATTGAAATCGTGTGGAATTAAATTAACGGAGCTGTGAGGCAAAACCTGTCTCTGTGTCATTTTTGGAAAATTTTCAATGTTCGATAAATTCAATTTTGAAGCTTCTCAGGTGCAAAACTGTTGAAACCAAATTGAAATCCCAATTTATAGGTTTGAAGAGAATTTAATTGGCTTTAATTTCAGTCAAATTATGTTGAAATCAGAGGAAAATTACTTAAGCTGTGAGGCAAAAACAGTCTCTGTGTCATTTTTGGAAAATTTTCAATGTTCGATAAATTCAATTTTGAAGTTTCTTAGGTGCAAAACTATTGAAACCAAATTCAAATTTCAATTAGCAGGTTTGTAGAGAATTAAATTGGCTTTAATTAGAGCCTAATTAAATTGAAATCGGATGCAAATTAACGGAGTTGTGAGGCGAAAACAGTGTTGCCAACTGCGGATCAACTATTATAGGATAGAACGCTATAAAATTATAGTACATTTGTACAAATTATAGTATCCTGCTGGAGACCAATTGTCCTGGTGGGACACACAGAGATCGAACTATTATGAAATTTTCTGGACAAAACGAGAAAAGCCAAGGGCGTATCATACTATTCAAATGAAAAATAAACCTATTGGAAATTAATGAAAATCAACTAAATTAGGCATAAATGTACCATTTAATATTTTATTTTTTTTCTGAAAAACTATCCAAAGGAAAATTATGAAATTTTCTACCAATAGAAAATAACCCCTTCGGAAATTAATAAAAATCAACTAAATTGGGCATAAATGCACTATCTAACATTTTATTTTTTTTCTGGAAAACTATTCAGGGGAAAATTATGACATTTTCTGGAAAAAAAGAGGAAAGTCAGGCGCGTATCATAGTAATATTTCAAATTTTTCCAGTGGAAAATAACCCCAATGGAAATTAATGAAAATCAACTAAATTAGGCATAAATGCACCATCTAATATTTTATTTTTTTTCTGAAAAACTATCCAAGGGAAAATTATGACATTTTCTGAAAAAAAAGAAGAAAGTCAAGGGCGTATCATAGAGAAATTTCAAATTTTTTCAGTAGAAAATAACCCCATTGGAAATTAATGAAAATCAACTAAATTAGACATAAATGCACCATCTAACATTTTATTTTTTTCTGAAAAACTATTCGAGGGAAAATTATGACATTTTCTGGAAAAAAGAGGAAAGTCAGGAGCGTATCATAGTAATATTTCAAATTTTTCCAGTGGAAAATAACCCCATTGGAAATTAATGAAAATCAACTAAATTAGGCATAATGCACCATCTAACATTTATTTTTTTTTCTGGAAAACTATTCAAGGGAAAACTATGACATTTTCTGGAAAAAAAAGAAAGTCAAGGGCGTATCATAGTAAAATTTCAAATTTTTCTAGTAGAAAAGAACCCCAATGAAAATTAATGAAAATCAACTAAATTAGTCATAAATGCACCATCTAACATTTTATTTTTTTTCTGAAAAACTATCCAAGGGAAAATTATGACATTTTCTGGAAAAAAAGAGGAGAGTCAGGGGCGTATCATAGTAAAGTTTCAAATTTTTCCAATAGAAAATAACCCCATTGGAAATTAATAAAAATCAACTAAATTGGGCATAAATGCACTATCTAATTTTTTTTTTTTTCTGAAAAACTATTCAGGGGAAAATTATGACATTTTCTAGAAAAAAAGAGGAAAGTCAGGAGCGTATCATAGTAAAATTTCAAATTTTTCCAGTGGAAAATAACCCCATTGGAAATTAATGAAAATCAACTAAATTAGTCATAAATGCACCATCTAACATTTTATTTTTTTTCTGAAAAACTATTCAGCGGAAAACTATGACATTTTCTGAAAAAAAAGAAGAAAGTCAAGGGCGTATCATAGTGAAATTTCAAATTTTTTCAGTAGAAAATAACCCCATTGGAAATTAATGAAAATCAACTAAATTAGACATAAATGCACCATCTAACATTTTATTTTTTTTCTGAAAAACTATCAGGGGGAAAATTATGACATTTTCTGGAAAAAGAGAGGAAAGTCAGAGACGTATCATAATAAAATTTCAAAATTTTCATAAGAAAAATAACCCCATTGAAAATTAATGAAAATCAACTAAATTAGGCATAAATGCACTATCTAACATTTTATTTTTTTTTCTGGAAAACTATCCAAGAAAAAATTATGAAATTTTCTGGAAAATGAGAAGAAAATCAGGAGCGTATCATGGTAAAGTTTCAAATTTTTTTAGTGGAAAATAATCCCATTGGAAATTAATGAAAATCAACTAAATTAGGTATAAATGCACCATCCAACATTTTATTTTTCTTCTGGAAAACTATTCAGGGGAAAATTAGGACATTTTCTGAAGAAAAAGAGAAAATTCAGGGGCGCATCACATTAAAATTTCAAATTTTTCCCGTGAAAAACAACAAAATTAAAAATAATTTTAAAAATTAAATAGGGGTGCATCTTTTTTGGTATAAAAAAAGGATCCGCTCAGGAAAATCAATGAAATTGACAATTGACAGTGTAAATCCAGTCACCTAAAAAACACTAAACTAACACTTTTGACAGTTGACAATTAAAATGTCAACTGTCAAAAAATACATGCTCTATCAATACTAATACCGATTTCCACATGTACATAGTACATAACCATTCAATTATAGAACAAATACTATAATTATAGTACGGTTGGCAACATTGGGCGAAAACTGTCTCAGTGTCATTTTTGGAAAATTTTCAATGTTCGATAAATTCAATTTTGAAGCCTGTCAGGAAGAAAACTGTTGAAACCAAATTAAAATCTTAACTAACAGGTTTGTAGACGATATAATTGGCTTTTATTAGAACTTAATTAAATTGAAATCGGATGGAATTAAATTAACGGAGCTGTGAGGCAAAAACTGTCTGTGTCATTTTAAAAAAATTTCCAATGCTCGATAAATTCAATTTTGAAGCTTCTCAGGTGCAAAACTGTTAAAACCAAATTAAAATCTTGATCAACAGGTTATAGAGAAATAAATTGGCTTTAATTAGAGCTTAATCAAATTGAAATCGGATGAAAATTAATGAAGCTGTGAGGCAAAAACTGTCTCAGTGTCATTTTTGGAAAATTTTTAATGTTCAATAATTTGGATTTTGAAGTATCTCAACTGTAGAACTGTTGAAATAACTTAAAACCCCTCAGTTATAGGTTTATAGGGGATAAAATTGAATTTAATTAGAGCTTAATTACATTGAAATCGGATGGAAATTAATGGAGCTGTCAGGCAAAAACTTTTCAGCGTCATTTTCAATGTTGGATAAATTCATTTTTGAAGTTTACCAGGTGCGAAACTGTTGAAACCCGAATTATTGAAATTTCAATCAACCAGTTTGTAGAGGATATAATTGGCTTTAATAAGAGCTTAATGACATTAAAATCGGATGAAACTTAACGGCGCTGTGAGGCAAAAACTGTGTCCGTGTCATTTTTGGAAAATTTTTAATGTTCGATAATTTGAATTTTGAAGCTTCTCAAGTGCAAAACTGTTGACGCCAAAAAATTAGAATATTAATTAACAGGTTTGTAGAGAATTTAATTCGTTTCAATTAGAGCTTAATTAAATTGAAATCGAATGAAAATTAACTAAGGTGTGAGGCAAAAACTGTCTCAGTGTCATTTTTGGAAAATTTTCAATGTTCGATAATTTGAATTTTGAAGCTTCTCAACTGTAAAACTGTTGAAATAAATTAAAACCCCTTAATAATAGGTTTGTAGCGAATTTAATTGACTTCAATTAGAGCTGAATTACATTGAAATCGGATGGAAATTAACGGAGCTTTGAGGTAAAAACTGTCTAACTGTCATTTTTGGAAAGTTTTCAATGTTCGATAAATTCAATTTTGAAGCTTCTCAGGTGCAAAACTGTTGAAATCAAATTAAAATCCTAATTAACAGGTTTGTAGAGAATATAATTGGCTTTAACTAGAGCTTAAATACATTGAAATCGAATGAAAATTAACGAAGCTATGAGGCAAAAACTGTCTCAGTGTCATTTTTGAAAAATTTTCAATGTTCGATAATTTGAATTTTGAAGCTTCTCAACTGTAAAGCTGTTGAAATAAATTGAAACCCCTTAATAATAGGTTTGTAGAGAATTTAATTGACTTCAATTAAAGCTTGATTACATTGGAATCGGATAGAAATTAACGGGGCTCTGAGGTAAAAACTGTCTCAATGTCATTTTTGGAAAGTTTTCAATGTTCGATAAATTCAATTTTGAAGCTTCTCAGGTGCAAAACTGTTGAAAAATTAAATTGAATTGAAATCTTAATTACCAGGTTTGTAGAGAGAGAAGAAACTAGAGCTTAATTACATTGAAATCGAATGAAAATTAACGAAGCTATGAGGCAATAACTGTCCAGTGTCATTTTTGGAAAATTTTCAATGTTCGATAATCTGAATTTTGAAGCCTCTCAGCTGTAAAACTGTTAAAACTTTATCAAAATTCTAATTAATAAGTTTGTAGAGAATTTAATTTTAGTTTAATTACGTTATAATCAGATGAAAATTAACCAAGCTGTAAGGCAAAAACTGTATCAGTGTCATTTTTGGAAAATTTCCAATGTTCGATAAATTCAATTTTGGAACTTCTCAGGTGCAAAACTGTTGAAAGTTGAAACAAATATACAATTTTGTGTAGTTAAGTAAACACAATAACCCGCAAAAATCCAAAAACCCAATAGAAATTTTCAAAAACCCGGGTTTTTTCTTATTTTGGTGCCAAAGTGACAGGAATGAGTTCTTCTATTATTCCAATTAAATTATTTTTATCTGCATAAATCACAATAAAAAGTAAAAACAAAAATGATAAATTAGAAATCTGAAGTGATTCTGACATTATTAATAGAATTTAAATAATCCTTTTGAAATGAAATACAATAATTTCGATGATTAAAAAGTTTCAAGCAAAATCCACGGCAAAGACCCAAACAAAATATTGGCCAGGTAAACTGTCCCAGGTACCCACGCAAAAACTCTTGCTAATTTAAATAAAATATACTACTATGAAATACAATGCCTGAAGTAAAGCTCTTTTCAAAAACTGAACTTTATGAGTTCACATCCTTAATCTCCGAAAAACATTCTTTTTGTTATTAGAGAAGAGATAAATGTTGAACGCCTCGTATATAAAACTTTCAAAGATTCAATCAAAAGAACACGTTCTGACATAACGAATCAAGAATGTAGACCCCAGCAAATACAAAATTGATTCTTAGATAGGCTATTTAAGAATTTCTTTTTTAACAATGTTAAGTGAACGAACACCTGAGAACAATAAGGTTAGGCTCAGTTTTTTTTCTGCACCATTGAATTGAAAAACTACTTTATTGAATGGTTCAATTTTAATAGAACTACATACTTTAGAAAGTTCTTCAGATAATGTCAACTTATAATAGGAAAACAACTTTTGTTTTTACTACACAAACAATCAAAAAGAGCAAAAAATTTATATTTTTCACAACTAAGTAGCGGCAAAAAAACGGCAAATTCTCAAGTATGGCAACTCAATAGTCGATATTCCAAAGTTTTCTGGCTAAGTTGGTGGACATCATAATATATTCAATAGTAAATAAAAAGTACCATAATTTGCTTTTCAAATACTTATATCCTTGAAACACTTCGGTTGACTTTTAGATTTTTTGAAATATAAAAATTTATTTTCCTGTATTTACACGTTTTGTCCCAGTTTTAATTCACGCTTATATTCCATTTTAGGAAAAACAACAATTATTGGAAACGCTATTTCTCGATCTTTTAATTGAAACTAACGATTCCGAGTAGATGTATGTATTTTTATTAATTATAATAATGAACTTAGTAATTTTCCGGAAACTATGAATAAAGACCTCTGAACAATAATTTATTATGCAGAATTTTTCTATAAGCGATTGCTATTCATCGAATAATGAGATCACAATTTGCATCATGACAATGTAATGCAACTGGGGCGTTTTTCATTAAACATTTTTTTTCCACCGATTCATTCATCACAATTTATGATGATGCTTTTTAATCACATTACACATACCTATATTTATTAAGTGAATAAGCCTAACAAAATTAAAAATGTGAGTGGATGATAATTATTTTTAATGGAATTAAGCATCATGTACATAATTGAAAAATCTAATTCCATTTATATCATCGATGCTTTTTGATACCATTTTTAAAAATTTTTGGCTCAAGTATACGAATATAATTGAGTGTCAGGGCATTAAAGTTTCTCGTGCCTTTTGAGAAAATAATATCATGACATTCCACGAATATTTATGAGCGATGATGCACATACAAAGTATTTTCGCAAGTCAACAATTATTCACATCCAGCGAGGTAGAATATGTAATGCAAAACAATATTTATTTTAGGAAAAATTAAAAATGTATCGACATTTAAATATCACTGTCACAATGACATAGAGGTACACAACAATAAAGTTGAAAGACCAAACTAAGTAAATAAAGCTCAGGGAGATCCATTACTCTTAAAATTTCAACTGAATAGGTACCTATTCCTGGAATGTTAGTTTGATTCACCTTGTTCTAATTTTCCGTGATCGAAAAAAAAAAAAAGAAAGCAAACTATCATACATAGGACGAAACAATACGTTAATAGGAAGCTTTTACAGTCATTGAATATAACTCCAAAAACTCTATGACCCAAAACAGAAGTCTACATAAACCTCTACTGTTCTTAATTCTGCGGAATTTCACGTTTTTTATTCGAGTTGGTTGGCGGTACTAGTCCGACCGCATACCAAACGTCCTCCTGAAAAATTCCTCCTTCACACCATCGCATCTGCTTCGAAACTGGTGGAATTTAACGAATTTAACCCATACCATGGGTACCATATAAAGCCACTCGATGTTCAGCGTCTTACTGATCCTTTGGTCGATGCTGACAGTAAAATGGAACTATTCGAATCATTCGGTTGCGGCTTTTGGCTTAGTTATAGTTGTAGGAGTTTTTGAATAAATTATTAAAAATAATTTATCTATTAAGAATAATAATTTGAATTTGCAAAATGGGTTTTTGAGTTTTCCATACAGGGTGGCGCAGACACAAATTGATTCTTGGACAGTATAACGTAACTTGTGAACATCTTGTTATATGACAGATTTATTAACTATAAAAAGTTGATATTTGATTTTCTCTGTGGGTAGTATGTTAACACATTCGCTGTCCTACAGTAGTCCTATGACCCATAATATTACCCCTTTTCAAATCAAATGGGGATCAAAAAATAAAAGAAAAGTTCCTATTTTACCGAAAAAATCATTAACTTAACGAGGAATACAATATGCTTGGTTGCACCAACCAATGTTGATTGAAACTTCTTGGTTTTTCTTGCATGTTTCTTTAGATAAGAGTGTCTCTCAACTTATGGAAACACCTCCCAAGCAGCAAGCTGACGTTAATTTGACCAATTTATTCCATCATTATTTTTGAGTTTAGAGGTTATTATCACTTTTCAAATGACGTTTATATGACGTGATTATGCCACAGCCCAGAAGACGTAATTTTTTTGTCATATTATGACGTTGAAGTACGTGATTTTATAACGTAAATGTATGTGATTTTATGGCTTGAAACAAACGTATACTCTACAATAGTAAAAATGACGTAGGATTACATCATAAATACATCAGCCGTGTTTTATTTGAAATATGGTACAATTGACGTCGTCATATAGTCATATTCAAATATGAGATTTCGAGGAAATATCGAGTCTTTAAGGCAAACATACCAAAAACTCAAATCAATTGCACCAAAAATAACAAAATTACAAGATATCTAAAATTGAACATTTCTATATGACATGCCTCCACATTTCAATTATTTACTCAAAAACTATTCAAGGCGCAAACATGAGATTTTGAGGGAATATTTTTGAGTCTTGGAGGCAAATAATATCAAAAATTCAAATCAATTGAATCAAAAATAACAAAGTTACAAATTTTCTAAAATTGAACATTTTTATATGACCTGCCTTTACATTTTTATTATTTACTCAAAAACTATTCAAGGCGTAAACATGAGATTTTGAGGGAATATTTCTGAGTCTTGGAGGCAGAAGATATCAAAAATTTAAATCAATTGAATCAAAAATAACAAAGTTACAAATTTTCTAAAATTGAACATTTTTATATGACCTGCCTTCTGATTTTTATTATTTACTCAAAAACCATTCAAGGCACAAACATGAGATTTTGAGGGAATATTTCTGAGTCTTGGAGGCAGAAGATATCAAAAATTTAAATCAATTGAATCAAAAATAACAAAGTTACGAATTTCCTAAAATTGAACATTTTTTATGACATGCCTTGACATTTTAATCATTTACTCAAAAACTATTCAGGGCGCAAACATGAGATTTCGAGGGAATATTTTTGAGCCTTTGAGGCCAAACATACCAAAAATTCAAATCAATTGAATCAAAAACAACAAAGTTACAAATTTTCTAAACTTGAACATTTCTATATGACATGCCTCCACCTTTTAATCATTTACTCAAAAACTATTCAAGGCGCAAACATGAGATTTTGAGGGAATATTTTTGAGTCTTGGAGGCAAAACATATCAAAAATTCAAATCAATCGAATCAAAAATAATAAAGTTACAAATTTTCTGAAATTGAACATTTTTATATGACCTGCCTTCACATTCTAGTAGGTACTCAAAAGCTATTCAAGGCGCAAACATGAGATTTCGAGGGAATATTTTTGAGTCTTTGAGGCCAAACATACCAATAATTCAAATAAATTGAATCAAAAATAACAAAGTTACAAATTTTCTAAAATTGAATATTTTCATATGTATGACATGCCTTCACATTTTAATTATTCACTCAAAAACTATTCAAGGCGCAAACATGAGATTTTGAGGGAATATTTTTGAGTCTTGGAGGCAAAACATATCAAAAATTCAAATCAATCGAATCAAAAATAACAAAGTTACAAATTTCCTAAAATTGAACATTTTTATATGACATGCCTTCACATTTTAATTATTTACTCAAAAACTATTCAAGGCGCAAACATGAGATTTTGAGGATATATTTTTCAGTCTCGGAGGCAAAACGCACCAAAAATTCAAATCAATTGAACCAAAAATAACAAAGTTACAAGATTTCTAAAATTGAACATTTCCATATGACATGCCTCCACATTTCAATCATTTACTCAAAAACTATTCAAGGCGCAAACATGAGATTTTTAGGGAATATTTTTGAGTCTTTGAGGCCAAATATACGAAAAATTCGAATCAGTTGAATCAAAAATAACAGTTACAAGATTTCTAAAATTTAACATATGACATGCCTCCACATTTTAATTATTTACTGAAAAACTATTCAAGGCGCAAACATGAGATTTTGAAGGAATATTTTTAAGTCTTTGAGACAGAACATACCAGAAATTCGAATCAATTGAACTAAAAATAACAAAGTTACAATATTTCTGAAATTGAACATTTTTTCATAACATGCATTCACCATTTAATTATGCATTCAAAAACGATTCAAGGCGCGAACATGATATTTTGAGGGAATATTTTTCAGTCTTTGAGGCAAAACATCCTAAAAATTCGAATCAATTGAACCAAAAATAACAAAGTTACAAGATATCCAAAATTGAACATTTCTATGTGACATGCCTCTACATTTCAATTACATATTTACTCAAAAACTATTCAAGGCGCAAACATGAGATTTTGAGGGAATATTTCTGGGGCTTAGAGGCAAAACATACTAAAAATAAACCAAAAATAACAAAGTTAGAAGATTTCTGAAATTGAACATTTCTATATGACATGCTTCCACGTTTTAATTATTTACTCAAAACTATCCAAGGCGCAAACATGAGATTTCGAGTGAATATTTTTGAGACCTTGAGGCAAAACGTAACAAAATTTCAAATCAATTGAACCAAAAATAAGAAAGTTACAAGATTTCTAAAATTGAAAATTTTTATATGACATGCCTTCACATTTTAATTATTCACTCAAAAACTATTCAAGAAGGCGCAAACATGATAATTTTGGCTGAATATTTTTTTGTCTTTGGGGCAAAACATACTAGAAATTCAAATCAATTGAACCAAAAATAATACAGTTGCGAGATTTCTATATTTGAACATATCTATATGACATGCCTCCACATTTCAATTATTTACTCAGAAACTATTCAAAGCGCAAAAATGAGATTTGGAGGAAATATTTTCGAGTTTTTGAGGCAAAATATACCAAAAATTCAAATCAATTGAACCAAAAATAACAAAGTTACAAGATTTCTAAAATTGAACATTTCTTTATATGACAAAAACCATCCAAGAAGGCGCAAACATGATATTTTAAGGGAATATTTTTGAGTCTTTGAAGCAAAACGTCAAAAATAACAAAGGTACAAGATTTCTAAAATACAATATGTCAGTTTGAACATAGAGCCTCCAGTAAGGTCAGCTCTCAAAAATTTTAGCTATTCCAGAATTACTTGATGATTTTGCCTTGTAACAATATCTACTCTAAAAATCGGCGGCATTGACCTCGTCTCCGGCATTTCATGAAAAAAAAAATACCTTCCAAGTGCAGGTCGTACTTGGCTTGGGATATTAACGTATAATTTCGCGAAACAACAAAAAAGAAACGCGTCACGACATTGTCTCAAGTCGAAAGATAATAAAGAGTGTCGCTTTTTTTTTCCTGCTGCTCATAATTAAACAGTAATAGGAGTTCACGGTCTGCGTGCGTTACAAGTTAATGAAATCTGCAACTTGGCTTTACAAGGTCAATTTAGCCGCCTAATGAAAATTAAGTTTACTCAGCTTTTGCAATAAACCACTACCGAGGCATTTTCATTTAGTGCCGGCGACATGGATTTATACTTTTTTTCTTCAGCAAACTTAATAAAAATGTGTTTTTATGTAATACCTAAGTACCATCATAGACATTATGTGAAACCAACTCTGGGTGCAGAGAACATCGGCGAAAGTAGAACATTTTCTAATATTTCACTGACATGTGAGAAAAAAGCTGTATCTACCTGATAGTACGAACTAACAAGTACTTATTGTTTTTTGTTTTATGATGAATGATGAAAAAATCCTGAACCAAAAGTTCTGCAATCAGTACGTTGATGTTTTCAAAATCCATACCTATTTGGTTCAGGTCATCCAAAATAGATCAAATCCTTTGAGTAACCACCTTAGAATGAAGATAGGGTGATGGTGAAAATTTCTCTTCCGCCATAATAATTATATTTCATACGCCTAGTTTATAAATAGTTATGATTCTTGATAAAGCTCTCCTTTCTCATTTTTTGTCTATTCCAGGCTCTTGAATGTTAAATAAGAGAATTATGAATATTTAAGAGCCTGGAGTAGGACAAAAATATACCTAGTATACCAGGCATGAAAACTCGCATTCTTCGAACAATTTAAAATCTTTTTTGTGTTACATTTTCGAATACCTGAAGTTCACTATTTTAGAGATACCTATTTGGTGTCTTTAAAAGCTTTGAACCAACCCAAATGTACCCTTAGACACCAAATATCTCAAAAACACCAGCGTATACAAAAAAGTTCTAAAACGGCTCATAAGAATACGTTATAATTATGGAGTACAATTGAAATTATCGCAGTAACATAAACTCAAAAGTAGATCAACGAAAAAACTTTCATTTGAACTGGAACTAGAATTTTTATGGTAGGACATTTTAGTGCTTCCAAAAGAAATTGAAAATATCCTATTAGTTTGAACCTACCAAAATATTTCTAGATAGCTTCCCTTGATCAAAGTTTTCAAAAAGATTTACACATTTTAAGTTATGCACGGTTTAGTGAAAACAATTTCCCATGATAAATTCTGTACTGTACCGTGACGACAACGCATTTTGTTTTGGCCGAATTCCTTTGAACGTTCATCTCTCAAGTGGCGGTCTTTACTTGGCAAAAACTTTATCTAGGTTATTTAGACCGTCTAAGCATCTTTTGTCCATTACCTTGCTGCAAACAACAAACAATCCTTCGCTTAGAAATAATTCGTTGGTAGGCAGTTCAGTATGTCTAGAAAAATGTCAGGAATTTACCGTTGGTAACAAAAAGCACATAAATTAGTTCAGTTACAAGACGATTTGTTGTCTGTCGTTAATTATGTTGACATCCAAATCAATTATCCTATTAGGATGTTGTGGGAATGTCATTTCACTTATTTATTCGACTAATAGGTATTATAGCGTTTCGTATTCTGAAATGGCCTTTGGAATTGAGTTAAGACACCTTCCCAATTTGAAATTTTGTCGCCTGCCTCTGCTTTTAAACACCTTATTTAGACTTCTGTAGTTAATAATCGATTTTTGTTCCCTGAAAAACATGAAAAGTTTGCTTAGAATTCGGGAAAAAGAAGCAACAACAAAGACTTCCATGAATAGGAGAAATAGAAATGGAGAGAATTTTTCCTCTGTTCTGTTTCTCTGTTTTTTGTTTTAATCAGTTCTCAGTAGCACCTTTATTTTAGTGTGAGTGAGTACATATTGTTCAATTCAAAATGAAAAACAATAATGCAGATTTCCATGAATGACTATAACTATATAGGTACCTATCTATACTTAGTAGGTATACTTACTATTATTACAAGAATAAAATGCACTGTTCTGTAGAAAGTACGATCGAATAAATGGGAGTCGGCCACAGCATATTTGTACGTTTTTATGGTATCTTCGTGAGAATATTTGAAGCGTCGTTATTAAAGAACAGAACTGACTGAAGAAACAAGAAACTACATATTCGTAAAAGTATTTAGGCCAATGGATATTAGGCGAAAACGGATGTTGCTAGTACAGCATAGACGTTTGGAAATTGAATGGGACTTAAATTGTGATTGATAAATTGCTGCATTATGCTTAAGTATATTTCAAATGAAATTATCGTACTAGAGGGATTAATAGATCTGTTGGTATAAGTAAAGGCTTAAATATTCGTAATAATGAGAATAGCAGCGCAGCGCAAAAATTGTCTCCTTTAGATCAAGAGATGGCGCCACCATACCATGCAACATAAATTAAAATAATATCCACTATGCATCCAGCAATGATTCAATTTAGACACCGTGTCTGAAGATGTTTACAGAATGTCCGAAATTCGAGTCTCTCCAATTAAAAAAGTTACAGGCTCAAATTAGAAAATTTTAAGACTATTCAATGTTTATCTGGGGCCTCCGGTCAATGGAGCCTCAAAACTTTGGCTGTGTTCAATTTAGAAACTTCTTGTTTCTTGAAATTTCTTCGTTAAACACATTTTTTTCGAGAAAAATGACAAAATGTGATGGAATGCAGGGCCGCCGACATCTTTTGTTTGTGTCGACCGTTCGTCGGCTGTCATAAGCTGTCTTTCTCCGTCTCTCTACGTTACAACTTTCTTCTCTTTCGTCTAACGAAATTTGGCAAAACGTGACACGTCTTTCAGAACACTCTCCATTCTCTCCAAATATCAGACCGCCGCCTAAGAAATCTTACTTCAAAAAATCGAGTTTTTATAAGAGTACCCGTTTGAATTTTAATTTCAAAATCTTCAACCTTCAATTGATGGGTAACTGTTGAGCAAATTGCATTCAAATTTTCTGCATTTGTAGCTCTTATTAAGCTCTAATGGCTGTTTCCACGAACTATTTTAGGGAGGCATTAACGGAGTATTCCCCAAAATGACAGTTTTCCCTGAAGAAATGTCAGTTTAAGGAATACTTATCGTTAAGGCTCCCCTGAAGTAGTTGATGGAAACGGCCTGTAATTTACAATATTCCCAGATTAATAGTTATTGAGCAAATTGAGTTTGAAATTTTTGACAAAATTTGGACCAAAAGTCAAATTTGAGGCTCAATTACTCAAAAGTTATTTGAGATATCAAACTCAAATTTGCACAGATTTATAGGGAATTCAATGTTCTTTCCAATGGTGTATAATTTATTTCAATTTGCTTGAAACGTAACAAAGATATGGGCAATTGTTCATGACCATGTCAAAATTTTGAAAATTGTCCAGAGCCAAAAATAGGATTTTCTTTTTTATTTTCGTTTCTGCTTAAAATGGCCATTTGGAATTGATGTCAGGTTGTTTTTCACTAATTTTAACCCACTCTATCGATTGATAAAGTCAAAATTGAGCAAAACTGAAAAATAAAATACCGAGTTTTTCATAACGGTATATCCCCCTTTGAATTCTGATTTCAAAATATTCAAACCTCAATTGCGCGGTAACCGTTGGGCAAATTGCATTAAAATTTCCAGCATTTGTAGCTCTTATCAGGTTCTAAATGGCCTGTAATTTACAATATTTCCAGATTTAGAGTTTTTGAACTAATTGAGTTTAAAGTTTTTGACAAAATTTGGACTAAAAATCAACTTTGAGGCTCAGCTGCTCAAAAACCAACTGAGCTATCAAACTCAATTTTGCACAGATTTATAGAGAATTTAATGCTCTTTCCAATCGTGTATCACTTATTTCAATTTGCTTGAAATTTGACAAAGATATGGGCAATTGCTTCTGGCCATATCAAGATTTTGAAAATTTTCCAGAGCCAAAAATAGGATTTTCTTTTAATTTTTGTTTCTGCTTAAAATAGCCGTTTAGAATTGATGTCAGGGGTTGTTTTCCACTAATTTTGACGCTCTACCGAATTAAAAAATCAAAATTGAGCAAAACTAAAAAATAAAAAAATCGAATTTTTCATAAGGGTACATCCCCTCTGAATTCTGATTTCAAAATATTCAAACCTCAATTGCTCGGTAACCGTTGAGCAAATTGCATTGAAATTTTCAGCATTTGTAGCTCCTACTATTCGACGATATTCCCAGATTGATAGTTTATGAGCAAATTGAGTTTGAAGTTTTTGACAAAATTTGGACTAAAAGTCAACTTTGAGGCTCAATTGCTCAAAAATAAAAACCATTTGAGCTTTCGAACTCAATTTTGAACAAATTTATTGGGAATTTATTGCTCTTTTCAATGATGTATAATTTATATAAATTTCCTTGAAATGTAACAAAGATATGGGCAAATGTTCATGACCATGTCAAGATTTCGAAAATTTTCCGGAGCCAAAAATGGGATTTTTATTTTTATTTTGGTTTCTGCTTAAAATGGACATTTGGAATTGATGTTAGAGTTGTTTTTCACTACTTTTGATCCGCTCCATCGAATAATAAATTCGAAATTGAGCAAAACTGAAACATAAAAAAATCGAGTTTTTCATAAGGGAGTATCATACCCCCCCCACCCCCTTTGAATTCTGATTTCAAAATTTTTCAAACTTAAATTGCATGGTAACCGTTGAGCAACTTGCATTAAAATTTTCAGCATTTGTAGATCTTATTAAGCTCTTAATGGCCTGTAATTTACAATATTCAGAGCATTAAATTCTCTATAAATCTGTGCAAAATTGTTTGATAGCTCAAATAGTTTTTGAGCAATTGAGCGTCAAAATTGACTTTTAGTCCAAATTTTGTGAAAAATTTCAAACTTAAATTGCTCGGTAACTGTTAAGCACTTTGCATTGAAATTTTGAGCATTTGTAGATCTTATTAAGCTCTAAATGGCCTGTAATTTACAATATTCCTAGATTAATAATTTTTGAGCAAATTGAGTTTGAAATTTTTGACAAAATTTTGACTAAAAGTCAACTTTGAGGCTCAATTGCTCAAAAACCATTTGAGCTATCAAATTCAATTTTGTACAGATTTATAGAGAATTTAATGCTCTTTCCAATGGCATATAATTTATGTCAACTTGCTTGTAATTCAACAGAGATATATGAATTTGATGGGTTTATTTGTTTGAGAGATTTATTTTTGATAAAACTCAATGGGTATGATTTATTTTGGAGTGAAAAGTTCTTAGACAGCTATCTGATATTTGGACGAGAATGGAGAGTAATTTGAAAGACTTGCACGTTTTGGGAAATTTCGTTACACGAGAGAGAAGAAAGATATAACGTAGAGAGGCGGAGAAAGACAGCTAATGATAATGACAGCCCACGAACGATTGACACAACCCAAGGATTATAAGCAAGGAGGATTGCCTATTATTGACAATCGCCGATACCCTTGTGACGTCACTACAGAGACGCGACTCCCTTTTGTGTTATCATTCATTGAAGAAGACTCCATCGACAAAGCACGAATAGCTGTTCCGGTGGCCGCTGGCTTAAAGTTTTGATCGAGCAGAGCTGTTGCCAGTTGTGTTGTGACAAATTAAAAGTGATAACAAAAAAAAAAAAAAAATATTGTGTACGATAATACATAATTCAAAAAAAAAAATTTATGAACTCAGGGGCGAATTTCAGGGGACTGTATCTCCATTTATCAAAAATGAAAAATATGAATCACCTCTTTTTTTTCAAGAATCTTTGAACAAATTTTGTTGCATTTATTTCCGGACACCCTGTATTTTATTACCACATTAACATACAGGGTGTCCGGGCCATAATATGCCATGCCAGTGGTTCTCACTGCTGGAGAAAAAAGTCAACGAATGCATCTTCTTCACCATAATGAAATCGGACAGTTACAATTAATATTGAGAAGTTGATCATTCAAATTTTGACTACTTTGGAAAGAAGAGTGCGGAATTCAAAATTCTACTAAATTGCAAAACGCACTTACCCCCTAAAGATGCCTGCTGGCTCTCCTGCCGCACCATCGTGGCCGCCCTCGAAAGGACCTCTAGAGGTGATTCTTCTACGTTATCCAATGACGATCCTCTACAGTTTTCCACAGCGGATATTGAGGTGATCATTCTAGCTCGCGAAAGCCTGAAAGTTTTAGAAAAAAAAAACTCGTTTTACACTCAAAAAAATAATTATAGAGAACGTTTATTTGATTAAAATTGATCATTTTGCTTATTTACTATTGATCATATTTGTTGAACTCGTATACTTATATAATAATAATTATTATAACATGTCAATCAATTTCATTTTCATAAACAAAATAAAACATCAAAACGCCACTGGATTTATAGTGGAATGCAAGGTTATCATCAGAGTTTGTGGTCCTCTCGATCCACTTTATTCTAATAATATATGACGTCATGAGCACGATTATATTATATTAGGCTGGATAACTAATTAGAAAATGTCGAAAAGTAGAAGTTTTTGGAGCTTAGTTGAAGTTTTTCCACTTTTATGACGTTTTTGGGCGATTTTTTCACTTCCAAACCATCGAATTTATTCGTGGAACATAAAAACTGTCAGCAGATCATTAGGAAGCAGTCGTCAATAATTTGGAAGAGAGTATATTTTGAACAACCGTATATTTTGTCATCGTCAGAAAGCCTGATTTTTCTACTTTACAAAAATGATGATGATGATGATGAAAAATACTTTAAGCCAATCAAAAAGAATTCAAAATTTCAGGATTTATTCAGTACGGTCTTTTTATCAAACAGAATAAAACCCGAATGAATCTCAGATTCAGAAATGGAATTATGATTTTTTTCTCACTTAGATGCAAAAAAATCATGCAAAAATTGCTATTAAATCACCTTTGGAACCTTCTGAAAAATACTTCAAGTACTCAGAAGGACTTCAAACTTCCAAGATTTATTGAGAAGGGTCTTCTCATGAAGCAAAACAAACCGCGAATGAATCTCAGGCTCAGAAATAGACTTATGATTTATTTCTCACTTAGATACAAAAATCTAATGTAAAAATTTCTATTAAATCACCTTTGGTAGCTTTTGAAAAATACTTCAAGCAATCAGAGGGACTTCAAACATTCAGAAGTTATTGAGTAGGGTCTTTTTATCAAACAAAACAAACCGCGAGTGGATCGCAGGCTCAGAAATGAAATTATGAATTTTTTATCACTTAGATGCAAAAAATCATACAAAATTTCTATTAAATCACCTTTGGAAGCTTCTGAAAAATACTTCAAGCAATCAGAAGGACTTCAAACTTTCAGGATTTATTGAGTAGGGTCTTTTCATCAAACAAAACAAACCGAGAATCGATCTCAGGCTCAGAAATGAAATTATGATTTTTTTCTCACTAAGATACAAAAATCTAATGAAAAATTTCTACTAAATCACCTTTGGAAGCTTCTGAAAAATACTTCAAGTAATCAGAGGGACTTCAAACTTTCAGGAGTTATTGAGTAGGTTATTTTTATCTAACAAAACAAACCGCAAGTGGATCTCAGGCTCAGAAATGGAATTATCATTTTTTTCTCACTTAGATACAAAAATCTAATATAAAAATTTCTATCAAATCACCTTTAGAAGCTTCTGAAAAATACTTCAAGCAATCAGAGGGACTTCAAACTTTCAGGGTTGATTGACTAAAGCCTTTTCATCAAACAGAATAGACCGCGAATGGATCCCAGGCTCAGAAATGGAATTATGATTTTTTTTCTCACTTTCGAGATAATAATTTTAAAAAATATACATTTTTGTATTGTAGAAAAATCAGGCTTTCTTCTGACGATGAAAAAATATACAAGGTGTTTTATTAAAAATAAGGCAGTATTTTTATTGCAAAAAATCGCTGTAAAACCAAATTTCATCAAATTTTAAGATTCGGTAATACGGTGAAAAAAAACTTCAAAAACTCCTTATTCTCTCAGAACAAATCGCATCTCGGTATCTTTTCTCGTTTTAAAATTATTTACCTGCAAAATGTGTTAGTTTATCTCTGTATTTTAATGTCTTTGTGACCAGTGGCGTACCCATAATCGGTAGGTATCCATTCAGTTGAAACTCTACATTTGAAACGCGTTGATTGTATTTTTCAATATTTACCTAGCTTTTTTTGAGTTTAGGATGCTTCCATTTTGAACTAAACATATAGGGATGCTAATGTGAGTGGGGCATATAATTTATTCCAGAAAAAATGAGATTTATGAAAACAAGTTTTAAACAAAGGTTAAACATTTCGGCAGCAATAATTGCTTCATCAAAAAGTAAATAAATTGCTTCTTCACAACTAGATACTAATTTTGTTCAAAGTTATTTCATATCCAGTTCAAGGGTGATTTATGGCAATCAAAAAATTTGAAATAATTTTTTTAAATGGGCACACCACACGTCATGTTATAAACCTATTTGTTGCATTTGCAAATGCGTACACTCAAAATCCAAACGAATTTAAAGTGATGAACGCGTGAAAATGTCGTCAACATTTTTGGCACGAAACTATTTGCATCCAAAAATGACGTGACGAGCGAAAAAATGTCTAGGAACATAACAAAAGGACTAATGCCAAAATTTTTGATGTTAGGAATCCGCGGACATTCCAGTGTCTCTCGCAGTCAAATAAATATTAATTATGGCGAGTTTATAAAAAAACAACTAAATTTAGAATCAACTAACTAAAAAATTTAGGTAATGGAAAGTAATGTGATAAACGGCATCATAAGACCCAATTGAGGATTTCAACACTTTTGTTGTTGATTCTTAAATGAAAATTCAAACATGGATGCATCTTCGATTGAGACACGTTGAGCTGATATCTTTCAATTTTATTCTTTGTATTTTTATTAGTTGTTATTTTTAAATTAACTTTAAACAGTTTATTTATTAAATGTTGAATGATAATAATTCTTAGTTCTTAATTTGTATTAATAATTATTGTTGATTCTTGTATAAAATTCCCATTTTAATTTAAGTGCCGAGATGATAAACTTTGTGTGAAGATTTGCAGCTTTAAGTTTTATTGAATTTTGTTTTAAAAATAAACAAGGTATTTATTACTTTTTAATTAGGAATTTTAGAAAATCCGCTGTCTATACTGTTAAAGCCATTAGGTTATCAATCAAATAATTAAATCTAAATTAAGACCGTGAATACCTATATCTATCAAATATTTGGTTTTATTTTAGATAACTTTAAATTAATTATTATCCCAAAATTTTAATTAAATAGGCTGATATAGGTACCAATGTTACACGTTGAGTGCCACAATGGTAACAAAAAATTAGGGTCCTATGCATTGGCTAAAAAAATATTATTTTGAAGTAAAAATGCAACAAAAATTATGTAAAAAAACTTTAGATGCTCGAAAAAACATGGTTTTGAAAATGTATCCACGTTGGATACACGGCGTGGCCAGTTTATCATTTTTTGGATATTATACCATATGCATGTATGCAACGCAGTACATGGTTCATCATTGGCAACAATGCAGAAATAAATGGGTTTTATTTGTTGAAATTATAAAAAAATACGTGTGTATGTACAGGGTGATTCATTAAGAATGGCACTCGGCCATATCTTAGAAACTATTCATCGTAGTCTTGACGAAAAAAAAATTATCATATAAATATGGCCAAGACAAAATGCTGGAAATATATTTCAGCTTTCTGAAATGACCGCAAGAGGGCGTAACCCAACTCTCAAAATACAAAAATGGTTTTATTTTTGAAATTTCAAATGGAAACGTATCTTAAAAATGCTAGCAATGGATTTTTGATGGAATTTCACACAATTTTGGTTTGACTTTTTACCATAACTTATCGGATAAGATAGTTATGAGTTGTCAAATATTGCAACTCAATAAATAGTCCAAGAAACGGGGATCTGAAAAGAGGGTTTACCTCAACATAATTAGAAGTTAACATTTTTTGGAGGGGATCAATCCATTTTCATATGCTAAATAACATATTAAGTGTGCGACCCTGTACTTCCATAGGGTTTTTAGTTAGGGGTGTTTTTTAGGGGTAATTTGCGGTTTATGGAGAACGCTGGTCAAAGGGATGGTCCAATCGCAAAAAGTTTCAAATGATTGTTGTAGCTGAAGTTTTTTGTTATAAAAAACTCTGCGACAGCACCCCTTTATCTTCGATAGTTTTTTTTCTGCAGCGGCTTGAATAGTGGCATGTTTTTGTTCAAGGTCACTGAATCATCGTTTCGCCTGTTTACGCGCATTTGGTGCAGTAGCGGCCGAATGTATAATCCGATTTCAATTGTTCAAACACTACCTTATTGCTAATGAAATGCACTCTCCAATGCTTTTTCGATCGAATTTTTGGCTTGAAAATTAAGCGAGCACGGGCTCGCCTAATGTGCTAGAAAGCTGTAAATTGCATCGAAAACTACCCTTTTTTTGCATTCACTAGTTTCTAAACGGAGGACGCTGCAGAAAAAAAACTATAGAAGATAGAGGGATGCTGTCGCTGAGTTTTTTATAGCAAAAAACTTCAGCTACAACAATCATTTGAAACTTTTTGCTATTGGACCATCCCTTTGAGCAGCGTTCTCCATAAACCGCAAATTACCCCTAAAAACCACCCCTAACTAAAAACCCTATGGAAGTACAAGGTCGCAAACTTAATATGTTATTAGGCATATGAAAATGGACCGATCCCCCCCAAAAAATGTTAACTTCTAATTATGTTGAGTTATGAAACTTCCTTCATTGCTTGGCCTAATATATTAAATCGATTTCTGAGGATTTTTTACATATAGTTTGTCTTTATTACCTTCCTACAGACGAATTCCAGAAAGTGTTAAAATTAATTTTATTTAAAATAATCAGAATTTATGAAAAAGCCCTCGTAGGTAATGACTTCGTTTTTCTGACAGTTGTCAAATAATGAAAAAAGTGCATTCCAAAATAATAAATGTTATTTTGGGTTAATATTACCTTGCATTTTTTGGGACTTTAAACCTCAATTGAAATATTCACCAAAAGTTTCTTGATCTTGAAACGAATTACTACAAGCTCTCAGGGGCCTTATTCTTGAAACAGGGGAGCAGCGTTCCCGGGAGAACGAGTGTTCCATCTTTCATCATTTTCGGACTTTTTCATAACTACATACTGATTATTTTAACTAAAATTCGTGCAATTCGTTTGTAAGAAGGTAATAAAGACAAACTGTATAAAACATCCTCAGAAATCGATTGAATATATCTTAAATATACCGTTCCATTTAAAAATTTTAAGAAAAATGAGAAAAATTCAATTGTTTTCAAATATCGACCCGAGGGGGAAACCACATTAGAATTTTGGTGTACAAACTGATAGAATTTCTTAGAATTTTTTAGAATTATCAGTATTTTTTAGCATTTTTTAGTATTTTCTAGCATTTTCTAGAATTATTTAGATTTTTTTAGTATTGTTTAGAATTGAATTAGAATTTTTTAGAAATAATTTAGAATTTCCACCTATTGCGCATGCTTAAGAGCCTGCGCACTGCGCAATCTGTTGGGATTTTTGGATTTTTTTTTGAATTTTTAGAATTTTTCGAGAATTAGCATTTTTCAGAATTTTGGAATTATTTTTGGTGTAAAAAATTAGGTAGGTGGGTTCCCTCGAGCGGGAAACCTTTTTAGAATGTTGGTGTACAGGGTGATCTATTATAAATGTCACCCCCTCCTAACTTTTTCATTTGACATTTTTGACAAAAGTGTCAAATACAAAAGTTTCAATAAATTGTCGAAAGTTTTTAACCAAGTCAGTTTTAGACATACAGGGTGTGTCAAAAAAGTGTAGCAGTGTGAAGTTATATTTTTTTAAATGGAACACCCTGCATATTGTGCGCTTATTTGTTAGTCCCTTTTAACATGATTTCAACAATATACGATTTGATGTCTATCTTCGATATTTATAAGGAAAAACATGAAAACTCCTATCAAGGTTTCATATTGAAAAAAGAAAAATTATACCATTTAAGCTTTAGAGAATGTTTTTTATGAACAGTTTATTGTTCAAATTTTATTCATTAATATACAAGGTGAAATATTATATTATAATAAATCCAGTTATTATTATTATTTTTGAAAAAATAACATGAGAGAACTAGCAAGGGATTTTCGCGTTTTTCCCTATAACTATTGAAGATAAACAGAGAGATAAACATAATAAACCATATATCGTTGAAATCATATTATCTGGTATGGTGCTGGAACTGGTAACGGGACTAACAAATAAGCGCACAATATACAGGGTGTTCCATTTAAAAAAATATAACTTCTTACTGCTGCACTTTTTTGACGCACCCTGTATGCCTAAAACTAACTTAGGCGGCGTTCCGTATCTTAACCAGAGTTACCGATTGGTATGGAGCGGTTCGTCTATGGTGACAGTCTGGCTCCTGAGAATGCGGTTTATATGTGGAACCGCGTTTCATAACCTTACCAGATTTCGGGAGTGGTTAGGTTACGGAACGGGAACCGGAAAAACCAAGAATCTTGGTTAACTTACGGAACGTGGCCTTGGTTAAAAAAAATGATAATTTCTTAAAACTTTTGTATTTGACAGTTGACACTTCTGTCAAAAACGTCAAATGATAAAGTTAGCAGGGTCGACATTTATAATAGATCACCCTGTAAAAACTGATAGAATTTTTAGAATTTTTCAGAACTATCAGTATTTTTTTTGCATTTTTTAGTATTTTTTAGCAATTTCTAGAATTATTCAGTATTTTTCAGAATTGAACCAGAGTTTTTTAGAAATAATTTAGAATTTTTATCTATTGCGCATGCTCAAGAGCCTGCCCAATTTGTTGGGATTTTTTAGAATTTTTTAGAATTTTTAGAATTTTTTGGGACAATAATAACATGAAAATTAGCATTTTTCAGAATTTTAGAATTTTTGGTGTACAAAATTAGGTAGGTGGTTTCCCCCTCGTATCGACCCATAGCGTCAGTCCTAATAACCAGAATTTGAATTTTTTACAACAAAATTAAAGAGCCAGACTATTGTCTTTCTAACGAACCTAAGATCGACCGAATTTGTTGAGTCGTTTTGAAGTTATCCGCTTTCTTGAGTTGCAATATTTGACAGCTCATAACTATCTTATCCGATAAGTTATGGTAAAAATTCATAAAGCAAAATTATTTGAAATTTCATCAAAAATCCATTGCTAGCATTTTCAAGATACGTTTTCATTTGAAATTTCAAAAAACAAAACCATTTATGTACTTTGACAGTTGGGTTACGCCCCCTTGTGGTTGTTTTAGAAAGCTGAAATATATTTCCAGCATTTTCTCATGGCCACATTTAAAGGATACTTTTTTTCATCAAGACCACGATGAATAGTTTCTGAGATATGGCCGAATGCCATTCTTAATGAATCACCACAGTATGTGTGTGCAATATACTATTTTTCTAAATAAATCAATTTTTATATGTCCTCATTTATAAATCCCTCTGTAAAAAAAAAAACAGAAATAAAATCAGCAGGCCAAACCATTTTTGGGGTACCCCAGGCCACTATATAAAAGCTCCCATAAAAATACAAGCAAAGCCTGCATCTTACGGAGATACGCACGGCCAGAAATTAAAAAAAAAACAATTTGTATCCGCAGTGGATACATGTGGCCCCTGAAATATTGTGCCGTATGTATCCATGTTGGATACAGGTGGCACTCAACGTGTTAATAAAGTTTTTCTGTAATATCTATTTTTTAATAACAGTTCCTTTATTTTAGTGATAAATTTCAATCGGGGTTGCCCAAAAGGGCCACTTTAATGATGTTTGCCCGACCAGTACCTACTACCAAAGTCTACTACCCAAAAAGGCCACTATTAAAATTTGGGTAAGAAATACACACAGCCTAAAAGGATCACCTTAAAATGCATATAGGTATTGGTATTACATGTTATTAGTCTGTATTAAAAAAAATACCTACTGTTGAATGAGATTCTGAAAGGAATTTATTTTATGTAAAACGATTCTCTTTTTTTCTTCACTTTTTCGCCAATCGATCGGAGTTTTCGATTAGTTTTACTTTGAAAATGCAAAAAAAGTGTTTCCATAAAAGTGAATAAATTGGGATGTGAAGCAGAAAATTTGAAAACGCGATAGTTCTTTTTCTAGCTGGTAAAATTTGAATAGAAAAATGTTTTAAAAAAATTCTAAAAATCATGACAAAGTGGTAAATACACAGATCGCTTACCTTTTCTGTAGTGTAGAAGTCGAATTCATGTTGGTAGCCGAATGAGCTACTGAATCCACCCTCAAATGGCTCAAACCCGATTTTTCACATGCCGGCACGCCAAGATTTCGCTTACAGTACCGATTCAAGACTCACTGCCGGTTAGGTCCAGAGTACAACCTTGACCTATTCTTGCGTACGCATGTAAAACAAGTAACAATACCTGAATACCGAGTATTGCAAGAATACGCGACCTGTGCATATGCAGTAAAAATGCTTATAGGCAATGGAATCCAATATATTGGAATATGAAATATGAAGTAATGAGAAAACAAACTTGGTTACACAAAATATTTATATAAAATATCACGACCCGATTAGACAAAGACAATACAATCTGAAATTTAGGTACTAAGTTAAAAAAATTATAGTTTCCCAAACAGACGTGTGTGAAGACAGCAGACGAAAGATAGCAGATGACAGAGCTGAAGATACCCGATCGTAGATACACTGCCCAACCTAACGAAAGATAGCAGATGACAGAGCTGAAGATACCCGATCGTAGATACACTGCCCAACCTAGTCTCAGTTTACCTAATATTTTAATGATTATTTATTTGGAAATATCTAATTTCATTAGGATGATCAAGGACTTTTTTTGGGTATTGTGGAATTGATCAAACGCCTAACCTTGGCCTAAAAAAAATGTAAGCAGCAGAGAATGAGTTACTCCAGGCAGATAAAACAGAAAATTATCCGTAGTTCTTGAAACATGGGATTGTACATCAAAGTAAGGGTGGTTTTTAGTTGCTATATGGTTGGGTAATAACCGCCTACGATTAGTTTAGACTCGCAGGCCGTAGGGGATGAAATATGATTTTTTTTTAATTCCTGCTAGTCCAAGAAACGGGGATCTAAAAAGAGGGTTTACCTCAACATAATTAGAAGTTAAAATTTTTTGGAGGGGATCGGTTAATTTTCATGTGCTTAATAACATATTAATTTTGCGACCTTGTATTTCCATAGGGTTTTTAGTTAGGGGTGGTTTTTAGGGGTAATTTGCGGTTTATGGAGAACGCTGCACAAAGGGATGGTCCAATAGCAAAAAGTTTCAAATGAATGTTGTAGCTGAAGTTTTTTGCTATAAAAAACTCAGCGACAGCACCCTTCTATCTTCTATAGTTTTTTTTCTGCAGCGTCTTGAATACTAGCGTGTTTTTATTCAAGGTCACTGAATCAACGTTTTACCTGTTTGCGCGCGTTTGATGCAGCAACTGCTAAATGCATAATCCAATTTCAATTTTTTAAACACCACATTATTGCTAATGAAATGTACTCTCCAATGCTTTTTTGTTCGAATTTTTTGCTTGAAAATTAAGCGAGCACGGACTTGGCTAATGTGCGAGGAAGTTGTAAATTGCATCGAAAACTACCCCTTTCTTCCATTCACTGTAATTTCTAAACGGGGCGAAATATTGGGTGACAGTTTTCGACAATAGGCAGCCCATTTATTCCTCTCATATTGCCCCAGCGGGTTTTTTTTTCGTTAATTAATCAATGACTTATTGGCCTGAACACGTCGCGCGGAATTTTTCAAAAAGTCGAAAAAAACTAAAATTGTCGAACAGCGCTGAATTTTGGTACGATGGCATTATTTATTGTTCTCATGAATATACTGCGATCAGAGCTGGGCAGTAGCTAGCTACCAAGTAGTTAAGCTACTAGCTTAGCTACTTTTTTGGTAGCTAATAACTTATTCAAGCTAGTTTGAAAAAAAAGTAGCTTGTAGCTGTAGCTTTTGGTAATGTGTTTCAAGTATTCATAAGCTACTGTGAAAAGTAGCTAGCTACTAAAACAAGCTACTTAAGCTACTTTTGGTAGATAGTTAATAGTTATTTAGGTATTAATGGCGGAAAGTGTCATTTATCGCCCGAGGGTGTGATTAACGATACTCAACGCCCAAAATACTTATTAGGTTTTATGCGCAGCGGACTCTTCTAGTTCAAAAATAAAATAACTATACCTATAATATAATGGCATCCATTCGACATGTTTTCAAAAATAAACAGTTTTCCCCTTATAAAGGCACGTTTCCACCAACCTATCGCCCGCGTTTGAATTTACCGCTCGATAAAAGTAACTTTATACTTTAATTGCTCAAGCTACAATTATCATTTTCCGGAAAATTCTTATCCTGCCTTGCTTAAACTAGTTTCTAGTTGTCTCTGTAGGTACCTATGTTTTATGTGTCCTATTTTATTCTCGCATTCGCAGATCACTGTGATCAAAGTGAACCTAATAAATTAATGTCCAGTGGTTTTTGACAAAAATATGAATACTACTTAGAGAAAGTTAATGTTATTTTCGTATGATGATATTATGAAATTAAATTAGGTAAGGCATGTACATTGATAAAAGTAGCTTACTTAAATAGTAGCTCTCACTAATTCAAAATGTAGTTAAGTTACTAATAGCTTAGCTACTTTTTCAAAGAGGTAGTTGAGCTACTGAGTAACTTAGCTACTTACAATATAAAATAGCTTGTAGCTTGTAGCTAGCTACTTTTTCCAAGTAGCTTGCCCAGCTCTGACTGCAATTTTAATGGTTGCAGCAGTCATGTGAAGCAATTAAAATTTCAGTATATTCATAAAAACAATAAAAAAAGCCATCGTACTGTCACCAAATATTTCGCTCCGTTTAGAAATTACAGTGAATGCAAGAAAGGGGTAGTTTTCGATGCAATTTACAACTTCCTCGCACATTAGCCAAGTCGGTGCTCGCTTAATTTTCAAGCAAAAAATTCGAACAAAAAAGCATTGGAGAGTACATTTCATTAGCAATAATGTGGTGTTTGAAAAATTGAAACCGGATTATGCATTTAGCCGCTGCTGCATCAAACGCGCGCAAACAGGTAAAACGTTGATTTAGTGACCTTGAATAAAAACATGCTAGTATTCAAGACGCTGCAGAAAAAAAACTATAGAAGATAGAAGGGTGCTGTCGCTGAGTTTTTTATAGCAAAAAACTTCAGCTACAACATTCATTTGAAACTTTTTGCTATTGGCCCATCCCTTTGAGCAGCGTTCTCCATAAACCGCAAATTACCCCTAAAAACCACCCCTAACTAAAAACCCTATGGAAGTACAAGGTCGCAAACTTAATATGTTATTAAGCACATGAAAATGAACCGATCCCCCCCAAAAAATGTTAACTTCTAATTATGTTGAGGTAAACTTCCTTCATTGCTTGGCCTAATAGTAGATGAAACCAAAATAAGTTCGTAATTTTAAAACCATGAGATTGTATACCATTGTGAGGGTGGTTTTCAGTTGCTATGTGTGTGGGTAATAATCGCCTGCCATTGGTTTAGACTCGCAGGACGTAGGGGATGAGATATGATTTTTTTGATTCCTATAGCAAATAAAACCAAAATAAATTCGTAATTATGAAACCATGAGATTGTACACCAAAGTGAAGGTGGTTTTTAAGTTGCTATGTGTGTGGGTAATAACCGCCTACCAATGGTTAGGACTCGCAGGCCGTAGGAGATGAGATATGATTTTTTTGGTTCCTATAGCAGATGAAACCGAAATAAATTCATAATTCTGAAACCATGAGATTGTACACCAATGTGAAGGTGGTTTTCAGTTGCTATATGTGAGTAGTAACCGCCTACCATTGGTTTGGACTCGCAGGCCGTAGGGGATGAGATATGATTTTTTTGATTCCTAGCAGATGAAACCGAAATAAGTTCGTAATTTTAAAACCATGAGATTATACACCAAAGTAAGGGGAGTTTTTGGTACTTAGTATTTCATCCCCTACGGCCTGCAAGTCCAAACTAATCGTAGGCGGTTATTACCCAACCAAATAGCAACTAGAAACCACCCTCACTTTGATGTACACTCCCATGGTTCAAGAACTAAGGATAATTTTTCATCTGCTAGGAGTAACTTATCCTCTGCTGCCCACGATTTTTTTAGGCCAAAGGTAGGCATTTAATCAAATACTTCCATAAAAACCAAAAATAGTCCTTTATTGATCCTAATAAAATTAGGTATTTCCAAATGAATAATCATTAGAATATTAGGTGGACTGAGACTAAGTTGAGCAGTGTATCTACGATCGGCTACCTTCGGCTCTGTCATCTGCTATCTTTTGTCTGCTGTCTTCACACACGCCCCAAACAGGATGTGATGAGTAAAAATGAGTTGAATTCGGAATGGAAGTATTCACATGCATTTGTTGAAAGTATAGGATCAGATGATTTTTTAGCCCGGAGTAACGGATAGAGTTCGTTATCCCTATCGCTATGGCACTTGCTGTCTTCTTCTCTCTTTTCGAAATCAATAGAGAGGGGACGTCAATAGAGATGGAGAAAATATCTCTATTCGTTACAGAGTCCCAGCCCTGATCGTCTATGTAGTTATCAAATAAATAATCATAGCACTCCACAAGAAGCTGGTCTCTGGGCATTTAACCAAAAAAATCCATTGAAAAACAGTCAGCAACTTTGTTAGGATCTAGTCGGTATGCGAGACCAAATGGATAACGTAACCATTCGTGCAAATTGGAAGTTTTATCTTTGCATTTACTGGATAACATAACATAAATTATAAAAGATATTTTCAGGAAAACCCGAGTTTATCTTTATCAGCAGCAGGTATACAAAATATTTGGTGGCCTTTTTAGGCGGTCATAAAACTTTAACCTTTTAGGAAAAACATTTGGCAGATCAAATGTGGCCTTTTTGGGCTGTTCAATAGATGAAGTCTAGATATGCAAAAAAAATGAATTACCTTACCTTAAAGTGGAGACAAAGTAGGTGGGTATATGGATTTGAATACGACTTTCTTGGTTTTGTTCCCTTCGACAAGAACAAAATATTAGCTGTTGAATAAACCGATATTCATATCAGTGAACCAAAAATTAATAAATTAAACTTTGATCCTTACCTAACTATTAGCTAAGAATTTCACCTAATTTTTGTAAAAGAGCACTACTACCAATTCTCCTGAGAAAAAAATACAAAGAAAAGAAGTAACATAACCTCATCGGCTTATATTTGTTTTCACAACTAGGAATACTAGAATGTTTAGGCGCCTTTTGAAGTCTACCAAAATATTAATCTAATTTATGTGATTATTATTTCTTTATCAATCAATTTAACCACAACAAAAATAACGATTTTTTTTTTTTGAGGTTAGTTAAGGCCGTTTTACAGCTTGCAATTCTATCTGCAATATGCAAGAAACTTGAACGAGGGCATGCGCAGAAGTGAGTCAGCTGAGTAGTTTCTACAAGATTCTTGAAACTTGAATGGCATTGCATGCAATCGGTTTGGTGCCATTTTTCTTGAAGGTTTTCGTGCAAGCTGGGGAATTTTCAGTAATTATGATGCTTAAAGCGGCTGCTATTCCTTTCTTCTATTTATGTCGACTTATGATCACTTTTTTTATTTTTGGAAAATGCAAACATCAATAACACAACATTAAAAACAAAAAAGTATGGTTAAGGTTAGAGAAAGAAACAAGTCAAATTGCAAGGTGTGAAATGACGTGCAAGAAATCTTGAATGCAATTTTTTTGCATGCAATAAATTGCATTCAAGTTTTCTTGCAAGCTGTAAAACGGCCTTTAGATCGAAATCTTAACTCAAGATTGTTTTGACATAACCTTACCATCGACAAGGGCCAGGGGGGAGGTAAAAATCTGACCAACCTAAATTTAAGAAATACTAAAACGAACGCCAACTTAGGTCAGAATCTTAAAATTAGCTAAGGCGGCGTGTAAAACGAATGCGACTATTACCTTGCTTATTTATATTGCAGCTATGGATGACTAATGACTGAAATCTGAATGTGTTGATAGCTTTGTTTTGGTTTCACTCAGAACTAGTTCGGAATCATTCTGCACATGCGCATGTTATAAAAAGCGTTTTCGTTTTTTCAGAGTCGTAATCGAACTGTATTGAAATCGTTTTGGATTATTCAGAACCCTAGCCGTGTTCGTTTTTGTCATCTTTTTCGTCGATTTGCTCCGAAATTTTGACAGACACGTGATTTGTGAATTGAAACTGTTTAATTCAGTCACGTGCCTGTCAAAATTTCGGAGAAAATCGACGAAAGAGATGACAATAACGAACACGACGTGCCTATAAGAACAATTCTGGGATTGTTCTAGAATTCTCAGTTCTTCTGAAGGAGGAACTGTTTTGGAATTTTGTGATTTGTGGCTTGTTTTGTTTTTTTTTTTGGTTTGGAATCGGTTCAGAACTAGCAATAAGGTGCATCCAAACCGGTGCAACAAACAGCGCACAATTTTTTGTTTATGTACCCGACACCGCATAGAAAACATTTTGCGCTGCGCAAAACAGAGCGCGCACGAGCAAATCTGAGCGCGCAACCGTCCGAACTGAAATGTTATGTAACGTTCGCGAACGTTTTTCGCTGTTTGTTGCACCGGTCTGGATGCACCTATAGAACAGTCCTTCACTTATCTTAGAACCTTTAGAACCAAATTATGGACTGACTTGTAACGCCTTTGGTAAATTGATATTGCTGGTAAAACAGGAAATGGCATTCAATTTTTAGTTTTACAAGCAGGATAAATTTGCCAAAATGACGTTACCCAGTCGGTCCATAATTTGGCCCTTAGAAATATATGGCTGGTTTTACACCGGAGTGATTGGAAGATGTATATTTTGATAGTTTGCGACGTATTTGCAAGACGCACAAACGTTGTTTATAGATTTTTGACTTGTTTTGTAGAGTGTCAATAAATTGGGTAGGACTGTGCGACTTTGGTATGAATGTAAACATGGAAAACGAAGTTGCAACGTGCTTCCTGCTTTTTAGCCCACCTACGGAAACGGAAAAAAATGACATAAATAAGTAAGAAGGTTATGAGCAGAAAATGTCAAAAGAACAATAAAAATAAGCTGGCAACGTTGCATAAGTAATACCAACCTTCGAAGAACCCGAGAGTTTATCAGCCCTAGGTTAAAAAAGCTTGGAAAAACACCTTTCGACTTAACTAGGTAGTTAGCCCAGAGTCAGAGTTGACTAAGGGTCAGCAAATTCTGCGAGTCATCCCTTGATTGATAAACCGGCCCTAGAACTGGTTTGATGAGAACGACACTGAAATTCAAGACCTTGTAGAAAGAAAAAGAAGAGCGCATAATACATGGAAAAGCGACCCGAACTCGACTGTAAAAAAAGACAATAGGTACCAACAAGGAAAAATAGACGTTCAAAGGCAAATGCGAGCTTTGAAGAACCAATGGTGGATAAGAAAATCAAACGGAATGCAGCCACTAGCTGAATCAAACAACACTAGGGCCGTCTTTCAGGCTACTAAAATGGTATTCCACTCAAGGACTGAATCCTTTACGATCCAAAGATGACACACTACTGCTTAAAAACAGTTCTTCCATTAATTCTCGTTGGAAGGAACACTTTCATAGGAACTAATGACATCTACAACGAAATTCCACAGAAACCAATACAAGAGCTGAGCGAGGTTCCCAGATTGGACGAGGCTGAAAAGACAATCAGATAACTAAAGAACAATGAGTCAGCTGGCACTGACAGCATTCCTGCTGATTTTTTTTTTTAACAAGGAGGCCCCACAATAAGTGCCAAAATCCACATCCTAATAAGTAGAATATGGATCACCGAGACCATAATATATACCTGCTGAACTTGGAGATGCGTCCATGGTTGCCATTTTTAAAAAGGAAGACAAGGCTCAATGTGAAAACTACAGACAAAGTGGGACCTCCTTGTTTAAAGAATTCAGCAAAATTGCCGTCAGTACCAACTGACTTATTGTTCTTCAGTTGTCTGATTGCCTTTTCAACCTCCTCTAATCTGGGAACCTTCTTCAGTTCTTGTTCTTGTTGTATTGGTTTCTGTTGAATTTCGTTTAATTTTGTATTAACTTCTGATTCTCTGTTAAGTAGTTCCTAAAAGTGTTCCTTTCAACGAGAATTTATGGAAGAATTATCTTTAAGCACTTTTGTGTCGTCTTTGAATCGTAAGGAATTGAGTCCTTGAGTCGTTGGTCAGTATACCATCTTAGTAGCCTGAAAGAAGGCCGAAGGGCAGGGATCACGACAAGTAGAATTCTACTTTCATGACGTCAGGTTGCATAGGAACCCTCATCATCACCTGTAGTGTACGCGATAAATAGGTCGCGAGTGACGTCATGAATGTAGAATTCTACTCGTCGTGATCCCAGCCCTGGTACTGTTGGATTCAGCTAGTAGCTGCATTTCGTTTGATTTTCTTATCCACCATTGGTTCTTTAATGCTCGCGTTTGCCTTTGAAATTCTGCTTTTGCTTGTTAGTATTGCCTTTTTTTGAAGTTGAGTTGAGACAACGATTCGTTTCAATTTAATTTAAAAATTTCGAACGATGCTTTTCAATTGTGTCTCGGCGCCCTAATGATAATAATATCAACGAAGTTGTAAAATGGCAATATGGCGTTGTGCTACAAAAATTTATTGCTATCTATTGTAACGCTTCGAAGGTTTTACGACACGGGGCGCCAAATTCTTTTAGTTGAATCGAATCTTATTTTAAATGTATTTTTAATACTTTTCTGCAGCCAGATTGGAGCCAGACGTAATTTGATTGAATGTTTTATTAGCTCGGAAAATTAAAGAAATTAAATGCACCAACTTCAGTCTCGCATATTCAGAGTGAATTTTAAGTATGGAACGTCTCAATTATCTCGAAAACGGGCTTGTACGATTTTTATGAATTTTAGTTTGAAAGAGTATTGTAATATGGCCGATAATATGGTGGTATTTACATGGTTGACAGATCAAATGGATTACCCTGTATATTATAATATAACATTTCTAGGTTCTACGGAAAACTCTAGACATATTTCATGTACAATATCATTTATCTATCTTCAACTGTTTCGGAATTATTGACAGTTGAAAATAGACTTTTTCGCAACTTTGACAGACTGTAAGATGTTGTTGATTTTGCAGCAAAACCGATCATATAATAAATTCTTATCTTAGTTTTTCATAAACTATCATTTGACACCAACTTTTAATTTAATCCATGATTAAAAAGTCCGGTTAAATTTAATCTCCTTTTAAACTCATATTATGAAAAGCTATAGACGCGAATGTAAATCGGTTTCGCTGTAAAATTTGCCGTTCAGGTTTCACAGCCTGTCAAAGTTGCAAAGTCAATTTTCAACTGTCATATTTCCACAGTCGGAGATAGGTATATAAATGAAATATGTCTAGAATTTTCCGCAGAATCCATAAATGTTTCAGGGTAATCCATTTGCAAAAACAAAGTTTCTGATATTTCCAGACCAAACGAAAGATCTGACAACCATGTAAATACTACCACATTATCGGCCATATTAGAATAAGACTCTTTCAAACCAAAATTCATAAAAATCGTGCAAGCCTTTTTCGAGATAATTGAGACGTTCCATACTTAAAACTCACTCTGTATAATGGTGATAACATCTTCAACGAAATTCCACAGAAACCAATACAACACGAACTAAGCACTAAGCGAGGTTTAGTTTAGAGCAGGTTGAAAAGGCAATCAGACAATTAGAGTAGGATCAGTCAGCTGGTACTGACGGCATTCCTGCTGAATTCTTTAAACAATGAGTCCCCACACTAAGTGCCCAAACCCACATCCTAATAAATAAAACATGACACATGAAACAAGACACATAAAAATCCTAGAAAAATACTACTAGCGCTGCCTAAAAAAAAACCTACGGAATAAATGGCAAAACCAACCAAAGAACATTAGTGTTTTAGAGAAGGCCAAAACAACTAGCATTGAAGCCCTCATCATTGAGTAGGTACCAACTTCGCTGGACAGGTCTCATCGTCCGCATGCCCGAAACACATCTTCCACGACAGATTCCCTACAGTCAACTAACTGGAAGACGACAAAAATGTTCTAAAGGAAAATATGGCAAAATGCCGTATCGATAACAGCAACTCGGAGACGATGGCTGTTTGCGCCCGTACTACTAAGAATTCAGAGTCCCGGACTATCGACAGCTGCCGTCAAGGTCCTTCAACGCATGCGCCAGCATCCAACTTTCGTTAACCACGGCCAATCACGACGTACGGCCGCCGAACGCCAGAACGCAGAACGAACAGCACCGAAACTTTTACTGTGCGCATCACTACCAAACTGTGGAAGAGTTGGTTTGTATAGCTTTAGTATAGTTATCACATCAGGAAATTCACAATCGACAATATAAGAATAGAATAGAAGATCGATATGATGATAACAATTAAATCTATAAAGTACGGCCCTGAATCGAAACAGCGAGAAAGAAGTCAGCGAACGGCACCTCTTTTGTGCAGATGGCAGAGTCGAGAGACGAGAGACTGATGGGTGTTGATTGACGAGGTAAGGGTTTAAACGAAATTTTTTGTACAAGTTTTCAATTCGAGTTTCTACTTTCTACAAAATTGCAGGCAATTCAAAATTAATTTTCTTCACTTTTACGCCACTGGTGAAATTAGATTTGTTTTTCCCGGTTTAAAATATTATCAGAACTATTGTTTATTTCTTTACAAAAAAATTATGACCGAGATGTGTTAAAAATGTATTAGCAGGAGTACGGCTTGTCTCGTAGTGCGATAGAGATAGATATATGTTTACGGCAATAGGTGCAACCGAAACGGCACATACGAAGCGGCGAGAAAGCATACACCGATAGCCCATGATCGCGAGAAGTTTTAATTGTTTTTTTTCTTCATAATTTTTTAATTGCTATAAATTATTTATCAATCAACGGAAAAATGTGGTTGATGTTTTAGAAACTTATATAAAGAATAACTTTTTTGTTTTGAAAGATTTTTTAGCTATTATCCTGGTGTGAATATGAAAAGTACAACATTTTTCGCGAGATAAAACCGAGAAAATTGGCCAAAAGCTCCAATGCTTTTCAAAATGTTTGAAATAATATATCCCAGTAACTTGTGGATAAGGGACTTTTGGATTTTGAGGTCATTTTGTAGTACTTGTTACGCTCTATACAATGATACCAATATCTCGAAAAGTGCCCTTTTGCATCGTCTAATTTTGGATTATCTTCGGTTTAAGAATCCCCAAACTATTAGTTTTTTATACAATAACAATTTAGCTTGTGACACTTATGCGCGTTTCCACCAACGAGAAATGTCAGTTTAGGGAATACTTATCGTTAAGGGTCCCCTAAAATAGTTGGTGGAAATGGCCATTATCCCCCCACAGAAGACATAATTTCGATTGACTATTAGGAATTCCTTTAAGCCACTACCTAATTTTTCTACTTTACAAAAATGTATGCCTGTTTTTTTTTATATCTTAAAATTGCACTGTGTTGTCAAGGTTTTGATTATTTAATAAAAGTAGGTATTACACACAAATTGATTATCGATTTTTCTGCATCTAAGTGAAAAAAAAAAAATCATAATTCCAGTTCTGAGCCTGTGATCCACTCTGGGTTTGTTTTGTTCGATGAAAAGACCCTACTCAATAAATCCGGAAAGTTTGAAAATTTGCTTGAAGTATTTTTCAGGAACTTTCAATAGAAATTTCACATGATTTTTTTGCATCTTGGTGAGAAAATAATTTATAACTTCATTTCCGAGCCTGAGATCCATTCGCAGTTTGTTTTGTTTAAAAAGACTCTACTCAATAAATCCTAAAGGTTTGAAGTTCCTCTGATTGCTTTAAGTATTTTTCAGAAGCTTCCAAAGGTGATTTAATAGAAATTTCACATGATTTTTTTGCATCTAAGTGAGAAAAAATTCATAATTCCATTTCTGCGAGCCTGAAATCCACTTGCGATTCGTTTTTTTCAAAAAAGAGATCCTACTCAATGAATTTTGAAAGTTTGAAGTCCCTCTAATTGCTAGAAGTATTTTACAGAAGTCTCCAAAGGTGATTTAATAGAAATTTTGTTTGATTTTTTTTGCATCTTAGTGAGAAAAAATGCATATTTCCAGTTCTGAGCCTGAGGTCCATTCGCAGTTGTTCTGTTTGATAAAAAGACCCTACTCAATAGATCCTGAAAGTTTGAAGTTCCTCTGATTGTTTAAAGTATTTTTCAGAAGCTTCTAAAGTTGATTTAATAGAAATTTTGTATGATTTTTTTGCATCTAAGTGAGAAAAAATGCATAATTCCACTTCTGAGCCTGAGGTCCATTCGCAGTTTGTTCTGTTTGATAAAAAGACCCTACTCAATAAATCCTGAAAATTTGAAGTTCCTCTGATTGTTTGAAGTATTTTTCAGAAACTTCCAAAGTTGTTTTAATAGAAATTTTGTATGATTTTTTGGCATCTTAGTGAGAAAATGTTCATAATTCCATTTCTGAGCGTTATTCGCGGTTTGTTCTGTTTGATAAAAAGACCCTACTTAATAAATCCTGCAAGTTTAAAGTTCCTCTGGTTGCTTGAAGTATTTTTCAGAAGCTCCCAAAGGTGATTTAATAGAAATTTTACATGATTTTTTTTTGAGTTTAAGTGAGAAGAAATTCATAATTCCATTTCTGAGCCTGAGATCCATTCGCAGTTTGTTTTGATTGATAAAATACCATACTCAAAAAATCCTGAAGGTATAAAGTCCCTCTGATTGCTCTAAGAATTTTTCAGAAGCTTCCAAAGGTGATTTAATAGAAATTTCGTATGATTCTTTTGCATCTAAGTGAGAAAAAAATTTATAATTCCAGTTCTGAGCCTGAGATCCATTCGCGGTTTGTTCTGTTTGATAAAAAGACCCTATTCAATAAATCCTGAAAGTTTGAAGTCCCTCTGATTGTTTGAAGTATTTTTCAGAAGCTTTCATAGTTGATTTAATAGAAATTTTACAAGATTTTTTTGCTTCTAAGTGAGAAAAAATTCATAATTTCATTTCTGAGCCTGAGATTCACTTGCGGTTTGTTTTGTTTGATGAACAGACCCTACTTAATAAATACTGAAAGTTTAAAGTTCCTCTAATTGCTTGAAGTATTTTTTTTTGACTAGTTGATGGCTACCCTCTTTAACAAAGTGTAATTTTTACCATGTGATTTCAAAATAATTAAAAATATATATATATATATATATAATTTTGTAGAAAATTCAGGCTGTCTGATGATGACAAAATACACAGGGTGTCATTGAAAATAAGGTAGATATACCTATAAAATATAATCTTAAAAAACTGTTATTCTCCCAGAACAAATCGCATCTCATTATCTTCCTCAGTTTTCAATATATTTACTTTCAAAATGTGTCAGTTTATCTAAAGACACTCTGTAGTTGCGAATGGGTTTTTTTAATTATTGATCTAGGTATATATTGTTTGTGGCAACAAGTTATTTATGGCAATAAAGCTTTTTAGTGACTATGACTTTGAACCCCTAGCACCCACTTGAAAATCTTTCACTCATGTTGATATAACGCCTTGTTAAAATCTTTTAACACCTTCATACATTTTTTAAGGATATCAGAGTTCAGAATTTAAACTTTTCAAGTGCAACTCGTCCCCGCCCGAAGGGATTAGTCATCACTTATTTTGAAGGAAATGGGTACCTTTAAAATGGTGTCTATCATTTGTTCGAATGTGAATTTTACCTAAGAAGTTTTTCGGTGATTTTTTTCCATCTGTGAGATAATAGTAGGTAAGTTTCGAAATAAACAACACCCTGTACTTTTCCGACGTCCCCCTTATGAATTAAAGAAATTAAATATGAACTTTATCAGTTATTGAATAAGGCTGGTCATTCAATATTTTGAAAGTTCCCTAATTCTCTCATGTTATATATTAGGGATTTTATGTCGCCCATGCAAGCGTTGCTGCTCCCTGAATTCTCAGAAACTTGCATACAAGTTGCAGACTTTTATTGTTTTAAATCAACTGGAGTCCTATGGGGATCTTAACGTTTAATAGTCGGTAAATTGCCAACATATGTGACATAAAATGCAAACGAAACTCCTTTTCACACGCTTTCATTACAGTGTTAGATCCCAAGAGGAGAGGACTTTCTTTGCCTTCTATTTTATTGTTTTGTTTATTTGTGATAAAGTTAAATACGTTTATGTGTTATGTGTGTGAAATAGTACAACTTTACCTGAGGAATAAAATGACAATCCGACAACGAATATATTTGTTTACTACAATTATTGATATGGAGATTGATTTGGCAACTGTTACCTGACTTGAGTGTTTCATAAAATTAAAAATGTTGATGATTCTCAGTTTTGACTTTCTCAGAAAATAAGCATTCATATAGCTTCATATTTTGTGCCCCTATTATTACAGTGTGTCCACTAATAAGTTTGCAGTACATGGGAAACTTTTTTATTATCAATTTTACGGAAAAAAGTTATTCTTCATAAAAGTTTTTACTTCTTGAAAAAATAATATTAAACTATTAAAACTTGAAATAGCATGTACAGGGTGGTCAGAAAATAGAAAAGTATACAGGGTGTTTCCTAAGTACGATTCGTAGCTTCTAGGATGTGATTCCTTACCATATTTTAAGAAACAAAATTTCCATAAACATGTGTCCGGAAATGCGTAATTTCTGAGATAGAGGGTGTTAAAAAAAATTGTTTTTTTATTTATAGCTCAAAAATTCCTTTCTCGATTTTTGACAACTGCTGCCTTTATTAACTGCCCTTTGGGGCGCCACTGGCATAATAACCGTAAATCTAATTGAGTCAAAAGATACCTTTTGTTATTACAAACAAATCTGCCAAGTTTATCGAAAATCGAGAAAGGGGTTCTTGAGTTATAAATAAAAAAACGATTTTTTTTTTAAAAACTTTGATACCCTGTATCTCAGAAATTACGGATTTCCGGACACATGTTTATGGGAACTTTTTTTTTTTTAATAGGTATTGTAAATTGTAAGAAATCACATCCTGGAAGCTACGAAGCGTACTTAGGAAACACTCTGTATATTTTTCTATTTTCTGACTACCCTGTACATGCTATTTCAAGTTTTAATAGTTTAATTTTTTTTTTTCAAGAAGCAGAAATTTTTATGAAGAGTAACTTTTTTACGTAAAATTAATAATAAACAAGTTTCCCATATGCTGCGAACTTGGGTGAACACACTGTATATGTATTATTATGTTCAGATTTATTTTATTTTTTTAATAGTAGCCAAATAGACATACTGCCATTCCAGAGGGCGTAGTCTTCTTGCTCCAGGCATTGAAGTCATTTAACAAACTAACTCTTATCGAGGAATGTTTATAAAGATTTTAAGTGGGTACATAGTTGGTTATAAATAAATAAATAAAGTTGGAGCTTATAAATCCACCGAAACTTAGGGTCGTATTTTACAATTTCAGAGTTCAAGTTCCTGCCAAGTCAGTCATAAAACAAAAATTGAAATATTATGTTACAGCACGTTTCATTATAATATTCCCGCTCGGTACCAAAATTTGTTCAGGAACAATACGAAAGTATCAGTGAATGTGGGGAGTTAGTTAGTGGCGGTTCTTCAGGCTTAACTTGTCTGTCGTACTTCTTATTTCTGAGAATCAACAGTTTTCACGCACTGTGGTGGGTCTTTAAAATAGGTCACATACATACACATGGATTCTTTTACGCTGAAATAATTTTAAATTATGACATTGAAAAAAATTTAATGACTTAGTTCGCGGTAAAAATTGGTGTAAAAGTGCATTCGTCTGGAATCTTGAAAAATTACACAAGGTAGTGACTTCTAGCATTGTATAAGAAGGCAAAAGGTGAGTTTGTTTATACAGGAAATCACATAACATAAAAATTAGGTACCATTATCTTGGAAATAACATAACATAAGAAATTATTTTCCAATTGTTGACCTTTTTTTATTTTGCAATGCTTTGTTTTAATTTTTTTCTTTTAATTTGAAGATGAACTCACGTTTGTCTTCAGTTAACCATTTTTCTTTTACAACTATGAGTTGTTTGTATGTATGTAAACATATGATAAAAGCACATATAAATACCTAAGTTAATTACCTATATCATTTAATTCTTCTTTTCAACAAATTACTGTTTGAATTCCTATTGCACAATTTCAATTATTTGGGAATCTTTTTAGTTTTCTTTCCGAACTTCCAAACAGTTAACAAGTTTTTCTGCTGTATTATAATTGACCAATTAAAAATGCAATCCCAAAACTCCTTAAGCTTTTGTAATTTATTCTTGGGCACAAAAGACACATAAAATTCAAATATGCATTCAGTTTTATAAATATTGAGAAAACTTTATTGAGTTTCAGGTAGGTACTTTTGTTAGGTTTGGTACATAGATGATGAAATAAAGACACAAGGTCATTCTCTACCCAAACTTTTACATTTCATTATTCCTGACCTGAAATTGTTAAACCATCAAAGCCTCAAGATTATAGCAATTTAATGATGAGACTAATTTAATCTTATGGATATTATAAATACCTATTTGAATATAACGTGTAAAAATTTAATTTCTGCATAAATCCTGAACCCATCAATTTTCACCAATACCGGGATTTATTTTTATTTCGAAATTCCGAGACGATTTCCCTCACGTGCGCACCTGGACCTGCCTAGGGTTTGTTTGAAAGCCAATGGAAAAGGCTTTTCAATAACATGTAACTTGTCATCGCAGAAGGAAGTATCGGTAACATTTTATGAGTTTAGAAGTTCGCGAAGTTTGTTTAGTTTCGTATCCATATCCATTTTGCTTGTCGTTGGTCCGTTTTTGAATCTGCAGATTTAGTTTTAATTGAGTGCAAAAGCGTATAAAATCTTTAATGAATTATTAGTAGTAGGTAATATTTTGATTACTTTTCGTTTGTTTGTTGTTTGTTCTCCGGTTCTTTGGATTTTGTTTCATACATTGTGTTTTATTGTGATATTATTTTTTGGAGGACTTTGGTGGTAAGTCTGCTCTTATACAAATTAATTTTGTTGAAAAGTTTTATTAATTTTTTAATATTTTTCATTTTGTGTAATTGTGAATTTTGGAGTTTGGTTTGGTATTCGTTGGAATGTTGCATTCATATTAGTTGTTTTATTTTACCCAATTTTTCGTATTTTTCATAATTTTTTAAGGCCCATTTATAAACTTTGTGTTCTCAGAAAGTAGACAATGAACATAACCTGCAATGTGCATCCTAATTTTGTAATTAGGTAATCTACTGACCTATCAAAAACGAAATTCAATATGGAAGTTCGGGTCAAGCACTGTGTTGTTTATTCTGTAATTCATTGATTCTGTCACATTCTGGACAAACGTCCTGATTTGAATTATCGGATTTTGTGTTTTTTTGTGTGTTTAGGTATTGTGTTAATTAAAATGCTAGCGATTTGCATCAATTTGGGTGTGGAAGTCGAGGTAACAGGGATAATGTGAAATTTTATTAAGTTCCGGAACACAAATGCTCTCCTTATGAAGGGCAAACGTCACCGGCTTGTCACCGCAATATTTGACCCGAACGGCCATTAGAAAATCACGTGATTGAGATTGCCTAATTGTTAGTGATTTGGAGGTTATGCCAGTGTGTTTTTTGGGGATTCTCTTGTCGCTGTTTTTCGAAATGAATTTCATGGAAGCAGAATCTGAGGATCAAATTGCCGGATTGGGACTAATTTTGTGTATTTATGCGGCTTAAATTAGAAAAGAGAACAAAAAAAAAAAGTTTTTTAAAGGACCCCGCAATATTTAAATGGAATTGCGGTTACCCGTGATATTTGGATGAAAGTCACTGATTGGGGATGCCGTAAGCAACATTTTTTACTAGGGGCTCAACCTTGTATATATGACAGGTGAGGCGGTGTTAGCTGTCAAATATTGAAATCCAAAACACAGTAATAATGGCGGATTTTGATGAACGAAGGAATATCTGACAGCTAACACCGCCTTTCCTGTCATATATACAAGGTTGTGCCCATGGTAAAAAAATGTTGTCTACGGCATTCCCAATCAATAACATAATTTTATCCAAATATCACCAATTTCCATTTAAATATAACGGGGTCCTTGACAAGACAAGAATGACAAATCTTGTTTTCGAGTCATTTTGAGAAACTTAAAAATTCAAAAAATCAAAATAATCTGTCCCACCACGGTGACATTTTTGATGTTTGTAGATTAAACATAACCACCCCCAATTTTGCAAGTTCCTAAATTCAAATTACACCTAACTTTCCATCAAATACATATTGAAGGGTGAACCACCTTGAAATTATAGTGTACAGGCATGTAAGATTCCAGTGAAATTTTTTGGAATTGATGAGTCGATGTTTTTAGTTTGTACCTATGTGGCGGCCAAACTGAAAAACAAGACTTTTTTGTCCGGAGTCTTTGCTTGCTAGCGCTCAAAATAATTTGGGGATTTCAGTAGGATTTCATACAGGGTTGGCAAGCAATTTTCTCTACTCTTTGGTTTTTGAATAAATTTTTGATGGATTTCCTCGGATTCCAGGGCCGCCGCTACCATATTTGCGGTGTTTTCAACACACACAGGCGCCAATTGAAAGGGGCGGCCAATTGGAAGGGGTTGCCGCCGCCTATCCTCATGCAAAAAAAAATCATGTGCAGCGCCGTACACGTGGTAGAAGTGAAACTTAAAAACTATCTCCCCTCATACATCATTTAGACAGCGTCTGAGTCGGGGTAAAGACAAAGGACAACACAAAAGGAAGTCGCGCATCTGTAGTGACGTCACAAGGATATCGGCGCTTGTCAATAATAGGCAATCCTCCTTGCTTATAATCCTTGGGTTGTGTCAATAAATCGTCGGCTGTCATTATCATTGGCTGTCTTTCTGCGTCTCTCTACGTATTCTTCTCTCTCGTGTAACGAAATTTCCAAAATGTGCAAGTCGTTCAAATCACTCTCCATTATCGTCCAAATATCAGATAGCCGCCTAAGAAGTTTTCACTTCAAAATAAATCATACCCATCGAGTTTTATCGAAAATAAATCTCTCAAACAAATAAACCCATATCTTTGTTAAATTTCAAGCAACTCGAAATAAATTATAGACCATTGGAAAGAGCATTAAATACTCTATAAATCTGTACAGGGTATTTGATTATATTTGGCACCATACCTACAGCCTTTACTATTTAAGATAGAAAAAAAATTTAAATACAAAACTTGACAGTTTTTTCTATATTTTCTTTTGACAGTATCAGAAAAAACAAGATCGCATCGGAAAATGGAGAAACGTAGGCAACTTCTACTTTTTTCAATGGAACACCCTGTATATTATGCGATAAAATTAAAGATCTTTTCTTCCTGATTCCAAATATATATATACATATATATATACTGATCATATTTGAGTGAGTCGTTTTTGATATATCTTAGCTTAAATTTTAAATAAAATCCAAAGGAATTTTATGAAGATTTAAATGTCTTGACATCCTTATGAAATTTGTTTGCAAATTTAAGCTAAAATATTTCAAAAACGGCTCACTCAAATGTGCTCAATATATATACAGGGTGTCCCAAAAAGATACCGACAAACTTTAAGGGGTAGTAGGGGACATCAAAACAAGCATTTTTGTTTATATAAACATATGTCCGCAAATGAGCCATTTGGGCTGTAGAGCAAAAAACCTGTTTGATATCTAGTTTTATTTTTCGCAATAATTAAATCGTTGTTTACTTATTAATTTTGCTTTAGTAGCAAATAAATTATAGTTTACAATAATTGTTCAACTCGCGAACTCTTTGGAATATTCCGGGAATAGCTTCTACATGGGTACAACTCGCCAGTATCCTTGCTATCAGATCTTCCTCATTACGAACAGGTGTTTCATAGACTAAACTTTTCAGTCAATGACCCGACGGTGTAATCTTTGCATTGAAGTAAATTGTCTACATTTTGAACAATTATTGTAAACCATAATTTATTTGATAATAAAGCAAAATTAATAAGTAAACAGTGATTTAATTATTGCGAAGAATAAAAGTATCAAACAGTTTTTTTGCTCTACAGCCCAAATGGCTCATTTGCGGACATATGTTTATATAAACAAAAATGCTTATTTTGATGTCCCCTACTACCCCTCAAAGTTTGTCGGTATCTTTTTGGGACACCCTGTATATTTGGAATCAGGAAGAAAAGATATTTAATTTTATCGCATAATATACAGGGTGTTCCATTGAAAAGGTTGAAGTTGCCTATGTTTCTACATTTTCCGATGCGATTTTGTTTTTTCTGATACTGTCAAAAGAAAATATAGAAAAAAATTTTCAAGTTTTGTTTTTAAATTTTTTTTCTATCTTAAATAGTAAAGGCTGTAGGTATGGTGCCAAATATAATCAAATACCCTGTACAAAAGTGAGTTTGATAGCACAAATGGTTTTTGAACAATTGAGCCTCAAACTTGACTTTTAGTCCAAATTTTGTCAAAAACTTCAAACTCAATTTGCTCGAAAACTATTAATTTGCGAATATTGTAAATTACCGGCCATTTAGAGCTTACTAAAGGTACAAATGCTGAAAATTTCATTGCAATTTGCTCAACGGTTACAGAACAATTGAAGTTTATTCAAACTTCAATTGTTCTGTTTTGAAATCAGAATTCAGGTACCCTTATGAAAAACTCGATTTTTTTATTTTCCAGTTTTGCTCAATTTTGACTTTATCAATCGATAGAGCGGGTCAAAATTAGTGGAAAACAACCCTGACATCAATTCCAAATGGCCATTTTAGGCAGAAACAGAAATAAAAAGAAAATCCCATTTTTGGCTAATTTTCAAAATCTTGACATGGTCATGAACAATTGCCCATATCTTTGTTACATTCCAAGCAAATTGAATTAAATTATACACCATTGGAAAGAGCATCAAATTCTCTATAAATCTTCGCAAAATTGAGTTTGATAGCGCAAATGGTTTTTGAGCCTCATTGACTTTTAGTCCAAATTTTGTCAAAAACTTCAAACTCAATTTGCTCGAAAACTATTAATCTGGGAATATTCTAAATTACAGGTCATTCAGAGCTTAATAAGATCTACAAATGCTGAAAATTTCAATGCAAGTTGCTCAACGGTTATCGAACAATCGAGGTTTGAAGATTTTGCAATTAAAATTTAAAGGGGTACCCTTATGAAAACTCGATTTTTTAAAGTAAAACTTCTTGGGCGGCGGTCTGATATTTGGAGAGAATAGAGAGTGATCTAAAAGACGAAAGACGTGTCACCTTTTGGCAAACTTCGTTACATGAGAGAGGAGAAAGTTGTAGTATAGAGAGACGGAAAAAGACAGCCAATGAAAATCGACGAACGATTGACACAAACCAAGGATTATAAGCAAAGAGGATTGCCGATCAGGGTTCCTAAAATTAATAGGTTGCCTGGTAATGGGTAACTTGAAGACGTATCTGGGGTGCCTTATGGAGATTTGCATAGGCATACAGATGACGTCATAAAGTTATCAGGCAACCTACCTCCCGATACCCCTGTGACGTCCCTACAGGTGCGCGTCTCCCTTTTGTGTGGTCGTTCCTTCATCTTTACCAAGGTCCAGGACTCATAGGTTAAAGTCTGAAAATTATATTCCATTCCAACGCTCTTAATTTTGTACTAAAGATGGAAGTGGGTCGGCGAAAATTGTCTGGGAACACCCTAGCGGCGGCCCTACAAACATACTCTTTTTACAGAGAGAAAATTGAAATAAAAATTAGTTTCAAGTTTGTTCTAAAACGTCATATTGCCTTTTAACAATTTTCAAGATATTCTGCAAGTTTCCAGTTCTAAATTGTTTCCAAGAGTTGTGTTCTAGGTGTTCCAAAAGCTTTTTAAAATGGTGCCGAAAGTTCAGAAGTGTTCTGGTCTGTTCTAAATTGGTTCTAAAGTGTTCTGTAATGTTTTACAATGTTTTTAAAGATTCCAATTTGTCTCAAACAAATGCAGGAGGATTGAAAATTGAATTGAAAGTCTTCTGATGCTTCTCAAAGTTGTAAATTGCTTTAAAGCGTCTCAAAATGCTTAAAAATGTTCCAAATTGGCATGAGCGCATTCTGAGTCTGAAGAACAATTGGGAAGAAATTAAAAAACGAAGAACCCAGAATACCAACACAAGAAATTCTCTAGAGTTTTTTCCAAAGAAAACAAATACAATCAACCTGAAATAGACGAAATTTTTCCTAGATATTTTTTTTTAGCTCAATTGTCAGTTATTTACACCCTTAAGCCTAATACTCATAACCGCGAAATTCGCTTTTTTTGACGTCAATTTGTCCAAGCAAAGTCAAAAAAGAGCGAATTTCGCAGTTATGCAGCTCCTTTTTGGAATGCCTTCCTATTTTCTGGCTGTGTTGTCTGGTTTCTCTACAACAGCTCTCTGGCTTTCCCTTTTTCATAGCTCACTTCTTTTTTATCATTTTGAAAAAAATAAAATCAACCAACAAAACTGCCCGCCTGCAGTATTGCGAAAAATCGCATTTTTCGCACGATTCTAGAAAAAATATATTCCAGGTATTCTCGATTTCCATTTGTCAATCAGTGCACACTCAGTGTATCTGCGTCTTTTTCTAAAAGCATGTAGAGCATAAGGATAAGGATACATTTTTTTTGCACTTATTCTACAAATGGAAATCTAAATATATTTTTTACATTCCACTTCCCCGACCTCTTTACTCACATATTATTTTAATAGGGTATTTCTATGGTTCAGACAGGTGCGAGAGTATTTAATTACTATTGATTGATTGATACAAAAACCAAATTAAAATGACCAGAACGTTTGACCGACCCATTCCTAACAGCAAGCACCGGAACAATTGAATATTATCCATCTTGACAAAAATCCTTGAGAATCAGGGCAGTACGACACTGAACAAGAGTCTGTGTGAAAACCAATAATCCTAATAACTCCGCTAAACTTCATCTGCGTGAACCGCATTCGACTGAAAAATGTCACCCGGCACGGTGACCATTCGGTAACTTGAATATGTGACTTATAAAAATTATGAAAACGTTGGTTTGCCCGTGCTCACGACAAATTAGCCCAACAGGTTATAGTATAACCTTACTCAACAAAATCATTGACAATAGGTAAATTAAGCATCATTAATTTGTCTTTATTTCAATTATAGACTTTCTTCTCAGCAACTTTGGACAGGTGCATCAAATCCGAAGGACAATGGTGAAAATATATAGTGCAAGTGTGACTCATGTTGTTACCCAGCAAATGGCCGTTATTATTGGTGTGGATAATTAATTATTGATGAATTATGTCATAAGTAAGTGATAATAATTTGTATATTAAGCATGCTAATCTCTTATACAGATTGAAAATCCAATAAGACAAGAGCCTAAAAATTAACAAGGGCACAAAATTATAATGGGAGAAAAGAACTTAAGTCTCTCTAGTGGTAAAATAGAAATGTTACTTGGTAAACCTACTGGTGGTAATGTCAAAGGGGATTAATAATCTATTGTTTATTTGATGGTACCTTAACCTATCATTTCATTCGGCAACACCCACCTCATATTATCAATTTGAAAATCAAATAGGTACAATATAAAGAAATTTGAAAAAATTGGTTAGAAACAACAAACAATTTTGATAAAATCTTTATCCTCTTCTAATTCTTCCAAAAATATTTGAACCTCAATATTGGGAAGGTCATTAGGACAGAATATTATTCATGATTACCAACATAGGAACCCAGACAATGATTTTCAATTAAAGCTACAAAAAATTAGGGAAAAAAAGGAAGATTGAGGTTAAAAACTCACTGGCAAAGCTTCACTAGCCATTTTTACGTCTACCAGCAAGATAAATTTGCCAGGAACTTTATCCAGATCCATAATTTCGCCCTACAATCTGTTGTAATTTTCAATTGACTCATTGGTCTTATTGTCTCATTTCTATGTGGTTAATCATTGAAAAATTAATATTACAGGGGGTCCAAAAATAAATGTAACAAAATATTCACAAGGATTTTTTTTTTTAAATAGGGGAGCCGTATTTTTTATTTTTGGTTAGGGGCCCCCCCCTTTTGGGAGTTATAGCTCCCTAAAATTCAGAACCCTGTTGTACGAGAATCACTACTATTTTTGGTACACAAGGGTCTTGTGACATGATTGGATAGTGTGTGTTATTACCTGCTCAATAGTCAATATTGCGGTTGGAATTTTTTGAAAGAATCAGAAGAGGAAGAAGATTTTATCAACATTATTCTCCGAAGTCCTTGATTCACTTACCAACAGATAAAAAATATATTGATAATAATTAAGCCTTTGAAATTACCAATAGGTTTGCCGGGAAGATAACATTATTATTGTAGCAAACAGCAGCTTTGCGAACAATTCTAACCTATAAAATGACCCTAGTAAAATGTTTATTACCATTTACAATGTAGGTAAACAAATAAAGTGTGCCCATAAAATTTATATTGTAATTATTAGAAATAAACACTTTAGATACCAGGGTATTCAAAATTAAATTGAAATAAAGGTGTTTAAAAGTGGTCCTTATTTTGATTTGACTAGTAGGTATATAATTTGGCCTGAGGGTTAGTTATTTAAAAAAAATATTTTCCCTTCACTAAGATAGATATTGAGATGCCTCATTTTTCCACTTTACAAAAATTTGTGATATTTTTTTATATAGGTATCTTGAAATTGCATCCTATAAATAATTACACTTTGATGTCAAGGTTTTAATTAGTTGATAAAAGTATTAAACACAAGTTAATTATCGATTTTTTTGCATCCAAGTGAGAACAAATTCATGTTTCCATTTCTGAGCCCGAGATCCATTCGCGGTTTGTTCTGTTTGATAAAAAGACCCCACTCAATAACTCCTGAAAGTTTGAAGTCCCTCTGATTGCTTGAAGTATTTTTCAGAAGCTTCCAAAGGTGATTCAGTACAAATTTCACAAGATTTTTTTGCATCTGAGTGAAAAAAAAATCATTATTCCATTTCTGAGCCTGAGATCCATTCGCGGTTTGTTCTGTTTGATAAAAAGACCCCACTCAATAACTCCTGAAAGTTTGAAGTCCCTCTGATTGCTTGAAATATTTTTCAGAAGCTTCCAAAGGTGATTCAGTACAAATTTCACAAGATTTTTTTGCATCTGAGTGAAAAAAAAAATCATTATTCCATTTCTGAGCCTGAGATCCATTCGCGGTTTGTTCTGTTTGATAAAAAGACCCCACTCAATAACTCCTGAAAGTTTGAAGTCCCTCTGATTGCTTGAAGTATTTTTCAGAAGCTTCCAAAGGTGATTCAGTACAAATTTCACAAGATTTTTTTGCATCTGAGTGAAAAAAAAAATCATTATTCCATTTCTGAGCCTGAGATCCATTCGCGGCTAGTTCTGTTTGATAAAAAGACCCTTCTCAATAAATCCTGGAACTTTGAAGTCCCTCCGATTGCTTGAAGTATTTTTTAGAAGTGTCCAAAGGTGATTTCATAGGAATTTTGTATGATTTCATTGCATCTATGTGAAAAAAAATCATCCATTCGCAGTCTGATTTGTTCGATAAAAAAAACCCTACTCAATAAATCCTGAAAGTCTGAAGTCCCTCTGATTGCTTAAAGTATTTTTCAGAAGCTTCCAAAGGTGATTTAATAGAAATTTTGTATGAATTTTTGCATCTAAGTGAGAAAAAATCGTTATTCCATTTCTCTGAAGAAATCACCTCACCTTGAAAGACTCTACCCCATAAATCCTGATAGTTTGAAATTCCTCTTGATTGCTTAAAGTATTTTTCAGAAGCTTCCAAAGGTGATTTAATAGAAATTTCACATGATTTTTTTGCATCTAAGTAAGAAAAATTCATAACTCCATGTCTGAGCCTGAGATCCACTCACGGTTTGCTTTGTTTCACGGAAAGACCCTGCACAATAAATTCTGAAAGTTTTGGAGTTTCTCTAATTCCTTGAAGTATTTTTCAGAAGCTTCCAAAGGTGATTTAATAGAAATTTTACATGATTTTATTGCATTTAGTTGAGAAAAAAAATCATAATTCCATTTCTGAGCTTGCGATCCGCTCGCGGTTTGTTCTGTTTAATAAAAAGACCCTAATAAATCTTGAAAGTTTGAAGTACCTCTAAATTCCTTTTTTTTTCTAAGGGCAAAAATTGACCAGGAAGGATCCTTGGGAATTTTAGGGTTTATGGTGAACAAATGTTAATTTTTTTTTACGATCAATGTCTTGGGTTTCCAAATTGGATTGTCGGTAGGTTTTATGCAAAGTAATAAAATAAAATTCACATCTGTGGGCTTTTAACAGATGGGCCAGATAATATAATAAAACTACATTCCTGTGAGACCGAAAAATTATGGGAAAAGAATTAGAGAGTCATAGAGAGTACTTGATTTAAATATCTGTTAAAATATAATCCGATCAATTCCATGTTACAGGGGCATAACACTAGATATTTTAAGGTAAAACAAAGTAACTCACCTGGGAAGAACATTTTTCCGTTAACAGAGTGATGATTTATCAACTGATCATACAACATTCAAAACACAGTTAGAATAATGCACGTTAATAACAAAAAACAAAAAGAGATAGGTAGTCACAATTAAAAATCCGTAGGAGGAAAACATGTTAAAATATTTTCTGCATGAGGAGATCAGGCACGACTAATACATATTTCAGTCAGCTGGACGGTTTGTGGGTCTTGTATGTTTAGTATCTATTTTTGTACGTTTTTTTGCCATATTCCATATTTATTTCCTACCTGAAAATCTACTTTATCTCTCTTTAGTGAGTTTAATAATCATAATTTAATTTATTTTTTTTTAAATGCAAATTTTAAAATATAAAAATAAGGGGTTATTTAATAAGATTGTAATATATTTGGCTAAAGTTTTTTATACCTATCTGTTTTGTCATTAATAAAATTGATATTTTTCTTTATATGTATTATGTATAATTTCCAAAAACTTTCTTTTTGTTGATTGTGTTTGGTGGCTAGAATTTTTGATTCTTGAAAGTTGTTTTCGTTTAATGTTTTGTGAGGGCTTTTCTGCTTTTCTCAGTCATCATAACTGTGTCCATTTAGTCTGAATTTTGACGATATGGCGATGTTTGTCAAATATATACATTTGGACATAAGGTTGCAGGAAATTCAATAGATTAATGAAGTCTGGTATTTGTGGGTGTTTTGCTCTTCAATTGACTAAAGGCCGATTTATTCACCCTCTGATAAACTGTCAGATATGCAATCTGAAGGATAAAAATACAATCTTTAATCCCATTGGTCGGCCAGTTATCCGCCGACCAATAGGAGTATAGAAAGGTGAATGTATCTTGCAGATAGTTACCGGCAAGCTTATCTGAAGATGAATAAACCGTGCCTGAATGTTATGTTATGACCCTTATGCCAGATTGTTATATTGTTTTTCTCAAAATAATGTTGAAAACTTTCTGAGAGGCCCCTTATACATAATTATATGGAATTGGCAATATTTTTATTTATTTTTTGTAGGTACCTACATACCTTTTGTTGATTAGGCTTTGCATTTTTTGTAGTCTCGAATGAAAAATAGGTACCTACCTACTGTTAATTTTTATTTTTTTTTGATAATGATTTGAGTTTGAGATTTGAGTTGGTTTGAGATTGAAGATTCGTCAAATTGCACAACCTTGATTGATTGATTGATTGATTGATTTGATACACCACAGCAAGGCAAGGTTTAGTGATTCCCTGACATTGCAGCTAGTTAGCTTACTGTTTCTCTTGTCATGTAAAGGATAACGCCTCGAATAATGCACACCTAACATGGGATTTTTGGACTCTATGGATTTTGCCTATTTTTTGATATGTTGTAGAGGATTTAATTCTTAACAACCTTTAAATGGGACGAAATCTTGTAGGTATTACGGTCTTTGAGATATGAGCGTTGAAAGATGAACTTTTTTGCGACTTCTTGTCTAGAGAGTATACGAAAACCCCTATGAAAAACTTGATTTTTTTTATCATTTAGTTTTGCTCAATTTTGATTTTATTAATCGATGGAGCGGGTCAAAATTAGTGGAAACAATCGTGACAAATTGCCATTTTAAGCAGAAACAAAAATAAAAAGAAAATCCTATTTTTGCCTCTGGAAATTTTTTAAAATTTTGACATGGTCATGAACAATTGCCCATATTTTGTTAAATTTCAATTAAATCGAAATAAATTATATTCTCTTGGAAAGAGCATTAAATTCTCTATTAGTCTGGGCAAAATTGAGTTTGATGGCTCGTAAAGTTTTTGAGCAATTAAGCCTCAAAGTTGACTTTTAGTCCAAATTTTGTCAAAAATTTGAAACTCAATTTGCTCAAAAACTATAAATTTGGGAATATTGTAAATTACAGGCCATTTAGAGCTTAATAAGAGCTACAAATGCTGGAAATGTCAATGCAAGTTGCTTAATGGTTACCAAGCAATTGAGGTTTGAAAATTTTGAAATCAGAATTTAAAGGGGGTATCCTTATGAAAAACTCGATTTTTTATTTTTCAGTTTTGTTCTATTTTGACTTTATTAATGGATAGAGCGGGTCAAAATTAGTGAAAAACAACCCTGACATCAATTCCAAATGGCCATTTCAAGCAAACCAAGAGGTGTTTCACTCATGCAGTAGGTGTACAAATATCGAGGGGTGAATAGCTGGCCCAAAATATGTACACCGACTGCCAAATTCCAAAATCTTTAAGGAAATTTGCTAAGATTGTGAGTGCTTGTGTACGATAGCGAATGATTGTGTACGATTGTGAATGATTGTGTAATGATGATGACTGATTGTGTAAGGATTGTGAATAATTGTGAGTGATTGTGTAAGAATTGTGAATGATTGTGTAAAGACTATGTATAATAATTGGGTTAGAAAAAAACAACAAAATATCAAAACTACATTTTCTCTCTAATTTTAACAAATTAAAAAATATCACCATAATCAATAGGCCTGTTTCCACAGTTTCCACAGAATCACAAACCAGTCAAAGCGAATTCACCATATTAGTTAGGTTAGAATCGCAAATTGGCGCGGGTTCCTAGTTCAAAAATTAATACATTGATGTCTTATGGGGACTCAATTTTAAAAGCGTCTGTAGACATGATAGAACGTTTGTTAGGGAAGTGAGTTGTATAAATAGTTTTTTTAATATGTTAATTAACTGAGAGAGTGTTTGAAAGTTGAATAAACATTGTTAAAATAAAAATATTACAAATTTAAGAAGCCGATGTTTTTATAAAATACGTATGTCGTTGCTTGATTCATAAGTATATATGAGTACCTAATTATAATAAAATAAAAGTTCACCTACATACTTGGTTAGTAGATGTACTTTAATAATCCAAAAAAATGGAAAAACTAATGACTGAACTAGTGATAAATAAATAAATAAACAATTCACCAACAATCATAACACAACACACAACCTCACTTTCTTACAGCTGGTTTTAGACCCGACGTACGTCCACCGAAAACAGACACTTTTAATTAAAATCATTTGTATTTTTAATTCATAGGTCTAAAAAAACAATTAGAGCATAAATTATAGAGAAATATGTTTAAAATTTGACGTATAATAGGTTCAAATACTAAGAAATTCCCAGAACGCAAGATATTCCCGTCTGAAAATCACTCTTTTGAATCCCCCATAAGAAATACATTGCTGTCAAATTTGTTGAAATGTGTTTAGGAACCCATTTTAAATTTGGCGCCCGATTTTTCCTAACCTAACTAATATGGTGAATTGGTTGAAAATTGTCAGGAAACTGGTTGTTGGCGATTTGGACCAATCAAAAACGCTCTGACTGGTTTGTGATTTCTGTGGAAACAGACCTAATGTGTTAGGTATATTCAGTATTTTTATCTTTCTTTTACACATTACTCGGATTGAGCAGTTGTACAGGGTGTCTTATTTTGGTCGTAGGTACATATACATAAGGGATATCTCTGTTGCTATTATTAAAATTAGAAGGATGCGGCTTTCGCGAACGTTGGCTACTTTTTTGTCAAACGAAAGTTGCCGTCAACAAACTTGTCATCGCCCTTTTTGTTCTTCAGTTACAAGGTGTTTATGAAAATGTTGCATTTTGGGACATCCCTTTTATCTCGGTCTTCTCATAAGTGTTCCAAAAGGTGACAACGAGTTCTTATAGATCTTTTTACGGAGATTCCAATGGCGAAGTCCGATTTTCTCTAGAAGTGAGTTTTTCAATTATCTACCAAACATAGGTACGTTTTTTCAAATGAGACGCACTGTATGTTAAAAACTTATCGGATAGTTCTGCATTTGCTGATTTCAATAATATAAAGTTCGATAGGTCTGTCTCTATTATGTCTGTTTCTGTTATGAACAACAATGTGTTTGAAAAGAAGTTTAAATCTAAAAGGAAAATGATAAAGGCCTCATAAACTATCACTTCTAGAGAAAAACTGACTACGCCACTGGAATTTACATAAAAAGATCTATAAGAATCTATTGTCACCCGAGTTGCCATTTGATCAATTAGAACTGAAATACCAAGGGCTGTCCCAAAATACAACATTTTCACAAAAACCGTATCCTCCTAATTATCTCTTATGTACAACGAATGGGACACCCTATACAGGGTGGCGCAGAGGAAACGCATGTTTTTCAAGTAGGTACCTATGAGCATAACATTTTTAATTTTCAAATATTTCCATTACAGCTAAATGAAGTAATAATAGTGTGCTTTTAAATTAATGATGGAAAATAATGTCAGTCAAGTGTCACCCTGCTTTGTGGGCGCCAATGGTGGGCGCACATCTCCAACCGCTCTTGAAAGTTGTGCATCACACTTGAAACATGCATTTTCTCTGCGCCACCTATGGAATTGAAATTTTTTAAATATATACCAGGTGTTTGAATTTGAAAAAATCATCTTACATAGTGACAGACAAAAGTTTCAATTATTGATACAGGAAGATGATGACGAATAAAAAAAAAAATTGTTGTGAGATAGATATATAAGTACTTGGATTCAAATTCGGATTTTATTTCCTTGGAAATGTTGTTAATTTTTTGTGACTCAAACGTTGATAGTGTAAATGGATTGGACATTGGACCATATATAATATATTTTTTCTACAACGTTCAGGTCTAGATTTTTAGGCCATCTAAAGACTTCTAAAAAAGTTATCTGACATTCTCTACTTTTGTCAATTTTCCATTGTGGTATTTGTTAGAGTAGGCAACTGCATATTACCAATCTACTTCAAGTTCTTCAAGCTGCTGTTCTGCTTAGTCTACATTTTGTACTTTTTACAGATTAGCTTTTCTTGCAGTTTTAGTATTTTTTAAGTTTATTTTTTTTCTTAGTTTTTACTATTTTTCTCTCTATATTTTTTCTCTATTTTTTTATTACTTCTTTCATTGTGTTTATTTGTTTTGTTGTCTCTTTTTTTGCCATCTTTCCTCCTCACCCTTAGTAATTTCCCATATTTTTCTGAAAACAGCCAACATAAAAAAGTTTTCCTTACTTTTAGTAGTTTCTTATTTTTCCATATTACCTACTTGCATTAAGGGTGAATTCTTTTTGGTTTTTCTGTTAAACTTTTTGGCTTTTCATTGATACTTAATTCTTTAAATCAAGATTGTTAATTTATTGTCAACTCAAAAAAGTAAAGAAACTTAGGTCCTTCTCGATATGCATTGATTTTTCCTCAGATATTTATGCTTGTTTTATGGTTTATGGGTATTCCCCTTAGTATTTCCCTATTCAGTACGATGGAGTTCAGAAATCTATGCTGCAGTAGGTGGCATACAAAAGTTAGCTAATCAAGAGGGCTTATTATTACGGGCAAAAATAAAGTAAATTAAACTATTTGGAGCCAGTTTTTCAATAACGAGTCACCTTCGGGTTGGTTTTAACTCCAGGGTAAGCATGTCCAGTTGCAATGTTTATCCTGGGTCCTTATTCTCGAAACCGAGGAACAACGTTCTCAGGAGAACGAAGGTTTTATCTTTGTCAGTGTTATGGAAACATGAACATAGGCAACGAAGACAGAACCATCGTTCTCATGAGAATGCTGCTCCCCTGTTTCGAGAATAAGGACCCTGGAGTTATGCTCAACCTGAAGGGTGAGTTTCTATTGAGAAACCGGCTCTTGGAGGAACTCCACATGCGACTGATGGTGGTAGATTGTGTTGCGATTGTGAGATATTGTGCAACGATTGTGGGAGATTGAGACATGATTGTGAGAGATTGTGACACGATTGTGAGAGATTGTGTAACGATTGTGACAGATTGTAACAGATTGTGTTAGATTGTGTAACGATTGTGACAGACTGTGAATGATTGTGATCCGATTGTGAATGATTTTGTGAAGATTGTGGATTGTGAGAAATATCTACACCGACTGCAAGAGCTTTTCACTCCTCGAAAAATATACATTCATGCATACGCTCTTCTGCAGTCCATACATTCTCATGCAGTCAATGGAACACCATGGACTCATGTAGTCATAATACAGTCGCATGCATTCATAATACAGTCGCTTGCAATCATTATAAACTATGTGCAGTCCGAGCTGCAGTCACATGCACTAGCGTACATTCCATATACACTCGCAAAAAATCGTAAGCAGTCGCTGCAAGAGGAGCTTGCAATCTTGTCAGAAATTGCTCAAAAGTCAATGCAGTCAACTATCATCTTTGATGCAATCAATGCAGTCAAATACAGTGGGTACAAAATTTAGTGGGTGAACCAAAAAAAATCCAATTTTTGGCTCAGGAAAATTTTCAAAATCTTGATACAATTGCCCATGTCTTTGTTAAATTTCAAACAAATTGAAATAAATTATATACCATTGGGAAGAGCATTAAATTTTCTATAAATCTGTGCAAAATTGGGTTCTATAGCTCAAATCGTTTTTGAGCAATTGAGCCTCAAAGTTGACTTTTAGTCCCAATTTTCTCAAAAATTTCAAACTCAATTTGCTTAAACTACTTCCCAAAATATTGATAAAATATATTTACATTTATTGGGTGTCGCAATTTCTATGTCCTGATTTTCGTTTATTTTTAGTAGTACATAGTTGATCCGAGAGTTGATCTTTTAAATTGTAACGCGTAAATGTTAAGTCTTACCCTCTGCCTTACATGAAGTCTGAAGCCTAATTTTTTTCTTTAACTTTTTTTCTCCAAACAATCACCATATTATATTGTAGGGACTTTTTGATTGAAAATGATCTCCATCACGTCTTTGAGTTTGGACCATGACTTATGAGACACCCTGTATAGAGTATATATTTTTTTTTTGTATACCGACCTTACTTATAATGAATTTGTACCTTCTTTTTTTTTGAGTTTTGCTAAATAAACTATCTTTTATGTGTTGGGAGTCAGTGTCGGTAAGGGTATATCTCGGGGAATATATAGGAGCGCCACTGAGTAGGTAGGGATTATTGACCTATTTTTTCCTCGAAATTCCGACAGTTCTCTCCCCTTTTCTAACAGGGTATTTTTGGGATCAATGCTACCCTATAATAAATTTAAAGGCATGTTTCAAGGCTTTGTACTCAAACACATGCCATGCCATAAGGTATTTGTACAATTCGGAGGTTGATAATATTTAGTTAAACAAATGATAACAAGCACAGTAAATTCCACAAATTGACATAAATATATTTTAATCATAAATTTATTTTTCGAGTGGTTTCTTATAGAAATTCAAGGAATTTTTGTATAATTATTATGCACACACATTACGCGCTTTCATGTAATCTCTCGCAAATGAAATTGGGGTAACGTTAACGTTTTATAGTAGTGAACAGTGACCCCAATAATGAAAATATTTGAAATTCTTTTAGTAGCAATTATTTATTGACAAAATAAAAAAATTCTAGGCCACTATGATAGAATTTATTATGAGCGGACAGGGAAAAAAAAAACCATCACCTTTGTAAATGTAATCACTTAATTTTTATTTTATTCAATTATTTATTGTTTGATTTTAAAAATCAACCGGATATTATGTATTTAGGTAGAAAAAAATACATACCTATGAAATAAATGAATCTAAAATTAAAACAAAAACATACTTTACCTATTAATAACTTCGTACCACAATAACCGCCGATAACACAACAAAATATAGACGATTTTATAAAGCAATAGGGTTTCCACCCCTAAAATCAATACCGAGTTTGATGAATAAAAATGTCTAAAAACTCACCTTTTTTTATTAAACAACTAATTGTTTATTGAAAATAAATAAAATAAACACACCGACGCCGTATATTTTCCTTTTGAACGTCCAATTATTATTATTTTTTTTCCAGTCTATCTATGCCGCACTAAACACCAAACTTGTGAAAGAATTTGACATTTCGGTCGAAACCGGATGGAATGCGAGGTATGTCAAATATTTACATTGGGTCCTCTATGAGAAAACCTCTCAACTAAAACGGCCTAATATGCACGAGCCGAGGGTATTTTTTTACATTTGAAATTTGTTCGAAATTTGCCACAAAATCAAAAAAGCCGAACAACAATGTAATCAAAATGATTCAAAGAAGCCGTTGAGCATTGCATGTATAGTCTGGTTGAAATAAGATCCTTAATCGAAAGAATCCCGCTCGAATAGACAGTGTTGTTACCGCTCCCTCTCTGTTGATTGGTAGGAATCGCTCGTCTGTCGGAATATACTTGCTTGGTGGTCGATAGACAAGTAATTTTGACTGTACGCTGTACGCATCAAGTCTCCTTGTTCTTATCGAATTTCCAGTGAGCGGCGATTTTTGTGATGGCTGATTATCAAAAAAACGTGGCAAAATTCCTTATCGATAACCAGCCGCGAGGTATTCAAAGTCAAAGATCAAAAATGGTCTTTTTACGCAAATCTCGCTTCAAATTCAAAGATCAAAAATGGTCGTCGATAAAACGTCATATAGACGTCGAAAACGGACGTTTCAAAAAAGTCCTAATGCGAACAGTGGAAAAAAAAAACGTTTGAATGTCGACTGTGCTTCCTCCTTTAAAATATCAAAGAACGCCCAGTAGACGTTTTTCTTTAGTGCAAATGTCACAGCTTCAAACGTCATATGGACGTTTTAAAAAAGCCAGGAGGCGTTATTGGCATTTGAAATCTGTTAGTTCTGTACTCTGATTTGCTAATTTTTAAAATTCTCGATATTTTGCGAATTCTTAGAATTAACCCATAACGACTCAAAACCTGAAAAATAGACAACCAGATAATATAAAACGCAAAATATCAAAAAACTAAAACATTCGGATTGTAGATAATCGATCAAAGAATGTTTATGCCAAATTTGAGCCAATTCTGATGTAAGTTTTTTTATTCTCTTTGCAAACCGCAGCTTGGATAAATCAACACAGAACTGACAGATTTCTCTGTCATTAACACCTCCTCAACACAAACTCTCAAAAAGCTTTTAAAAAAGTCGTTTTTCAAAATGAATGTTCTACAAAGATCTTTTATAATACATATTATTATTATTTTTCACTTCTTTTGGGATTATATTTATATTTTTGGAACAGGATAACAAGTCGATCTAGGGTTCATATTGGTGTTACTATGTATTTGGAATTTAGTGGAGTCAGTGGCGCAGCCAGAAATTTGGTCTGGGGGGGGGGGGGCGAGGGATTATTCACTAAGGGAAAAATGTGACAAGATTTCGGATTTAGAGCGATTTTGAAAGATTTCGGGTGATTTCGGAGGATTTCGGTTGGATTTCGGAAAGATTTCGAGGGATTATTCACTGACAAGATTTCAGATTTAGAGCGATTTTAAGAGATTTCGGTTGATTTCGAAGGATTTCTGGTGATTTCGATGGATTTCGGGTGATTTCGAAGGATTTCGGGTGATTTCGAAGGATTTCGGGTGATTTCGAAGGATTTCGGGTGATTTCGAAGGATTTCGGGTGATTTCGAAGGATTTCGGGTGATTTCGAAGGATTTCGGGTGATTTCGGAGCATTTCAGGTGACTTCGCAAATATTTTAATTTGATATTAGACTGTTACTTATCTTATATGTATATTCGAAAGTGTATTAGTATAAACTGAAAAACGGCCGCGTTGACCAATTTATGAATTTTGGGCCAATTTGCGAGGGATTTTTGGGTCTGCGGAAAGATTTCGAGAGATTTCGGAGGGATTTCGGCGGATTTTGGAGTGATTTTGTGGATTTCGGAAGGATTTTGGGGATTTCGGTAGGATTTTGGAAAGATTTCGGTGATTTCGGACGAATTTGTGACGGGGAATATAGGAAAAAACACAGATTTCCTTTCCTTTAAACTTTCTCTGATATGAGCAGTTTACAGCTTTCGTCTACTTTGTTATTTTTCTCTGGGGCCTTGGGGGGGGGGGGGCCGGGCCCCCTGGCCCCCCCCTGGCTGCGCCACTGAGTGGCCTAAAATCAAAATGAAATTATGACTTTGAGTGATTCCGAGGTATAACTAGATGAAACCTATATCATCTTGTAGAGGACACTTTGGAGCAAAGGAAATATGGATGTACAATTTTTTTTAATAGGACCGGACTTTGAAATCGGCCCTGAAACGTGACTGAGCTCGAATTTGAAAAACTACATTTGTCTAAACATCACCCCTTGTATTAATTTAAGCATACAATCAAAAATTCTGATTTTTTGCACACTTATACTTGAAATATGAGCGCTTCTAATGACAATTCAGAAATTTCGAAAAAGTTCAAAGTTTTTTTTTTAGGTTAGGAATATAGAATTATCAAAACCGTGCATCTAAAACTTCACCCGGCGGCAAGCAATGTAAATTATTGAAAATTTCCATACATGTATATCGAATCAAATGTAGTAAGAACATTGACAAAGTTTTTTAAAAAAAAATTAAGTCGCTAACTTTAACGGTTATAGAAATATAAATTTTATCCGGGAGCCTTGAAATGCGCTCTGATGCTAAAAGCGGCTAGCGGCTACCATTCTGGAAATCATCTGCGTTAGCCTTACATATAGAAATAAAATTAAAAAATCTACATATAAATATAAAATAAGTAATTGAATCGTTTCTTATGAAATTTACTTTACCTAAATATTTCCTTCTACGTCATCCTCATATAAATCAGGAATATTGTTCTGACAAGTTTTGCAATCGCTGCAGCATTTTAAACCCTCTTTCAAGCAGACACATTTAATATTTTGACAATTTATCTTTGCAGAAGATGTTCATTAGTTGCCTTATATCCGTTGGTAAGGGATCAGCAGTCATCGAAACAGGCTCGAGATTTCCATTATTCCTAGTCCAACCAAAGTTAACAGGGTCAAGTATAGTCACAATAGGTATATGAGTAGACATCCATATATGCAGTTGATATATGCACCTGAAATTTTGGTTATCGCATAAATACAGCTTTTTTTGTTATATAAGTACACCTAGCTCAGTACATGCTGATATAATGCATCATCGGTCGGTGGAAGTTCTGATTCTTCTGAAGCGGACTTATTGGAAGTTTTGTGGTCAGTTGATACCTCAATTCATTGAGGGTTTTAATGGCCTCGTTCTTATTTCTGAATAGGGCTAATGCAAATTTGGTGGCAATATTAACAGCTTCGCTTGTAGACACGGAGTTCAGTTTTGATAACCCATTGAAGGCTCCAAGATTTTTTAGAAAATACATTTTTTGCCGATCTCAAACATTGCATTTGTGGTATCGCATCCTGTTGACACATGCAACGCTGGTAAACATTTACAAACTTCATTTTCCAGTTTCTGCACTATTTATTGGAATGATCCGTTTTTTATTCCCTTGTCCTAATTCCATAAAAAGATAGGTTTCTTCCAAAGAACTTACTTCAATAAATTCAGAATGGTGGTAAATAAGTAATACCAGAACATTTGTATCCACAGACTTCACCAACACTTTTTTTTGGTGAAGTATCTGATATTCATATAAGACGTGGATTATAAGTCGTGCATCAGCCTCATCATGATTCGATTTCAAATCTTTCAATCCACCTACACCATCCTTGTTGACAGAAAAGCATAACTCCGGATTTCCAAAACCACCAGCGATGATCAGAATTTCTTCTATTTGTCAGCTAAATGTTCCAAAATATAACCAGTTACAAATTTCAATAGGAATTCTTTATTTTCTGACAATTTAAAAAAATTCCGAAACTTCATCACTTTTCTCTTTCCAGAAACTTCATACGCATACGCATCTGCGAAGTTACTTCTTCTGCGTCTTTCCAAAGACTTGACCGATTCATCTATCAAAAACCACCGTTATGTGGTGCTTCATACCTTCGACCAAGTGAAAGAATTTGCTTCAGAAAAATAGATGCGAGTTCATTGAAAGTTAAGTTGAGAATTCTTTATCATTTAGTCCTTGAATAAGTACAATGCCATCTATTATAAGTGAATTGAAGGGGGTGTGACCCAAAATGAAGTTTTAGTGCGAAAAAATCTAAGAACAAATATTTGAACCGCATCTTGCTACGATGAACCGTTTTCGAGTAGGGGTGGTTTAAAGTGACAAACGCCTAGACTATGACGTCACACCGGCTTCGGAGGCACAGTTAAAATATGTGTAAAATTTTCCAAGACAAAAGTCAACGATCTCACTTAAAGCAAATTGCAACCACTTAAAGTATAGGGCACGGTTCAACCACTGAACAAACAGAAGGCTATGATTTCGGCGGTTAGCCGGAGTGACGTCACAAGTTCCCGCAAAATTAATCTTCATGAAGAATGTTCTCGGATAGTATTTTGAATAAAAGACTGCGGTTTTCACGAGAGATCTTAGATTTTTTTTCTTGATTTAAGTAGCTTAAGTTGCTTTTTTTGGTCACACCCACTTTAACATCAGTTCGAGGAGAAGCAACTGTTGAATATGGTTCAAACTTTGATACTAAATCAGACTTAACTGTTTTTCGCATACGAACGCACAAAACTGGAAAAGTCAGAAAATGCACCTCTCAGTGAATGCACGAACAATTCCGTCGCGACGCGGTTCACGATGGGCTGAGCGCACACCAGGGCTCTTGGATAAAAATTTATATTTCTATAACCGTTAAAGTTAGCGCCTTATTTTTTTTTTAATAACTTCGTCAATGTTTTTACTACATTTGATTCGATATATATGTATAGAAATTTTCAATAATTCATATTGCTCGCCGCAGGGTGAAGTTTTAGATGCACGATTTTGATAATTCTATATTCCTAACGTTTTAACAAAAAAACCTTGAACCTTTTCGAAATTCCTGAACTGTCATTAGAAGCGCTCATGTTTCAAGTATAAGTGTGCAAAAAATCAGAATTTTAGATTGTATGCCTAAATTAATACAGCGGGTAGTGTTTAGAAAAATGTAGTTTTTCAAATTTGAGCTCAGTCACGTTTAAGGGCCGATTTCAAAGTTCAGTCCTATTAAAAAAAGTTGTACATTTCCATTTCCTATGCCCCAAAGTGTCCTCTACAAGATGATATAGGTTTCATCTGGTTATACCTCGGAATCACCCACCCTCAGAAAACAGCGAGTTAGAGCAGTGATTTTATTCCACTAATGGGCTGAGCGCACTTCAGGGGCCCGATCCTCGGGCAGGGAGTAGAGCTCCCCGATAGAACGAATTTTTTTGTCCTTGTCAAAGTAATCGAAAAGTAAACAAGAATGACAAAGAGGAAAAATTTGTTCTCTCGGGGAGCTCTACTCCCTGGCCCGAGGATCGGCCCTCAGGGCTCTTGGAAAAAAAATCATATTGCTATAACCGTTACAGTCAGCGACTTAATTTTTTTTTTTGTAAAACTTCGTCAATGTTTTTACTACATTTGATTCAATATATATGTATAGAAATGTTCAATATTTTACATTTCTCGCCGCAGGGTGAAGTTTTAGATGCACGATTTTGATAATTCTATATTCCTAACCTAAAAAAAACAAACTTTGAACCTTTTCGAAATTTCTGAACTGTCATTAGAAGCGCTCATATTTCGAGTATAATTTTTTTTTTTTTTTTTACGGATATGCGCACTCGCAAGGAAATCACGCTCGAGAAGTGGCAAGTGCGCGGATCAACAAATCTGAATTTTAGATTGTATGCTTAAATTAATACAACGGGTAATGTTTAGGAAAATGTAGTTTTTCAAATTTGAGCTCAGTCACGTTTAAGGGCCGATTTCAAAGTTCACTTCCATTTCCTATGCCCTAAAGTGTCTTCTACAAGATGATATAGGTTTCATCTGGTTATATCTCCGAATCACCCACCCTCAGAAAACAGCGAGTTGGAACAGTGATTTTATTCCACTAATTATTAAATGTCTATTAACTTTATTGCGTGTTTTGTATAAATGATGTACATTCAATTCTCGATTTCTATGAACAAAAACTGAGCTTGAGAGAACATAAAGAAATCGAACATTTAGTACATCTGTTCAATACAGTAGCTGCGTTGAGTATCGTCTATTCCTCTTGTAAATTGTTTTCAAACTGAAATTTTGGGTCACCTTCAAGGATCGTAACGAGCTCTCATACATTCCACCCGACACAACAAGACCATATTTTATTAGGGGCTCGACGAGTACTTTGCGAACTGAAATCAGTAATTTTTTATTCATTATTTCTCTGAGGATGTAAAATGTATGTATAAGTTTTCTAATGTTTGACAGACCCACGTGATCAGTTTTGAAACTTCAAATCGAAGATAACATGCGCTTTTGCCAACAGCGTCATTTTTCAGCTCGCGGAAGATTAATCAAACTCCAATCCAAATTTTTGAACTGCGGAAATTAAATGTTTCTATTTACATTCAACGATTACTGGCTTGAACAAGAGTCTAAACCTCCCTTTAGGGTTCTGAGCCCAATGCTGATTAACATACAATAATGTATCTTCAATATTTCCTTTTACAACTAAATCACTGTTTTCTCTGTTTTTTATATTTATTTTCGGAAAAATAAAATGCTGCCACTAATGTAGGACGTATGTCAAATTTGTTCACTTCAAATGTCAATGGGAACAATGACAATCGTGTAAACCGTCAGACACATGGACCACCAGTTCCCAGATAAAATTCATAGCCCGTTTTTTGTTAATTCCAAAACTATTGATTTTTTTCTAAGGAAATTGTTCCTGCTTTTTATATTTATTTTGACTGACATAAAACATCAAATTCTTAAAAGTAAATAATTAATTATAGGATGTTGTAATGTATTAGATATAGGTAATTTCTGAGAAATATTTTATATAGGGTGTACGGATATTCGACCGGCAACGCTTGACAGGTGACAGACCTCGCATTTCCATAAAATTTGAGATAGAAACATGCAGCCTTAAAGTGCTTAATTTACAGGGTGTCAAAGTTTTACTTTTATTCTCGATTTTAGTCAATTATTCCTCAATAAAACGACACAGCGATCTGAAACAACGTATCGGAGGGTATGTTAAGGCGAGAAGTAGACATTTTTTCACATCCTGTGTCTTGAAAATTTATCACTTTAAGGCTGCATGTTGCTATCTCAATTTTTCTGGAATTGCCAGGTCTGACACATGTCAAGCGTTGTCGGTTGGATATCCGGACACCCTGTATAAAATATCTCTGTTTAAGGCAAACAAAATTAAGACAAACCAAATTAAGATAACACGTAGGTATTATTTGTTCAACAAATCTTACATAAAATTTACCATATCGGCTTTTTGTTGTTGCAGGCTTGTTCAAATAATAAATGAAAGGTTGAATTAGCCAAAAAATTTGATATTGTCCGCTAGACCATTTTGATACCAGTTTTTAGGCCTGTCAACTCAATTCATAAACTGGTTTTACAATGAAAAATATAGAATATAGTACAAACCAAGGTTAGCATACACGAAAATCCAATTCAAAAACCCAGTAGGGTTTTGACACAAAAACCCACCGTCAATATTGACAAAAACCCAGTGGGCTTTGAACTTTTTGAATCAAAAACCCACTTCTACAGAAATAATAATTATTAACTGCGTTAATTTAAACTTATTGAAAAATTTTTATTGAAAAAATAAACTCATTCTTACCATAGTGCCAAATATCAATCCAAAATCTAAGATTATTCACATCACATATCTAAACTGCTGGACAAAATTATTGCTTTCGAGCAAGGAATTTTTTTCGCCTAACTTTCAAGCTCAATATTTTTGGAACCAGACCAAATATCGATCTCCGGTTTTCACGGGCTGACACATTGACTTTTTGTGGAAAAAATTGCTATATGGAAACCAAACGTCAAAATTTTCCTTTTGCTCGAAAGCAATTGTCAAGCAGTTTATATTAAACAAGCAGTTTATATCAAACAAAATAAAAATTCCAAGGAAAAATAGTCTTAGACAAAAGTAAAAATCAAAAGGAACTTTTCTCAAGGTAACTACTACATAGTAGCAGTAATAACGTAACTAAAAAAGCACTTGTACTACTGAGTAATAAGCTAGTAAATGAATAATTGAAACTAAATTGGAATCTTATTATCCAGGTTTGTAGGGATTTAATTGACTTTGATTTGAGCCTAATTGCGTTGAAATCGGATGAAAATTAACGGAGCTATGAGGCAAAAACTGTCATTTTTGGAAAATTTTCAATGTTCGATCATTCCAATTTTGAAGCTACTCAGCTGCAAAACTGTTGAAACTAAATTGAAATCTTAATAAAAAAATAGATTTGTAGAGAAATTAATTGGCTTTAATTATAGCTTAATTACATTGGAATCGGGTGAAAATTAACGGAGCTGTGAGGCAAAATCTGTCTCAGTGTCATTTTTGGAAAATTTTCATTCTTCGATAAATTCAATTTTGAAGCTTCGCAGCTACAAAACTGTTGAAACTAAATTGAAATCTTAATTAAAAGGTTTGTAGAGAATTTAATTGGCTTTAATTAGAACCCAATTGCGTTGAAATCGAATGAAACTGACCGGAGCTGTGAGGCAAAAACTGTTTCAGTGTCATTTTTGGAAAATTTTCAAGGTTCGATAATTTCAATTTTGAAGCTTCTCAGCTGCAAGCTGCAAAACTGTTGGAACTAAATCAAAATCTTAATTAACAGGTTTGTAGAGAATTTAATTGGCTTTATTGAGAGCCTAATTGCGTTGAAATCGGATGAAAATTACTGTAACTGTGAGGGAAAAACTGTCTCAGTATCATTTTTGGAAAATTTTCAATCTTCGATAAATTCAATTTTGGAGCTTCCCAGGTGCAAAACTGTTGAAACGAAATAAACATACAATAGACTTTGATACAATTTTGTCTAGTTGAGTTTAAACAAAAATCCTACAAAAACTATCACAATAATTTTCGCAATAACCCAATGGAAAATTTCAAAAACCCGGGTTTTTGCCAACACTTATTAAATTTAAAAATTGAAATCCTTCAGTCCCTGAGTGCTATTATGCCGGGAAATCTTAGGTCCGAGGTTAACCATTTAAGCTTTAAACCGCAGATTGGTACATATGCAAGATTCCCAAATTAATCTGTACGCCTATGCGCACAGTATTGTTGAAACAATTTACCTTTTCAAGGGGAATAGTGACTTCTCCGACTTATCCTTCTTCCTGCATTCATTTTAATGTGTTATCAATTATTTCGCGACTTTGGCTATCTAACACTTAACTATTAAACGCAATTTTACACTAAATAAAAAGACAAAACTCTTCTCAAAACATTAAGTATGAGTGCAACTAAAAAAAAAGGATTTCATAAAAAAAGTTACCTTAACGAGAAGAGGGAGACGATATAATTCTTAAAACTATTTTATAGCTACAAAAAGGGCGGACCAAATGTCGTAGGGGGTTTGCCTATTTTTGAAAGTTCCAATGGTCATTACAAGAAAAGCTATAAACTTAAAATAATATTCAGAGTATCCTATAGCTTTGTTCATAACGGAGTTAAAATGTTTTATAGTGAAAAATTTCAATTTTTAAAATAATGACCGGACGGTCCCAGATGTAAGCTATTTTTATGATTTTATGATCGATTTTATTAGCCTATTGCTTGGTTAGACTTTTGCAGTCCTGACATTTGTTTTCATAAATAGTCGAGTAAATAGCATTGTTTGTAGTGCCCATATCTTTTTCAATAGAAAGTTTGCTTTTGAGCTTCTTATAGAAATTATTTGGTTTTTCGGCAATTTGAATTTTTTAAGGTTTTCAAGCATTTTTCAATTCTCTTCTTGCAAATTTCGGGGATAAGGAGATATAAACTTTGTTCCAACCCAGCAGGAAACCGTAAATTTCACCGTCAGGATTCTCCGTAAAACGTAAAATTTGTACGTAGAATCCGAAGTTCGTATACACCGTTCTTGGGACAGTTTTTTGGCGGGTTGGAACAGACCTATGTTTTTGTTCTCTATTAATGTAATTTTTATTAGTGTGGTTCTATCAGCCAATGCGTTAACTATAATAATTTTTTATATTTTATTAAAAAATAATATTCTCCTTCACATATTCAAAGTTTGCAATAGTTGGTGAGAGGAAACCGTGCCTGTAATAAAAATCTGTAAGTAAGACTTATTTTCATAATTAACATTGTCAGTAAATTTATCTATCTTAAGGTGGCAACAGCACCGGTGTTTTTTTTTGCACCTTTCAAAGTGATTTTGGAAGTTAATAGGTCTGTTTCTGCAGAAATCACAAAGCAGTCAGCATAAATTTCATTGGTTGAAACTAGTTTTCTGACTGTTTTCAACCAATGAAATTCGCTCTGACTGGTTTGTGATTTCTGCAGAAACATACCTAATAATATTAAAAAAAATAGCACATCAAATTTGGCATAAACCGAGGGGTGTTTCAACCACTGAATTTTCTACACCTACCTACTGTATTTGACTTCATTGATTGCATCAAAGATGATAGTTGACTGCATTGACTTGAGCAATTTCTGACAAGATTGCAGGCTCCACTCGCAGCAACTGCTTACGATTTTTCGCGAGTGTATATTACATTCCATATATCCGCTACTGCATTTGACTGCACCTCGGACTGCACAGAGTTTATAACGATTGCAAGCGACTGTATTATGAGTGCATGTGACTGTATTATGACTGCAGAAGAATGTATGGACTGCATATACATGGATGTAGGATATTATTTGTACAGTGGGAATCATTGCAATTGGCACATACTATAATCTTTTAACATCCCTCGTATTAGGTCAAAATTGTATTGGTTAGAATTTTGACTGATCTATTTAGTGCAGTGGTGTACAAATATTTTTTTCCTTTAGCAGTTCATTAAAACTATCATGTTCACCACTGATTTATTAATGACACGATTTTGACGTTATCTGTGTGTCAAAGTAGTAAAGTTTTGACACATTACGGGGGATGTTTATATAGTGTGTGCCAATTTCAATGATTGTCACTGATGTACACCTACTGCATGAGTGAAACACCCCTCGGCATAAACATTCTTTGATCGATTATCTAAATATTTATGGAGTTTTTTTTTCCCAATTTTCAGCGTGGTTTTTTTTATTTTCGGGAAATAATCAATAGCAAAACCTTATTCAAAAAATAAGGCAATTACAGAAACAGCCTGCTATTTTTCGTGCAAAGAAATACTCAAAATATGGAAAAACTAACTCCACATATCTTTAGATAATCGATCAAAGAATGTTTAGTTGTGCCGTTTTTTTTTTGCACCTTCAAAGCGTTTCACGAAAATGGGCCTATGTGCGCATGTACAGTGAGAATCATTACAACTGGCACACACTTTATATACATCCTTCGTAATGTGTCAAAATTTTACTTCTTTGATACACAGGTAATGTCAAAATTGTGTCATATTGATAAATCAGTGTCTGTTGAAGAAAAAAAATATCTGTTTGCTAAACTCTGCCAAACGAATGTTGAACGTTGAAGGTCACCTACTCGAATAAATCACACACTTTTTGCTGCTGTCTTTATTGCACAAGCACTGTGTTTATCAAGTTGATAAACACACTGCGCGTGCAATAAAGACAGCAGCAAAAAGCAACGTCTGTGATCTATTCGAGTAGGTGACCTTCAACGTTCAACATTTGTTAGACAGAGTTTAAAATGGTTTCCCATATGCTTAACAATGTCAAAGAGGCAAGAGCCAATTGAATTGATTGGCACAAGGTGAGAAAATTCGAGCAGTTGCCTTAGCCCTTGGTTCTGGCAGTAGCACGATCATGAATTTCAAGAGAAAATGTATTGACAGGGGTTAAAATATCACGTACACCGCTGGACTGAATAGATTCATTGGTTAGAATTTTGACTTAATAAGAGTGATGTTGAAAGAGTATGTGCCAATTGCAATGATTCCTACTGTACATGAGGTGCTGTTGCCGCCTTATAGCGGTCCATAATTTGTTCCTAAGACCATAAAAGTCTTTATGTATGGGGTAATTTGTACGATTTTTTTTCGCTAGAGGCAGCAGCATCAATCAGCGCTATTATGTTCTTGTAATTAATTTTGCGAAATCTTCTCGCTAGATAGCAGCGTCAACGACCACGTTCTCAAGAGCATAATTTGCACTAATTTGTTCGTTTTAAATTTTTTGTTCAATACTATAAATTAAATTATTGCAAAAATAAAAGTGAGACTAAGGGCCTGTTTCTTAATAGCGAGTTACCTCCGGGTTAGTTTTAACTCCAGGGTAAGCGTGACGAATTGCTATGTTTACCCTGGAGTTATGCCTAACCCAGGAGCACAGTCTCCTACACTTAACAAGCCATGAAGTTAAAAAGGCAACACCGCAATCTTACCGCCAAGTGGTGCTGGTGCTTTTTGTTTTTATAAGTATATATTTTTTATTTTGTTAATATAAATGACAAAAAATGCATCATTTATTGTACTAAAGGGTCAAAAACAGTAATTCAATGAATAATATAACTATTTGTGTAAATAAAAACAGTAAATAATTGATTTAAATGAATATATTTCTAGATTCTAAAGTGTTATAGGCCTATGTAAGAGAAATATAACTTCTATAGTTGGATAATTTTCGACAGTTTCTATATGTCTTTTGAAAATCTAACTTTTTCTTTCTTCGGGATTTTTTCGGAAGGCAGGTCTATTCAAATACTTGGACGTTTTAGTTTGAAATCTCGAATTAAGTACTCCTCTATCCTTGTTTGTTTCAAATCTAATTATTTCGGTTTCTTCAAAATGTTTACAACACACCACAGAATTTTTCGTTATTGTATAATCTGGGGTATAATTATCTTGGTGTATTGCTTTCATCCACAACTTTTAAAATTCAGAATTTCTTTGGAAATGAAAATGTTTGCATTTCTTCAGTTTTTAAGGAACTCCTATAGTTCGATTTGCACCCAGGTACACAGTAGTTTCATGGCATCTGAAACAAGTTTAAATATCTTAGGTAATATATCGAGACCTATGCTCTTGCATACAAATATTAATATTGTTTTTATTGTTTTACCTTATCTTACCTTCATTTTTGTTCTTGTACCCATTTGCTTAAAATTTGCAATCAAAGCACAAAGGAACAGGTAAGTATTAATTAAATATGGGCAATATATCGGTGTGTTTCTATTCACTTTTTCGTCAATAATGCCCACGAAAATACTAAACTGCAATAATACACAATGACCGCAATACACAGAAACACATAACCTCAATAACAAAATAACATCATACGCGACGTTGCCGTTAATTCCAACTTCATGGCTTATTAAGTATAGGAGGCTGTGCCAGGAGTGACTCGCTATTGAGAAACTGGCACCAAATTCAGGAATATGCTTTTGAAGTAAAAACGGGAATTCCCGGTTAAATTTGTTCCGGATGTTTGAGAGTTCAAGTGTTCAAGAACTATCCAATTTTGATCCAATCGGTTCATACCACTGATCTAAAAAATAAATGGATAAACAATTCATACGGCTTGATTCGCAAAATTTGTGCGAAAATTTGGGGTCAATATTCTATGAACAGTTGTGCAACGGAACAGCCTAACGCCTGCGCAGTGTCTTATCTTTCGAACAACTGTTCTAAATTTTGAAATTCCTTCATTTTCATTGGCCAGATTTTGTGCACACACAATACATGTATCTACTGCGCACGCTCACAGCTGTCCCAGTCAGTTGTTTTTGTTTAGATTTTGACCTCGTAAATTAGCAGCATTAGAAGCGTTCTTTGTTTATCCATTTATTTTTGAGATAAGTGGTTCATACTCTGTGGTCGGGAAGTGCTCCGGACACCAGGGCCATGGCGCCATCTATTAGCAGTGAGTTATAAGAGTGACATTTTATCATTTTGACATTTCGTAAATAAAACAAGTCCTAAATTATAGTTGTGAAAAGTCATATTGCAGTCGATTGAAGAGAAAATGTTGTATGCCATTTGGCCCAGTTTTCTATTTTGCACACACAATTTGCAAATTGTTAGCAACAATCGCTCAGCTAAGTTACTGATTTATCTTGAAACGACGGGATTGAAAACATATATGGACAATGCTTTATAACAGTTTGCAAACTGTCAGAGACACTTGTGAGAACAGACCTTATATGGAACATTACGCATTATTCTATTACGATCAAAATATTTCCGGCACGCTCACTATAACAATTACAAGTTACAACTGATAAAAAACGCTCTGTGCATGCGTGGTGGGCATGCTCCCTGCTTCGCAACCGTTCAACAGTCCTAGTGCATCTGCGCCTCTTTGGTCGTTGTCGGAAAAAGAAGTAACACATTAATTCACGCACTTTTGCACGCCCACAAGGTCAGGAAATAAGTTGCTATGTAATATTGCAAATCTTGCAAGATCGCGTAGGTTTCTGCGTTCGAGATTAATCTTGCAAAATTGGTGCGAGATCTCGGTATCACGCGATCTCGGTATACCGAGATTGCATTCCCTACCCAGAAGGTCTTTTTATGTCGCTCGTTTGTAGGCCTTCGCTATGTGCCACCCTTCAAACGTCGAGCTCAGCACAAAAAGACCAATTTCTTGGCTTAATAACATAAATAACTATCACAGCATAATTATTATGCAAAAACAATCAGCAGGTTTATTCTCATGCGCATCTTTTCTGCGCACGCCGCCATTTTAGGATACAAATATCGAGTTGGCTTGCTGATTGTTTTTGTATATGCCTTGTAACTATGTATTAGGGAAAGTGGCATTTTCACATGTAAAAATGTCACTTTAAACGTTGATTATCGTTAAACCTCCCTTAAAATGGTCGGTGCAAACGGCAATAGATGGTACAAAAAACAGACAAATGACAGACAGATTTAAAACTAGTATAAATACAAGTTATAATACAATAAACCGCAAAAAAAATCTTGATACATATTTAGGAAAAATAAAAAAGAGATAATAAACTTTCACCAATGCAGTTATTTAATTCCGGTGAATTTCTGTACAGCAGAAACAGATCTAATTTCGAGATCAATATTGAACCTACAAACAACTTCAAACAAGACAGCAACAACAAAATAAAACTAAACTCTACTAAACACTGGCAAATATATTTTAGAAACTAAAATAGAATTAATATGAATTATGAAAAAAAAAAGACAAAACTATGTACAAACCACGATACCGAAAGAAAGTATTTAAATATCTTATCAGAACGGAAAATTCCAGGAAGCAGGCAAGCAGGTAGAAAAAACAAAAAACGGCAACCCCCAAATGTGAATCCCCGCCTAAGCGACGAGCCGAGAGAACAAAGGATTTCTTTCAACGGCTTTAACACACGTACACGTAGTAGTAGAAAATCTGTGAAGGAAAGTGGCAAAATGTGCAGTGCCTTTAATTATTCTACTTTTATTTTGATTAATCGTACAATACAAACTATAAAAGCAAATCGAATGGGTAAGTAGGTATTAGAATAACATTGATTTCGAAAAAAAATATTTCCATAAAGAATTGTTCGCAGAATGGACCTATTCTGAGTTTATGTACAGTGTGTGTAACATTAAGATCAGGGGAACGATTGCAGTTACAATGTTATATTGTTTAGACGGGGAAAAAGTTGGGCAATTCGACTACCTTCTACATAAGGTTTGTAGGATTGGCCTTTCTTTATCCCAGAAACCATCTTCAATCTATTTTTTTTCAATACGGTCCTGTTATTTTTATTAGAAATAAAATTTGAAGCCATTTAGAATTTTGATTTGCAACGAGTAAACAGTTCACCTAACGAGGTTTAGCCGAGTTTGGTGATATTTTCGAGTTGCAAAAAATTATCTATGACGAGTAAAACACTATACTTTTTCTATGACCATGTTATAATAAAAAACATCCTTCAGACTAGTTATTCAATGAGGGATTGGTAGATGGCGCTGGATAATTTTATAAATATTTTCGCTTTTATCAAATTATAATTAAGCAAAATTCACATAATTTTGTGTTGAATTATGTTTTTTTATTGTGTTTTACAGAATTAAATTACAAGTAGATTTGAGGGAATGTATATATAGCATGTAAAATTGTGATAATTTACTTCCTACACTAGTGACGAAAGTTACCGTTATGGGATATTCTATCACTAGTGACGAAAGTTACGTTTTCGGTAAAGGTAAAATATGATGAAAGTTGCTTATTTTTTAATAGTCATAGAAAAAGGTCTTTCAAACAAACCTGACAGTGATCTTCATCAATTAGATACATATTTTACATTTCACCAATTCAAATAATTTTGATTATTTATTACAAATATATATATTTTTTTAATTATTTTTGACTGAAATTGTTAGAAATTGTGCTTTTTCCCTTTTCAATTAACTGTTATGACTTTCCCAATACATATTTTTGAAGCATTCAGAGCTGTACTCAGGAGGTTTCACCTAAATTATTTTAGAATATGGCTAAAAGAAGCTAAAAACATTTTCAAACCATTACAAGTGTAATAACACAGAATTCTAAATAGCTTCAAATTTTGTGATAAAAATAACAGCACAGGACCATATTAAAAAAAAAAAAAATTGATGATCGTTTCTGGGAAACGAGACGTCGCAGTGAAATTATGTGAACGCAAGTACAAGTACCTGCAAGTTTCTTTCTCCAAAATTTCTTGCGGTTTGGTTTTACATGTGTTTTAAAATCTCTCAATTGCTTTCTTCTGCCAACATATAGAAAAAAAAATTATCGGCAAACAGAAGCTTACTATAGTTACTTTTCAATAGGTACCTACCTATTCTTATCGGTGTTGGAAGTTGGTATTTGTTTACCTACAATTAGAATGTCGATTTGCACTTATTCTAACTGCTCGAAAAATCAGAAAGATCTGCAGGAGCTGCTTATATAGGAAAAGTGAACGCCAATCTGCTGCTGAGATCTGCTTGAAGCAACAAAAACAGTACAAATAAACACCCTATGTGTTGATGATTTGTCAGTATAATTATAATTAAATAAATTATCTCTACCTGCATATTGAAAATTAAAATTCATTCAAACACAATGTCAAAGGTGCCTACCTAATATCAATATCATTATTATAATTCCTATGAAACGTAGGTACCTACCTACTGGGGTACCTGCTCAAAAATAGATTATTTTCAATATAAATAAGTGATCTCTAACTGGATTTATCTGTTGTTCGGAGTCTTGTGGGCTTTTCCACTATCCCGATTGTTGTTAGATCTTAAATAAACCATTTAAGATTGTTGGTTCATTAAAAACAAGAAAAATGTTTTATCTTCGTTTAATGATTAAATAGAAATAAATTATTAGCAACTAAAAAACAAAGGTTTTTTTTAATATATTTTTCCTCAAATAAGAAAATTAGTTCTGATATTATTCAGCTAACCGACTGAAAGAAAAATTCGAAGTCTTCTTGAAAACCATCCAAATGCGAGAGTACGGGTAGCAGCCGAACAAGAGAGATGAAAAATACAAATAAATAAAACACATTCCTCAACTGCTTAGTCACTCGAGAATCTAAGCAGTTGTTTGGAATTTGGAATATAAAAAAGTAATTAAATATTTTTAATGAATCAAATGAAGAATTAAATGTTTTTAATTTTTTTACAAAATAAGGGCAAAGTCTATACGAACATCTTTATTTCAAATTGATTCAAACATGGCTCTGGCATAGGTACAGGGGATCTATTATAAATGTCACCCCCTGCTAACTTTTTCGTTCGACGTTTTCGACAGAGGTGTCAAATGCAAAAGTTTTAAGAAATTGTCAAAAGTTTTTAACTAAATCAGTTTCAGGCATACAGGATGCGTCAAAAAAGTACAGCAGTGTGAAGTTATATTTTTTCAAATAGAACACCCTGTATATTGTGCGCTTATTTGTTAGTCCCCTTTAACGTGATTTCAACGATATATTATGGTTTGATATGTTTATCTCTCGGTTTATCTCCAATAGTTATAGGGAAAAACGCGAAAATCCCTTCCTAGGACTCTCATGTTATTTTTTTAAAAATAATAATAATAACTTAAGAAGATATCTGGATTTATTATAATATTTCACTTTGTATATTAATGAATAGGATTTGAACAATAAACTGTTTATAAAAAAATTCTCTAAAGCTTAAATGGTATTATTTTCCTTTTTTTTTCAATATGAAACCTTAAAACGGTTTTTCATGTTTTTCCCTATAATTATTGAAGATAGACATATCAAACCGTATATCGTTGAAATCAGGTTAAAAGGGACTAACAAATAAGCGCACAATATACAGGGTGTTACATTTAAAAAAATATAACTTCACACGGCTGCACTTTTTTGACGCACCTTGTATGCCTAAAACTGCCTTAGTTAAAAACTTTCGACAATTTCTTGAAACTTTTGTATTTGACACTTTTGTCAAAAATGTCAAATGAAAAAGTTTGAAGGGGGTGACATTTATAATAGATCACCCTGTACTCAACCTTTTCTCAATAATCTAAGTATAAATCTATAATCTATGAACATAATTTTAAAAATAGTAACTTTTATTGAAAGTTGGCATGCCAAAAATTATCAAATTTTCCCCCAAAAATACTCTTGCAGAGTCTTGCACTTGCAGAAATATCGAACAGAACCGATAAAGGCCGTTTTACAGCTTGCAAGAAATCTTGAATGCAATTTTTTTGCACGCATGCGTCGTTTTACACCTTGCAATTTGACTTTTTCCTTCTCGAACCTTAACCATACTTTTTGTTTTTTAATTTTGTGTTGTTCATTATTCATGTTTGCATTTTCCAAAAATGAAAAAGGAAAGATTATAAGTCGATATAAAAAAAAGAATGCAATAGCAGCCACTTTAAGCATCATAATTGCTAAAAATTCCCCAGCTTGCGCGAAAACCTTCAAGAAAAATGGCACCAAACCGATTGCATGCAATGCCCAATGCCATTCAAGTTTCAAGAATCTTGCAGAAAACAATCAGCTGACTCACTTCTGCGCATGCCTTCGTTCAAGTTTCTTGCATATTGTAGATAGAATTGCAAGCTGTAAAACGGCCTCAAGTTGCATGTGCAACATGCAATCAGCTAGGTTTCAACTGCGCATGCCTTTTGCAAGATTTCTTGCAACTTGCACCGACTTGCAGGCACTCTTGCAGCATGTAAAACCCCCTTTAAGAAGGGAAACCAGGTCGATTAACACATTGCGTACCGCGTCGCTCATATATGCGAGACACCAACATTTCACTGAGGGCTTCGTCGCTCATTTCTGAGAGACACACATCTCTCACTTTCTGGCCATGTATATCAAATATGATACCCGCTACCGTGTATTTTAAATGGAGAATCCGAAGCTTGGCCTCTGGGGAAAATAATATGAGTCTTGGTTTGAGCAAAATTGGAAAAATAAATTCACTACAACAAAATTTTTGAAAAATATTGATTTTGCGTATTAAAAACATAAAATTTTATTCTGAAATAGCTGATTTTACATAATAATAAAACAAAATTTATTCTGCAATAGCTTATTCTAAAAACAAAATGAGAATATCTCTCTTGCCGGCAAAAGCAAAAAAAAAAAGAAACGTTGATCATATTTGAGAGTAAATACATACAAATATTGCAAAAAGTGGTTTGGCCCCTGGGGATATTTTCCCGATAACAGCGTGGCACGCAATGTGTTAAGATTTTTTGCTTAGGATTTTGTCACATAAATTTTTTTATACAGGGTGTTCCAAGAACAACTTTACGGTTATCAACTTTTATCTCTATCTATTTTTTTAAATGGTACCTCCTGTATATTATTTCTGGATTCTGCGGAAAATTCTAAACATATTTCATCTACAATGTCATATACCTATCTTCAACTGTTTCGGAAATATTGACAGTTGAAAATTGACTTTTCTGCAACTTTGACAGGCTGTAAAATTGAAACGGTTAATTTTACAGCAAAACCGATTTTACATTCTCATCTGTAGCTTTTCATAAGCTATCATTTGACACCAACTTTGAATTTAACTAGAGATTACATTTGACCAGAATTTTTAATCATGGATTAAATTCAAAGTTGGTGTCAGATGATAGTGTGTATGACCGGTTTTGCTGTAAAATTAACCGTTTAGGTTTTACAGTCTGTCAAAGTTACAAAAAAGTCAATTTTCAACAGTCAATATATCCGAAACAGTTGAAGTTAGGTATATGACATTGTAAATGAAATATGTCTAGAATTTTATGTAGAATCCAGAAATATTATAATATACAGGGGCTACCATTTAAAAAAATAAAGTTGATAACCGTACAGTTGTTCTTGGAACATTCTGTATAAAAAACTTAATGTATGAAAAAATCTTAAGAAAAAAATCTTTATCGACGTGTTTTTGCGTTTTTTCCACATATTTTATCCGAAGGCTGTAGCAAATTAGTTTCAGTTAAAGTCCCCACCCTGTATATATTTGGAATCAGGAAGAAAAGATCTTTCATTTTATCGCCTAATATACAGGTTGTCGAAGTTATCTACGTTTCTCCTTCCGATGCGATTTTGTTTTTTTCTGATTACGTTAAAAGAAAATATAGAAAAAAACTCTCAAGTTTTGTGTTTAAAATTTTTCTCTATCTTAAATAGTAAAGGCAGTAGGTATGGGCTTAAATATAATCAAATACCCTGTAAGTATTGAAAATAATGTTGTCGATTTTATTCCAATTATGCCAACTTTAAAAACCAGTTCTACGAAGTTTTTCAAAAGCAAAAATCAAGAGAAAAGGGTCCCCCAAGAGTACAGATAGCCGAAAAACAATAACCAAGATCCAATATAACTGGTATAAACACGGGACAGTAGTTTTGATCGCGCCACTGACTTCACGACGCGAACTTAAACCAGTAATTTGGAATGCTGCGTCTATAGTTGTTTCCATTATAGTATGTTGTTTTTCCTGTGTTGAAGTGCCATGCGCATTTTTTGATTTATCTACAGCTTTACAGCAAGGGCGGCAAATAATAGTATTAAATAATAATGATGAATAATTTGACGGTGGTTGATGATACCCTACTATTTTTTTGTGCAGTGAGATTTTTTTTTTTCCACGAGCGTGCGCAAAGTAGCTACTTTGCGCACTCATTTGCGTGCGCAAAGTAGCACTTTCCACTTTTTGTTTTTGCTGTCAATAGAAATTAAAAATTTCACTCGTAGAAAAATTATTGTTCCCAACACGTGCGCAAAGTAGATTTTCCGCACTGCGTGCGGGAAATCATAACTTTGCGTGCTGATTAGGAAAAATAATATATCGTTATTTTTATATATTTTTTTTGACAGCTGTATAATTTTCTTTATACCGGAGAAACGATCGAAAACTAAAATTTGTTTTTTTTGTTGGAGAAACTTTTCGTCGTAAAGTCAATTCGTCGTGACGTTCATTCGACGTATAAGTCAATTCGTCGTATACGTCAATTCGTCCTAAAGTAGCGTCGACTAGCTCGTATTGGGGTAAATTGGGTCAAACATCCCTGGTATATACGTACGCAAGAAGGTTTTTAGGCGTACGACTTTATAATAAACTTCTACAAACCATCCACTAAAATAAACTAAAAAGTAACTCTAGACTGAAAGACTGTTCTAATATGAGGCGCTTTAGAAACATTGGAACCAAAAAAGGACAGGTTCGTCCATCTGTCAAGATATTTATGTCCTATTTAATATCGTCAAAAACACTAACAAGTAGGTACTACAAAAAAAAGAAAAAACAGATAATACCCACATAAAAGTTCTTAACGTTCAATTACCTAGGTACTTCTTTTGAGTACTGGGTTTTACTGGTAACTACCTATTCTGTCATTTAGGTTTTTGATAGACAAGAGGCCTTTTCGGAAACGCTGATTCAATTAACCGGATCACCAGCTGATGTAGTTTGTCTTTTTTCAATCGTGTTCATTGAAGAAAGATAAAAAAACAAACAGCTGTGATCGGGTTAATCGGATTAGCGTTTCCGAAAAGTCCTAAAGGTGGTTTTGTTATTATCAGTTGACAATGTCAAGTCTTGTTCAAAAAACTTCACCATCTTCACACAGCCCTCTGGGTCCAGAGCTGGACATTATGTCGTTGCCAGATGTAGCCGCAATCCTATTTCAGGTCATCAATTAGTCAAATGGTTAATTTTGCAGAAGCCGCACTAATTATAAGGAAAACACCCTATACAATAATTAATCTGCAGGTTTGTTATTTGAATTTTTCCGAATTCTGAAGCTCCAAAATGGTTACAGCGCCTAAACTAAAATAGCTAGCAAAAAAAGTCATTAGGCAAAGATGATCTGAATGTAATTATCCCCAACTTTTATAAAAGTCATTTTGTCGAAAAAATTAAAAAATGAGAAAAAGGCCAATAGGGCCGAAAGCCAAGGGTTCCGAGTGTGATTTTTTCGGCTCAATACTCGGGACCCACCCTCCAATCAGCCCTGAAAAAATCAGCCAGCCCTGAAAAAATCCGCCTGCCCTCGTAAAATGTTTTGAAAAACCCATATATTCACTGGACTATTATATTTACTCCAACCAGAAATGCTTACTTATGCCTAAACGCAATATTTATCTCGTCGTTTCGGGTAACCCATATCTGGTAGCCTGTTGCCAAATTTAATTTATGCAACAAGGCGCTTTTCTTTCTAAGGCGAGCTATTTTATCTTCAATTCAAAGCATTTTAGTTACGACTTGCTTCTTGTGAATCATTGTTGAGTTATGATTAGTGTTCTCTCTCCATGTTTTTCCATTAATTGCAATATTGTTGGTTGTGCTTTGATTATTATCATTTTCGGTTAGTAGTCAGTTTAGAATGTTCAATTTAAAAAATTATTACTTATACAGTTTTCCAAAGAAGATGATCCTACTCGGTTATTATTCACGTCATGGTTGATTTTTCATTTTTGGTAGTACTATCGCGATAATTTGCTGTCCCGTGCGTGGATAAAGTTATCGATAATAATTATACATCCATTTTAATTACCTGCGTAATTCAAATTCCTTAAAAATGTTTAATTTTAAAATAATCTCATGCTAGAGGGTTTTGAATAATTCTTATACTTGTGTGTTTGCGTTTTAAAAAATATTTCATTGCCTGATTTTTAATTTTCCAGGAAGCAGCATGCAGTCTCCAGCATCCAGGAGCAATATAAAGAGTAGTGGGATCAGAGCTGGAACATTTGATCTAATTAAAGATCAAAAATCGGTCCAGTCGCGATCAAGAAGTATCGGGATACATTACAACGTTGTTGACGAACAAGAGACTTCGACGTGTAGTAAAAATTGTGTGCAAAGACGATATTCTACGGAGGCGATGCCTACACAGTACCAGGATGCAAAAACATTTTGGCATTTTGGGCATTATAGTGGAATATATAAGGGCGAGATTGCATCTGGCGCATCACATTTGAGGCTGGCTAGTGAAATTGTCAATGGTACGCTCGACAGGGATTTTGAGGAATATTTCAATGGAAGGTAAGATTGATTTAGTATCTAACAATTGAGTGCCGAAGAGGTCGAGTTATCCACCTTTTGATTTTACTGCAAACGTTTTTGTGTGAGTTATATTATAGTCTATTTGTGCTAGACCATTAAGTATATGTAAATTTATGCAAAACTGGGACAATTTCTTTACCTGTGGACAAACTAAATTTCTCTTTTTTCATAAGAATACTATTAAAGGATCTCGGTATATCAGATAGGTACTAGATGTGTTTGTGTATGTGTGTGTTGGAGGTTTCAGTTGCACCACGACCAAGGCTGCTCTATTGTATCCCTCCTTCTGCAGCCCCTCCAGTCCTAGATTCCTTAGGAATTTTAGGATGTCTAGCGGTTCCAGGGCTGGAATGTCTTCCAACTGTATAAGGGCACTTCCCAGGTTCTTCATCCTTAAGCGACTAACGACATCACAGTTCAGTAGAAGATGGTGAGGTGTCTCTTCTCCGTCTTCACAGAATCTGCAGGTGCCACCTTCTTCTAACCCCAACTTCTGTAGGTGTTTCTCAAGTCTGCAATGTCCCGAAATAAACCCGGTTAGAGTCTTGAGACTTTTCTTGCTAAGGTTGACCAGCAGTTCTGATCTTTTTTGGTTGAAGTTGCCCCATAGATCTTTGGCCTGTCGTAGTCCTGGCTGTTCTAGCCATTGGTTGTTCCTTAGCCAGTTCTCTTCTTTTTTGAGGATTCCTTGGAGGTGCGCATTTCTGACGCCGCAAAATGGTTCTGGCCCAGTGAAGGGAGTAGACGCTCCAGTTCTTGCGAGTATTTCTGAGCATTCCTTGCCCTCGACACCTATTTGTCCGGGCACCCAGAGGAGGGTTACTGTGTTTTCCCAGCTCATTTAGTTTCTGTAGACATTCCCATACTGTCTTAGAATTGATGACTATGGATCTCAATACTTTGATAGCTGCTTGACTGTCAGACATTATTACAATCTCTCGTTTCTGATAACTTCTGTTCAGGCTGAACTGCACGCTTGAAATATGCTTGGTGATTTACCCATTGGCTCCGAGTGTTTGGTTCGTTTCCCAAATACTTCGGCTCCAGTTCCCTCAGCAGTTTTGGTACCGGCTGTGTACCATTTGATGGTGTTTGCTTTGAGGGATTGGATAGATTCCATGTTCCGTCTTTTTTTTGTACTTAGTTCGATGGTAAAGTTTTTCTCGAAACTGAATTTATCAACAATCACGTCTTTTGGTAGATCCATGAGGTGTGCACAGTTTGGGAGATGAAAAGTTCTGCCCAGAGGCGTTTTTTTTTGTAGACCTATCTTCTCCAGTCTGAGACATGATCCACTGGCAACCCGCTTCACTATTCTGTGGAGTGGTGTGAGGTCTAGAATGACTTCTAGTGCTGCGGTTGGGCATGATCTCATTGCTCCTGTTATACAGAGACACGCGAGTCTGCACTTTTCCTAGGGTTTTCCTAGCTGTTACTAACTGGATTTGGCTATACTAGGCTACCGTTCCGTAGGTAATGATAGGTCTCACTATCATGGTATACATCCATCTTAGGACTGATGGGTTACAACCCCATGTTTTACCCGCAATGTTTTTGTAGACCGCGAGTGCCGAGATTGCTTTGGTTTTTTGTGTTCTCTAGATGTCGGTTGCAGAGAAGTTTAGAATCTATGGTTATTCCTAGGAATTTAACTTCTTTTTCCAATCAAGTCTGCTTCCATCGAGGCAAATATTTCTCAGGTTTGGGAGTTTGGTTCTTTTTGTAAATACTACCAGTGTGGTTTTTGCTGAGTTTAGATTCAGCCCCACTGTCTGACATCATTTTTTCATGGTTCGAAGTACCTACTCTTTCTATAAGGTCGCAGAGTATTCCTTCGCTCTCCTCGGTCAATGAATTTAGGAGGTCATCAACCACTAGACTCCACTCAAAGGTGAGAGTACCCCTCCCTGCGGACATCCTCTAGTGGTGGTGACCTGTATGGTTTGTTCACCCATATCAGTTTCTGCAGTTCTGGTTGCTAGCGTTTCGGTTGGTTTTGTCCACTCCTTTTTTGACGCATTCTTTATTGACTCATGAGAGGTGTTGTCAAATGCCCCCTCTATGTCCAAGAAGGCGCAGACGGCTACTTCTTTATTATGCAATGTGCTTTGGATACTGTCGGTGAGTTCAAGTTCAAGTAAAGCGGTTTCTGTTGATCTGCCCGCTCTGTAAGCATGTTGCCTAGGATGTAGTGGGGTCTTTTCTAAAACACTTGTTCTGATGTGGTTATTTACAACTTTCTCACCTGTTTTAAGCAAAAACGACGTGAGCCATATAGGTCTGAACGACTTCGGAAGAGTAGCGTCTCTTCTCCCTGCCTTTGGGATGAAAGTTTCTTTAGCTCTTCATCTCCATTGACTGGGTATGTATCCGGTCGGCAAGTTGTATCTGATGAGTTTGATTAGATATGGCATGATTTCATTATGCTCTTTTCACAGCAGAGCTGGAAAGATGCCGTCAACTCCAGGCGACTTGAACGGTTGGAACGAGTCGATCACCCAAGTAAGCCGCTGAGGAGTGCAAAGGTTCTTGGCAACCTCCCAGTTTTCTTGCCTTGTTTTCCTGGGCCGCCCTTTGTTTTCTTCAGTATCATTGGGTGTGCTTCCTGGAAAGTGAGTTTTCAGTTCAGTAGTAGAGCAGCTTGTTGCTCTTAATTTTTTGTCTGGTTTCTTAAGTGTCAATAGTCCTTGCGCCTTCCGCCAGGGTTTTGTATAATCAAGCTGCTGATGGTGTTTCTGTGATAGATTCACAGAAGTCTCTGAAATTTTTTCGCTTGGCCTTCCTTATTTCTTTTTTGTACCCAGTCAGCCTTTCGGTGTAGCCCTGCCATTCTCCGTCTCGTTTGGCTTTGTTGGAAAACCAACGAACCTCGGATCTAAGTCGTGGCAGGTGACTGTTCCACCATGGGCAACCATTTTTTTTTACTTGTTCTTTCACGGGATAGCTGGATTCGTATGCCTCCATGATTGCTCCGTTAAGGATCTGAAGGGTTTCTTCTACTTCACGTATATTCTTGCAATTAAAATGATTTTGTTCAAGGTTACATTGCAGTTTGGTTGTGTATTTTTCCCAGTTTCTATACGAAGTGATTCCTGCACTCCTTTTACGTCAAACTTTATGATTTTGTGATCAGAGAGAGAAGGTTCATCCAATTCCTGATCATTTGGTCTATATATTTGGACTAAAAAGTGTTATGTCTAACACTTCCTGTGACCCTAGTAACAAATGTTGGTGTATTCCCTACATTTAGTACCTATATTTAGGTTTGTTTGAAAGATAAATTCTAACAGTTGTTCGCCTCTTAGATTTGTGTCGGTTCTTTCCCAGATGGTTTTGTGGGCGTTGGCGTCACAGCCAATTAGGAGCCGTAGTTTGCACCTGTTGCAGTACTCGTCTAGTCTTTGTACTTCTTCTGGCGGTGCTTGCCCATCTTCAGCGAAGTAACCTGATGCCAGTACTAGGTCGCGGTGTGGTTGGTCGGTAATAAGTTTTACCCGAACAGTGACCAAGTCCCGCGACGTAAATTCTGGAACACATAAATTATTAATGTTCTCTTTTAGGAGAATGCATGCTCTAGGTTCGTTACACCGACTGTCCCAGGAGAATGCACGCTCTAGGTTCGTTACACCAACTGTCCCAGATTAGTTAGGCCCCGGCCTTTACTTGGTAGACCTTTGATCTGCCCCTTATATATTTAAGGTTCTTGGATTAATAAGGTCCCCAAGTGTGCCGACGTGAACAACCGGGTTATGGAAGCAGATGGTCCTGATGGGCTATTTTGGTGTAATTCGCCATCTAACCTGTTATTATTGTCTCTTCTGGTGTGGTGGAGTGTTGGCTTTCTATTCGCCCAGAAGCATATTTTCTTCTTCGCTGGGAATTTGCTCTACCGGACAGAGAGTCTTTTCCCTTTCTTCTTTTTTCGAACAGTCCTTTTTCATTGCCAATATGGGTGATAATAATTAATATATATCGTTTTTCAGATAAAGGTTTTATTCCCGTGGATAAAAGAAAAACCTTCTCAAAAAGCTTGCCGAGAACTTGTGATGTTTTAATCCTGCCACATTTTTTCTACTGTATGTCCAGCGTTTATTGAGGTTTCATCTAAATAATAGATGTTTCTTTTTTCATTTCAAAATTGTTAAATCTTCCTCAAATATTTTTTCCACTTTTTAAATGACTTACAGTTACTGAAAATGGAAAAGTCTATTGTGGCTACCTGTAGTTTAAGTATATGTATAGGTAGGTACCTACATATAATTAATTAACCCATATACCTACGTACCTACCACTTATGTTTAATAAAATATTTTTAATACCCCAGTAAATATCTGACTAATCACAATAATAGATGCAGGGCGATATGCATAATAAAAGCATACAGAGAGAGTGAGAGATATTTTTATTGTCATATTTGATACATGGCAAAACATACCTCTCATTCTAATTATACACGCATTTTTTATGCATACGATTCTCCCTGTACATTTTAAAATTTAATATTAACTTATTCAGAAAACATCTGGGACGCCTATGGCGAGTCGATTATGACATTGATTTGCAATGGTTTCGCTTTTCCAAATAGACTATAGTTTGCCAAGGTTTTTTAGGCACAATATTCAAAAAGTTGTAGCTTGAAAACAGTTAGTTAGACCTTGAAGACTTTTTTTCTCTAGAGTTTTGATGACTCGGTATTTTTTTGTAGAGGACTGTGTTCACATCATACAAATCCCATTATACCTAATATACTTAGGGAAACCGAATACTATAACTCATCTAATTCCTTAACAATAGCCATAGTAAATGTTCTTGTTAAAGCTTGGCCAATTGCCAATAAGTCTTTATTAGATTTTCACAATTTATTTTATTATCAAAATATATGTTTCGACAAACAGTGTGTTCTTTGGGTGCATACAGAGTAATTTCCCAAGTATAGTATATATAGCATGCAGCTCAAAACAAACAACAAGTTAGAATAAGAAAGCTCAGTTATTATTGGTCTGAAGAGGCACCATATATGCCGTGACATGTTGTTGAGTCTTTAAAAAACTAGTTTTAACATTAAATCTTTTCTGTTTTTATCAAAATTTGTAATGAATTTCCAAAAAATCAATTTTTTTTTGTTCTGTCAGCATTTCTTTTAATTAAAATTGGTGTTGAGAAAATCATATATTGAGTAAGAAGAGGTTTTTGTACCTACAAGTGAAGGGTAGAAAGTTCGAAGACGGCGCTAGTTGAATCACTACAGTAGATTTCAAAGTTTAGTCTGGAAACAAGATTGAACTTAAGAAATGCTCTATCACTTGTCATCCTACCTTACCGTATTTCCAAATGAAAAGGCAATGTGACGTCATCATTGTTATCTCGATCACCTAAGGTAATCATCACAATGGGTCTTGGAATAAAGCCCAGACCATGTATACTTATCACAATAATTGACCTTAAGTTATTTTGTGCAGGTAACTTTTCTGGAGGGGTAGGACACGCAGTCTACTATGCATACTTTCCAGAAGAGCCTCTTCGAGCTACTTCACAGTGTCGACCACTAACATTTGGTAATTGGATGTGAGGCGAATTCTCACCACACAGTCTACGGCAGCACTGATAATAATTGAAAAGGTGAGTCACTACTCAACTATTTACTGCCTCTCAACAAATTTTCAAGTTGATACACGTCTGTTCTAACTCAAACTGACAAAACCATAAAAATATGTTCTGACAGCCAAGCTGTTCCACCAACTAGAAGTCCAAAATGGCTCAGATGAGAACGCAAAGGGTTACTTTGTTGTTTCTTTAGTTCACTCAGGACTGGTTTATCAGTGGACAGTTATTTAGTTAAGCTGTTGGTTAACTGATAATTATTATCATTGGTCAACCGACAGCTAAACTAGATAACCACCCACTAATAAACCGGTCCTAAGTGAACTAAGGATACCCGGATTCGCTGGCCTTGAGGGCAATGCAATGGCGGATCTCCTTGCCAGAACGAGATCAACTTTACTGGGCCATAGCCAGTGCTCATGACACTATAAATCAAACCTAGGCGGACAACAAAGTCTAGGAATATTGGCTAAATATACCAGGGATGAGACGAGCAAAGGCAATCAAAAAGGTGAGTCACTACTTATTTACTGGGGGACAATATGGGCTCTCAACCATTTTTCAAAAAGTACATGCCATTAAAATGACTGTACCTACTAACCCAAACTGACTCAAACTCGCAAATATGTTTTGACAGTAAAGCTGCACCGCCAATGGAAGTCAAAAACAGCCTAGATGTCAGCACGCTTTATGTGAACTAAGGTAACATAACAAACCAACCCTAGTATGGATACCTGGACCCAATCACCTTGAGGGCAATGCAATGGCGGATCTTCTTGCCAGAACGGGATCAACTTTGTGCTCGGCATTGCTCATGACACGACAAATCAAACCTAGGCGGACAACAGAGTCTACAACATTGGCTAAATATACCAGGCAGGGATGAGACAAGCAAAGGCATTGTGGACCAGTGGAACCGAGTTAACTTGTCTTGATTTGCAATATGAAGCCATACAAAAATTGATTGGGTGAGCTCATAGTCGTCCTTAAAGCATGACATTGTTCACGCAAGCATCATTTTTCATTTCAATTAATTTCATTACTAATAATTATATATTGCAGATGATCCCGGATACCTGTTGAACACCTTTAGGCCAACTTAGGTAAAACTTGAAAGGTGAACAATAATATAATCAAGTCCAATATAGATGACATATAGGAGAAATTCCACAGAATCTTTATGTTGCTCAAAGAAATGACATCTAACTGGATAATGCTCAAGGTAATGACTTCCCACTGATTATGTACTCACAAAATTCATAATTTAATTTTCATTTAAAATTGAACTAATTGGGATTTATTGAAGTTCTTTTGCTCAAGCAAACTTAAACTTGAAAACAATTGTGGACTTGCATTACCTTTATTTTGAAGTCATTTAATCTATGCATGTAGGTATTCATTTAATGAATATTGAGCTAAAATTAATAACGACCCGATAGGTACTTGACACGTGGCAATTATTGAAAATGAAAGTATTGCATATCTTCAAATTATTCCGCATCAGCTACCACCTCCAAACAAGCTAACATTTATTTAGTTTTAATTTAATTTATTTACTTTATTGAAAGAGCAGTCATGCTCATGGCTTACTTCTGCCACTTCTAAACGAGCTAACATTTAATTTACTTTGGTGTATGGGTCCAAAAAAAGAGCATATGCTTCATTTGTGTCACCTTGCTCATCTATCTTGTTGTTTTAGAGTGGATAGCCATATGAAACCACTATGTAGTTGCTTCTCATTAAATTGTGATTACGGTTATATTACTTTTGCGTGCACTTCTTTGGATTGGTCAGTGTTTTCAATGGTATTTTTGTTTTTGTTTTTAACCTGAATATTTATTTGAATTGATTGAGCTGATACATGGTTGGGAAAAAGTGAAATTAACTACTTCCAAATTTTCATAACTTCTTTATTTGTTGGAAAAATTATGTGCCTGTTAGTAATTAATTTGCGTCAAGTGTCCAACTACTAACACTTTTTACCCTGACCCGTCATTGGTGTCGCACTTTTTACACCATTCGTACCGTTTAAGGTGCGTACGATAAATCCGAACTACTTGACACGTTTTACCCTGACCCGTCATCAATGTTGCACTTTTTACACCATTCGTACCGTGCAGCGTAGCATTTTCCGGTGTAGTTCAGATGGTTGCGTTCCAAAACATAACTGCACCGCACTAACGCTAACCGGTTCAGACAAATCTTACGCACCATTCCTTTCCCATTGCACATACATGATGTTATAAAAGTCATTTATGACAGGTGCAGAATATCTGGATTGAAACATTAATCACAACGTATTTTCGATATTTTCTTAATACTAAAATGCAATCTAACCTTGAGAAACCGCTTGACCGCTCTGGATTATTTTATTATATTGGTAATTTCAATGACCATACAGACAAGACGGGTCTATGTTCATATTTCGAAAACAGACATTTCGAATCTTTTATTTTGAATGCTTTTATTTGGAAAATCAATCATTTCGAAAACATTTATTTCGAAAACTTTTATTGCAAATTACTTTTTTTTTGAAATTCAATCATTTCGAAAACATTTATTTCGAAATTTTTTACTTCGAATTACTTTTTCTTCGAAATTCAATCATTTCGAAAACATTTATTTCGAAAACTTTTATTTCGAAATACTTTTTTCTCGAATTTCAATCATTTCGAAAACCTTTATTTCGAAAACTTATATTTCGAATTACTTTTTTTTCGAAATTCAATCATTTCGAAAGCATATATTTCGCAAACATTTATTGCGAAAACATTCATTTCAAATGACTTTCCTTTCGAAATTCAATAATTTCGAAAACAATAATTTTGTTTGGGTAAGTTGTTGGTTTGCAATTTTAATCAGAAATTACCAAACTTACCAATAATAACCTGGTTAGTTTGGGTTAGTTTGCAATTATAACCAGAAATTAAATTGCAAAATAACCCAAACTAACCAGGTTATTATCGGTAAGTTTGGTAATTTCTGATTAAAATTGCAAACTAACCCAAACTAACCCGGTTATTATCGGTAAGTTTAATATTGTCTGCTGGAGCGCACTGCACAAAGATCATGATAATATTATTGAGTTTCGAAATAAATGTTTTCGAAATTATTAAATATCGAAATTATTGTTTTCGAAATTATTGATGATCGAAAGTATTATTTTCGAAATTAATGTTTTCGAAATTATTGATTTTCGAAAAAAAAGTAATTCGAAAAAAAAGTTTTCGAAATAAATCTTCTCGAAATGATTGAATTTCGAAAAGAAAGTATTTCGACATAAGAGTTTTCGAAATAAATGTTTTCGAAATCATTGAATTTCGAAGAAAAGATAATTCGAAATGAAAGTTTTCGAAATGCATGTTTTCGAAATGATTGAATTTCGAAAAAAAGGTAATTCAAAATAAAAGTTTTCGAAATAAAAGCATTCGAAATAAAAGATTCGAAATGTCTGTTTTCGAAATATGAACATAGACCCAGACAAGACAGACACTCCAGGTTTGTTTGTTTGTGTTGTTCGGGACAGCATTTCCTGCTTTCGGGCGTTCGTTTGTGAGCGTTTCATATTAGTTGTATTCCTTTCATACCTAGGAGGAGCTCTGGAACAGCTCCGGGGCTTCACGCGCTTATTCCTTTCGAAAAATGTTTGTTGCACCACGCATCTGTTCCCTGCAAATCGGGGGCGACTAAACACCGGAGCGAGTAGCTTAAGTGTTTCAAACTCTTGAAAGGAATACAACTATTGTCTATCTGCCATAGTCTGAAGTATTATGGATTAGTTCAAGTTAGGGCGGGTATTATAAAACTGCCTTGACAGTTAACTTGAAGTTAACTTTTTGAATTACGTGTAATTCCAGAAGTTAACTTTAAGTTAACTCTCAAACAACTTTCTACTGCGAACTGGTGACAGTTGTGATATACTTTACACGCCTCCTCAATGGAATGTTATTGTTATCAAACCTTGTGCACAGTGCACAGGTTGCACAGTTTTCACTGTATTCCCCTGCATCCCCCTCTCCCTGATGCACAAAATTTGCATGGGGTGCAAGAAGCCCTTTTAGGTAATGTTGATATTGAAGTATAATGATAATATCTGAATTGTATGTTTTGGAGTGACTCCGAGGAGCTCTAGAACGACACGTTTGGTGTAACTCGATGTATAAACGGAATACATTTTGTGACTTGACATCCACAGCTGACTGAATGACACTAATATAAACAAAAAATACATATCATTGAAAACAAATTGAAAAAAAGTCTAAGTTCCTACCTGCTTTCACTTTCCAAAAATCTAATATTTTGAAAATAATGAGTGCAATACATATTATACTATGAGTATAATATAAATAGATACAATGATTCTAGTAAACCTTTTGTAAACGAATCAGCAAAACGTTGAGCTCTCAAATATCTCCTTCATTGAAATTGCACTCATATTTTCCACTCTTAGCTTAACAGTTTTTTCCATCTGGTTATTGGATTCTGATAAACACCTTTAACATCTATATGCTTTGATAAAGCAACAAAATCTCGCTTTTTAGAGTAGGTACCTATCAAACTATGGGATTTCCAGAATGAAAATATATAAATCCGCTGACACCCTTTGTAATCTGTATATCTCCTCCCCAATCGGCATCTGACATCCCTACAATGATTGGCCTTGTTTGATTCTAGAAATTTTTTGGCTTGATTAAAGGTTTTTGGCTCATCAGATTATGATTCAGACATTAAACAATAGGCCTCATAAATTTCCTATGCATCTAGATGATTTGGTCTTTGATTTCTTCTTCTACTTCGAGCTTGTATTTGATTTTTTATTTCTACTGTTTGCATTTTCGATTTCTTGTACACTTTCTTGATAACATAACTCTCTGCTTTCGTTTCTTGAGTGTTCTGTACTTATCTTCTTTTGTTGATTGATATTGGTTGAAGTTTTGATTCAAATCATTTGTGTTTCCTTGATTTTGTTTAGGTATATTCTAACTCTTGGCAAAGCCAATCAAGAGCTTGAAATTAATAGGAGAATACGACTGGGATGTGCGGCGTATGGTAGAATGCGACACATATTCCGGTCCTACCTTTAAAGCTGAAAACTGATAAAGTCTACAACGAATGTATTCTACCAGCAGTTGCCTGGAACGCGAAGAAAAGAAGAAAGAAAAATACATCGTGTAATTATAAAACATGCTACTGAAGTGAAACTTTTTCACACGCACAAGCATACCAGGAAAAGGGTTAATGGTAGTGGCTATATTAGGCGATCCCTACTACTAACTCGACTACGTGTGAGAAAAGAACATGCCTAGTGTTGCATGTTGCGTGTTTTTGTTACAATTTTTTTATTTTATGAATGAAATCAATTTTTTGTCCTACCGTGCGTGAAAAAGTTTCACTTCAAAAATGAAGAATGAAGAATGAAGAGTGAAGAAAGAAGAATGAAGAATAAAAAATGCATTAATTTGTGTCAAAATTTATAATAGAATCATATTGTATAATTTTATTTAATTGGTTTGAATGATGTAGGCCCTCGTGCCAGTTTGCTGTAAACTGGTTTTGGGTCATTAATAAAGCTATTTAAAAAAAAAAAAACATACACTGATGACAGTTTTATCGTCTGTTATATAATTTTAGTGTGTTGGATTTTCGTGGCATGCAGACGTTCCAATTGAAATTGACGAAAAATGTTCTTGCCTTAACTAAGATTTGAACCCAAGACCCTGGCATATACAGTGCAACGCTCTACCAACAGAGCTACCATGCCCTGTTTCATTTCTACCTTGTTGGTCAAGTCTTTCATCAATGTTTCTCCCCACAGTGTCTTGGGTACACCTGAGTCAATAATCTTAGTCCTGTTCATATTTAAAAATGTTCGGATCATACGTTCTGCTTTACCATTCATCAACGGATTACCTTAAATGTGAAAAGTCATCCAAGATTACCTGATAATATTTTCCTCCAGTTATTCTATAAGGCGTTATTGGTCCACATAGGCCACTGTGCACAAATTCTTTCCTATTTTTGTCGCACGATTTTCATTCTGTTGAAATGCTGTCTTAATAGCGTTTCCTTCCATACATATAGGACAAATCTTTTTGGGAGTAATCCAAGTTGTCTCAAAACGTCTTTTCCACTAACATGTCATTTTTGATTTATCACATTGTCGACATACAGAATATACAGTCTACCTGTATTATGACATTTGATGAGGGAGAAGGTGGGTCCGCAAATTTTTGTGTTCCCTTTTGTTGTTACTATTTATTATCTTGTTCATCCCCTTTTTAGTTATTTAGAACAATCAGGGCTTCAATGACAATACTCTGACCCTGACACTTGGGCTGATAGCGAAAGCCGAAAGCGCTCTACTACGCGTTTCAAAAAATTTGAATTTTGCATAGAATGCAAATTGTTTCCTTCCTCACTCATTTAGGCACATGCAAGCAGCCTCCTTTCCTTGGTACATAATATGTAATTGTTCAATGTCTTGACATTAGTCATATAAGGTTCTCCAAGATTTTCTTCCACAAATGATTGCTCGCTCCTGAGTCCAATGCAAATGCCAATATTTACAAATTAGAACTATAAGAAGCGTAAAAAGCAATGTCTTGATCAACTTCCCCTAAAATATTCTCCATTCTGATTTCCTGAGATTGCCCCTGATCCACTATTCTCATCATTTCTTTTAGAACAATTTCCTTGAAAATGCAGAATTTACTACACATACAATACAGGCTTTAGTAAAAGCTGTAAAATTGAAAATTCACTTCGTGCACTCAATGTGCATTGGCAAGTCCAGAAGTATCAATTTTTCAATCTTATTGGTAGGGTGCCATATTGGCACATTACCTACGACTTTCAAACAAGCTAGCATTTGAGCATTTTACTTTGGTGTGGGTTAAAAAAAAGAGTAAATGTATAAATTATATTCCTTTTAGTAATATTATTAGTTTAGTCAGTCTGACTGAAAAATTTAATTGAAAATATTACAGAATTCGTTTCAGGTTTTCCCAAACTATGTATGGTTTTTCAAAATCTGGTCTCAGCCAGGACAAATATTTTCTTCTCCAATCGCATATACATGTTGGACTCCTGTCATTAATGACAGGTGGGTCCTAGTCTTATAGCGGCCCTGAAGATGACTCTGGAAGAAACGTTGGAAAATCACAACCTATATTTTCTTGACACTTAAAATGCCATCGAACCCTAACCTCGATAATATGTCAGTTTTGCACTGATGAGAACCAATAAGTTCGAAATCGCTTGACCGCTTTGGATTATTTTATTACATTGGTAATTTCAATGACCATACAGAAAGGAAAGTCACTCTATTTCGGACTGATTCACTAGAACATATCAAATACTATTAGGTTTGTTTTTTGTGTTGTTCGGAGCAGCATTTCCTGCTTTGGGGCGTTCGTTTGTGAGCGTTTCATATGGTTTATATGCCATAATCTGAAATATTACAGCTTAGTTCAAGTTAGTGCGTCACAAACAAACAAACCTAAGTTTATTATCTGCCATAATCTGAAATATTACAGCTCAGTTCAAGTTAGTGCGACACAAATACACAAACTCACTGTTCAGTATTCACAGACTGTCGCGCTACCTATTAATTTGAAGCTTAAACTAACATTGAAGATTTCTTAATACTTACCGTAGCCACTCAATGGAATGTTATCCTTATCAAACTAGTAACCGAACTAGACAGCAACAGCTGACTGGGTGACACAAATAAGCAAAAAATACATATCATGGAAAACAACTTGAAAAAATCAAAATTCCTACCTAGTTTCATTTTCCAAAAATCTAAATATTACAAAAATAATGAGTGCAATACATATACCTAAGAAGTACCTATATAAATATAATTATTATTTAATAAGTTTTCTATCATCCAACTTTAATTCTAGCCAGAGCTTTTGTAAGCAAATCAGCACAAATTTGAGTTTTCAAATGTTTTCATCATTGAAATTGCACTTCTATTGTCCATTTTCAGCTTAACAGTTTCTTCCATCTGGTTATTGAATTCTGAGACACCTTTAACACCTTTAAGCTCTGAAAAAGCAATAAAATTTTGCTTTTCAGAGTACCCAAGCAATGGGATTTCCGGAATGAAAACATAAATCCGCTTTCACTCTTTCTGATCTGTCTATCTCCTCCCCAATCAACATCTGACATCCCTACAAGTTCCTTATTTCCCTTGATGTAATTCAATTGGAGGAGATCTGTTTGTTCAATAATTAAATTAGGGTATCGGAGTACTCGTTTTCCAGTAATGCAGGCTTAACTTGTTGCCTGTCTACTACTACTGAGGTATGATAAACTAAATGCTATACCTATCTGTTCTAGATAGGTACTGATGAAATAGACATCAAACTGCATACCAATCTGCAATAGAGAATATCTGTTCTGATTAAGTCTTTTAAAATTAACCTCTATTGGTATAGTCACAGTGACATTCTTGTGAACCCAATTCTTTGCACAACCGAACAATCATTTTGGTTTGTACAATTTTTAGGTCTTCTTTATTGTATGTAATTTCCATGCCTAGGAATGTTGTTCTTCACTGATTTTGATGTTAAATTCTTTATGCAAGTCTTCAATTAACTAATTCATTTCCTTCTCTGTGCCAGTTATGAGAGCATTATCTCCAAGAAGTACTAAAAATATATTTGCTTTCATATAGAGACAAAAATTATGTTTTGATCTTTGAAATTTTAACTTGAACATGACTTCATTGAATTTGAATATTCCAGCACTTTGGAGCACTGCTCCAATGCTCTATTAGGTTTAAAATAGTTGTATTTACTTTCCAATCCTTTACAGCTTTCAATATACACGTCTGGCAAGTCATCATCTTACAGGCCAATTTTAATTCAATAGAATGAAATGTCTAGAAAAAGTCTATGATTAAATAGAGAATGAAAACGATTTCCCCTGTCCCACCTCCAGCATGGGAGGCCTGGGAATGCTGAAGGTGGAACAGGGAAAATCGTTTTCGTTCTCTATTTAACCATAGACTTTTTCTAGACATTTCATTCTATTGCATTAAAATTGGTCTGTAAGATGTTGACTTGCCAGACCTGTATATATTTCTTTATCTAACTGGCCATTTGAAAATGTAGTAGACGCATCTGCCTGTGTTAACTTCCAGCCTTTGTGTACTGGTATCGACATAAGAACTCGAATCATATACTCATACTCAATATGCTTTATTATCCAAAAAATTTAAAAAAATTGTTGAAAAAGGAAATTATATATAGAGGCGTTTTGGGGTAATATAAGGTCGATTAGAAAAAAGCGCTCGGGCACGTTAATTTTGTATTCAAGGGGGAAACGTTTTGACCCATCAGTATTTCGCTAGGGGCGGCACTCCCTGGGTGGGGAGATTTTCACCCGTCTTTTTTGGATAGGGAAGATGAGTCGAGTGGTACCTTGTTTTAAATGTATTTTGGTTCTCGTCACAACTGCGTATTTTTTTTGGGAATCGAATGATCAGTTCTCAAGATCTTCACTGTCAAAGTTGCCATGGTCCTAATAAGAAACAATCTTCTGGCCCTTTTATTCTCAAATTAACACTTTCCTGACTTTCGTCTGGGAAACGTCAATTTTCATTTTGTCAGAAGCGCGTGCACTAAAAATGAAAATTGACATGTCCGCGAGAAAAGCGTTGACTTGAGAATAAGGGCCGGAAGATTGTTTCTTATTTAGCCCATGGCAAGTTTGACAGCGAATATCTTGAGAACTAATGAATCGATTTCAAAAAAAAAAACGCAGCTGTGACGAGAATCAAAATGCCTTTAAAACAAGGTACCACACTCGACCCATCTTCCCTATCTAAAAAAGAGGGGTGAAAAATACCCCACCCAGGGTGTGCACCCTAACAAAATACCGATGGGGTCAAAAAGTTTCCCCCTTGAATACAAAAATGACCTGTCCGAGCGTTTTTTTTTTTCAAATTACCAAGGCCCAAAGAATGTCCAATTTCACATACCTATTAAATGTGATAAAATTGAAGTAAAATAAAAGAAACGAATAAAAACAAAAAAAAATACATAGGACTACGAGAATATTTTCTATGTATCAGACAGATTGTTTCTAAAATGAACAAAGATGGCACAAATCGTATTTCCTCTTTTTAAACGAAGGCTGACAGTGTGCACCAAAGACGCACAGTTTTTAGCTTTTCTACATAAATACTAAAATACTGCACTGCCTTTTTTTTCAAAACAAAACTAGATTTCAGCAACTGCCCGTTTGTGAATCCCCGAAAAGCAATAATACCATACCGTACATGATATTCGAACAAGGGAGTAATAGGTACACCAGTAGAAAGCTTGCATGATGTGTAATTAAACTCACCGCCTATTTCTTATGCTTTTTGGAAGCCGCTGGCCACTGATCGGTCCTTTCTAGCACCATCTTCGTTTAATTTAAAAACCCGACGGGTGTCTATTGCAATCTGGTTATTTGGTATTTGAGCTGGAGTCCAAGTACTCATCTTTTCATGTGCCTCGTTCAATTTTAGACATTTTTGACGTTATTATAGGTTTTGGGCTCTTTATATGATTCAGACAATAAGCGACAAGCCTTATACATTTTATATTCATCTAGATTATATGATTTGATGTTCTAATTCTTCTTGCACTTCTAGTGTTAGTTTGATTTTTTTTTTTTTTTCGATTTCATTTTCGATTTCCTCTTCACTTTCTTGATAACTTTCCTCTCTTCTCTTTGAGTCTTCTGTATCGTGAAATTCCTCTTCATCTGTTTCTTCTTTTTTTGATTGATACCTACTATTGAATTTTTGGTTCAACTCATTTCTGTTTCCTGGATTTTGTTTATGTTCTAAATTATTTTCATCAAACAAACGTCCCTTGACTTTATTTTCTGAATGAAGGTATCCATAGAGTCTATAACTATTTCACAATATCCCACTACTACTGCTTTCGTGGCATTCCGTTCAAATTTATTTTCCTTCCTATGTTTTAAATTTAACACCGTATTGTCTCTCATTTCCACAAATATCACGGGCTACAACATTTATTTGCAACTAAGCAGAAAAGTGCTCTTGCACTAAAATAACCTAATTATACTCGGCGTATTTTAGTATAAATGCAACTGCCGAGACTATTGCAAACCAAACGTGTCTGAGTGCTTCTCTGTGGTGCAAGGATAGGCCTCAAATTGGGAGTTATCTGGCCTGATTGGGATTAGCGTTATCGTATCTCTGTCAGAGCAGATATCTGTTTGACGACCTAGACTCCGACATAATGCTTCCTAGCTTCTATTGTAGGGCTGGTTTGGTTTCTAAGCAACATCTTAGTTTTGGGTTTATAGCGAGATTTAATTTTTTTGGTGACAGACAATCCTATTGGGCTCAGCTACCCGAAGGGACGTATCGGAAATAAGATGTTACCATTATGGTAATAACCATTACACAATAATAAATAATTATGTAGAAATATTCTGGTGTTCCCTGTTACCCAGCCCTTCCAGGTCTAGTTTCAAGGTGACTAGTTGAGCAGCAATAGCTAAGAAGTCAGCGAGCGTGACAATATAACCAATTGGATTTTGTTCAGCTTCACTTTTGTTTTGTAAAGTCTATATAATGAGGCAATGTAATCATCCAAGATTGCCTGATAATATTTTCGGTTATTGTAAAAGGCGTTATTGGTCCACAGGTCACTGTGCATCAATTCTTTTATTTCTTTCACACGATTTTCATTCTGTTGAAATGTTACCTTGTATATATCTTTTCCTTCCATAAAAGTAGGACAAATCTTTTTGGGAACTTCTTCTTCAAGTTGTCTCAAAGCTTATCTTTTCCAGCATGTCCTTGATTTATCACATTGTCAACATACAGTATTCAGTCCATCTTTATTATTATGACATTGAAGGGAGAAATTGGGTTCACAAATTTTTATGTTTCCTATTGTTACTATTATCTTGTGTCCTTTTTCAGTTATTTTTTGAAGCTGAAATTAGTTTATATTTCAAATTTGGGCTTCAATGACTACTCTGACCCTGACACTTAGCGCTCCTATTTTTCTGGCATGTTCGACTTTAAAATTTCACCCATTTGCTATGTGAATATACATGTAATTAAAGAACTGGAGTAAAACACACAGTCTATCGCACAGATAGACTGTGTGTTTTACTCCAGTTCTTTAACCATTCTCTTCACTGTGAGACATGGACTACTATTTCAAAATATATGTAATTGTTCAATGTCTTGTCATTAGTCATATAAGGTTCCAGATTTTCTTTTACAAATTGATTACTATTTCCTGAGTCCAATACAATAGTACAGCCAATATTCACCTCTGCGTGTCACACAAATTAGTAGCAGAACAATTATTATTTCTTGATCAACTGTATTTGCTTTTGTTCTTGATTTAGATCTAGAACCACTTCCACAAAGTCTAGAATAATTTCCTCTAAAATATTCTTTATTTTGATTTCCTGAAATTGCTCCTGAATTATTTTGAGATATACTATATTTCCATCATTTTGTAGAAGTTATAATACTCACTTCGTTATTCTTTGCATTGGCAAGTCTAGATCCTTGCTTGAGCTCTATTCAGTCTAAGTCCAGGAATTTATTCCAGGCTTTCCCAACTAATGTATGGTTTTTTTAAAATCTGGCGTCAACCAGACAAATATGTTCTTCTCCCATTACATAGGTACAGTGTGGAATCAAGTCAGTAATGACAGGTGGCTCCTAGTTTCATAGCGGTCTTGAAGATGACTCTGGAAGAAACCAAGGTCACAAGGTATATTTCCTTGTCACTCAAATGCAATCCAACCTCAATGATCAGTGAGCTTTGCACTGATGAGAACCAATAGGTTCGAAATCGCTTGACCGCTTTGGATTATTTTATTATATTGGTAATTTCAATGACCATACAGTTAGAATAGTCACTCTATTTCGGACTGGTGTCCTAGGACATAACATATACTTTATGGTATTCACAGACTGGCGCGCTACGCTACCTATCAATCGGAAGCCTAAACTAACATCAAAAATTTCTTAAATACTTAGCACACCTCCGGAAAGGAATGTTATCCTTAGGCCTTTTCGGAAACACTGATCCAATTAACCCGATCACAGCTATTTGTTTTCTATCTTGAAAAAAGACAAAGGATATCAGCTAGTGTTCCGGTTAATCGGATCAGCGTTTTTGAAAAGCCTTCTTAATAAGTTGTATTCCTTTCAAGAGTTTGAAACACTCGAGCTGCTCGCTCCGGTGTTCAGTCGCACCCGATTTGCAGGGCAACAGATGCGTGGTGCAACAAACACTTTTCGAAAGGAATAAGCGTGTGAAGCCCCGGAGCTGTTCCGGAGATCCTCCTAGGTGTGAAAGGAATACAACTAAGTAAACTAACTTGACAACATCAGCTGACTGAATGACACACCACTATAAACAAAAAATACATATCTTTGAAAACAAATAAAATTACAAAAATAATGATGAGTTCTCAAATGTGTTCATCATTGAAATTGCACTCATTTTGTCCACTTTCAACCCAATTTTTTTTTCAAGCACTTGGGAGCAATTCTTAATCCATATATGTAATTTTTCACTATTTTTGAAAATAAATTTTCATAAAATCAAAGAAATTCTTGGCAGTGGTCGAAACAAGGAGATATTCGAAAATTTCTTTGGGAAACATGAAGGGTTTTTACCAAAGCTTCAAGACACTGTTAATTACTCATACTAGGAGTTTGTATTGCTCTGACACAGTCAGATTTATGCAATACGTGCGGTTTTGCTCTTATAAGACAATGGAGGAACCCCCAAAAATTGGGTTTCTCTGTTTTGTCTTATAAAAGCAAAACCGCACGTATTGCATAAATATGGCCGTGCCAGAGCAATACAAACTCATATTATAGGTAACTAATAATGTCTTGAAGCGTTGGTAAAAACGCTTGTGTTTTCCAAACATCTCTTCAGTTTTTTAATTTCAAAGAAGGAGCCTTATTGATCCCAAGAAGAAATAACATGAGTATTCTTATTTCAGGAACAACCCAATATTAATCAAGTACTATTATCACAAATTAAGGAACACAAACAAAAAAAATTATACTTCATGAATAAATATTGCTGTAACATCCAACGTGACACAAGTACGATCCATGGAAGTGCAACACAAATATCTTACAATTCACGCATTACAAATTCTCCCAATATTCTAAACAAAGTTTGCCTATAAATATTCATTATAGCCACTGGTAGACTATCATTTAATTTAACACCTTCATAATAAATAGATTTTAAACCTCTATACTTGATTTCACTTTTGTTAAATACCTGTAAAAAATCCCTACAAAAGGTACAATTCTTTTACTAACCTAAGGACTGTATACTATCTATAGTATAACAGGAACGTTTTGTAATTGTTGACTTTCAAACACTATATTATTATGGCATCTATCATTTGAATTTATTCTACTCAAAAACATATATGATGATTTATCCACATTACAGTGACTCTATAAGCCACAGTGGCGACAATTGCTGTGTCATTTTTGATTGGTTCTAAAATCCCATATATTTATATTGAAAACACCGCCATCTTGTTCCCAACCCCTTGTTACTTTTAAATATGAATATATGGGATTTAGATTTTATGGACCTAATAATGGTCATCAAATACGTCGATTTCAATTTTTCATGATAGATGTCCATTTAAATCCTATATATTAATATTTAAAAGTAACAAGAGGTTGGGAACAAGATGGCGGCGGGACCTCTATTGTCGCCACTGTATGTAAAGGTTTATTTAGCCACTGTAATCCACATTAGCTGTCAATATCTGAGACTTCAGCCATTCACTTATCTTAGACAAATCATCACCAATGTCAGATTTAATGGACAATGAATTCGACACTTCTACCACACCAATTTTGTGTCGTCTGCATATAATTTTATTTCACCTCAGTCTTGCAATAATAGATTAAACATAAAATAGAAACATAATGTGGGGCCCAGAACTGATCCTTGAATAACCCCGCACCCGATTAATTGTGAATTGCTGTTAGCATTATAATATAAAATGCTCTATATTAAGTTCTTCCACTTCTAGTTTGAGTTTGTTTTTTCTTTTCTCCTTTGTTTTCATTCCTGTCTTGAATTTTCTGTATCGTGAAATTTCTCTTATTTGTTTTTGTTTGTTTCTAAAATATTTTCGTCAAAAAAAAACATTCCTGGACATAATTACATTATCTTCTGAAGTTATCCAAAGTCTATAATCACCTCCACAATATCCCACCATTAAAGCTTTTTTGGCCTTTGGTTCAAGACTATTTTCCTTTGGTAGCTGAACATACCATATGCTTGACAATCGAAAACTTTTAGCCTACTAATATGAGGCCCTACTCATAATAAGTAGCCATTTTAGTGATGGGGTTTCTCCTTTCATCTAGGACTGAGGTTGGTGTTTTCAATTCATACATTGATGACATCGGTACAGATCAATACACTATAACAATAACCACAAAATGCAAGCCTTGTATGTGGCATTAGTTATTCTTCCATCAACTGCACCTCACAATAAAATATTTCAAAAATCACTTACCTTAAATGAGTTGTATTTGTTGCATCTCCATCACACACTGGTAGCACAAGTTTTGTGAATGTTGTGAGTGTAACCGTCCCAACAAAGTTTTAGATTACCGCTAGTTGTTTTCAAAATTTCCTTTATATTTATTAAAAATCGCACTTAACTTCACTTCAACAAGAACTAGGAAAATGATACCTTACCAGCCAAAACGACCATTTCTATACAGATCAGGTAATCCCAAAACGAGCTTGATTGGGTATCAATTAACACAAACTATATTTTATGACTGGTTTCTGTTAGAAATTTGTATTTTTAATAATTACTACTACTAACTATACGGGTGCTCTCGAATTGCGGCAAAACCCAAACAGGTACATTTATGTTAATGGGGTGGATTTTATCTGCAACTGAATTGCTGTTGGAACCATATTTTATATCCCATTTTGATACCTTCCTCATTATTATTCGAAAATATTATATAGATAAATGAAAAAAAAAGAGAACTAGAGGCCCAAAGTTCTGCAATTGATGTTATTTCCATGAAAGATATCCATGTTATAAGTCTCATAACATAACTTAAATACTAGAAAACTAGTTATGTAAAAACGGGATAACTAAACGGTTGAAGGCAAAATGTCTTGAATTGGATTTTCTTTCCTGGGGGTTTTTATATAGGTATTCCGGGGGTTTTTTTTCCTGTTTTTTTTTTTTTTTTTTTTTCAAGGGTTTTTTCCGGGGGATTTTTATTCCGGGGGTTTTTATTCCGGGTTTTTTTCCAGGGGTATTATTTCTGTTTACCGACATAATATATATTCTAAATAAATACCCTTACTTTTGGCACAATCTTTATGTAAACAAAATCTTAAGTTTATTAACGAATTTTCTCTCAGTTCCATAAATATAATCAATTTGATTTTGTTTCACTTTTGTTCGCTAAAATCTATTATAGGTGGTCCACATAGGCCACAAATTCGTTTATTGGTGTCACACACTTTTTATTCTTTTGAAATGTTGACATTGTATATCCTTTCCTTCCATACAATTAGGACAAATCTTTCTGGGAACTTCTTGTCCAAGTTATCTCAAAGCTTCTTTTCCAGCATTACCCTATTGATTTATCACATACAGTATTCAGTCTATCTTTATTATTACATTAATGGCCGTTTCCATCAACTAGTTTGGGGGAGCCTTAACGATTAGTATTTCCTAAACTGACATTTCTCTATGAAAAACTGTCATTTTAAGGAATACTAATCGTTAAGGCTTCCCTAAAATAGTTGGTGGAAATGGTCATGAAGGGAGAAATTGGTTCCACACATTTTTGGGTTTTCTTTTGTTACTATCATCTTGTGTCCTTTTTTAATAGTTTTTGAAGCTAAAATGAGTTAAAATTTGTGCTTCAATGACAATACTCTCTTCTGACCCTGACACTTATAGCACTTATGGCTGCTTCCACCAACCATTTTAAGGAAGCCCTAACGATAAGTATTCCTAAAAATGACATTTGTACATGGGAAAATGTCAATTTAAGGAACACTTATCGTCAGGGCTTCCCTAAAATGGTTGGTGGAAACGGGCATTAATTTTCCTGGCATTTCTGACTTTAAAATTTCACAATTTGCCATGTGAATAGATATATGTCATTGTTCAATGTCTTGACATTAATCATATAAGGTTTGAGATTTTCTTTTACAAATTGATCACTGATTGCTGAGTCCAATACAATGATAGAAAAATTTTAGTGAAAATATTACAGACATTAATAATTTCAGGTCATAAAATTTGATGTCTACCAGACCAATATTTTCCTCTCTTATTGCCTATACATGTTGGAATGAAGTCACTAATGACAGGTGGCTCCTAGTTTCATAGCGACCCTGAAGATGACTCTAGAAGAAACGTTGGAAAATCACAACCTACCTACATAAATATATCAGTTGTATTCCTTTCATATCTAGGAGGAGCTACGGAACAGCTCCGGGGCGGTACGTGCTTATCCTTTTCCTGTGTTTGTTGCACCTGAGTGCTGAAGCCCAAACTCGAACCATTGGATGAAAGCCAGCGCATCATATTTTTTTCAAATCGGGGACGACCGAAGCGAGTAGCTCTAGTGTTTTGGATTATTTTATTATAGTGGTAATTTTAATGACCCTACAGTTAGAACACTCAGTCTATTTCGGACTTACTAATGCTCTAGGACATGACAGATACGGTACAGTTTCCACAGACTTTCGCACTACCTAGCAGGCGGAAGCTTGAACTAACATTAAAGATTTCCTAAATACTTACCAGACCCCACAAACCAGATCCCCTCGTCTATCTATCTATAGTTGTATTTCGCGCTGGCTTTCGTGCATTAAATTGTTTGAATTCGGGCACTCAGGTGCAAGAAACACTTTTCAAAAGCATTAAGCGCGTATCACCCCGGAGTTACTCCTGGTGTGAAAGGAATAAAACTTATCAGTAGACGACTTGACAGCAACAGCTGACTGGATGACACCACTGAACTCAATGACACAAAATTATAAACAAAAAAAAAATTCATTGATTTCAAATAAAATACCTAAATCATAATTTATATCACTTTCCAAAAATCTTAACATTATAAAGATAACAAGTATAATACTTACATAATATACCTAATAAGTATATTAATATAATTATTGTCTCATAATAAGTTTTCTCGATAATTAACTTAAATTCTAGCTATAGCGTTTGTAAACAAATCAGTACAATTTTTGTTAGTATTAATGTTTTCAACTAAAATTTTCTTTTTAATACATAATTCCTCTTTTTGAGTTCTCAAATGTCTTCACTATTGAAATTGCATTCATAATGTCGGCTTTCAACTCAACACTTTCTTCTATCTGGTCATTGGGTTCTGATACGACGCCTTCAACATTTATAAGCTCTGGAAAGCAACACAGTTTTGCTTTTAAAAGTATCAAGCTGTGGGATTTCTGACGCTGACACTCTTTCTGGTCTGTCTATCTACTCCCCAATAAGTATCTACATCCCTATAATTTCTCCATTTCTCTTGATGTAATTTGATTCAAGGACATTAGTTGATTTTAAAGTATCAAACTACTCATTGGTTGCGCTGCAATTCAGGCTTGATTTGTTGCCTTATGCTATGCAACTATCTACTGCGGTATGATACATTAACATGACTTCTCTGAATTTAATATTCCAGCACTTTGGAACACTTCCTAAACCATATCCATTACTGTTAAAGAACTTTATTAATCCCAAGAAGAAATAACATGAGTATTCTTATTTTAGGAATTAGCTTATAATCTGAAAAAAATATCCCCTATATTAAACAATGAAAGTATGCAAATGTATTTAGGAAATTAAAAGACCTTTAAAACAATAAGGTATCACATGACCTATAGTGCCATTTCGGGAAGAACTAAAAAGTACCTTGTTTTGGTGAAAATAATGAGCATGTACGCTTTGAAAAATAACAAAATATTTATTGACTTTTTCTCCTTTCTGACCATATAATAAATATACAATATGGTCTTATAAATATAAATCTGGTACATATTGAAGAACTTATAAATTTCAAACAAGTTTTCGGTATGGTATCGCACGGCATGTTTCATAGCTTTTTTTTGGAGAGTTCTTAATGGATTTAAAATGTAGCCTACCATGCCCCAAAACGTTACTAGATAATGCAAGTGGCAATAAAAATGTGTATAATTTTCGCATTATATCAGTCAGCAGATATCCATCCTAGTACACAATCCCTGCAAAAGGTGCAATTTTTTTTCTACCATTCCCAATATGTGCTGCCCACGACAGTATACTATCTATAAGAAGAACAACATAACTTATAAAGCCCCCCACAGACGTTCAGTTTTTTTTTTTTGCACAGGCCTACTGTACAAACCTGGTTTGTGCAGGCATATCGGCACTGTGGGGCTTCTTCCGGCCGACTGAGCAGGCCGTTGGGAGTAAATTCAGGCTCTGCTTGAAATTCGGCCTGGGCAAACCAACAGGCCGGGCCCGATTCTCGTCTCAGGGAGTAGAGCTCCCCGATAGAATGAATATCTTGTCCTTGTCAACGTAATCGAAAAGTAAACGGGAATGATAAAGATGAAAAATTTGTTCTCTCGGGGAGCTCTACCCCTGGCCCGAGAATCGGACCCCTGAGCGTGTATGTGCGTGTTCAATTCATTTCGTAAGTTTATTTGGTATCCTCGTAGTTAAAACAAATCCTGTTTCTAAAGTTTCAAATTGACAAGTAAATTGACATGGGAATAGTTGTGAGTAACCAATCTTTGGTCCATTTGGTTGGTTCTATTAACTAACCATTGTTTTTTTTTGCTTCTTCTTTATAGCACAAGCAAGCAAAATACATTTTCACTGTAGAACAAAAATATGCTTGAACTATGTTTGTCATCCTGTAGTGTGGGAAGAACTAAGCTGAATAATGGCCGTTTCCACCAACTATTTAAGGGGAGCCTTAACGACAAGCATTCCTTAAACTGACATTTCTCCATGTAAAAATGTCAGTTTAGGGAATTCTTATCGTTAAGGCTCCCCTAAAATAGTTGGTGGAAACGGCCATAATTTGCATAAATTGGCCTGCACAGTCAGCCTGCGCAAAAAAACTGAGCATCTATAGGAGCCTTGATAGGAACGTTTTGTAATTGCTAACTCTCAAACATATATTATGACATCTGTCATTTAAATTTTTTCTACCTAAAAACACGTATTATGATTTATCCACATTAGCTGTCAATTTGTGATACTTCAATCACATACTTATCCTGGACAAATCATCACCGATGTCAGATTTAATAGACTGCTTAAATACTCCTATCATAATACACCAATATTGTGTCGTCCAAGTACATATTTTACCCCTTGTTTCAATTTCCAGCGCCTTTGTACTGCTATGGACATGCTATGAAAGCCTGTAGACTAGTGCATAAATAAACTCATCGCATATTTATAGTCCCATCTTCTTTCAATTTAAAAACCCAACGAGTGTTTATTGCAAACTGATTATCTGGTTTTTGAGCTAGAGTCCCAAGTACCTATTCATCTTTTCATGTAAATTTTTGGTTCGCCTCGTTCCATTCTACACATTTCTTGGCTTCATTATATAGGTCTTTGGTTCTGCATATTCAATGTGCGTACAGACCGGGCCAATGAACGCCAACGAATGAGATTCGGCGATGGGTACCGAATGTTCGTTCGCCTTCGAAAAAACGTCCATATTGCATTCGCTGTCTGAGCAAACGTTCGTTGGACACGAAACCGCAAAAATCGATGCGCGAATGGATGACGAAGTTATTATTGCTTGTGCTGCATTTATCATTCTCAATGAAGAAGAAGAGAAAAAACCAAAAGCAAAGCGCAAACGAAGGTGATGGACGACGAACGACGACATTATTTAAGAAAAGCTTCGATCTAAGTTCTGATCATATTTAAAAGTGTTCGGTTCATACGTTCTGCTGTCTCTCAGTTTCATAAATATAATCAATTAGATTTTGTTCGGCTTCAGTTTTTCTTCTGAAATCTTTACAACAAGGAAATGTGAGAAATCATCCAAGATTACCTGATAATAATTTCCTCTGGTTATTCTACAATGCGTTATTATTCCTCATAGGTCACTGTGCACAAGTTCTCCTATTTTTGTTGATTTTCATTCTGTTGAAATATTGGCCTTGTAGCTTTTTCTTTCATACAAGTAGCTCAAATCGTTTTGGGAACTTTTAATCCAAGTTGTATCAAAACTTCTTTTCCAAACATGTCCTAAATTTGATGCTATAAAGGGTGACTTATTTTAAATTCTAATAACTTTTAAACCAGGTGTGCTAGCTACCTGCGATTTGTGCCATTCGATTTTTCTTAGCATAATTTTTTTTTTTTAGTGGGTTGCAATTTTTTTTGAAACTTATACAGGGCGAGTAAAAAAAAAATCCGTTTTTCAACATCGAAATTCTCCACTATTTCTAATGGAACACATATCACAACGTCAAAAAAAAGATTCATGTTCAAGGTATCCATGTACCAATACACATCGTCGCTAAAACTTGAAGTTTAGCCCTGTATAAGTTTCAAAAAAATTTGCAACCTACTAGAAAAAACTTTAGGCTAAGAGAAATCGAATGACACAAACCGCAGGTAGCTAGCACATCTGGTTTAAAAGTTATGAGCATTTAAAATGGGTCACTCTCGGCTGAGACTGAGTGTCTCTACACTAACATGACATTTTAGATTTATCACATTATCAACATACACTGCATAATATACAGTCCATCTTCACTGGCATTAAAGGGGGTGTAACCCAAAAAAACAACTTAATTAAGCTGTTTGTTGTTTTTCCAGTAATATAAATTTATTAAATTAGTTTTTTGCATCCCCTAGTTCTAACACATCATGTTACCCTTTGGTTCAGGGTTTTTGCAAAAATTGTTAACCTATAGATAGGATTGTTGTTTGATTGTGTTTTTTACTGTTTTTTTGCAGTTTTTACAGTTTTTTACAGTTTTTTCACAGTTTTATTACGATTGGTTTTTGTAATAATTGTTAAAAATAACTTTCTTCAATTTTGTCGCCCTCTAGGTATCAATAAGTCAGTTGATTTTTGAACAATGTCATGATATGGTACAGTACCTACCCTTGATTGTAACAGGTTGGGTCGATAAAGGGAAACACTGCAAGATAAACATGGTTGTCATATTGGGTTAAATTTTTTCAAATAATTAATAGATGTCACCACGTATACGTTTTGTGCTTTTACCCCAAAAAGAGCACGTGACCTGAACCAACATTCTTATCAGTACCTTCTGTCAGTGTTGTATCGTCGTCCAAAAAATGTCACGTTTCGTCTTTTTACACCTTTTTAAAATAATTATTTCTAGTCACGTTTTTTTAAAAAATCTCTCTTTGTTTTTCGTCCATATACATTATTATTTACACAACTATAAGAATCCCAAGAATCTAAAAAAAAAACAAAAAAAGAAAAGAACATGTTCTGAAGAGACACCATTTTGACAAATAAAGGTAATTTTCACATAATAAATATTTTCCGCCTTCCTGTTTTTGGACATGAGTATAGCACTCGAAGGAGTCACATCCCTTACTGATAATTTGCCTAATGCTCTAGTATTGTTGCTCCGAATCGACCTGATTTGACAACCCTCATTATTACTAAATATGTAAGTTACAGTTTTTTTAGATATTAAGATTATATAACCAGGTTTAGAGGTTGATTGATTTAGTGAAGAGAATGCAACCTGTGCTCATTTTGGTACTTTTTCAATTTTTAAGTCTTTTTATGCCTGAAGATGAAGCGTTGAAGCTTCGAAACCGGTAGTATACAAAGTAAAGAATTTTTGGGATTTACAAGACTGTTTTTTCTTCAACTATCATCTGCCCAAAAAATGGACCACATACAATCCTCAATTAAGCTACTTAAATCAAGAAAAAATATCTTAGATCTCTCGTGAAAACTGCAGTCTTATAATCAAAATAGTTTCTCTAGAACTTGTGACGTCACACCGGCTAACCGGCGAAATCGCAGCCTTCTGTTTGTTCAGTCGTCAGTGAACCGTACTCTATACTTTAAGTGGTTACGATTCGCTTTAAGAGAGATCGTTGACTTTTGTTATGGAAAATTTTACTCGTATTTCAACTGTGCCTCCGAAGCCGGTGTGACGTCACAACCTAGGCGTTTGTCGCTTTAAACCGCCCTACAGGCGCCATACAGTCTAAATAATTATTGTTAGATTTTTTTGCACTAAAACTTTTATTTTTGGGTCACACCACATCCCCTTTAAGGGAGAAATTGGGTCCACAAAATTTTGTGTTTTCTTTTGTTAGTATCATCTTTTTATTTTCAGTTATTTTTGAAGATGAGATGAGTTTATGTTTCAAATTTGGATTTCAACGACTTCATTGACTCGCCCTCTTGACACTTAACACACTTAGGTTATTTCTTATGTTTTTTGACTTCAAAATTTCACCATCAGCTATGTGAAAAGATATGTGATTGTCCAATGTCTTTGACATTAGTCATATATAAGATTTTCTTTCACAAAATGATTAGGTACTCGCTGCTTAGTCAAATACAAAGCTGATACAGCCAATATTTATATCTGTGTTACACAAATTAGTAGCTTGAAGAACAACTTTTTGATCACCTTCAGCTTTTGTCTTAGATTAGATCTAAAACCACTTCCACGACGTCTATAATAATTTCTTCTAAAATATTCCTATTTGATTTCCTGAATTATTTCGAGATCCACTATTTCCATCATTTCTTTTAGGACAATTTGCTTGGAAATGGAATTGAGCACCACATACAAAACATGCAAGCAAACAATGATGCAAGCTGATGTAAAATTTACTTCGTTTTTGTCTCCATGGTGCTTTGGCAAGTCTAGATTCTTGCTTTACCTCTTCATTTAGTTTCAATTTCCCAATCCTATTAGTAGGATAGGTACTACATTACCTACCAGTTTAACACAAGCTAAAATTTAGGCATTTCACTTTGGTGTGGGGCATAAAAAAAGAGCAAATGCTTCCTCTATGTCATTTATTCTGACACTCATCTATTTTGTTGTTTCAATTAGATTGTGATTACGTTTATATTACTTTTGTGTTCACTTGTTTGGATTGTCCAATGATTTCAATAGTTTTTTTTTTCTGTTTTTTTTTTTATTGTATGGAATGTGTGTCATTGTTGTATAAATTAGATACCATTTAGTGATATTATTACTTTAGTCAGTCTGATGGAAAAATTTGATAGAAAATATTACAGAAATTAATTTCAGATTTTCCCTCATCAATGTATGGTTTTCTAAAAATCCAGTGTCAACCAAACAAATATTTTCTTCTTCAATCGCATATACATGTTGGACTCCTGTCATTGATGACAGGTGCCTCCTAGTGTCATAGCGGCCCTGAAGATGACTCTGGAAGAATCCCATGGTCACAATGTATATTTCCATGTCACTAAAATGCAATCTAACGTCAATAATGCATGAGCTCTGGACTAATAAGAACCAATGGGTTCGAAATCGCTTGACCGCTTTGAATTATTTTATTATATTGGTAATTGCAATGACCATACAGTTAGAACAGTCACTTTATTTCGGACTGGTGCCCTAGGACAGGACAGATACGGTATGGTATGTAAGTCACTGTAGGTATGTACAGACTGACGCGCCACCTATCATTAGAAAGGTTAAATCAACATTACATTTCTTAGAGTCTGTTCCAACGCGCCAAAAAACCGTCCCATCAAGAACGGTTTCGGAACCACTCTGTATACGAACTTCGTTTTGCGCAGAATCCTGACGGTGAAATGAACGGTTCTCTGCTGGGTTGGAACAAAGCTATCAATATACGCAACAGCTGATTGGATGACACAAATAAACAGAAAATGTCTCAGTTCCAAAATCTAAACATTTAAAAAATAATAAGTGGAATACATATTATACCTAAATGCAATCATGTTGTCCACTTTCAGATTAACAGTTTTTTTCCAACTGACTATTGAATTCTGATAAGACGACCACAGTTTTCCATTTAAGAGTAGCAGTACCAAGCTATGAGATTTCCAAAATGAAAACCTATAAATCGGCTGACACCCTTTCTGGTCTGTCTATCTCCTCCCCAATCGGTATCTGTCATCCCTACAGGATTCCCCATTCCCTTTGGTGTAGGTACCTAATTCAATATAATGCCGGTTTTCCATCAAACAGACAAAACAAAAACAAAACCCAAACTCAATCATTTTCAAGACTAGAGTGTTTTGAGACAGTTGGAGTTTTGTTTCCCTGATAAAACAAAACGTAGTCTGCTTGATGGAAATAAGAGTTTTGTGTTTATTTCAGTTTTGTTTTTGTTTTAAAACATAGACAAAACACAAACTCAACAGTCCGTTAAGTGGAAAATTGGCATAAGGAGATTAGTTTGCTCGTTTGTTAGCTGATTTAAAGTATCGAAGTACTTTCCACAATTCAGGCTTGATTTGTTGCCCAATCCAAGTATTTACTGATGTATGAAAAAATCGGAGAAATCGAAAAAAAATCAGTTTCTTACATACATTATGAAATTATCTTAAAAATCTAGACTAGAAATGAAATTTTTGGTCATAGGATTTCAATTGTCAGATTCAACAAGTTTAGTATTTTATGTCTTGGAACAGTTTCTATTATGCACATTAGTTGATGTTTTTTTTTTTAATATCTAGTATTTGTATTATGTATTATGCCTGCTGTTTATTTTGTTCCAGTATCATTCCCAACCCATTCGAAATGGCTGCCTTGATGTAAGAATACAATAATTAACATAATGTGCCTTCTAGTGACTCAATTGAATTGGCTTTCTGATTCCTGAATGTATTATTTTGCTTGTTACCTTTACGGCGGCGAGATCAATCGTTAGTCAAGTTCTTGTTAGCAACAATAACCTTAGATTGTGCCACACAAAAACAATATCTTATTGACAGACACAATCTAAGGTTTTTGTTAACTAACAAGGAGTTAACTGACGATTGATCTAGCCGTACTTAAAGTTATAAGTTATTATTTCGCGTTTTAGGATTTGAAATTTTTAACATGAAAACTATGAGAACATCCAAGAAATTGCAGATGTTCCAACAATTATTTCTAAATAAAATGATTCCAATAATTTTTTCTGGCAATCCAAGCTCAGGTCATTTTCGCTCACTATGCTTCAACAGCAATTTCACTGGAGATTAGAATGATGAAAATGAAAAATGAAGTGAAATTTGTTCTAAGAAATTCTCATTGTCAAAAGAACTGAAGATCCATACTTCGAAAATACCTACACAATATCAATGTTCAAGATTCCTATTGTTTGTCTTCAATTAATGAATTCAACATTTTGCTTCCAAATTTATAACAACCAGATGCTGGAACCTTGTTCGAGAAAATCCAATACGATAATTTTTGTGAAAAATTTTTCAAAGAAATATGAGGTCTTAATAAGCATAGGAAAATCAAACACCAATTGGAAAATGATTTTGATGAAAAAATTATTTATTTTTCAATTAAAAGAAGGACTAGGTACATGATATTTCTAGGTTGGTTAGCTATTTCTCAATTTCGTTCAACGTTCGATTAGAATACTTAAAATCATTCCAGGAGGCGTTAGAAATACGATATCAGAAGAACTTTCTTCTTTGCTTGACAAATGCGTTACAAAATATCGTAAAGTCACTTTAACAAGTCTAGTAAGAAATAACCTAATTTCATGGCAAGGATATAAAAATCAATCTACGGAGCAATATAAACCAAGAAACAACAAAATTGAAATAAAGCTTAAAACAAGTCGAAGCTTGCAATCATTAATGAAAAGGTACTGTCACGGCTTCTGCTTGCGTGACGGAAATCTTGGGTTCGTTTATTCCAAGATCAAAGTCCAATTAGCACAACAATAATTTATTCCACGTTACTACACACTCTGACACTAATTATTAATTAACTCAAACAACTTAACTCTGTACAACTCTTAACAATAATCACTATGTAAAACGTATCACAGCCAATCTTAAACTAAAAACTACTAACTAATACCAGCCTTTATATATCTGTAATCCATTCTTGTAATATCCAGAATAAACGCGATAATGTCTTTGCCCGAATAAAGCAGTATTTTCTAGATTTCAAGTTAGATTCTGTACTGTTTGGTGGAGGCGCCACCGTAACACTGCCCTCCTCTTAAAGTTGATCGTCCCGATCAACTTCACGCCCATAGTATTCCGTCTGTCCAAATGTACAACTTTCATCTTACTCCTAGTGTTGCGCTGAACTCGATAAACCAAATCATTGAGCCTCTTGACTATTCTGTAGGGTCCATCCCAATGCTGAAGACAATTTCGGCGATACTCCTTTCTCTCTTGTGGGATTATACAGCCACACTAGATCACCTTCTTGAAATCCGACTGGCTTTTAAGTCGTATCTGGTCTTTATTCAGTCACTGGCCAGCTGGATATACTCCCGAGCAAAATCATGTATCCTCAGAAGTCGTGTCCTTACTTCGTCGGCATAATCTCGAATTTCTTTTCGTCCTTCTTCAGGTATTCCAAACATCATCAGATCGTAAGGTAACCTGAGTTCCCTTCCAAAAACGATTCTAGCTGGACTTTCACCTGTTGACTCGTGAAAAGCTGCTCTGTAAGCCATTAAAAAATGAGGCAAATGTTTGTCCCAATCTCGCTGGTTCTTTGCGACTACTTTTGTCAGCTGTTCCTCTATGGTCTTATCAAATCGTTCTACCATGCCATCAGACTGTGGATGTGAAGGTGTTGTCCCTATTTTACGAATTCCCATGATCTCACAAATTTTCTTAAAGATGGCAGATTCGAAGTTTCGTCTCTGATCTGAATGTAACTCTAATGGCACACCATGACGATTAAAAACTTCGTCCACTAGCATCTGAGCAATAGTGATGGCTTCTTGAGTAGATGTTTCAAGAGACAAGTCAAAAAATTACTTCTGGCTAAGGGTTTTTACTCTGTAGAGGAATACTTCTCATCTCCTCTGTTTAATGGTCAATAATTTTAAGTTTTAATTTTAAGTTTGTTTTTAATTTTAATGTTGAGCAGTCTTTCGATCCATTTTATCCAGTTGTTTTTATTCCTATTTTATTCCTGTTTATTATCTTTATTTTTACGTACCTACTTTGTTGATGATTTTAATTTTAATTATATTATATTTGGAAGCTTTGTTATCAAGATTTGTATCTTTAAACAATAAAGCATATTTTGATTTGATTGGGAATAGCAAAAACTTCTGGCCTTTCACTGAAGTAATTCATCCATCATATCCATGATAACCAAGATGTATTTGTTACCACGCTCTGAGTCAGGGTTTTTTGTTTTCCGTCAGGATGGAAATTTTGTTTTTATACTCGCTTTTGAAGGAAGTCTGGACGCGTTCAAAGCAAATGTTTGCTGTTTCAAGCAATCGTATATCAGTGGTAGTGCTATTTGGTGACATGTTTTTGCCTTTAGTCTGGACGCGATTGCTACCTCGTTTAAAAACAATGTTCTTTGAAACAAAACATTTACATACGTGTATAAATGACGTTTTGTTTACGAAATGTTTCCAAACATTTGTCTGTGGGCAGTAAAGTCAGTTGCATGGTTCTTGAGCTGCGCAGTCTGAAGAGGCAGAGGGGAAAATTCCACATAAAAACTCGGCTAACGTTTGATATCATAGGCGTGCGTAATGCGTAATGTTATTTTTTCTATTATAAGATTAAAATTTATTTTCACATTTGCAAATTGCGTTTGATGTTGGGTGTATATGTTTCATGAAAAAAACTTGGATGTTCAAAATTTCGAAATTCGCCCAATATAAGGGTGGTTCAACTCAACAGGGTGATTCGTATTCGTTCCTTCTTCATCGCAAACTCTATATATATTGGCTATTACCTCCCTTGTTTGGCTATGAAGATTTTTTTTTGCGTAAATTTGTCCATCTTTTTAAACACCTTTTGGCTACGCCACTGAATAAAACTTTGATTGAACAGAGACGCCAATGAAACAAAATTTAAAATGTGCGCGCCTAGCTGACGGCGGCGGCGGCGCCATCGCCTGGTTCTGGTGGGATCCAATCGCTCAGTCATTTTTTCCTATTTTACATACGGAGAGTACGGCTCGATTCGAAACGTTCCACATAAGTGATCTCAGTGATGCCGGATTTCGGAAAAAAAAATGGATTTTCAATGATGTATGATTTATTAAATGGATAAAATGAATGTTTAAAAAATATTAATTATGGTATCATTATATTTTTATGTTATTTTTAGAATATTATTCGATTTGAAGAATAGTATTCTCCATATTTCGAAGACGAAGGAGATTTTATTGCCATTTTCATGTATTATTATTATTGATATGACAACGCCGCAATGACGAATTTTCCCCTCTGCCTCTTCAGACTGCGCAGTTCAAGAACCATGCAACTGACTTTATATCAAGTATGGCGCCAGGTTTTTCTAGATAAATCTCGAATAGGTACTTTGTCTGCTATAAATAGCGCGAAGTAGTATAGCTTAAGTAAGTCAGTTTTAATTCGATACCTATAATTTGTCTTGTATGTTTCGATAACTGAATTTTTTTCGGAAAAAGTCAAATTAATTTTAGAACAAGTAAAGTTTATTTCGGAAAAAGAAAATTAAAATTTGGAAAAAGTACATTCAATTACAAAGAAAGTAATGATATTTTTAGAATAATTTGAATTGAATTTGAATTATTTTTTCCGAATTTGAATTTATTTTTTCCGAAATTGACTTACCTTTTTCTGAAGTTAATTTGACTTTTTCTGAAAATGACTTTACATTTTCCTAAATAAAGGTTACTTTTTCCGAAATTGAGGTTGAAATGATGTAGGTAGTGTATTCACTACAGTGAGGACATAAAGTCTGTCGCCTCCCTTCTAACTTTTGAACCGCTCGGTATATTGCAACGAAATTTGGAATGATGATTTATATGAGCGAATTCTCCATTTTTTGAAAAACAAATGACAGCTTCAGCTGTCAAAAGCTGGGCGCACTTTTGGAACGTTTTTTTAAATAGAAGGCGGCGGCGTCCAGTGATGTATCGTTTCAAAGGTCTCTTTATTCTAGTGTTTATTTTTTTTATGAGTGTTTGTGACCAGAACAACCCCATGTTTTTTCGTCATCATCTGAAAACCGCTTAACCAAATGTTTTCAGAACCGGGAATTAAATCAAGAATAAAGTGACCTTTAAAACAATGTATCACTCGACACCGCCTATTTGGAAAAACGTTTCAATACTGCGCCTAGCTGTCATTTTGACAGTTGAAGCTGTCATTTGTTTTTTAAAAAATAAAGAATTCGCTAATATATCAGCATTCCAAATTTCGTTGCGATATACTGAGCGGTTCAAAAGTTAGAGCAGGGGCGACAGACTTTTTGTCCTCACTGTATAGTGATATTTTATTCTTTTTAGAAGCCCATGCTCAATAAACTGCGAGTCGAATACAAGGCCTATGAAGCGACTTTCAAACCCATAATCAAGAGTGTCATAGAAAAACGCAGGAACAAATTAATGGATGCATTCAACAGAGCTCACTTGTCTATCCCTGAAGTACTTTCTGTCAACCCCGAAGACATGCACCAAGAAGCCTTTTTGTCCTTGTTTGGATTGACTCACGAAAATTATACCAAAATCATCAACCAAAAAAACAAAAGGTTACTTTAAGTATGTATTTTATGCTGTTATCAATAGCTACGTTTTCCTTTTCGAAAATTTTACCATGGTTTATCAAATTTTGATCACTCTATTAGGTGACACTCTATTTTGAACTGATATAGAACCAGTTTTGATACAAACCAAATCAAATGACCTATTTTGTCACATGAAAATCTAAATTATGGAACATTTCACTGACAGAGATTTTTGTTATAGGTGCAATCCTGAAAGAGGAGCAGTTTAAGGCTTACAGCAATAGAAGTACACATGGTTGTTCCATACATAAGGAAACTTTGGTTCAAACAAGCGACTATCAGGGTGCTTCCATGTTTAATTGTTTATTTCCATTTTAATTTAAAATTAATTCTAAGGTTTAACTATCACAATATAATGTAAGTGTTAAAAATTGTAAGTTTTAGCAATAAAATTGTTCTATCTTCAAGCAGTCTATAATTTGAAGTGCCATTATGTAGAAGTACCATACAAAATTTTATGTATGGGATAACTTGTTCGTATTTTCCTCGCTAGAGGCAGCAGCGTCAATAAGCACGTTATTATGTTCTTGTTAATAATTTGGCGATTTCTTCTCGCTAGATGGCAGCGTAACGACCAAGCTTGGAAATTAGCTTCAAAAGCATAATTTAACAGAGTAATAAAATGTGTTATACAGCAACCTTTTTTTTTGGGAAAATAGATAGAAAAAGCAATGCAAAGCACTCGTGCTTTGTTTTCTTCTACTAAGTACTTAAAAAATCCTGAAAGTTTGAAGCCTCTCTGATCTGATTGCTCGAAGTATTTTTCAGAAGTTGTCAAAAGGTGATTAAATAGAAATTTCATTAGATTTTTTTTGCATTTAAGGGAGAAAAAATTCATAATTTCATTTCTGAGTCTGAGATCCATTTTGGCTACTGGCTTTCACCCTCTATTCACTCAAATTGGAAAATTTTTATCAAATGAAACAAAGTAAAAGTGCATCTAGGGCTCAGAAACAAAATTAGGACTTTCTTTCAAGTTTAATAATAAAAAAACTTGCAAAACTTCTGTTGAGACACTTTACGCATCTTCTGAATCTGACATTCAAGGATGCACCTGCATCTGTCACCGTTTCTCATTCTGCAAACAAAATCCTAGCAATCCATGAACTCGCAACAACATCTGGACATCGCTTACTGAAATGGAATACTGTTATGGTGGTTTATTGGGTTACATGAAAAATACATAGTCTTAGTACATTTTATTCAAAGAAAAAACATTGTACAATATAACATCCATAGTACATATAATACAATTAAATTTACGGGCCTGTTTAGGTGTGCATAGAGTATCACATTAATTAAATAACATAAAAAAATAACGGTAACTTTTCCGAGAGTTTTCCTCCATAGGTTTGTGATAAACTCTAAAGTAGGTATACAAGATAGGAGGCCCGTAAATATTTTTTTTTTGCGGAATGTTTAGTTAGTAAAACTGTAGAAATATTGCCAACATAGCCATGTTGGTTGAACGTTCAAGTTCTGAAATAATATGCAGGGTGGAAGTTTGAAAACTTGCAAAAAAACAACCAAAAATATTTTCAACAAACGGTTAATAATTTTAACTTTTTGTCGTCAACACGAGACACGATCTATTATGCTCCTAGGACCATAAAGATTATTATGGTCCGGTTTTTTTTCTCGTTCGATGGCTTGATAATTAATAATTATTGTTGTGCTTGATTGGAGCTGCGTCCTATAAGCAACAATATATCATTCTTAACATGGCATTCTGTTGGCATTGGTTTTTTAGTTAAAAGAACAATAACAAAAGGAAAACACCCATATTTCCTACATAAAAATCTGGAAAAATGGGGAGAAAAACATATAGGCAAATTACATAGGATGGAAAGATCAATGCTGAGAATCATCAGTGAAGATTTTAAACCAGGAAAAATAGAAGTTTTTAACCGAAGCTACAAACACACTGTTGAGATCTGGGTTTTCACTCAGCTCAAGTAAAATTTTAGAGGTCGAACAGACCTCCATCGTCTCATAAAGTAAAACCAAACTTTTGTAGCAGTGATCAGAGTCAATATAAACACATCGTATAAGTTCTTAACAGCGTGTTTGAACCTTCAATTTGTGTTTTCCAAAGAAAAACTTCCAATTTTCCTGGATTTAAATTCCACCACACTGTCAAGAAGTTTTTCAAACAAGCCAAGCCACAAGCCAGGCTTGCCCCCGATTGGTGGAGGTATGACATAAAGAGAATCGCTGGAAACTGGATACTGGTTGCTTCGTATTGCAAAGTTTAATAAAAACATTGGACAGGATGAGCTGATGATGATGACCACTTACCACTTGCAAATTTACAAACTTTCACCGTGCATCCAATTGAAAAAAAATTAAATTTCAAATTCTTTGGGCCTGTAATTTGGGCTAAGTCATACAACATTATTACCAGTCTGTAAAATCTTCTAACTTTCAGTACTTGCTTGCCAACTGTATGATGATATTCCCGAATTAACGGTACATATAACAAATATACATATAGAATATAATAAATTCTTTAAATTTCTTATCAAATACCATATACTTATAATGTAGATAGGGACTTATATATACATACAACAAATCATAAAAGATTAGTCTGATCACAATAGAGGCACTATCTTGTAGATCACATGATATGCTTACTCAATATGTTAACTGTAAGATAGAATGAGTGTTTCAACAACAAACAATAACACAGATTGATTTAGGCATGGAAATTCATGAAAAATTTTGAAAGAAAACAAAAAAGTTTTCCACAATTTATCTGTGCTGAAACATGTTTTACAGCAGCATAAAAATAAAATTGTGGAAATCTAGAAACTTTTTTTATTTCCTTTAAAAACTTCCCAAGTGAAAGCGCTCCGGCTTACGGATTCTGCCTAATCAGTTTTTTTTTTCCAATATCCAACATTTAGGATTAAAGTTATATTAAGGAGTGATATCTACTTACATTCAAGGGGAATAAAACATTTATGTAGGTATTAAAAATATGCTTATCGTTAAAAAGACAAGGACTGATATGAGGCATTCATCAGTGTAAGTAATTAAAAATTTCACAGTAAAAAAAAATCCTCTAGAGATATGTTTTATAATGCCTATTTTTTAAGTAGGTTGTTTGTGAAATATACACACCAGCCTATTTAAAAGAGCGCAGATAAGTCGAATTAATTAACACCCATTTTAACTATTTAAAAAATATATTACCTCATTTAAATTAATGTATTTTGTACCTACATACCTACTTACAACTACAAAATTGACTCTGCGGGCATTTTATAAACTGCCCTACTGCTCCAATTGGCAAAAACGTACGAGTACAAATAATTTTATCAAAACGTCCCAGATAACTGGAACGACTCGATCATGATCCTTCTATCAACGTTTCTACACAAGAAAGGGGATCTGACCTGCTTCATTCAGTCATTTGTATAAAACTAAACATTTACATGAATTATTGGGAAAATATTAGGAAATACACTAAACTAGCTGGTTTGCGCTCTTATTACGGCACAAATGACCAACTTCAATGCTTCAAAACCCTTATAGAAAAAGACTTTTGAGAAAAATCGCCGCCTACCTGATTGTACACACAGATGAGATATTATTAATAATATACGTGACAAAAAGGGAGAAGTTTTACGACATGCTATCAGTATTAACCGCAACTACTTTGTAATAAATCGAGTAGAAAACCGTTGTGGCCATCAAGTTTTATTACTTACCACGTATAACACGGGCTTATGTCAAGACGCGCTATCTAAACTTCAAGGAGAAACTAGGTAATATTTCATCATGACATGACTCAAAATCTCGGTAGGTATCTAATGCAGATAATTTGTTCTGTTTTATGCACCTTGCTTAGCATATTAATTAAAAATGAGCTCATCGGGTTGGGGTTCTCCCTACGTCAGCAATCACGCGGATTTATTTTCTTGAAAAAGAATTGGAACCCTTGTAATATGACTGACGAACGCGTTATTCCTTACAATGGATCCTAAAAAACATGTAGGTATATAAGTACAGACTATTTGTATTAATTATCGATTATTCTAAATCGAATACAATTTGAACATTTATTATTTCTAAATTGAATATGACATCATATTTAGGTACATCACATAGAATAAGGTAAATAATATAGGAAGGTATGATACATCTGTTATTATCCACCTAACTAGTTATGAAGAAAAATTGACTTTTTTTTTTTTTAAATATTGTACGTTGATAATTGAAAACTTAGCTGTCAATGCCCCGCGTAAACTTAATAATACTGCTTCTGCTCAAACTCTCAAAAATTTGTGATTTCCTTTCATTATTCGACTGCTCATACCACAAAAATGGAGTATTTTCATCATTTTCATCCTCACTTTCTTCATCCACAACTATGCTACAATCATTCCTGTTACTCATATTCACGAAACACCTATCAGTGAATCGGCCATCGTGACAAGTATAATCTGGATTGCTGTGGCTCTTCTTCAGATTCATCCTTGTCAATATTTTTTCAGAATCTAACCCTAAAAGTTCCAATATAACTTTCGGGTTCTCTTGGACGAAAGTCCGAATAAGCTCTATGTTGTCTGTTTGGGTTTCCTTATCAGCCAGAGCTAAGGACATTAGGGTTCTTGGAGACGCGGCTCCTTCGCCGTCCCAACAGAACATTTCTGGAGGGTGCGAGTTGCTTCTGGTTAAAACCGACGAGGAATGGTGCACGTCGGTTATGTTTGGATTTGAATGAGCCGAGTAGTGGGCTGATCCGTGAGTAGATGACGGCATTGCCATTTCTTGCAGAGCTTGGATAGCGTTCCGAACCTGAAAATTCAAAACCTATTTATATCCTTAAGGTTAAATCGTTCAGGAAATGGAGGAGGAGGCAGGGAGTTCCAGAAATGGGCAGTACGCTACCAAAAAGAAGTTCTTTATTTAGAGGTCCTCTAGGGGTGTCGAAATCCTTATCATCGGCGGAAGATTTCTTATATAAGAATACTGTTGCTTGAGTTGTGGAAGCATTGAATTTGACTAAGGTTGTCAAGGCTCCAGTTGGTAATGGTGTCAAGATCACTGTTGATAGAGTGAATCTGTTCTTGGGCAGGCAGTAAATGGTTTGTCAGAAGAGAAAGATATCATCAAACTTCTATCGTTCGCACTGCTGTGTATGCGGTTTCTTGTCACACTTAACAAATCATTTATAAAAAAAAGAAACATTGTTGGGGACAGAATTGAGCCTTGGGAAACGCAGGCATTTATAGGCAGACACACCTTCGACCACAACATCTGGTGACCTGCCTCCTAAAAAGCTCTCAGCCAATCGCAAAATTCGTTCGGAAGACCATAGGATGGAAGCTCCTAAGGAGACCTTTGTGTCACACCTCATCAAAAGCCTTGGAGATTTTCGATGCTACAATTCTGGATTCGCCATGTTTTTCGAGAGACGAGTTCCAAATATGCCAGTAGATCCCCTGTTGATAGAAAACGCCTTGACTATACGAGAGTGAAAACAGATTGCAAATAACTTTTTTGGGACCACAAGATGTAATGATGGATGTCTGAACTTGGAATCGACGTTTATTAGCCCTCCGACGACAATATTGAAATATAGAACCATTTTGCAGCCAATTCCACGACACAACGTCGTCAAATGCCAAACCCATTTACCAAATTTCTCCATCAGTTATGCGAACTCGATTGTCGATTCTTAAATTCTCAGTAAAGCACGTTTGAGGTAGAATAAACTCGATTTCAGGCCATAAAAACTTACCTGAAAATGCTTGAAGCTTTCCCATGCTCACTCAAAAAAAAAAAACCATTATACTTACTTCGATACTTAACGTCGCAACATCCTGATGTAAAGAGGATATCTGGTTGTCTAGTCGCTCGGCGCTCTCCTTATTATTACCGGCGCTACTATCACATTCTGTATTCTTATTGGTTAGATCCTCGCACGAGTTAAATTTGGAATGCGGCATGATCACACTTCGTTGACGTTCAACTCGTCCTCGCAGCATAGCCAAGTGGTTACTTGCCACACCGCCCAAACGCGATCGACGAGGACTTTCGTGCACCTCTTGTACTCTAAAAAGTTTCTTAAATTTATTACCAGAGTTTGCTTCAAATAGAAATTAAAATTTGAAAAATCCTGATTCATCAACCTAGAAGAAATTGGATTGTTTTTATAACTGACCTAATAAACTTGGTATGCCTTGCAGGACTGCTAGTGGTAATTTGGTGAAGGGGCGACCGGATGGTCGGCGATACAGGCGACGATGCCTCGCCTTCCTGCATATTCTCGTCGTCTTCGCTAATGCTGGGAAGGGTTAGTGACGGCATGCCGTTTCCTTCCGATTCTTGCTGCAAGACAAAGTAAATTAAATTTAATACCATCGGCTTGTCTCGCCTTGAGCTTAATTCGGGAGAGCTGGAGCTTACGTTAAAATATACATTGTCGAAATTTATTTCGCTCATAAAAGATCTTGAGCCGCAATTATTGAACTTATTGTTTAAATGTGTTTCTAAATGGTTTGTTGGATATTACAATTGAAATTTACTGCAAGATAAGATTTTGTAGATTCCACAAATTGAAACTTCTCACAGTTATTTATGCAAATGGAGCAATAATAATTCATGAAAACAAAAAAAATAAGTGAGTGTCATAGCATGCTAAATTTGATATTATGGAGGTGCATCACAATAAATAAAATTGAAGAAACTTCGTGTTACTCACCTAATGCTAAAAGATCAATCAGATTCTTAAAACTTAGCATATCCACTATTGATTAAAGTCAGTAAAATGCGTCCACACATCAGTGGAGGTGCTTGGATGCACTGGACCCCTAAGCAAATATCACAATTGGCCCCGCCCCTACCTTTGTAATGAAAAAACATAATATTTTTTGTACTCGATAATTTGTCGTTCAATAAACCTTTGAACCGAAATCAAATAAAATGAAATGATGAATCAAAAGCAATAATTATTATTTATTTGGTAGAAACACATCAAATCAAAACCTAATTTTCTCTATTAAATAAAACAAAAATCTAAGACTTTACTCTTTATCCTAAATCGTAATATTATTATTATTATTATTATTATTATTATGATACAATAGTAAGCAGTTTACACTGATGAAACTATTGGATTACTTGTAAGTTTATCGTCGTGTTTTTGGTAAGAACTTATTGTCCATAATGAATATCCACATGGAGTAATGCACTCATATCGGTGTCGACCTTATTCTTGAAAGAATTCAGACTCTGGGCGGTGACTGTAGAATTTGACAGGCTGTTCCATGGGTAGACAATTCGATTTGCTATGAAGTTTCTTCTTGGAAGCTTGGCGGTTTTTTCCTTGCACAACTTCAAAGTATGACCTCGTAGATGGGGGTTGTTATTGAAGGTGAAGATGTCAAGGTTACAGGAGTAGCCATTTCGAATAATCTTGTATGTCTCGATCAGATCTCCTCTCTGACGCCTTTCCCTCAAAGAAGTGAGTCCCAGGGTGGATAGTCGAGTAAGGTAATCTTCATTACGGAGTGATGGTGGAATTTTTGTTACTCGTCTCTGCACTCGCTCTAGTATCTCGATATCCTTTATGAAGTACGGATTCCAAACTGAGTGGGCGTACTCTAGTTTTGGACGTATGAAAGATTTATACAGTTTCATAATGGTGTTGCACGACTGGTCTTCAAAGGCCTTTTTCACAAGGTATATGTATGAGTTGGATTTTTTGGCAATTTTTGATATGTGCATCTCCCATTTCAGATTATAGGTTACTATGACACCTAGATCCAATTGCTCCCTCACATGCTTCAGCTCGACATTGTTTATTTTGTAGGCATACTCAGTGGTGTTGGTTCCAATGCTCAAGATAGTACATTTTTCTTCGTTTAGCCTCATTTTCCACGTATTGGACCACACTTTTATTGCTCTGAGATCTTCTTGCCATTTCTTGTGTTCTGCGGCCTTTGCATACAATTTCGTGTCGTCGGCAAAAAGTAGAACCCTGGTTTGGATATTAGATGTCATATCGCTGACATACAATAAAAAAAGTAGAGGACCCAGTACTGATCCCTGAGGCACCCCACTCTGCACTTTTCTTCTGTCTGAAAAGATTGCATTTATTCTTACTTGGTAGCATCGGTTTAATAGAAAATTTGATACAAATTGTAATAGGTTCCCAGCAATGCCAAAGTGATGTATTTTGTGCAGGAGATAACTGTGACACACTTTATCGAACGCCTTCTCAAAGTCGAGATATATCACATCCACTTGCTCGTTATTGTCAAAGTCCCTTGTCCAATCGTCCAAGCATAGTGTAAGGTATATTAACCAAACAAAAAACGGAGGGCTTATAAAAATGCCCAAAATGTCGCCCTTTAATCCTTTAAATTACCTTTACCAACTCAAAAGTCTCTTCTTCTGAGTTTTATTGATGGCAGATTGTTCAATTAAAAGAACCAATGAGAAGCTGCGGAAGAAGAAATTTTGATTAATACCAACTTAAGAGTTGCTAATGATCATTCGAAATTTTGATTATTATCGGCTCTTGATTGAGTCTTAACTGCCCTTAGAAAAATTTTCTAGCCAATCCAGAGTTGATAAAAGTTCAAATTTTGACTATTACCGGCTCTTAATTGGCTCTAGGAAGGTTTTCCAAAGAAAAATATGATCTGATTAACCCGATAGTCAGTTGATGAGAGTTTCCGGAAGGCAAGATTTGCGAATAGTTCCGTCCACATTGCCTAACTGCTTCTAGCGGTCTAAATTATCCCATTCGCGTAAGAATGATTTCCTAAATTAACCATAAAAATAACAGGTCGCTCGAGAAAAGTTGTGTTCAACCAGCTCATATTTTGTTAACAACGTTAAGTTTGGAAAAACGAGAAATGCCCGCAGGGTTACATTGTAATACAATAGAAGTAACTAGCTATTCCCTTGCGGACTAATATAAATGTCGTCGAATTTCTTGTTTGTTACTTACCTCTGCTTCGTAGCCTTCTCTGACGTTAGCCGTGAGATCGTGCTGGATATCGTTCGCAAATTGTTGCTGGTATTCGGGATAAAGCCTGGAAAAACATAATTTTGCCTTTTTTAAATTTTTCTTTGAGTAGAGGGAATTTTGATGTATTTTTTTACCGAAAAATAAAACCGTATATACCGCCTAATTTAGAGGATATTTACATTTTTTTTTTGTATTACATTCCGAGGAAATCTTTAAAGACTTTTCTGAATAACCGAAAATTAATCAAATTCGTAATTCTGCCTATCATATGCCGTTAGGTTGTGTAGAATGCTTCAAGCTTGAAATATAATTGTGGCTCAAAGAGGCTTCATTAAAAAATTGTGGAGAATGAATCTACATACAGCCTTTCTTTAAATTGCTAATTGAAAAAAAAGTCTGTGAAAAAATCGAAATATTATACAGAATCGCATCAATACATTTTGCTATTTCAACAAAGTTGGTAGATTGATGGAATTTTTAATATCCCAACGGAATTCTCATTTGTATATAAAAATTCTAGTTACCGAACGTATTCCTCGAAATACATTTGATATTGTGAAAGTTGACACACTATGGTTAATCAAAACTGAATGATAACCCGACACGTGCCTATTCTCCGCTGATTTTGTATTGTTTGCCCTATATGCTGAAATTTTTGAACACAATATAATATACCTCAACACATCAACGAGTCCCTGGATATGGATGCATTTCAGATCGCAATAGGTAAGAGCGCGCACGTCACTGCTGGACTTTATAACAATGTCAATGTTTCCTGCACTTCTGGTTACTCCATCTGGATTGTTATTGGACTGATGATGGTGTTGTAGGTGTACGCTGATATCGGATCCCACTAGATCGCCTTTACCTGAAACGGAACCTCAAATTGAGAAGCCTGTCAAAAAAATATTTGGATCGTCAAACTACAATTTCCTACTCATTAATTCCATTGACTATTAACTATGGCGTTTATACGAAAACGCAATTAATATTAAGCGACTTATATCAGTTTTCAAATCATTCACAGGAGCTGTCACAGCTAATTAACTGAGTTTCCAGCTTCGTTGGTTTATTATTTACGGAAAGGTCGCAGAGTTCCGGACGTGTTTGCAACTGACATCCGTTTAATATTATCCAATTTTTAAGAGGTTTTTTGAAAATTGATTGCTTGAATGACGGAATAATCAACAATGCCAATAAGAATATATACAACATAAATTTTAAATACTTAGTAATTATTGTCCATAAATTAATGTCTGTGTTTTGTAAATATATTATGCCGACAATCGATAATAATTTAATATCATTTAAATCACATCAAATCTATGCATGTATAAATGAATCTAGGTAGTAAATTGATACTAATTTTAGGATCAATAATTGCTTCTTAATTAAATCAGTTATCCAATTATAATTAACTTATCGTATTTTTTTTTTTTAATTTGTTCAGTCAATCGTGTCAATTTATCGAGATACCCCAGATGTTCCATTAGACTGGAAAGGCCCTAATTATCGTTTAATGTGCCGCGCAGCCACAGGGTCTAGTCATTTTTAAGCTGCTCAAGTATTTCGGGCTTTCCTTTGGGCGGATCTTTTCTTTTTGCTCCTATGTGTGGTCCGCTAATAATGCCCGTCGGGATCTTGTTTTCTTTTCAACCTTTATTTTATCTTTGCTTAAAGAGACAATTGTAAGCCCGCGGTTTCACCCGCCGTTTAGTTTAAACAAAATCGAATTATTATTAAATACATTTTTCTAGTGGAATGCAAGTCAGCAAAGTTTTTGATTTTAGATTTTTGTAATTATTTCTTATGATATGATACACGTTGGATTAGGAATTTTATTTTCTCAATAAATCGAAATCATAGGAATAGATGCAATTTTAAATTAGTTTTCCAAGTAAGACTGACGTGAAAGCTGAATGATTTGTATATCCAATATATTAATAAAATTTGAAATTCGTTAATGAATTAAAAGGTACCATTACTTGAGCTTTTACCTTGAAAGATTTGAGGTTAGGATTGTTAAAAACGGTATTGACGGTGAACAATAGGAAGCGCCTTAAGAGAAAAGATTCCACATTAAACATTCCGCAGAGGAGAAGAATCTGACTTTTCTGCCTCCAAGTCAATGGTGCCCAGAAATAACCCACCCCTACTCCCCGAGTTTTATTTTCAGCAAGGGCATAATTTGCAAGCACCCGACGCTCAGACCTGTAATCTCAATTCCCTAATTTTTTTCTATTAAGTGAAAAGTGTGGCATATTGTCGTTACAACTCAAACCACTTACCCAGTATAGCTACAACCATATTATTCTGGATAACTTCCATCGATCCGTTGCAAATGTAGTAAATCGACCCCAATGCATCTCCTTTGTGAATCAAATATTCGCCGGGAGCGCAAAAGTTGGCCCTGATGTGAAGGGAGAGCAGTTTCAGACATCCTTGCGAAGCAGCTTCGAAAATCGGGAGCTGCAGAATCTCTCGGTGCAAATGCATTGAAACATCGCCTCTTAGTTCTTCAGGAAATTCTTTGAGAGTCTGAAAGAAACGTTCAAAATTAAAACAATTGCACAAAAACACTGTCAGTGCAAAATATTTGCTTGACAGGCGTAAAAAAAGCAAAAAATCCAATTTTAAATAACTAGCTTGACTAAACGAATTCAAACTCTGTTTTAAAGCTAAAACCTTTCGCAATTACTATTTCCAAAATATTTAAAGGCATTTAATTCTATTTAATCGGTTTAAATTTTAAACTAGAAATTCCTAACACCGAAAACCTAATTAAATCCAGAATGAAATGATGGAAAACAGAGTAGTTTAATGGACTATAAATCTTTAATTCCGTTTCGTCGTTTTGAAGGCTCGAGAACAACGGGCGAAAAACAGTATAGAGACGATCGAAAAAGTCTTTTTAGAGCAGATTAACTATCGGAAATTCAAAGTGGAAACGATAGGGCTGCTTAAAGAACGAATTAAATTCGTTCTTAAATATCTACAATTTAATTACACTTCGTTGGCCAATTTAAGAAATTTTGATGGCAATTCCAATATACCTAAATAATATTTTTTCGATTAATATAACTTAGAAATATGTAAGAATTATGGAATATTGAAATAGAAGCCACTGTCCTCCATTATCACAAACAGCACAACATCAAAAAAAGTAAGTTTCGCTTAATGAGGAAGCTCATTATCCTTGACTTTGGATACAAGTTCCTATGAGTTTTTGATTTGCAACAGATTTATTTCCCAGTCTATCTTGCAATGTCTCATTACAAATTAGCCACATTTTCTTCCAAATTTGAAACTTATTTTCTTTTAATAAAATATATTAATTATTTTCTATTTACCAACTAGCCAAGCATTTTTAAAGTCATCGACATTACGAAGAGTGGGTCAGTAAAACATGTAAGTCTGCACTTTAGTTAATTTATTAGGTAATTACCTTTGTAAATATTGAATTTATTTGTGTATAAATAGTGTTACCATTACTTAAATAAATTAGTATTAAACCATCAGTCGTTTGTACTCAATCACACCTACAGTCAACTGCTTACCACAGAGTGTTACTACGCACCCTATCAAATATTCGACAACAAAGAAGAAGTAGGTGCTCAGAGTGTAATCAGTCATTCTCTGCCACCTTTTCTAGTTACAAAACTTCTCACATCAAGGTAACGATTGTACATTTGGTCCTTCGAGCTGTGAAGACATATTCACACAAGCCGATTTCCAGCTGTGTGCTTCAAGCACGGTGCAGCACAGTGTTCTGTGTTTGAAACGCAAAAGTTAACAGCTCTCGAAGCGCAGTACGGCTGGAACACGAACACGCGCTTGAAGCATTTGCGCGCGCAAAAGCTCGATTGCGTGCTCAAAAGCGTCAGCTGGAAAGCGGCTACACACACACACCTACACACACACACCTACACACACACACACACCCTATCGCAAGTGCCTTGTCTGGCGATAGCCCTACCTACTAAAACCAACCTCCTGCTGCTTTGTTTGGTTATACATTTCCTCCCTGCTGTAGCACGTGCCCTGTCTAGTTACAGCATCCCGACTGATTACGATTCTCTCAAGCCTGTGCGGTGCCCAAGTATACCATGGGTGGTAGTGGTTCTTTTCAGTTATCCATTTAATTCCCTAATTAATACACTTTCAACCTCAACATTTGTACACCAATTCATAACAAACACACACTTTCGCGCCCTTCGGGGTTAACACTTAGACACCGGTCTAAGCATACACAGACACACAGACACACACACACACACACACACACACACACACACACACACACACACACACACACATACACTATTGCGCCCTTCGGGGTAAAACACTTGAACACTGGTCTAAGCACAGACACTACACAAACAAAGATAACATAATACAATTATACCAATGGACACTATCAACACATTGGCCAAATCACAAGAAACATTGAAAAAGGAAATTCAACGCCACCTAGTAAATTTCAAGAAAGACTCTACAAGCAGAAAAACCTAACAATATTATCAAGACAATAAGTGTGCTCGAGGCAGTCTGGGAAGAGATCATCATTTGCAGGTGGAGAAATCAATCAGTCGTTTTCAACTATTATACAACAAAATTTCGAAGCATTGGGACACCATCTCCGAGATATACATTGAGCTTCAATTAAGTTCAGAGCCGTTCTAGAACACAGAAATCCCTAATGAAGAAATCGAGCTAAAATATGCAGATGTTCTGGAAACATTGGATCGAAAATCCAAGGCCAGGATATTACGACTCAAGCACCAAAATTATGCAATATCAGTCTTCCTCAGATAAAGTTACCATTTTTCGATGGTCAGTATGAAGAATGGGTGACTTTCCGAGACATTTTTAGGAAGGTGGTCCATGAAAACAAAAATCTGACGCAGATTGAGAAGATGCAGTGCCTCAAACCCATATTCGAGGAGAAGCCAGCAGACTCATCCAGCATTTCCAAATTTCATATATTAACTATCAGACAGCATGGCAAATCTTAAGCGATCGTTACAGCAACGAAAGACTTATCATCTCAAAATTAATAGACAGAATCTTGCGTATTCCTGCGATTCAGCAGGAATCAGCATCAAAAATAAAACAGCTACACGACACCATTATTGAATGTTTGGAAGCTCTGAAAAACATCAAGATTGACCCAGCGGATGATAAGTCGCATAGTAGTTCGGAAATGGGATTCCGAAACAAACAAACTATACGAACAACCATTAAAAGAGCCCCATAAATTACAAGATTTTGTCGAAATGAAAAGATTTCTAGAGGCAAGCTTTCATTCACTAGAAGCCATCTCAGATTCTCCGAAGATTTTACCAGTTAAGAAGCCCAACAAAATTACTGATGCTAGATGCAAATATTGTTCGCAGTCATCGAATACAATAGATAATTGTACCAAGTTTCAAGCCTCATTTCCCTCTGCACGCTTGAGCACATCAGTTAAGGAGAAGAAACTGTGTATTAATTGTCTGCACATGCACCTCCACCGGTCGATGCCGAATCTGCAATAAAGTTCACCATACCCATGTTCACGTAGACTTTCCTCAAAATAAAAATGAACCAAAAAGATCACCAGGAGATAATCATTCTTGTCATCGTGGAAGCCGAAACAAAGAGCAAACTACATACAAACCACGCTAGCAGAAAAGATTAAATGGTGTTGTTAGCTACAGCATTAACAAAAGTGAAAAAATCATAAGGAGACTACGACAATTTACGAGTCCTAGTAGATTCCGGGTCCCAGTCATCTTTTATCACAGAGAAAGCTGCATGCCTCCTGCACTACTCAGAAAAAAGATTAGAGTCTAGAAAGCCATTAGATGTCAATATATCTTAGTGAAACAATGACCTTGTGGCAGATCCTACATTTCAGAAGCCTGGTTCGATCGACATTATATGGAGCTCCAAAGGATACGCTCAGATTTTACTTGAAAGCGTCAGGAAAACGAATGATGGCATACGGAGACGGAACGCCGAATTAGGATGGATATTTTCTGGGAACACTATTAACAAAGATAAAAAACTCCAGGTGCTAACAGTGACAACCGGCATTCAAGAAGACTACAGTCAACCAAATTCTGGGAAATAGAAGAAATCTCCCAACCAAGACAAATGACTAAAGATGAGCAGATCGCTGAGGAACAATATGCTCTAAACACAACCAGAGACAAAGATGGACTTACACTATGAGAAGGCAAAGAGCCTTATACAATTGGAGAAAAAGCTCTTAAGAGACGAGAGACTAGATTCCACCTACAAACAATTTATGCAAGATTACCTAGATCTGGGAAACATGAAAATCTAGGATGAAAAAGATAAAGAATTTTTAAAAAGCTACATTCCTCATCACCATGTTTTAAGAGAATCAAGTAGAACGACCAAGCTACGAGTAGTCTTTGATGCATCCAGCAAGACTTCTTCTGGGTTCAGCCTGAACGGAACAATGTACACTGGTCCCAAATTACAGCAACAGCTTTCGGATATTCTTTTACGTTGGAGATCACACAGAATAGTTATCACAGCTGACAATGAGAAAATGTATAGACAAATTAAAATCCATCCAGACGATCAGAAATTTCAAAGAATTCTGTGGCGGTTTGACAAAAAATACCCAATACAAGAATACTGTTTCACAATAGTAACATATGGTACAACCGCAACCTCATATTTGGCAATCAAAACACTGCAGCAACTAGCCAGTGATGAGGCCACAAATTTTCCAAAGGCAGCTAAGGCAGCCCTACACGATTTCTATGTAGACGGCCTTCTTTCCGGTGCAGATACGATTGAAGAAGCATTGGAAATCCAACCTACAGAAACAACATATAACGATACAACGATAACAACAGTGCGGTTTACGTTAAGAATATTTGCCGTTTTTCGCCTAAAGTACTGGGCAAATATTAGAGATTTTTTTGACAGCAGTGTTGCTTGCAATTTCTTACAGTGATTTATTGTGTTTTTTTTTTTTGTAAAAAAGTGTTTCCTTAATCGAATTGTTCCTTCACTTATTCCGAGGAATTTCAAGAATTTGGTTTTTATATTTCGGCTCGCCTGTGTCTCTTGTGCTCGTGACGTGGTTTTGCGGATTCTCTGTACTAAGTAGGGGAATATGGTGCAGACCCATGAATTGCGATCTAACGGAGTGTTGAGGGTTTAATTTAATTTGATTTGGATTTACTGGTCTTTATCGAGATGGAATTCAAATGCTGCCCGACTAAACCACCCACAAAAGAAGTGAAAAACTTATTCTGTGTAGTCTGCTTTAGCATATTTCACAAAAGTTGCTCAGAAAAAAGCGCATTTAAGAAATTAGACCAATACAAAATTATCTGTTCTAAGCCATGTAGTGAGCAACAAGAGATGCAAAACTCCATTCATCGAGAATTGGATGAAAAAAATAACCAATTAGCTCTACTTGAAAATGCTGTTGAAAAGCTGAAGACTGAAGCCAGACAGAAAGACGCTGACTACGAGCGGAGAGACTCCGACGACCAAAATCGAATTTCGGAATTCTGTAATGAGATAGAAGCACTAAAACTCGATCGAAAGCACAAAGACATTCACATAAAACGGCTCGAACGCGGCTCGCGTGTGTTTAATGAAGAAGCTGAAGAAATGGAAAAGCGCAGCAATATTAAAATTGCAGAACTCCAGAAATTCATAGAGGAACTTCAAGGTAAGCTTCTGGAGGGAAAAAATATTGAGCAACAGCTTCGAATGGATCTAGCTGGACAAGAAACAGAACTACATACCAGCCAACGATTGACAAAGGATATGACGATCAAAATTAACAACCTGGAAATACTAAATAACGAGTACTTAATCAATATGCAATCTATTCAAGAGCAGCTCGATTCTTACGCTGCGGGCGGGCCAAAGTTGGGACCCTACACCTCGAACACAATAACACCAAAAGCTTCTAAACCGCTATCAGATACCAATAGACAGAAAAACAGTTTGCATAAACTCCTTATTCTATCCGATGAGCATGGAAGGAACCTAGACCGTAATATCCGCAAACATTTGGATTCAGCAGCGGTCAGAATTGAAGCACTCATTTAACCGGGAGCTCAATATAGTAGTGTTTTGACTGGGCTGGAGTGCTGTATAAAAGGCTACAGTAGGCACGATTGTGTTGTCATTGTTGCCGGATCAAATGACTTTTTAAATAACAAAAGACCAAAATTCAGTCACATTCATGAAATTATAAAAAAGTGCACTCAAACAAATTTCATATTTTTGGCTTGCCCCACTCTACGAAAAAACCGCAACAATGACTACATACATCATTTTAACAATAATTTGGAGAAGGTGATAGGTGCATTTAATAGAATCTCCGAATCTTCCTTTGATTACATTAATATAAATACTGATAGGGGCTTCAAGGTTAGAAACTGGCTGATTGGTAGAATGATTGCTGAATCAATCCAATTGAATACTTTTCACACAGAATTGAATAATAGTATCCTCTCAGTCAACAACAGATCTTTTCATACCCAAGCAGCCACTCTGGCAACAGACAGATCTCCATTAACTATACCAGACATTTAACAACAAGGATATAACCTCTCATTCCATTAGCTTATTTGAAGAACTAAATGATACGCTTGGTAATGGAGGGAGCTCTTCAGCTCACGATAATACTGGTGGTTTGCATTCAACATTTTCAAGCTCTTTTTTAGGGGTTCGATTGAAGGACCGGTGCCCAACAAAATAACTCATGTTACTCTACTGCTTCAAAATATACAGTCCGCTAGAAATAAGGCTGATGAGCTTTTAACATTTTTAGAAAGTCAAAATTTTCCACACCTACTGCTACTAACGGAGTACTGGCTTAAAGAGGGTGAGCCCTTTTATGTTCCAAATTATCACATTATGTTCAAATTCTGTCGCTCGAACTTTAACAATGGGGGCACAACTATTCTTGTGAGCACGGAATTCTTATCAAACTCAGATTTTTCTAACTGCGATAAATTCAACCTCCTTATCTCTGAAAAAACTTTCGAGTTCTCAATACTTTTTTCTCGTTCTCTCAATACATATATCTTATGCTTATACCGTTCCCCAAATACTAGCATCGTATGTTTTATCGACAATTTTGAGCTTCTTTTATCTAATATTCCACCTAAATCGAAACTGATAGTTGCAGGGGACTTAAACATAGATTATTTGAAACCTGAGGAACATTCAACCATTCTGTTAATTAATCTGCTCGAAAGTTTCAACCTCCATATGCATATAAAAAATCCAACAAGCACAACTAATTCTACCTCTACTACCATTGATTACCTATGTTCAAATTTTAACACTGACCTTGAGTGCGATGTGATAGATGCAGATCTCTCTGACCACCACGCTATAATAGCCAAACTCCCCTTGAAGTTAAAGCCATGTAATAACTCCAAGAAACAAGGTAGGATATTTAGCAAAAGAAACTTCTTAAAATTTAAAAGTAGCTGTAATAGTACTAACTGGCAACCCATACTTCTAAAATGTGACCCACTACAAGAGTTCCACCTTCTTCTAACTGGCATCATTAATATAACTTTTCCTTTAAGACCACTTCGTAAAAGATTGAACCAAAAACACTGGATGACACAAGGTCTAAAAACAGCTAAAAACAGCCAATCTTCGTTCTCTAAATATATTAAGGAGACACTTTCATGACAATCCATTTATAACTGCCTACTACCTAAGATTTCGTCAAGTCTACAAAAAACTCATCAAAACAGCTAAATACCTCTTTTACTCAAGTCGACTTAATAATGCCACCAACAAATCTAGGGAAACATGGAATGTTGTAAAAGAAATAACTGGCAAAAATATCTCAAAACCAACTGAAATTGATATAAAACCGGAAGAACTTAACAACTATTATTGTTCGGTTGCCAGCAATCTCACCAGCACCATTAATTCTGATACTGATCCTATGATTTACCTGGAAGGCTTACGGGTACAAAACTCCTTTGTTTTCTTTCCTACAGATACACAAGAAATAAAGAGGATTCTTAGATCCGTCAAAAACCAAACTGCTGCTGGCTCAGACGGCATTTCAACAAAAATACTTCGGGAACTACCAGACCAAGCCTTCAATATATTAGCACAGGCGATAAATAAATCATTTTCTGATGGCTCGTTTCCCACTAGTCTTAAAGAAGCCTTAATCGTTCCAATCCACAAAAGTGGTGACACAAAAAATCCATCTAACTACCGCCCCATCTCACTATTGTCTACAATCTCTAAAGTAGTAGAAAAATTACTTAAAAAGCGAATGTTGAGTTTTCTGACATTGCAAAATGTTTTCAATTCCGCCCAGTTCGGATTTCTCCCAAAAAAGGGCACGCATGATGCGATGTTCCGTGTGATCGAGGCGCTTTTCAGGAACTGTAACAATGGATATGCTACTGCGGGAGTGTTCTGTGACTTTTCAAAGGCTTTTGATTGCGTGAGTCACAGAACACTACTGGGGAAACTAGAAGCCTATGGTTTCCGAGGCATGGTTCTGGAATGGTTTCGGTCGTACCTTTTCCATCGCAGCCAGCGTGTCTCCACGGATGGCAAACTATCCTGAACAGAACATCACTTTTGGAGTCCCGCAAGGCTCAGTTCTTGGACCCATCCTATTTCTTCTATACATCAATGATCTCCTGTTCATCAATATATCTGGAGAATTTGCAGCGTTCGCGGACGATGCGACTGTGCTTTGGCACAACTTCGACCCTAACGAGCTGATCAGAATAATATCCCACGATCTAAACAGTGTCAAAATGTGGTGCGATGCAAATGGACTCCTTTTCAACTTCAACAAAACCCAAATACTAGCATTCCGATGTAACATCGAACGAATTGTATGTGACGAATTTTCCGTTAAAAGTTCGAAAAATACAAAGTTTCTTGGACTTAACTTGGATGTTGATCTTAAATTCCAATCACATATAATAGCTCTCAATAAAAAACTATTTTCAGGCTGCTACTGCATACGAACAATCTCATCTGCCCTGGGGTTCACCATAGCAAAATCAGTATATTTCGCTGTGATACAATCGCACCTAACTTATGGATTGCCATTTTGGGGATGTTGCAGCCAATATCTTTTTGAATCAGTGTTTAAACTACAAAAACGGGCAATCCGATTTATTGCTCGCGTTTCACCACGGGAACACTGTAGGCCACTATTTGTTAAGTATAGGATCCTCACTCTTCCATGTCTTTTTATTCTCGAGTCAGTAAGCCTTATTCATAAGAATATCTCTTGTTTTCCGGCACGCCAAACTACCCATCTGACGAGACAAAGTCATCATCTGTCGCTTCCTATTCCACATTCCTCTCTTGTACAGAACTCTATCATTTACAAGAGTGTAAAACTTTATAAGCAACTTTGAAAGATATCAGATATCACTCTATTTCGAAAAAAGTTAAAAATTATCTTACTTACCCAAGCATTCTATAATGTTAATGAATTTCTGGACTTGGTATTTTGAACCTAATAAATTTAACCAGCTTTTGCAGCCTAGAATTATCGTGGGCGGGGCAATCTGTCCTGGGTGTTTATTTTATTTTCCTATCAGAGCACTACTGTACTGTTTGTTCATGTTTTATCTTATTTCTTAATGTTTTTGTCAAGATCTGACCCCCTAGTTATTTAGTTATTATTGATTTTAATATTTTACAACAGTTTGTTCTTGTATTGTTTCTTCTCTGTGTGACTTATCACTTGTTTATAGTTTTTTTTCACTTATTTATTAACTGTTAAAATTTAAAAGTATGTATATGTATTTACTGTGACAAGCATTATACTTAGTTAGATGGTTTAGATTTTAGATTTTAGATTTAAGGATTAGCTTTGTCCATAATGATTATTGTATCTTTTGACAATAAAGCATGCTACTACTACTAAGCTGAACTAATCAAAATGTTTCGCTCTGGTGGGTTCACTCTACGAAAATGGTCCAGTAACAGAAATCAACTCCTACAAGCTCTGCCAGAGGAACTGAAGGATATAACTTCCGTAGAAATCACAGAAGATGAAACAAGAAAATCTCTTGGAATCCACTAGGCACCACATGACGATACCTTCCGTTTCAAAACTGAAGTAACAGAAAATACCAAAATATATCCTTTCCGAGGCCCGCTAAATTGTTTGATCCACTTGGCTGGCTAGCTCCAGTGATCATAAACGCAAAACTTCTCATCCAGGAATTATGGTTACAAGAATTCAGATGGGACGATCCTGTACCTGAACACATACAACCCAAATGGAAGAAGTTTCAAGCCGAACTAAAAAATATCGAACAATTAATTAATGGACACATCAATCCAAATAAAGCAACATTGAGATATATGGATTTTGCGATGCACCAGAGAAAGCATACGGTGCAGTCATCTAGATGAAACTTACAAATCCACGAAATGAATGCCACGTCACTCTCTTAACTGCTTAATCCAAAATTGTTCCACCATGGATGAAGGCAACTCTACCACGACTTGTGCTGCAGTTCTGTTGTCAAAACGAAGAAAAGTCGAAGAAATGGCAACCACGCTGTTACACATTGTCAAAATGGAACAGCAATGTTGCTTCGAAAAATAAATCAAAACGCTACAGAAGAAAAATCAACTACAAACAAAGAGCAAAATTCTGAGTCTCAACCCGTTTCTAGACAATGATGGAGTTTTGAGAGTAAGTGGTCGACTTCAGCACTCACAACTACCATACAGTAACAAACATCCCATGATTTTGACGTATCGAAGTCACCTGGCAAGGTGCGTAGTCACAGATGCCCATCTCACCACTCTACATGGTGGGAATCAGCTAACATTAGCTTACACCAGAAAACAATTTTGGATCATAAATGGAAAAAATGCAATGAAAAATACAATCAAGCATTGTATTAGATGTATCCGATTTAAGGCCCAAACAGCAGAGCAACAAACGGAAACCGTTTCAATTATCACCCATCTCTCAATTATTGATTAAACGAATCCTATCTTAGAAGAAATTAAATTTCCATAAATCACAATAAATTTTAGTTCGATAATGAATCGGTAATCCACTTACCACCTTATTAGCTGAAATTTTCATGGGCTTGTTGGAAAATTGAATTAGTAACCACCCTATCTTCAAACATTTTCTTTACTGTTTAGACGGCAATTCAAATTGCTCTATTGAAACCGACGTCAACTTTCCACCTTTACATTCACATTCTAATATTGAATTCAATATATCACAAACCATCCCAATACTGATCCACAATTCTTCATACTATGATCCATAGATTACTTTTTATTTGTATCGTATATAGGTCAGTATCCAAGTGAATCGAAATATAGTGAAACAAATGTAAAAATCAAATTGGTACGTGCAGTTTATTAATTTATAGAGCATATTCATATTCGTTCCTCAACCGAAGTACAACAAAGGACGCGTTGCATCGAAAAGCCGTCATGGTTTCCGTTAGTAAATCACGTACGACAGAGCAAAAACAACGGCGCAAACATCGTTCACCCTTTTTGAAGTAATTGCAAATTTCGAGCGAATATATGTGAAAATATATGTTCGAGTTTCTGTGGCAGCTATATGAGTACTTCTATAGGAAAAAGAAGCTTGAAGCGAGCTTACTGTAAATGCGTATTTGTTCGTGCAATACATTTTATTTTGTACGTGTACTTATATTTATTTGGCTGATGAAATTTCTTTGTAAACAGAGTAAGTTTCGGACAGACAAGCGTGGAGCAAATACGGATGCTGTCCGGAAATGCTGCACGGACGGTATCAGTTTGTTCAATATTTAGGTTCCTTGGAAATACGTGGAAATTTAATAATTTTAAATTTAATTAAGGCACGAGTCTTAATGCTTCGCAGTTTTGATATTTTCCAGGAAATGTTTTCGTAATTTGTTTGTTTTAGTTTTTTCCACTTGGATTAATTACTTATAAGAAAAACTTAACTGTGACAGTAGTGGGCGACAGTGCTGTCGCAACAGCCCTAGTTGTATCTCCTGGATTTCGAATTAACAGTGGAAAAATGTGAAAATATTTCATAAATAGATAAATACTGCCAGTTGCTATTTTTACGCAGTTTACACGTTTATTATATTTTTAAGTCTAGAAAGATGTTTTTGGGTAGTTTGTATATTTTAAAAATCAAAATTCACGATACAGATGTAGACGAGATTTTTTGGGTTCAAGCTTGCAGCCTATCATAGTTATTCATCAAGTAAACAGCAGAAAAGTTTACCTGAAGAAAACCAAATTTGAAAATAATAAGAATTGTTGGTTAAAAGGCAATTGCTCACGTCACGAAACAAGAAAACATTTCGTTTCAATAATGAAGAAAATTATTAAGAGATATAATGTCTATCTTGAAACTCTCTTCTGAACTTTGTATCGGCAAAATCATCCGTCAAAATTGTAAATTTGACTGATAACGTCAATAAACATAATTAAACAACAAATTAGTACCTTAATGCAATATTCGAGCCACAACTTCTCGGTAATGCATTAACGCTTCTATGGATTCCAATAATTAAGTTATTCGATTTCCTACGAGAAATTCCTGCATTCCTCTGTAGCAGCAACTATTAGTTCTTGTGCATATTTGCATAACTTGGTGAATTATTCTGGTCGAACAGCTCTTGGTACGTAAACCCATAACATTCGATGGGGTTAAAAAGTCAGACTATTAGGTACCAATAGTAAATTAAGTTAAGCGAGAAAGGTTCAATTTAACGGTCACACATCAAAATCCTGTTGGATTACGGCAAACATCTACTTACATCGTGAATGTCTATCCGTGATTGAGCGACAACATCGCTTAGAAATGGAAAAAGTTCTTATGAGTTTTTGATTTGCAACCCAGTGTAGCTACCTTGCAAGGAAACTATTTCAATTATCACGCATCTCAATAAAATGAATCCGGTCTTACAAGAAAATTTAAACATTTGTATTGATACATCAAAATAGTTCAATAACGAATTCTATTCAGGAAGCTATGGACTAATTATGGTTAATCCACTCAGTCCCTTATTAGGTGAAATTTTCATGGAAAATTCAATTACTAACCACTCTCTCTTTAAACATTTTCTCTACTAGCATAGATACATAGACGACATTTCAACTTTCCATTTTTTTAAACTTTAGAAATAATTTCCATTCTAATTTTAAATTCAATATGATCATAAACCATCTCATACTGATCCACAATTCCTCAGGCTATGATGGGTCATAATTTTCTGACTCAAAAAGTCAGCCTATTAGGTAGCAATAATAAAGTAAGTAAAGCAATAAAGTTTCAATTAAAGGGTCAAAATAAAATCACAAATCAAAATCCATCTACTTACATCGTGAATGTCGATCCCATGATTGAGCGACCACATCGTTTGGAAATAGTCCTGCATGCGATTTTTCAACTCGTTCGGAATTTGATGGAGAGTGAAAAAGTCCTTCAGGTCTCTCCATTTAGTATGGTAAAGGGAACGTCTCGAGTACATTCGCTGAATAATGGCGGTTACATTACCGAAGACGACGGCGTGCATCAGAGCTGAAAACGAAAAAATAAAATTATATTTTCATGTGCCTACTCACCAAAGAAGGATAGCTTTTTGTAATGGAAAAATAAATTTGGCTTTAGACGAATGATTGTCTGTTTCTTTTTGATGTAAGTCTCAACGAACATGAAATAAAATATTGCAAAAAGTGACTCTTCATCTTGATTGCATTGGGAGACAGACACGTTAGGTATATTTATACGTTTGAGTCGGGTTATGTGGATGGTGAAATATTGGTTTAATGATAAACAGAGAAATAAGAAAATCTCAACGGGATTTCGTATGAGGAAGTATATCTGCACCAGAGACAGACAACATACAATAACTCACACTAATTCAAGTTCAGTGTTAGTCAAGAGTATTAATCCTGCGAATTATTTTTCAAAATGTAATTTAATTAATTTATTATTAATTTAATTCTGAAGTAGGTATAGCGTCCTTCTTGATATATTAGTAGTTAAGTTCGCAGGTTTAGAACAAATAAAACTCCAGCTTTCTCTTTTAAAAAACTGCCGACGTTTCGACTTTAATTTAAGTCATTATCAAGACTGAAACAACAGCGACAGCATATAGGAAAATGTTGAAGAACAGATACATCAATACTAAAAGATTGCTTTTCGAATAAATAGTTAATAGGCTTACCTATTTTTTCCTAAGAAAGGGAGTGTGTCATTATACAACTACATATATAAATTTTTCATTGGCCACCACATACTGGGACATGTTGCAGACTCAAAATTAATCAAAAACACACAAAAAAATGTAGGTTTTCTATACGAGTGCAGTATATTTCTATTGACATTGGTAATTATGAACTTGGATTCAAGATAATCCACGAAGATGTCAGCTAGAAAAGGCGAGAGGCAGCTACACATGGCCAGGCCCTAAGGTTGCTGATAGAATTTATTTTTGAACACAAAAAAGGCCAGTCCCTCGCCCTCTCTATATTTATTTGATTTTCAAATGGTATCTTTTCTAGATAGAATTCTTCAGCTCACTGCCATGATATCAAGTAGTTAGCTTTTGTAATATATGTAACTATTTATTAGTAGGGTTAAATAATACAGTAGTAGTATATTCCCATTTGTTTCAAAATAATAATTGAAATTTATCAACTAACGAAAACATTCATTCTATTCACATTTTAATAAGCTTCAGCTATGTTTTAATTTAAATATCTTAAAATGCCATACCTGATGGCATTTAGTAAAAAAAATCTGACAGATAAACTTCCGGTTCGTGATGTTTATCATCAATTATGGCTCAGCTCTTAAGCAGCCCGAGCTTTTATAAATTATTCATGGATTTTCATCATTAGTTTAGCAGTTTATAATGAATGGCAAACTGCGCGATGTTTTTTTCGAGAAACTGAATTTAAGTCCACTTCAATTAAAATTATTTACATCAATGCCTAGGCAACTTAACTGCAATCGCGATTATGACTCGCACTATTTTCCACTGAGCCGAAAGAGTTACGACCGTGAAATAATCTAATGGGTCAATTTAGCGACCTTAATGAAGGTCTCCGCTTTAATAGAGTTGTCGGATAAATCAGCCGCAAGCTAAGAGATATGACATGTTTATGGCGTTTAGGCAAAGGATTTAGCGCATTCAACTGTAATTATTATAGATTCATAGAGACAAAACAAGGTTGAATTCCGAATTCTATCACCTACCTTTATAAATTTAGTTTTTTTTCTTGTGTGGTTAACATGGCAAAAAATAAAAATATGTAAGCTAGAGCATAGTGTTCATCATTTTTCGTAAGGACATGGTAGCATCATGATTGCGTTTTTTATTGAAGTGAAACTTCTTAAGCTGCGGTCTGATATTTGTACGAGAATATATCCAATACACAGTTCCAGCTATCCCCGTCTCTTTTATCTGCGGTCTTTCATCTTCCAGTGCGCTAAGTCCAAAGTCTTAGTTGCTCGAAGGGGGAATGGTTTAGGAAACATTGTACAATCGAGAGAGAGCCACGTATTCACTGAATACTAGGCAATAGAAGAGAATAGAGTGTGGCGTGCATACGCGCAGTACAACTCTGATGCCACGGGATTGGAGCAAGAGAGAGCACACACGCAATACGAAGCAATAGAAGTTTCGCTTCTACCACGTGTATGGCGCTGCCACAGCCTCCTACACTTACAAGCCATGAAGTTGGAAATGACGGCAACGTCGCGTATGGTGCTATTTTGTTATCGAGGTTATTGTTTCTGTGTATTGCGTTCATTGTGTATTGTTGCAGTTTAGTATTTTTGTGGGCATTATTGACGAAAAAGTGGATAGAAACACACCGATATATTGCCCATATTTAGTTAATACCTGTTCCTTTGCGCTTTGATTGCAAATTTTCAGCAAATGAGTACAGGAGCAAAAATTAAGGTAAGGTAAGGTAAAACAATATAATATTTGTGAGCAAGAGCATAGGTCTCCATATATTACCTAAGATATTTAAACTTGTTCCAGATGCCATGAAACTACTATGTTCCTGGGTGCAAATCGAACTAGGAGTTCCTTAAAAACTGAAGAAATGCAAACATTTATTTCCAAGAAAATTCTGAATTGTAGAAGTTGTGGATGAAAGCAATACACCAAGATAATTATACCCGAGATTAAACCATAACGAAAAATTCTGTGGTATGTTGTGAACATTTTGAAGAAACCGAAATAATTAGATTTGAAACAAACAAGAATAAAGGAGTATTCCAGAGTTCAAACTAAAACGTCCAACTCTTAAAAGTACCTCTTATTTTGGGAAATCAGCTCAAGTATTTGAATAAACCTGCCTTCCGAAAAAATCCCGAAGAAAGAAAAAGTTAGATTTTCAAAAGACATACTGAAACTGTCGAAAATTATCCAACTATATGGAAGTTATATTTCTCTTACATAACACTATAGAATCTAGAAATATATTCATTTAAATCAATTCCTATTTACACAAATAGTTATATTATTTATTGAATTACTGTTTTTGACCCTTTAGTACAATAAATGATGCATTTTTTGTCATTCTTATTAACAAAATAGAAAATATATACTTATAAAAACAAACAGCACCAGCACCACTTGGCGGTAAGATTGCGGTGTTGCCTTTTTAACTTCATGGCTTGTTAAGTGTAGGAGGCTGTGGCGCTGCACATGCTTTTTTTCGGATTTGGCCTTGCGCTTGATGGATTTTCTTTTTCAAGTGCACGACCTTCATTCAGGATTTTTGTACCTACATTAAATCCTAATTTAAACATCATTATTACTGCGTTTAAGTAAATATCTAGCTAACTAGAAAAAGTAAAATTAGGTTTCATAAACTGAAAGTTCGTATATTACAGCTTTGAAGCGAAAGCAAACAGGATTATATTTCACTTTTAACTCATCTAATTTTCCCCTTTATAGAAGAAAAACAATCCGCGCATAAAGAATATTTATTGTAGTATAAAACTTTTGATAACCGAAAAGAGGGAAGAAAACAGGAAAGCAGCTTTAGGAGTAAACCACGGAACAAAGTAATGAACCTTCCTTAGAAGATATTAAATGTGGTATTCTCACCTAATATTTTCCTTGTTAAATTTACGTGGAACTTAATGAAACGCTTCTTTCGAATTAAGTTATTTAAAATACGAACCACCAATTAAATACAAAGTGCTTGTCACATCAAATGTTCATCAAATCAAATAACGACCCTAATTATTATAGCCAACCGACAGCCAATGCTCGAAAACTAAAGCCAATATTAGCATCTCTCCAAGTTACAATGCATAAGTAAATGTTTGGATTTGTACGGAAGGATAATGTGCAAAGTGTAATTAAGTTATATGGGATTTCATTAGCCTGATAGTAATGAAAAGACTTTCTAGACTAATAAATATGTGCTGATTCAAAATAAAAACACTTCTTTAGAGGGAAAACACGAACGAAGCTCGAATTCATAAGTAGCTGCAAATGTATTTAACCTACGACTGTAAAATGTAAAAAGCACTACACTATATATGTTGAATTTTATACAAAAACGAGCGTAATCGTAGAAAAATCGCATGGGCACATACCAATCACTAACCGATTCGGGCTTCACCTGCTTTGGATACGGCGATGATATTGTCATCATGACCAGAGGCAAATATGAAGGAGTACCTTATAGAAGAAGCACTTTGAACCACGGAGGAATGATATCAGATAGTGGGGTGAATCTAAGCTCAGCAAAAACTACACTGGTAACATGTACAAAAAGAACGAAACTCCTAAACCTGAGAAACATTAAAGTCACAGGTATCACATAAAGAATACAAAACAAGTTTAGAAAGTCAGCTCAAAGACAAAAAGAGTTTCTTGAGATATGTAAATTCAAAAAAAGTAAACTTTGAATATCCTCAGTGCATAAATCTTAATGGGAGGGAGAGTGATGATCCACAGGATATACTTAGTTGACATGTGCAATAGTCATTTTGCATCGGTGTACTCGGAATATGACAATTCTGAGGGTGTTTCTTTTGAATCGGAGAAGATGGTTGATATTGGGCAGCTTAAGATATCTTCACTCGATGTTTTTGACAGAATTTGCAAATTAAGTCTTCGTGTTGGGCCAGATGGCATACCTGTTGTTTTCCTAGAAGGGTACACGTTTGTTCTGTCTCAAATTTTGTGTGATATTTTTAATTTGTCATTCTCTACTGATACTTATTTAGCAGCCTGGAAAAAATCCTATGTTACTCCAGTCTTTAAAAATGGAGACAAATCAGACATTGAAAATTATCGCGAAATATCAAAGGTCTCCTTGGTAGCCAAAGTTTTTGAATGTATTGTTGCAGATAAAATCACTTTGTAAGAATGTCATTATCAATGGACAACATGGTTTCGTGAAGGGAAGATCGACCATAACAAATCTTTTAACTTATAAGCAGGCTTTGTTGGAAGCTTTTGGGAATAGATATCGAGTTGATACAATTTATACTGATTTCTCGAAGGCTTTCGATAAAGTTGATCATAACATTCTCTTTAAAAAGCTGGAGGCTGTTGGTGTACATGGCATTTTAATTCGGTGTTTTCAGAATAATCCAACAGGCGGAAAGCAATCTGTCAAAATGAACAATAATATCTCCTCAGAAGTGGAAGTTACTTCTGGTGTTGCCCAGGGTGGACACCTGCCTACACTTCTTTTTAATTGTTTTTGTTGAACATGTATTTAAATCTAGTATGTTTCTTGTATTTGCTGATGATTTGAAAATTCCACTGAAGATTGTATTTTGTTGCAGGAAGATTTGAATAGATTTTCTGCTTGGTGTGAATTGAACAATATGATTTTAAACATTCGAAATTGTAGTGTTATCTCATTCAGTGGATCTAGGTGCCCTATTGTTTTCGCTTATACACTTAATTGATTAGGGTAGGAGAGAAAAACTCTAGTTAAGGACCTTGGCACCTGGCTAGACAGCGAGTTAACCTTTTCAAAACATATAGATATAATACCAAATAGAGCAATGAGGTTACTGGGGTTTGTGTTTAGTACTCTTCAAGGTTTTAATAATGTTTCTATAATAGAACATGTTTATTGTTCTCTGGTTCGATCTAAGTATCCTAGAGTATGGAAGTACTGTGTGGCACCATATTATGCTGTATATTAGGAAAAACTAGAGAGAGCACGAAATAAATTTCTCAAAAAAATAGGATTTACATTAAATATCCTTCTTAAAATGTTAATTGTGAAGAAATTAGAAAATTGTTGAACTTATCATCTTTGGAGAGTAGGAGAAACTTTTTTGACATCTGCTTGCTGTATAAAATCTCAAATAATATTATGGAGACCCCTGAATTACTTGCAGATATTGGTCCACACATATCTCGTATTAATTCAAAAAATAGTCACCTTTTTTGTATTGATTTTCACCGAACAAACTACGGTCGGAACTCACCCATATCAAGACTGTGTAAATTGACAAATGATGTGATAAAAAAATGATAATATTGATATTTTCAATGATAGCTTTAACCAATTTAGATCTAAAGTTGAAAACACAGACAGGATTTTGAACTGTTTTAAATTGTTTGTTCTTGTTTTTGTTCAATTTTGTAGCTATTACCTTTTAATCCGTCATCTTTTTACATCTTTTGTAAATAAAATTTTGATTTTGATGTCTGACAGCAAAGAAGCTATCAAAGCATTGAGCTCCCCGGTCATCAATTCCAAGATAGTAGGAGATTATCCACAGAAACAACTCAATGAACTGAGAAAAGAAAACAAAGTTACCCCCCTCCTCTGGGTGCCTGGACACAGAGGGATCGAGGGAAACGAATTTGCAGATAAACTCGCAAGAGAAAGAAGAAATCCTTAAAAAGGTAGAGAACCGGCTAAGGAATAAACAGTGGCTAGAAAAGCCAGGACTATGACAGGCCAAAGATCTATTGGGCAACTTCAACGAAAAAAGATCAGAACTGCTGATCAACCTTAGCAAGAAAAGTCTCAAGACTCCAACTGGGTTTCTCTCGGGACATTGCAGGCTAAAGAAACACCTACAGAAATTGGGGTTAGAAGAAGGTGGCACCTGCAGATTCTCTGTGAAAACGGAGCAGAGACAACTCACCAGCTTCTACTGAACTGCGATGCCGTCGCCAGTTGCTTATGGATGAAGAACCTGCTGTCCCCTTATACAGTTATACAGGAAGACATTTCAGCCCTGGAACCGCTAGATATATCCTAAAGGACCTAGGACTAGGCTGTCCGAGGCTAGGTGTGCCAACAATGTGGAAGAGTGTGCGTCTCCAGAATTGGCGGTTCATATAGCCATCAGATAATGCACAATCGACGACAATAAGAATACAATAAAAGATAATCATACTCGGTATCGAGTGTTCGCCTATAATGACTTTATGTTCGTATAAGTTTCACCAAAAAAGTTTTGAAAACTCTTTGCTTGGTTCCTCACACGACGAAGTTATATCACAACTCCTATGGGGACAGTTAAAAGTTAAAACTTACCTCCAATAAGCATAACACAAATGCTGAAGATTTTCTCGTTGGTGGTGTTGGCGCTAACATTTCCGAATCCGACGCTGGTCAAGCTTGAGCAAGTGAAGTAGAGGGCGGTCACGTAGGCGTTTGTGTTCGATATATTCTTGACGTCACTAATCTTAAGTCTATCAGCTAAAGCTCTTATCCATCCTGAAAAAAAAAGACTAAATTAGCGCATGTGTAACGTTACATGGTTAGCGGTTGAGTATTTTATATTAAATTTTATTCATTTGACTTTCGACAGCTTTTGGATCAGTATACTTAATTGAAACTCCTTTTTTTCATCAAGTATGTATATCCCAATTAGTTCAGGCTAATAAATAATTTGTCTTTATTTTGTGAAGATATTTTAACTGCTACCTTTGCAAATCCTTATATTTTTTTTTTGTTATTTAGTTACCTTTTGTTGATGGATCGGCCACATTTATAACATAATTTGAATATGTTAATGTGAGAATAATCTAATCAAGTTGCGCAAAATAATTTTGTAAACAATAATAATTCTATCGCGTATCTACGCATTATCTAGTTGATTATTTTATCCATCAGTTAGGGAGTTGTGTTTTGTATAATATTTGAGCAAGATTAAACGTTTTCAAATTTCATTCTCTTCTATTTCGAAATTATGTATTATTTTTAACGCCCACCCCACAGTTAAGCGGATTTGAAAATGTATTGCTTTTTATTCAGCCCATTTTATATATGATTAATTAACTAATATTATTTCTACCGGTTATTTTGAAACGTAATATTTGTAAAAATTACCATGCGGTGTTGCCGGACTTTGCACAAAGGTTGAATAAGCACGAAAGGAAATTAAGGGCTATCTTTATATACCATCTCAAATCTTGAAAGATGACTTTTCTTCTAAGATATTTTTATTATACGAAATTAAAAATCTGCGTTGATATTAAATCGTCCACCCACTAACATAATTTAATTTCTGATAGGTTTTTTCCATTTTTGATTGGTGGAGATTCTGACGTCATATTCGGTGAGCGTTTGGGAGTTTGAAATTCTGCCTCAGAAGTAGGAACTTATAATGAATTGACAACAACTCGAATGTTCCCCAAAATAGAGCCAATACTTATATTATGTACCTACTCAATTTGAGTTCTAGAAGTTTTATTATTAGCCTTCGATGCGGTATTATCGATTTGAGTCAAGCCTTGAAACTAAAAACGGGAAAAAGGGCCCAGCGGATATAATAAACCTTGGCGATTAAAAGTGAATGGCTAGCACTGAACCAGCTGCTGGCCTTTTTATTGCATTAAGCTATTAATACAAGAATCGACTTTATTTTGCTGATCGTCACTTTCAGCTGAGAAATACTCATTTTATAAGGTATCTAGTTATACAAACAGTAAAGGGTATTCGTTATTTATTGCTTAATAATATTTTACAAATTTAAAAATCTGCATCATCATTTCTACATTATTAAAATTTATTAAAAGAGGTAACAAAAGCAGAAACTTAGCAAACATAAATAAACTCCACTCAAACTAACTCTTTGAGGAGCTCGAAGCATCAATCCTAAGAACGCATTGTTAGTAAGTCATTATTCTTGCTTGGTATTGAAAATACCATGAATAAATCAAACCGAATAGCATACGGATTGTCCAACAGAGACAAAAGTTATCATAATAATGTAAAAAAACATTGAACAACTTGAATCAGCGAAAAGCAAACTCTGTTATTTGATATCGAACATTTTCAGTACCTACCTAATTTGATAAAGTTGAAGCTAAGAATATTTCTTTCTCTTTTCACTTAAATGATAAATAATATGTTAAATTTGTGCAGGATTTTTGAAGCACTTATCTCCATAACCCTCTTATTGATGCCCCAGTCTGCAATTCTATATCCGTTCGTTCTTTATCAAAACAGGCAAGATTTCCTTTGAACTTTCCGAATGCTTGTTGTTCTGCGAAGCCAAACTTGGAAGGAGTATTCTGTTTCAATAGCAATTAACGAATAAAACGGTATACATTTATTTTCCAGAATATAGAGTCGAACAAAAAGAAACTTAGAATTTGTTTCGTTTTCTTTCGAACACGAAAGCTTGTCAATATTCTTAAGAAAATTTCACTTCGTCGACCATAATTTTGTATTCCATTCAGCAAAATCTTCAATTTATTTGATGCTTGACACAGTCAGAGAATCACACAAACCAAAAAGAAGGATTAAAAACTAGAATTGTCCTTGATGTAGTAACATTTTTGCTAGAATCTTCTAAAAGAACTAGATTAAAGTTGACATTGAGATTTACTTTTCGCAACGTACATATAGGACTGAAATACAGGAGATGTTAAACGAAATGAAAATCTAAATTGTGGATCTCGCTTACCTAACTTTACTATACGGTTTCAACAAAATAGTTTTAAAAACTTTATATGGACTTGAACAGTGCCAGCTCCGAGGCCTGCGGCTACTGACAAAAGGGTTTATGGGTCTAGAACACATTAGGTCCCTAAAAACGGACAATTTTTCTATATTCAAATTTGCATTGGAGCAATTATTAGGACACAATGAAGAAAAAAAAAAATGGATGAGTTCATTTTTAACAATAAACAATATATTATTTAAATATACAGGGTGTCCTAAAAAGATACCGACAAACTTTGAAGGGTAGTAAGGGACATCAAAACAAAAAACAAGCATTTTTGTTTATATAAACATATGTCCGCAAATGAGCCATTTGGGCTGTAGAGCAAAAAAATTGTTTGGTACTTTTATTCTTCGCAATAATTAAATCAGTGTTTACTTATTAATTTTGCTTATTTATTAACAAATAAATTATGGTTTACAATAATTGTTCAAAATGTTGACCATTTACTTGAATGCAAAGATTGCACCGTCAGGTCATTAATAGACAACTACTATTAAGTTAATTTTCAAATGTCAGTAAAAAACCAGTAAAAAATCAATGAAATCAGTAAAAAACCCCAAAAAAACCCTTTCCATAAACATTAAATATTGTAAATATTTACCAAGGTGGTATGCTGATTTTGCCATAAAATAGAAATCTATTAAAGTAAACAAATTAAATGAACAAAAATAATAATAATTGTAAAAAATCACTAGTCACTAATGCCTTATATCCTCTCGCTTCTCAACCTTTGACACAGATCAATAAATAATATCTATTCTTATCAGCTTAATATCGCTATAGCTATCAAAGATGCACAATCAACAAAGAAAAAAATTAAATTAAAAAATTCATAACTTGATAAATATTCAAGGATCCATATTTTTTTTCTCGCTAACCATCTTGAAATTGCTTTGTTTATTAGTAATAATCAAAATCATATTGAAAATCAAAGGGGCCTAAAGTGATCTATCACCGGCTTTATTTGGGAATGTACCCGAGGCGCACCTATATACAGGGTGGCCCATCGAAAACGAAACGGCATTGATTTTGGGCATTTAATGTCATTTAAAAATAAAACGCTCAAACAAGTCAACTTTGTTTTTGAGGGGGACATTTATTAGGCGTATAAGCAAACCCTCATCTACAACCCCTGGGGCAGGGTGAAACTCACCCCTTAAATCTTAAATGGAAAGGGGGGTTGAATTGCACCTCGTTTGAAAGGTCTTTCGATTCTCTTTACTATGACACCAAGTTTATGACATAACATTTCACTATGAAGCTCAAAAATCAACTTTTATTTTTGTTATCAGGAGAAGTGATTTACAGTATTGAAGAGATAACAAACCTACACTTTACAACTAGATGTTGAAAAAGCTAAACTAAGATAAAAACTGTTTATTTTCCAAGGCAAGAAATCGAATTTGTGAAGTATTTGTTCCTTTTGTATTTTTTAAACAACTGAAATACATATTTCGTTTATCTACGTGTTGTAAATAAAGAAACAGACGCAAAACTACAAATGTATCGTGTTAGTTATTTTGTAGGTATTGAGCCAGTCGATAAATAGCGGTGGTAGCAATTCTTAATTATAACGGGGTTAGTAGTTTGTTATTTTTCGCGTAATTTTGTATTTGGTTAGTGCATAAAAATGGTTTACTCTATAGCAGAAAGAGTGGAGCTGATTTCAATATTCTTTGCAAATCATGAATCTGCATTCAGGACAGCTGACATTTATAATCAGCGGTATGAAATATTAGTTTTGTTTAATCACTAAACAATGTAGAGAAGGTTTATAAATAATTACGAGGCACACTATACGTAAATAGGTGTTCTTTAATAGTCAAATAGACAAGAGCAGTTATCAGAGATACATGCAGGTATAACATCACGGTTAAGACTGAAGTTACAGTGTTGTCAATTCAACTTATACAAAAGTACCTAGCTACATATAAATGATATATTACAAGCGGCATCCTGGCACACATATCAATCGAAAGTATGTCCTAGAATTGGTGCATAAATTTAGAGAAACTGGATCGGTATGTAACAAAAAGAGAGATATTGCAAATCCAGTAGTCAATGAAGCAGTGGAAGTAGCTGTTCTAGGTCATGTCACTCGAGATGCAACACTGAGTACGAAAAAGCTAGCTGCTGTCTCAGAGGTCAATCGAACTAGCATAAAACGAATTTTGAAAAAACACAAATTCCATCCCTACAAAATACGATTAGTCCAAGAGCTTAACGAAGACGACTTTGATAGACATCTGGAATTCTGCGAGACGATGGGCGCACTGGTAGATCAGGACCCACATTTGTTATTTTATGTCTGCTTTTCTGACGAATGTTCTTTCTTCGTCAATGGCACTGTAAACCGACACAATTGCCGTTACTGGGGGGATTCAAATCCTAGAATTTTTCATGAGACGCACACGCAGCATCCAGAAAAGTTGAACGTTTGGGCTGGCATATTCGGTGACCATGTAGTTGGCCCCTTCTTTTTACCTGATACATTAACTGGAGAAACGTATTTAGAACTATTAGAAACTGCAATCAATCCTGCTTTAACTGAAATATTGGAAAACGATGAACGCTATTTGGAAAATCGGCTTATGTTTCAGCGGGATGGCGCTCCTCCCCATTATGCACACCTTGTACGGGACTATTTAAACCAAGAATTTCCGGAAAGGTTGATTGGTAGGCGAGTGGCCTCCAAGGTCGCCAGATTTGACACCATTAGACTTCTTTTTGTGGGGACATTTGAAAAGTAAGATTTACGCCACTCAACCAACTTCGTTACAAGATTTACGGGAGCTAATTACAAATGAATGTCATCTCATAAGACCAGATATGCTGCTTCAAAATGTGAAAACCGTTTTGAACAGAGCCTGTACCACTGCATGGAAGTTGGTGGTCAGCACTTTCAACATCTACTTGATTAATACATGTAAGTTTGTTATTTTTTACCAATGTAAATCACTCCTAATAACAAACATAAAAGTTAATTTTTGAGCGTCATAATGAGATGTAATGTCATAAACTAGGTATCATTGTAAAGAGAATCGAAAGTCCTTTCAAACGAGGTGCAACTCAACCCCCCTTTCCATTTAAGATTTTAGGGGTGAGTTTCACCCTGCCCCAGGGGTTGTAGATGAGGGTTTACTTATACGCTTAATAAATGTCCCCCTCAAAAACAAAGTTGATGTGTTTGAGCGTTTTATTTTTATATGACATTAAATGCCCAAAATCAATGCCGGTTCGTTTTCGATGGGCCACCCTGTATATTCCGGAATAAATCATTTGGACCATTAAAAACGGAATATTACCATACACAGGAGTAGTTTTCCTAATAGTAAATTGTTATCTAATGCGCTTCGTGTAAACGACAGAGTCGAGTGATATTTACGGACTTTAGTAAATGCTTATTTACTGGATGTTTCGCTAGGCGATGGTGGTGCAACAAAGCCTATTGGAGCTAAATTTTTTATATTACCTTGCATTTTTCGGGACTCACAAATCTGCTTTTATCCATAATAAAGACAGGAGGGTATCTTGGATGAGATCTACACACAATAAAAAAAAGTTTTGCACCGCCCTGTAATGTAACTACAGAATAGTCATCGACAAATAAAAATCTTGTTATCTTCAACTATGGAATGTGAAAAGTACATTTACTAAAAAAGGTTAAGGAATCTGGAATTGTTCACCATTTTTTTATTGATAATTTTTTAATTTAGATATCACTGAATATGTAAAATGAGATGGTGCTAAACTTTTTTTGTTGTGTATATTTTCAGCAGGATGTTGCCCCACCTCATTCTTTAATAGCAAGGAAATCACTGTATATGACATTCGGGGAATGATGGATAAGAAGAGCTGGTCCTAGAATGGACACCTTACTCTCCTGACCTGGCAGTTCCAGACTTTTTTCTCTGTGGTTATGTCAAGGGATGGATGCTGTAATCCATTGCCAAATAGCCTGGAAGATCTGAAGCGGAACATTCATAATGTCATTAAAGAGATTCCCCAGGACATGTTACACAATTGATTCAACCATTTACTGATCCGACTCCATAAATGCGTGGAACAGAACGGCCGACATGTAGGTATATAGCAACTTTTATAGTTTTATGCAGTTTTCATTAACTTTTTATTAGACACACATAATTTGGAAGGTTTGTAAATATGCTAATAAAAAATGCGTTTACAAAAAATACAGGATTTCGATTTCAATTTTTTACGGCTAAAAAATCAAGTTCCAAGGAGGATGTTACATGATGTACATAAATCTCTTGAACATGACTATTTTTTTGATGTTGTGATATACGGTGTTCCAATAAAATAGTGGAGAATTTCGATGGTCAAAAATGGATTTTTTTTACTCGCCCTGTATAGGTGTGGAAAAAACTTGCAACCAACTGAAAAAACTTTAGGCCAAGAGAAATCGACATTCGCAAACTGCAGGTAGCTAGCACACCTGATTTAAAAGTTATAAGTATTCAAAACAGGCCACTATCGGCTTGGACACCCTGTATTGTTCTTGTATGTAGTTATCTTTACCAAACAAAACTACAACTTGCAAAACCATTCAATTCTCCAAAAAAAGTGTCAAAAAGATTGACGATAGAAGAAGTATAAACACGACAAAGGACCCTGTCCAAAATATACGGAAATTGTTTTTATGTCAGAATTGGCTGAATTTTGTATAGAATGTAGATCGCGCCTTTCTGATTAAAAGTTACCTACCATTGCAATAATTCTAAAAAAATTATTCAAAAAGGAGTCATTTTTCAGGATTGGTGCAATAGTAACTTTTAATCGGGAAGGCGTGATCTACATTATATAAATTCAGCCAATTTTGACATTAACACAATTTCCCTATACTTTGGGCAGGGTCCTTTGACAAGCAGATGTTATAACGAGCCAATTAAAACGATAAATAATTTGTACTTTGACCGAATAAATTCCAAACTAGGAACATGGGGATTGAATTAATTCGGTCAAAAAACACTTTTCAGCAGCCTCTATTGAACTCATGCTAACTACGAAACGAAAATTCGGCACCAACATTCGTTTGTGTAGTTTTCTGGTATTTTAAAATGTTGAAATACGTGAACTTTTAATGGTAGGTACTTTATATTCCTATAAAAAGCTTGGAATCGTCGAAACGACCCACGTGACGCTAAACTCGACCCACTGAAGCAAGAAAGTTCGAATTTTGCATAATTCATTTAAGCCCGCTTTTAGTAAAATGCGGAAGTTTTAAAAGTGGGGGTCGACTCATCACTTAAACAATAAAATGATAAGAACTGCTTATACCTACCTATAACAAGTAACTGTTCAATTTCCTATTCAATTATAAGCAAGTTTATGTAATTTTGTAATTAGTTATTTGAGAATATCAAAGTCGATGGGGCATTTTGCGAAAAGGGGGATAATAGTCCGTAATTGTTCGCTTGCCAATTTTAAATTGGCTGCATCGATTTTGTGAATGTCGCGATTTCTACGTTAGTTATCAAACTGCCTAGAGCGGATTTTTAAATTCACACCCTAAACGGGTTGAACCCTCTCTAAATAGTAAACTAGGGGCGAAGGTTCAGCAAGGCTCCCATTATTTCTGCACAGAGAATGATTAGACCCAGGTCCTTTCGGGGGGATAGAATACATAAATCCTGGAAAAGCGAGAATATATTTTATTTTTTGTAACTTGCCTTTTTTTCTAATACTATAAATTATCTACCTGCTTTGTTTTAAACACAATTCATATTCATTATTAGGTAGGTAGGTACTTCAATAAAAAAATAACATTATTGTAAAAAAAAATTTCGCTCAAAATTCAATCAGTTTGTTATATCTTAATTTTTACTTTATCAGCGGAGCTTTTTGCGCGACGCGACGAAGTAGGGCTGAAGTGCGAAAGGAAATTAGCCCTATTTAAAATCAGGACGTTATTTATTTGCCTAAAGCAGGAGTAGAATTTGGTGTTGGAAATTCCATTGTAAATTTCCTTTCGGAGGCCGCCGTGAAAGCTGGAAAAGGCGTCTCGCGTCTAATGGAATATGTACCTATTACGGCATGCAGAGACTCCATTTCTGGCAATTTTTTTTCGACAAAAGCAATTAAACATTTGTCATGGATCTTTGTTCCTTTGTGATGATAGAGCTGGCTCAATTCGTCAGAAACTGGAAAACATTTCCATCCAAGATAAACCCCTCTTACAAAAAAGAAGGTTCTGGAACAATTAAGGAGAACATTCGGCATATATTTTCCTGGTGGCTTTGTCTTGAAAATGTTCATTATCAGTTATTATGGAATTTTGTTTTCTCAATTGAGACGCAAATTGTTCCTTTACATAGAGGGTGTCCTTAGTTAAACGGACACATTTAGCAAGTGAATATCTCGAAGAATTTATTAAGTTTTTTTGATAAAAGGACCCTATTTAATAAATCCTGAAAGTTTGGAGTCCCTCTGATTGCTTGAAGTATTTCTCAGAAGCTTCCAAAGGTGATTTGATAGACATTTTTCAAGATTTTTTTGCATTTGCCAGTGAGAAAAAATTCAAAATTCCATTCCTGAGTTTGAGATCCATTCCCGGTTTTTTCTATTTGATAAAAAACCCTACTCAATAAATCCTGAAAGTTTGAAGTCCTTCTGATTGGGGTCTTGGAGCCTCTACCATAAAGCTGCGTTGCTTGTTCGATCACTGCTCCATGTTTACTGATAATCCGCACGCAGGCGCCGCAAGATGCCAGCGCTAACCCCTTCACAAAATTAAGTTATTAACAGAGCGCGTTCGCAAAGGAAAATTTACTCTGAGTCACCCGGTATTATATTTGCTCGCTCTTATACCAACACATGCTATGTGATATCATGATTTACATTTTCCTTCACAGTATCACCCATTATCTTTTTCCTGCACGTTATTCTGTTCACTAACTCCTATTATTTTAGACACTAAAAGCAAATGTTTCTTTTCAACTGAATAGGTATCACATTCAGTGGTCTGAGTGACCTAAATTGGTAAATAAAAAAAAAAACCTGCTAGAGGAGATGTTCACATATATAATATTAAGCAGAATTGTGATACATTTTAAACTAATTCAAAATACCTTAAGCTCATAATATTTTACAAAACTGAGACATAAATGTATTGCCTATTACCATCGTCTATTATTAAGGGATTAGCGATTTATGCTTTTGCGCGAATTACCCGTCGATAATTTTATGCTATGTTTTGTAATACATACAGGTTATTGCGGATTATAAAGTGCGCCGTGAAACCGTTTAAAGGGGGGAAAGCATGGCAATTATCAATATTTTCTCATAGACGTATCCAAAACATAATTTGTTGTTTCAAGTATCATCCTTAAAGCCTCAGACTTAAAATTCGAGAAACCAAATGAGTTCTTTCGTAAGGACATAAGGTAGGTAGTTATGTAAAACAATCAATTTTTTTAGAGGGAAATGTAAAATTTTTATGTATATCCTCAAAAATTAAAAAGGTAAGAATCCCCTTAAACTATTTCAAGGTCACATATTATATAACCAGTATAAAAGCGTGAATTATTAGTATTAGCGGATTATTCACTCACCTAAATCAGTCTCAACTTCTTCTTGCGCTATCACATACCAAATGCAGGCCAGCCAATGGGCGACCAACGTAAAGGAAAACATCAACAATGTCAAAATCATGGCGCTGTACTGGGAGTACCTGTCAATCTTTTGAAGGAGACGCAGTAGTCTCAAGAGCCTTGTCAACTTGATGAGATGAGTGTGCGACGGGCCAGACTGCAAGTAGAAAATATTCATTAATTTTCCAGAAGCTACCTACATAATATTATTCTCCAAGCTTTTTTGTTTTCATATACATTTTGACTTGCATAGAAATTTGGTGCCAGACTCTATTTCTATTTTAGGTTCTAATTACCAAACTCACCTCTTCTCCATAAAGAGCATAGAGCAGGTCAAAGGGTAGTGCTGCCAGTAAGTCGACAATGAACCAAGTCTTCAAGTAGTTGATTGAAATGGATCTCCAGTCAGAGACGACTTCGCCTTTCTTGTTCACGAAGGTTGTTCTAAAGTTCAATATTATGTCTGTAAAAGAAAAGTCATTATTTTGATTTAAATCCCATATACGTTAAACTTAGACAATTTTTTTCATTATTATATAAAAGTTTCAAAATAATTCAATTTAGAATAAAGCCTAGTAAGCCTACATAAATGAATAATCTCAGTAAAATAACGTTCTTTATCATTTTAATCAAATCGCGGAGAAAAAAACTCTTATTTCTTTTCGTTACCTATATGCCTTAGGTGCTTGCTTTTTATACTTTTCTAATTGTCTGCCTTCATTTTTTTAATAAACTCGCTTTTATTTTAATTTTTTCAAATTCAACTCTACAATCCTTGTGGGTGGGTGCGCATCTATGAATAATAAAACAAACAGCGGAATATTTACGAATATTGAACCATGATATTTTTTTTATATTTATTCATGTTTGTTCCTTTCTTGTCTATGTTGAAATATAGGTAGATATTAGGTAGGTATATTAGAATCTGCATAGATGATAATGATCGTGATGGTCTCGTGACATAATGTTGAAATTGATTTTCAGGATTTCGGACATACTGGAACGAAGAATTATTTCCCATCAATTCCCTGTTGCGAGCTTTTCCTAGGTCTCTCTCGTTTCCTGCTTTTATTTGAGTCCACTATGAGATTCGTTTGGGATAGGGGTCCCTTGTCACCCCAAGGGATGTAATGCCAAAAACTTCAGCCCCCCGACTGGCTAGGGCCTGACCCAGGTTTCCTCAAGCCGAAGGGGCTAGTCTATATGGGGAGAGACCAGTGGAATCAGTCTTGCACTGGGTCGATACCCAACGGTTTACCAGAGTGAGATCTACGCCATACAGGTGTGTGCTCAGGAGAATCTCCAGAGAGGTTGGTTGGTTGGTTTAAGGCGGGTCAGGCGTGCTCGTGTCCCGATTTCCAGTGCAGTGTGCTACTGTCTTGCTTAACCAACTTCCTTCCCTTTGGTGTTGGGAAGTCTCTTGCAGCGTTGTATTCCTCCAAATAAATTGCGAACCAGTGCTTCACATTCGTATATTATGTATAAGGCAGTTTCCTCCTTTTCACCACACAGGGCATGTTTGGGTTGACGCTCGGAGGAGCGAGCAAAGCGTTTACGGAGTGACGTGACGTCACATCACAGGGAGTACACCGTGTCAAGCCAAATAAACTCGTGCAAAAGTGCTGGGTTGAGCGATCAGCTGATTATTTTTTCGTGTTCTGCTGAAATTGTATTGTGATAAATAAACAGTAATGAACTTAAACACTCCTATCACTTGGGAAAATATGTTCAATAATACCAGTGGTGAAGACTACCGAGAAAATTTATTCAAAAGTAAACAATTAGGCAAAATATACCAGCTATTTGATTGTAAACATTTAAATAAAATAGCTAAAACTAAACATCTGATCTGCGCATGCACGCTCCAGCTGCCTACTCCACAAACTGGGAGTTTATCGAGCTCGATCGGAGCGTTCAAAATATGTCAAACCATACACAATCAAGCGTTGTCGGAGCTTCAAAAATACCAGAAGAGAGGAAAGTGCAAACTCTGAGTGCACAGAGCGTCAACCCAAACACGGCCACAGTCTACATGTCGTTGGGTCATTGTACTCTCATTTTCTGCATGTGCGCTTCAAGATGACAGTGTCCTGTGAGTCGTCCTACCACTCCTACCTACCACCCGTCTTATCTGAGTATGCGTTAGTGACAGTACTTCAGCTGTTAGCATTAAGGGGTTTCCAATTATCCCCTGCGAATATGACGCCCTCGTCAGTCACAGACTACGATACCTCGAGTATAGGTTTCTGGACCAGATGAAATAAAGCATGTCTGACCTGAGCAAGTCTGCACCTTTCCTGAGGTAAGACAGGGCGGTATCAAGAGAGCACAATGGGCCACATGCGTGTCTACGTGCTACCTGTAGTGGCTTCCCTTTCAAATCAATCTATCAATGGGATGTGTTTGAATTGATGGTAGGTACTGTTCATATCATGTATTGTCAAGCGTGAGTAATGACCAAATCAAATTACATTCATGGAATTAATTTTTCTCACAGTTGACGGAAAAATGTTTAAGATTTAATAGAACAAAATAATATTTGCTTTTTTACAAGCCAGAAATTTAATCAATTATTCGCGAAAAGCTGAGACTCTTGAAAGCTGACTCTGCTAAAAATGAAGTCGGAAAAGCTGATGAACAAATAATTCTTTCGAATTTATAATAATTTTTTTCCAGATTTTAAAGTAGAGATAAGCAAGGATTGATTTTCTTACACGTTAACTTTTGAATGTGGAGCCGCTGAGATAATTTGGCAAGCTCGAAGTACTTAAGAAAATGAAATAAAAAGGAGAGAATAATAAATTTGAAAAAAATATATTCAATTTAGCGCAAAGGGTTAAATTTATTGGAACAAAATATGCAGAAGCTGAATGTAGGGGAAGCGAAGTTAATGAAAACAGCACAAATCAACGGGAACATCTACGTAAACAATGAACCCGTTGGAGTATAAATATTTAGGCATTTTAATGAATTTCTAAAATTGCTTTGAAGAAATGAGTCAGCCTCACCTCCAGCTATTAATTTTTTTGAAATCTCGCGATCGTACCAAAAAAAAAGGAATATGAATAATAAATTAATGAGCAACAAAAAAATCTCATGAATTAAATTATCAAATCACCTTGATTGATATTTACTCCAATTTTGCTTGAGAAACGACCAGATATGCGGTCGTTGATGAACTGGCGCGGTATTAAAGTGATCCAATTAAGCTCTAAGCTATAAATTAGAGCATCCGTTTACACTGGAGAGAAATCATTAGCCAGCCAAAATTTGTCGTCGGGAGATTGGAAGCCACCGCATTTTCTTGTCAAGTTTGCGTTTAGGGTTCATCGATTCTCGATTGGATTCGAATATTTAACGATGGTAAACTTTTGTACGTGTGCGTAAATGGAACACGCTTATACGTACTCAATGAGAAACTTAATCTGACTAAATCAGCATCCTCAAGAAAAAAGAAACTGTGTGCACATAGCGAGCTGCTAGTATTGTTACGATCAAAGTGCATTGACTTCGCTGGCTTTTTTTCTCGATCGTTCACTCCCATAACATTGAATTTCATTCTCGAAAATTCCAGGTATAATGTGACAGCCGCCTGTTTTACAGGGGTAACATAGGGGTTGTAACTTTGGGGGATGAAGGAGAGAAACTCGCTCGAGTAGTATAGAAAATAGATAGATATATATTTGCCCAATATGTAACTTACATATTATATCCCAACCCGATAGGATGCATGACTCTTCTAATGCTAAGGTCCTTATCGGAGGCCACACGTCAAGGCTGGCTAGGGGACTGTCGGTTTATTCACGACACAACTCTAGCTAGTGGTCCTTATGCCTTGTCCAGAAGAACTTTCCCAACTTAAGGTACCGGCGGTGAACAACAATAGGGCTGAGGATACCCAGAGTGGTTCTTCCAACTAGTATGTAGTAAAGGCACTGGGGAGACTTGATTCCAGACTTAGATTAGGGAAGAGAGTGGATACCGCGCATCCTATAGGCGCACTAATTCGATTCTGTTACCACGCGGTCATTGTTTATGTGGCAGACAAAGTGAATGCAGTGTTTGTTATTTTTCGTGTATTTTCCAGTGAAAATCAGCAGTGAATTGAGCAATAGTGAATTTTACGATGGTGAATTGTTCAACCTATGGATTTAAAAGTCGCAGCGAGAAAAAGGAAGCAGGATATTTTTGTATTAATAAAATCTGTTTGAAAAAATCCTGTCTTGTCATGTTTTATTTTATATATCAAATTGTCCTGAAAATAAATAAAAATGCAGAAAACTATTTAAATAGCACCTCATAAGGTATTTTTATTAATCTGTAAAATTAAATTTCTTATTATTAATACCTTAAAATAAAAATAAATCGAAAATTGATAATTATCGGCGATGTGGCAGGTAGTAACAAATGCCCTTGAGATATTACCCATCCACTCTCTTCCCTAATCCAAGAGTCCAGAGGAGCTTTCCCAACTAGAAGTATCGTTCAATTCTCCCCAGTGCTTATAACTCCAGTTGGGAAAGCCACTCTGGGTATTTTCAACCTTATCATTGTCCAGCGCCGGCAGCTCTAGTTAGGAAAGCTCCTCATGGAAAAGTCATAAGGGTCACTAGCTGCAGTGGTGTAGCGAATAAACCGACAGTCCTCCAAGCAGCATTGACGTGCAAGGATACTAGCATTAGAAGGGGCATTCATCCTATAGGGGTAGGATATATTGGCCCAATATATATCTATCTACTTGTTATGCTCTTGAGCAAATTTCTCTCCATTAACCCCCAAAGCTACAACCCACTATAAAACGGTTGTGACAATATATTAAGGTATACAGAGTGTTGCCAGATTTATGCATAGGGTCATTCAAAAGGACGAAAGTCGGGTTCTCTTAGGGCACAGGTGAATTTGAGTGAATGTCCATTGAAGAACGAATTCAAAAAATCGAATTCTACCTATTTATTGATATGAATTAGGTGGGTGTACCCGGGTGCCGGAAAATTCCATAATTGTCTTCCATTAAATAGATCGTGGATGGTTCGTTTTCAAATGGACACTCATGTTAGGTAAATATCTAGACTTAAATAAAAAGTTTACTTCAATTTTAAAATATATTCAACATAATAATATCATCAAGTTAATTGAAAGGCAAAGATAAAATCCGACTATGCCATTTTGTTCAGAACATTTCTCGTTTAGAGGGAGAGTATAAGGGCCCCTAAGAAGAATAAAAAGGTCATATTACAAACGTAATAATATGTAGCAAACCAATAATTTTCTCAAACCAGAACAGAATGATTGCTTATCGACCGCAACAATTGAAATAATATTCGGACAGAGATTAAAGCGAGCCAATCAAAACTTTCATGCTACTCTACTATCAAAACATAGAATAATTGCAATGTTTTCTTAATAAAGTTCTGTTTGATTTTGGAACCAAGGATTATTAGGTACACAAAATGGAAACTTTATTAACTGGTAGATAACATTAATCAACTAAGTATTTGTTTTTGTATAAACTACGTTAACTTTAAAAATCTTCTGTTAGATGTTTTTGGCAAGTTGACAATCGAAACTTCATCCCCAGTTTTTCGGAAGCGCCCGTTTTCTCTGCCGAGCCCTTCAAATAACAAAAGGTTAATTTACTTGGAGCGATTAAGCTGTAAATTAAATTGTTGGCTCTAACTAAGTAATATTTTCTGAGACACGCTAACGGTCATTAATTACTTGTAATTGAATGTAGAGATCAACGTAAGTGGGAAATGTTCATTGAATCTCATATTAATATGGCCTTGCTTTAGAGGGTTTACATGCCAAAATAACTTCCTTGATTAAATTGAAAATTGCTTAAAAGTTGCATCAAAATAATTCCAAACTAGCTCAAATCGAGTCATTTTTTGGTTGGATATTCTGCAACTATACTTGAATATGCTAAAAGCTTCATTTATAAGACTTTATAAATTTTTAGCTCAAAAAAAAATTCGTTTAAATAATGGCGGTATATTATGCTGATGTGCTCATGAAAAAAAAAACTGTCATTTCGGCGGAAAAAAAAGACGAGTAAATTGAAATGAAATCCAACTTTTTTGCGTTCGCCATGAGATCATTTTTCGTCTGAAATAACGAAAGCGTGTCATTTCTATTAGGGAGCTGCTGAAGAATAAATAGGTAATGATTCAACATGTTGCCATCGCGGAAAGACTTTATGCCAAGACGATTTATGATTTTTTTTATATATAGGGTAATACAAAAAAAATTGAATTTTGTGTTTGGGCTGTTGTTTTTGTTTTAGCTTGTAGAAATTGAGATGCCGCATTTCACGTCCCCTGTGTAATTATTTTTACTAAATTCTTTAACTTCATCCTTTTGTCAACATTCTAGCAGGAAGAAATGGTGACAAATTAAGTAAAACATTGTAATTTCAATTTTTCATATTAACAGAGAATGGGCGGCTGCAAACAACTTCCGATCCCATATCGGACGGCTGAAAACTTAAACTCGTCAACACTAAATAGATAGAAGTCCTTAGGGTCAGGTTGGGCCAATATGGATACTTTTAATAGAAAACGTCAATTTCTGAGCGAGATAAACTCGTCACTATGAGGCTCAAATTTGATGAAAACTTCAATTGTGCAAACCGCATTTTTATATCTTAAACCATTTTGCTCCTAGAGGATGTTTCTCGATTTTGAGTAATACTCTAAAAGTTTCATAACTTTTTTGTATATGATTATAATTGATTTCTGTTAAAAAAATATTCTGAAACATTTCTGCAATTATTCAATGATAATCAATTTGGTAATATCCAAAGAATAAATTGTCAACAGTCAACAGGCAGTGTTGCAAGCTCTCTGTAGTAATCAATGACCCTTTCTTCTCCATCTTGTATTTGCAACAGGACAGCTCCGATAGCTGTGTTGCTCGCGTCTGTGTCCAAAATAAATTTTCCATGTATCCGTGGGTAGCCTGAAACATAAAGCTGTCTTTAGCCTCCCAGTAACTGTGTCAGTGTCGCTGGTCTTCAGTTGCTACCTTAGCAATATCTTTTACAAATCGTCTGTAGTATGTACAAACCTCAAGGAAACTTCTGAGTTCAAGTTTTTCCCGAGGTCGAGGCAATTCACGAATTGATTGGATTGTGAATATGAATTTCTTCGGGGGAAACTACGTGCGGCCAAGAAAATCAATGCGCTGTTGAAAGAATGAACATTTCGTAGGTGCTCATTCAAAGTTTGCCCGTCTCTGACACATAGGTAGACAAGGCATACTTTCCACGTAAGTCCTCGTAGTATTATTTCCATCAACCTCTCGAAAGTAGCGGGGCCGTTACAGAGTCCAAAAGGCATTACCTACTTTCAATGGCGAACGCTGTCTTTTTTTTGTCTTTTGCGTCAGTGCCCACCTGCCAGTATCCGCTTTTCAAATCTAAAGTAGAAAACCAATTTGACTCTGCTAATGTCGTCAGTTCTAGATAATGGGTAGCTGTCTTTCTTAGTGACATCGTTAAGCTTTCTTTAATTAACGCAAAATCTGGTAGATTCATCTTTCTTTGTCACTAATACACTCGGCGATGACGATGGATTTGAAGACTCTTCAACACCTCCCACTGCAAGCATAATGTCTACTCATGAATCAACTTCTTGTTGTTTGGTCATGGGAAGTCTTCTTGGTGTTTGACCGATCGGATGAGCACTGTCGGTATTGATTTCATGCTTGATGATGTTTGTCTTGCCAGTTTTTTTTTTTTTTACCTTCAAAGATATCTATCCTTGTTCTCACAAAAGAACTGTTGAGGAAAGATGTTGCTAAGGTATTCCGAATTGCCTTAGAATGTCGCTGGATGCTTTACTTCCTTTCTTTTTCTGATGTTTTTGACAATTTTAACTCGAAATATTTATATAACTATTTTTAAAATAGTTAATTGAACAATATTTCAAATTCAACTTTGTAATTGAAAAGTTTTTTTTAATATTTCATATTGACCAAATTTATATTATTTTATTATTTCAACAATAGTCAATTCCACAATGCATTATTTAAAAGGTTGCAAATTTGAAAACATGTTCGCAAAATATTCAATCCCAATTGCAACCTTTTTGTAATTACTTCATATTGAATAAATCTATATTATTTAAACAATAAGAGTAATATGCTAATCTCATTATTGTCCAAACTTCGCTATTTGTTTTCGTTATCAGATCTATCAAAATCTGGATTAAAATGTGCAAGCGGAGTTATAAAGTAAATCCCAATCCAAAGTTTGCGTATACAGTCAGCCTCTGGATTTAAAGTTAACATTGCCTAGTATGGGTTGATATGCTATGCAAACGGTTTGTAAGTGCTCGTTAGGCTGTTTAAACACGGATCATCATATTTTGGTCTAGACTCGAGTGGAATTCATAGCAGTTTCCCTTATAATACAAGAATCTGTTTGAAATAGCGAATTCGCTACCCATATCGCTTTGAATAATAACGCTGATGCTACGTACACAATGCTTATTTTGTTTATCTTTTTTTTATATTATAACAAACAAAAAAACAACGAGCTCCATTGTACTCTTACATGAAAATATTTGAGTAATTTGTAACTTTATGTAAAAAAAATCAGACACCCCAAGGGTCGAATCATATCTGAACAAAAACGCCAAGAATTTCATCAAACGGTTATAGCCCTCGTCCGGATGATGTAACTTATACTATGAAAAACACCAAACGACTTATCGATGTCTAGCAATTAATAAAATAATAGAGAAAACTTTCCGACAATCGACTGAGCTGTTTGTAAATACAGATTAATGATTATGAAGATCATCTTCAAAAAAAACGTGTGTAGTAAGCATGTTAAAGTATTTAGCTTTTATGATGAGTAAATTTGAATGCAATACATCAGCACATTTAAGTGATAACGAGATAAAAGTATTCCATAGGAGCTCATGAATAAACAGAGAATATTTAAGATGTTTCGTTGCTGTCATTCACTTGAACCGGGTAATTAATTTCATCGTTCCCACTTTTTCAACCTCTGGGAATCGGGAGCTGAAAAAAGTTTTCAGTAAAATTTTTATTGCACATTAGCAAAAGTTGAATTTGTCGTTTGAGTTCGGACGACCTTTCTTGAAGCGATATGGCCCTTTTTGTTTCAACAACCCAACGACACTCGTGACCGTGACCAAACAATAAACTGAAGAATACTTAAGCTTTTGTATTATTTTTCGCTATTGTATTGTATTTGTTTTCGTTTTTAATTCGAATTTTACAGCAAGGAATACAATGTATAGCGGTTTTCGTAACAAAGACCTAGTCGGATATACATATTCTACATTCAAGGCTTTATTTAATTCTATGAAAAGAACACGTAGTTCCTAGTTTTAGATAAAGAATTTTAAAAAATATACCTACTTATTTTTCAACAAAAATAACACGTCCCCCTTTGTTATACCTAATATTAAATCAGACTGATGCGTAATGAATAAATTTTTCAGGGTTCGCATCCTTTCAGAAACCGAGAAGCTACAACTGGTTGATTCGGCCTTTTCGTGATTTGCACAGGGCTTGAAAGTTTGTTTGCTTCGGAAAATATGCTCGAATACTTTAGTCGCATTTTCCAGTTTTCAAGAGCAAATTCTTGCTTTATCATTTGATTATCCCAGTTGTTTGCCGGCTACAAATTCTATATTTATTTAATTTCATTGTTCACCTTTTGAATTATTTTATTTTTTTGCTGAGTGGAGCATTTCCTGAAACTTGGCATTCTTTAATTTGCATTGTAGCGAAGCGCTTTTGGCACGAGCCACCATAACATAAATGCTACCTGAAAGCATGAAAGCATAAAGAACAGGCCTGGATGAGGTTTGTATCATGAAAAATGTACTGTAGATACTCTAAGGAAAAATACAAAAGAAACATCAAAACTGGTTTTAGAAAGTGACACTTACAGATAGAAAAAGAAAAGCGCATAATGCATGGAAAAGCGACCCCAGGCAATACCAAGAAGCAAAAACAGAAGTTCAAAGGCAAACGCGAGCATAGAGCCAATGGTGGATAACAAAATCAAACGAAATGCAGCAACTGGCTGAATCCAACAGCACCAGGGCCTTCTTTCAGGCTACCAAGATGGTGTAGGGACCAACCATTCAGGGACTCAATCCCTTACGGACTGCTTGAAGACAGTTCTCTTCCATCATTTCTTGGTGGAAGGAGCACTTTCAGAAACTACTTAGCAGAGAATCACAGAATAGTATTTGCGTCTTCAACGAAATTCCACAGAAACCAATACAACAACAACTGAGCGAGGTTCCAAGGTTAGATGAGGTTGAAAAGGCAATCAGATAACTAAAGAACAATAAGTCAGCTGGCACTGACGGCATGATACTGCTGAATCCTTTAAACAAGAAGGCTCCACATTAAATGCCCACACTCACATCCTAATAAGTAAAATATGGATAACTGAGACCTGAGACCATGAGACTTATTCTGTATATATATTTTGTGAACCAAATTGCCCTTTTCGGTAGACTATCGAACGGCGCAGTAGTCGAATATTCAATTCGGTAGCGTACATTGCAATTCAGTATTGCCTATCGGGAACCATTCCGTCCGGTTTGATAGGGATCGATGGGCCACCGGAAAAATTGCCGAACGCCATGTGATGCTGCCGAATTGCTAGGCTCCCAACCAATCTGAGCTGCTTTCCAGTGCCTAAAAGAGTTTCACGCTCGGAGTGTGACGCTCTTGAACTTTTCAACATAAGCAGCACTGGGACTGTTCTTGTTTCTAATGTCACAGCCCTGAAGATGGTGTGGAGTACACCGAAACATCGGCATTGATTTCAACATTAAATTAACGTCCAATAAGCCAAAAACTGACTTTCATCAGCACTGGGACGTTCTCGTATGTTGGGTAGTAGCTCGTGACGTCTGACCGATATTGTTTGACATTTTTTTGTATTTTTCCTGGTTTTTGTATGTTTGTTAATGTGATTCTTTTCCAAATTGTTAAGGGAAAAGTTGATATTGAACTTAGAGCAGATATTGAATATTATTAACAATAAAAACGAAACAAGGCTCATATGAATAAAACAGAAGCAAATGCTTTTACTTAGGTTTTTTGAGATAAACATATTCAGCTTTAATGCAGCAAAAAGAGATGGAGGTAGAGTAAAAGCATTTGCTACACTTTATTCATATGACTGAAGAACAATGACGAAAAATAAGAAACCGTCAAAACCGAACGGAAATAACCTCAATTTTCTTAAGCCCCAGCATTTCGTACTTTCGGAGCATGAAACACCGAAATAAAGGCAGGTGTACGGGGGGGGGGCAGGGGATAACAGAAATGAGTAGTTTAAGTGAGTTGCTGCTCCTGGAGCTGCTCTGGAGTAACTCAAGTGGGTCACTGGAAAGCACATCAGAGTGCGCGTTTCGTGCTTGACAGCTGACAAAATTACAGTTGACATCAGTATTTTTTGATTTTGGTCGACAGTTACTGACACTTCAAATCACGCGGATAGAAGGACGGCTACAATTACCCATGAACTTAATCGTCTCAACATTGACATTGCTATGTTGAGTTAGACTGCATTCCTGGATGAGGGCAGTCTTACAGATGGTTGCTATACCTTTTTTTAGAAGAATCTTCCTGCCGGCTCAAGAAAGATTAATGGAGAAGGCTTTGCTATCTGAGCTAGTCGCAAAGCTACATGGGCCACCACAGAATATGTCAGAACGCTCACCACATAATTATCCCGAAACGCTTATTGTCGCTTAAGTGCCAACTCCCTGATAAGACCTTTGTGACTGTAATAAGCGCTTACTCTTCAACACTAGATTCATACCAGGATTCAAAAGACTCTTTCACGAGCAGCTCGAGAACTCTCTCAGCCAACTTCCCGAATACTACAGCCTAATTCTACTCTGAAATTCTCATGGATAGAGGAATCCCCAAAGTGCCTCATGTTGACCCTGTTATTATTCGTCTTATCTGTTCCCTTCTGTGCCTTAGGGTGTATCTATTGATGAGGAGCACTCCAAATTCACTTTTCACTTGAAACACTTGAACACTTATCAATACTTAAACGCCATAGAAAAATATACAATATATAAAAAAAAAACACTGATTGAACATTCAATAGCACGCGTCAACATAACGTCGAAAACCTTTACCACGTTACCAAATTGGCAAGTCGAAGCTTTGATCAAGTTACCGACCGGTTTGATGTTGTAACAAAATCAATAGTAAATTCGTAATCTCGGCTCAAGTTGATCTTTCGTGGGAATCGACAGCTTCTCTAGATAGATAGTTGAAATGTGACCCTAATGGGATTTATAAACACATGGAGTTTCTGGGAACGACCTAATGTGGTTGAGGACAAAATCACCTAAAAGCCGAAAAGGTATCGAATTTTATAGTTTCAAGATTATTTGGCAGTAACTCGAAATTGACAAATATATAGGCAAAATTAATGTTTTTCTAGATAAAAACTAATCTGCTGTTGTACCGGATCACATATGTGGTTGTAATAACTTATTCAAAGTCAAGGATAATCTTCTGAATACCCACGTTTTATGACAAACACAGATGTCAAATAACTGATACCGTTACTGAAAGGAATATTCGGAGCTTGTGTGGTTGAAAGGAAACAATAATTACATGAGCTAGATTTTTTAGGATACAATAACATAATAATAAAATTATCAAGGGTTATAGGTGAAATGTGAACTGTAAGGTAATAAATGTTTAGTGATAATTAAGATATATGTAGGTAGGTTAGCAAAGGACTGAGTTACTCAATTAATCCATGAATAAGTTAGTAGAGGATAGCTTATTCATTTCACACCCTTGAAAGTTAGGATAGACATTAGGGAACTTTTTGATTCACTTGATTAGGTTAGAAATTGGAATAGAAGACATAATAAGAAGAAAAGGGAAAGATTTTCAATTGAAGGGGAAAACGTTAAATGTCCAATTATTCATTTTACATCATATAACTAGCGAACTCTGTTGGAGAGCCATCAAACTGGATCACAGGGTGAAGAGTGTGAATAGTGTAGGTTGATGTAACTTGAGAACCATTGGAAAAATAGCAAAAAATACCGGAGGGTTGAAGATCTTCGATTTTCTCGACTCTCAACCCGGGTACTAAAAGATAGCCAATGAGCTTCTAAAGCAGTATTTTTTGTATGGTTCCTCTCGCTTATTTAAGCGAGCGTTGAGACCAGTTAACGCCAGTTGTCGCCGGAAAAATAAATCGCAAAATCTCAACGAGTTCTCGACCCGCTTTTTCTGATCCTCCAATTCATTTGCCGCACAGTGTTCAGTAAAGGCTCTTCAAAGAGGTGATTTTATCTTCTTATTTGAATTCTATTATAGTGTCAGTTTTGGGACCAAATATTTTAATTGGGAAAAAACTTTTTTTTCTTAAATTTAATTTGTTTTTGGTCTATTAATTAGATACGGTTATTTCATAATTAACTGATTTATTTCCAAATTCATTTGAAGCCATTGGAGGAATTGAAGATTTCGAGTATAATATAAAATTAGCTGAAAATGTAGAGCCTTATAATATATGTGTATCAAGACGGATTACAATGCCTCTAATGGAAAAATGTTGTCGTTTCTTTACGTTCCAAGAAATTAATAGAGCAGTAATGTAAAGGTTTTTATGGAGTTTCTGGGAACGAACTAATCTGGTCGAGGACAAAATCACCTAAAAGTCGAGAAGGTATCGAATTTTATAGTTTCAAGATTATTTGGCTATAACCCGAAATTGACAAATATATAGGCAAAATTTATGTTTCCTTAGATAAAAACTAATCTGCTGTTGTACCGGATCACATGTGGTTGTAATAACTGATTCAAAGTCAAGGATAATCTTCTGAATACCCACGTTTTATGACAAACCCAGATGTCAGATAACTGATACCGTTGCTGAAAAGAATTATATTCGAAGCATGCGTGGGTGAAAGGAAACAATAATTACATGAGCTAGATTTTTTGAGATACAATAACATAAAATGTTCAATAATAAAATTATCAAGGATAATAGGTGAAATGTGAACTGTAAGGTAATAAATGTTTAGTGATAATTAAGATATATGTGAGTAAGTTAACATAGGAGCGAATTACTCAATTATTCCATGAATAAGTTAGTAGAGGATAGCTTATTCATTTTACACCCTTGATAGTTATAATAGACATTAGGGAACTTCTTGATTCACTTGATTAGGTTAGAAATTAGAATAGAAGACAGAATTAGAAGAAAAGGGAAAGATTTTCAATTGAAGGGGAAAACGTTAAATGTCCAATTATTAATTTTACATCATGTAACTAGCGAACTCTGTTGGAGAGCCATCAAACTAGATCACGAGTGTGGATAGGGTAGGTTGATGTAACTCGAGAACCATTGGAAAAACAGCAAGAAATACCGGAGGGTTGGAGACATTCGATTTACTCGACTCTCAACCCCGGTACTAAAAGATAGTCAATGGGCTTCAAGCAGTATTTATTGGATGGTTCCTCTTGCCAGTTGTCGCCGGAAAAATAAATTGGAAAATCTCAACGAGTTCTCGACCCGCTTTTCTGATTCTCCAATTCATTTGCCGCACAGTGTTTAGTAAAGGCTCTTCAAAGAGGTGATTTTATCTTTCAATTTGAATTCTATCATAGTGTCAGTTTTGGGACCAAATATTTTAATTGGGAAAAAACTTTTTTTTCTCAAGTTTAATTTATTTTTGGTCTATTAATTAGATACGGTAATTTCATACTTAACTGATTTATTTCCAAACTCATTTGAAGCCATTGGAGGAATTGAAGATTTCGAGTATAATATAAAATTAGCTGAAAATGTAGAGCCTTATAATATATGTGTATCAAGACGGATTACAATGCCTCTAATGGAAAAAGCTCGTCAAGAATTAAATAAATTAATGAATGCTGGAATAATTGATAAAGTAGATTAGCCTATCGATCGATTGGTGTTCACTGTTCACCTATTGTGGCTGCTAAAAAAAAAGGCGACAAAATCAGATTATGTGTAGAATATACAAATCTAAACAAAAAAAGGAGACGTTAGTCAAAATAAAAGATTGAATTTTGTATTCAAAATTAAAAAATTGAAAATTCCAAAGGTTTCCACTAGTTGAAACTTTCTTTCGATATAACTTGTTCAATTGGCAGAAGCCGTAACTCCTCGATCATATAAATTTTTGAAAAACGTTCAGTTGTTCGGAAAGTTTCAGAATAAAAGTCTAAGGAAAACTAAATAGAAATTTTGTTGTCCCGATAAAAATGAGATGCTGCTCATCCTATATTCTCCCAATTGCCAAGAAAATTCCTGCGTATCAAACAAACTAAGGTGACCTTAACAGGAGGCGCAATAAATGACTCAATTGTGTTATGGAAAACATTATGTGACCTTAATCACTGCACGCTCTGGAGTCGATTTAAATTTAAATTAGAATCAACTTCCGCCACACTGTAGCATTGGCATATCAAATCCAATATTCGAAAAAAGAAACGAGTGTATTTTCAGCGAATGGATTGTCGCTGCGAAATAACGTGAATTATGTTAACAAAAGCTTAATATGGGTTTATCTGAAAAAAATTTACATTTATTTATTGGACGTATGTATAGGTAGGTATTTTGCATCACCTAGCGGTGATAATTTATTTCGGATTGTGAAAATTCCGGATTAAATAAAATCTCAATTTCATGCTGTAGGATTCTAAATGAAAATTAAATTATCTACCTTTTTACATTAGAAAATTCTCGGGTATTAAATTACCTTGAAAAGGCTTACTATAGCGCTATTTGAATTTTTATCTCAAAATCCTTTTAGGACACAAATCTGATTTATTGATCGTTTATTCTTCGAACTTTGAAATTGAAAAGCTTTTAAGCTGAAATAGTGGACCGCCAAAAATTTGCTATGGATAATATGTTATTCCGTAAATAATATACTCCTCTATTTTGAAAATGATTTTGTATGCTCGTTTAGTGTTAATCAATTCAATTGAGCTTCCTTTAGCTGCATAGAATACAAATTTGCCGGTGGCAAATGGGAGCAGATTTATATTATTTTGGTGTTATTTCGAGTGCCACGCCAACAGAGGCCGAAAACTTTCTAGAAATAAAAAATTGGATAGAGAAATACAATCTACATTTTGATGCAGAATAAATGAATACATATGCATATACTTTTAGAAATAAAAATAATGGAAAATAGAAAATAAATAGATTTGAAATTCCAAGCCCTAAGCACTTTTACTTTTAATGTCAAAACACTACGCAAATAGCACTGAAAGTGAGGTTATATTCTATAGGGCGATTTGAGGTTCTCTAAATTCAATATGGCACCGTGGGAATAACACACCTGACAACCGTAAAGGCACGTTTACATTCAATTCCCATTTAAATTGCAATCAATTGGAATTGAAGGAAAAGGCACCTTCACGGTCGTGACGTTTGTTATGCCCACGTCGCCATCTTAAATTATCAGCTGATTCGAATTGCCTTTATTGAACATTTTATTGGTAATTCTATCCCTTTTCTTCAACTTTATATCATCACCTTGTTAAAAATCTGGAATTTCTCCGCTCCCATCTTTATAGAAGCATAGCATGATATTTTATGAATGTACGTTTTATAGTCTCGGTACTTACCAATAAAGAAAAGTGCTTCAACGAAAACGTCCATAATAACCGACGGCCTTTCGGTTTCCGGTCTGAGAAAGCTCGCGTTGTACGGGACAACAACTGCCACGTAAAAAGTGGCAATCAAAATGAGCCAGTCCCAGGCATTCTTGAAAACGCCGTAATGCGAAATAATGAATCGGCTTTTCTTTGCGGCCGCCGTTTTGTATTCGGGAAGCGGTTGTGGGGTCGAACTCAACAAGTTCTGAAAATAAAAATTTTGTAATTAGAGGCATAATTTGGATATTTTTCCCGACGTATTCGACTTCGATTTCAAATCCCGAAACTGTTCTCTAATTTTTGACCTCACCTAATTGATAGAGCAGAACTCAGTCAAATACCATCTCCAAATGTCAATTTAAATGAGAAAAAAAAAGCCAAAAGAAAATCTTACTTTTGGCTCACAAATTTTTTGAAATCCTGACATGGTTATGAATAATCACTCATTTATCCATGGCATTTGACTGCAAAATGATGATTACTTGATACAACGTAACGACTTATTTAAATTCAAAAAAAAAAAAATACTTTTCATAAACCTCTCTCAACTCGCACAACAAAAGATTTTCGACATAATTATTAGTCAAAAGTTCAACCCCTCAATTAAATTTTTCATCAAACCTCAACGACTAGCTAATTAAAAAGGCTTTAATAAGTTCAATTTTCCAGAAACAAACCTCATTAACCAGTAGTTATAATTTGTTTTCAGAAAAATCGTGAAAAACCATTGTTTAGGACCTTGTTTTCGATATTGATTTAATTGTCATTAAAAGGTTTTCTTATTTCTACAGTTGTGGCTTCAAAACGTGAGCGATAACAATTAGAACAAAAAAGTACTACGTTGGACATTGGACCCGCCAATTAACTATCCCTGAATTACAAGCGACTAAAACTATCTAAGAAATATTCAAGTTTGTAATTGTTTTGCCCAACTACTGGCCTACAAAACAACTTCACTCGAGCGTAAATAGGGGATGGTATGTCTGTCTGTCCAGGGACGGAATGGGTTCTGAATTTACGGAGGGCGATTTTCTACATGGGGCGCCATCACCAAGAAAAAGTTGAAGTAAGTACAAGGTGTCCCACGGTGGATGGCGTATTAGACGTTAATGGAAAACTGAAAATCGGATCATTTTGAAAACTTGGCTGCCGGGATATACACTTTAAAAATATTTTTGTTTATGAGGTGTTGCCGCTTCTACTCTAAACCAGTGGCAACATTGCCATTTCAAATGGAACAACCTGTATGTGATTGGATATTCGGATTCTAGATAAAATTCTGAGCAGATTTCATGTGATATACCCTATACCTAAGTTCAACTGTTTTGGAAATATTGATAGTTGAAAATTGACTTTTTGCAACTTTGACAGGCTGTAAAACCTGAACGGTTAATTTTAGAGGAAAACCAATTTTACATTCCTGTTTTAGATTTTTATAAATTATCATTTGATACCAACTTTGAATTTAATCCATAATTGAAAATTCCGATTAAATTTAATCTCTGGTCAAATTCAAATTTGGTGTCAAATGATAGTTTATATAATTCTAAGATAGGAATGTAAAATAGGTTTTCCTCTAAAATTAATCGTTCAGGTTTTACAGCCTGTCAAAGTTGCAAAAAGTCAATTTTCAACTGTCAATATTTCCAAAACAGTTGATTTTAGGCATAGGGAAATCTGCTCAGAATTTTACGTAGAATCCAAATATTCAATCAGATACAGGGTGTTCCATCTAAAATAGCGATGATGCAACTGGTTTAGAGTAGAAGCGGCAACATCGCATAAACAAAAATATTTTTAAAGTGTAGATTATGGTCGTTTATCCCGGTTACCAAATTTTCAAAATAATCCGCTTTTTAGTTTTCCATAAACGTCTAATACGCTATCCACCGTGGGACACCCTGTATAGGGTCACTTGAACCTGGGAACTTTCTCGATACCGTGGGAAAATCGGCTTTGTACTGGTTTTATGCTGGTTTAGCTGATTTTGTGCTAGTTTTCACTGGTTTTGTGCTGATTTTCACTGTTTTTCACTGGATTTATGTCGGTTTAGCTGGTTTTGTAAAATTCGGCCCAAAATCTGCTATACCAGCAAACAACAGTGAAAACCAGAAAATCCAGCAAAAAAACAGCTTATTCAGCTTAAAACCGTGAAAACCAGTACAAAACCAGCAAAATTCACCGATTTTCCCACGGTATCGAAAAAGTTCCCAGGCTCAAGTGACCCTATACCTACTCGTTGAAAGTTAGGCTAATCATGTTATCGACAAGAATAAATTACCGAACCTTTATTCGTTTTCCAAGAAAAAAATCAACATTTTATTGAGGTTTTCGCTAGTTTTAGCAACATTATTGATAATTTCGTTATTGTCCAACGACATAAGTGAATTTTTTTCCACAGACATTATCATAAACACTTCCAGGTTGTTGTGATTTGGGTTACTTCGTAATTGATTTAAATATTATTCAGCTTTTTGAGCTTCGATCACAACTAATTTGCACCTGATAGTCGACAAATATTTGTAAGCTTTCGAAAGTATTGGATAAGCATATGCGTGAAGGTTGACACGGTCCAAGTGTACGAGAATCAAGTACCCTTGGACGCTACGCGCGCTTCACTTGGACGATACTGGGATGGTACCAACTGTTCATCCAAGTAAGTAAGCGTGCTTCCAACTTGATCCAAATTCTCATCTAAGAACACTTCGACCAAGCACTTGGACCGTGTCAAACTGGTTCTAAGATTGAATTTGATTGATAGCCTGTAACTGCAATAAATACAGTTTTTGCAAGACTTGCAAACTGTTGCACTGGTAATCTGCTCTATAATCTTCACTAGAACGAATACACGAGGAGAGCGCAAGGCACGAGCAAGATGGTGCTTGTCGGGCGGAAGGCTCTCGGCACAAGAATAGCATGACGGTTGGAATACAACCCTAACCTAATTCACAGAGACTTCCTCTATCGGGCGCGGTAAAAGTCTCAGAATTTAATATAAAACTTAAATGGAAACTCGAAATTCTTATTAATATGAGAGCACTAAATTAATAAGTAATCGATATTCCGAATTTATTAAAAAATATTTTTAAACCTTAATTTGATATTATTTATATTTTATAACTAAACAATGCCGACGGGGCGCTAAATCTTAAGGGCGCGGCCAGTCCGTCACTGTGTCTGTCTATTATTGTACTAAACTGCATAGAAATGAAAATGGGTGGATGGAAGTGGAAACTTTAGCGGCTAATAAGAGAAGCCAGGTACATTATAAAACCGCAAATTGCCTTATTTATTACTTTATTTATTACTTAAACTAGCGGTTTGTTGTTTAGTGTTTTGGCAGTTTGATGGTTATCACAGGTTTGAAGTTTCCAATGAAACCCGTTATTAGGGCTCCAAGAGGAAAAAGTTATTGCAGCTGTTACAAACTATTTTGAATTGATGCACTGTAATTTGTTTTAATAAATCGTAACCTTTCAGATATTCATTACAATAACCGTCTGTTGAACGCACATAAAAATAATAATATAGCTAGACGATTAAACATATTGATGCAGGTGAAGAGATTCTGTAATGCTTTAGGTAATTGTGTTTAAATAATAATAATTGTCGATACATTTTTTTTGGCTTTGTTATATGTTTAGAATATTCAAGCCAAACGCCTTCGAAATGCATAGGATGGAAAGTTCCAAAAGAGTCTTGAATTTCCTGAGCTGTAGAAGTATAGTTGGACAGTTGCGCCTTGAGGTGAAGTTCATTCGGTCAGCAGAGAAGCCCTTTGGCAGATATTGGCAAAGGTTGAGTGTTCGCAAAAATACATCCAGATACTTCGCCTGCTGCATAATGGATGCAACCGTCCTAAGCAAGGATGGACAAGGAGAGTCTTTTCAAATAACTATAGGCGCTAAACAGGGCTGTGTTATCGGAACCACTATATTTATAGGATCCATACTTCACCTTGTTGGAGGGTCACCTGCCGTCAGGAGTGGAAACCCTGTATAGGCAATGATAATAATTGCAAATCCGGATTGTTGAAGAATTAACTTGAACCTTGATGATTGTAGTATAGTTAGAAACATTGTACTTTGAATTGCATTTTGAGACAGAATTTTCAGAATGCAGGCAAATAGAAAATTGTGTATACTCATTATGCATTCATTTTATTGTAAAACAGCCAGCCCTTTGAAATAAATAATAGCTATTTACTTTTTAAATTATCAAAAACTTCCGAGCCGAGCCGAGCTCATATCGAACGTTTATCATTCGAAATTTAATCTACGATGGTCAAAGTAGATTTAATTTGCATAGATTCGATTTGCCGAAAAATACGAGGAACGCTGCAATAAATTTTTAGGAATCAAAATTAGCGTGTGCCGCGTTTGGTAATTGTTGAAATGTTGAGTTTGACAACTCGATTTTTTGCATTCCAATTTTGTGCCACACGGTCAGTTTTAGTGGAAAATAATATTTATTTGATTGGAGATTTTGATCGGGAAAGTTTTCTTTTGGATATCAAAGGCATTGCCCAAATTGTTGTCGTTTCTTTACTTTCCAAGAAATTAAGAGTAGTAATGTAAAGGTTTTCTTGGTAACTAACTTTCTTGTTGATTTAAAATTTGTGTGCTATTATGAATTGCGTTTTCGTAGAAAATTTAGTTCATTAGTAAACGAACTACGAACTACGTTTAGTAATAACCGAAAACTTAATCGGGCCATGCCAGAAAGTCGCAAGGCAAAATAGGAGGTAGATAAAGTTTATTTTTTAAACATCCTTACCTTCGAATTAGAAAGTATTTAGCATTTAACTTATATCAACAAGGCATTCAAGCTAAAATAAAATGGTATACCTACCCGAATAATAATAATTAGTAGTTGTAGATAAGATAAAAATAAATGTATGATGTTTCACCTAATTAATGTACGAGATAACCAGTAGCATTAAATAAATTTCATATTCGAGTATGTATATTTTAATTAGCACAGATAAATCAAAATAATGTTTGTCAGATTGTACCTCCGTAACTGATTGAGGACCTAAATGGTCATACGGCAAACATAATATTTCAGGCCGCAATTTCCAGAGTAAAAAGTTCTGTCAGGGTAATTTAATAAATGATTATAGTGCTTGGCTCTGGGTTAAGGTTTGATAGATCGCATCGCCGCCGTAAAGTTTTGCCTTACACCGAGCCGATGGGATGCAAAAAAAAACTAATTTGGTTTTTATCGTGAAGATCAACGCAGAAGTTTTACGCTTGAAATAAAATATGTCTGATGATGAACCATTTTTTGTAGTAATATTTGTTAAAGTAGCAGTTTGACACCTAGAAGGCCTGTTCCAACACGTCAATAACTGTCCCACGAATAGTTTTGAAACCACTCTGTATACGAATTTCAGCTTCTGCGCAGATACTTGTTGGAACAAGGCTATTTAGGGTAGTCAGCTGCGCGATAGAGAGGATCAAGACAATATGCAGCTTGTAAATGGATGTGGTTCAACGAAATATAAGATTGGATAACAAACAATTTAAATTTATATGAGATTACCATTATCACCTGCGCAATTTTATTTATCGGAGCAATAAAATAAATTATTAATTAGTGAGTCGCTTGTTAGTTATATACGATCACGATCGAACGAAATTCTGTTTCCTATAATCAACACGTAGTCCGGCAAGTAATTTTTGTTTGTTCTTTTTCTGATTATCCTTCTTCGGAGTTTATCGGAGCGCTTTCGCATCATTTGCGAATTGGATCTGGTGCGAGAAAAATTATGTCAATTGCAATCAGGAACCGCAGGGAGTTTCTGTGTCTTTTTGAAATTCGATGAACTGTCAGGTGTAGAATCAACAGGAATTAATAATTCTTATATTGTTAAATGGCGAGTTTCACCATATTAAAATTTCATTGTTTTATTATTTTTCATCATTCGTATGAACCAAAACCAAAATATCCTTGCTTTCAGTTGGCTTTAAAATATCCAATTTTTTTGATAACATACGGTTTTCAAACCACATACCTAGACGTACTGGAATGCCACCAGTGCATGTGACGTAGACTTCTTTACCGACCAATAAGAATCGTTCACAATAATGGCTCTGACGCACATATTTGATGCTTTCCTTATCTAATCTCTGAAAAGTGACAATGATGACATTCGTTATTTGCACCTTGTTCGTTTAATACGCTGTCCAATATACCCTAATTTTGAGTTGATTTTGGGAGTGGTGGGGGTGCCTGACAGAAATCTTGTGGTTCGTTTATTCCAAAATCCAAGTCCAATTAACACAACAATAAGTTATTCCACATTACTACACACTCTGACACTAATTACTTCACTAATTAACTCAAACAACTCAACTCTTTACAACTCTTACAACAGTCACTATCTAAAACGTTTCACAGCCAATTTTGAACTTAAAATGTACTAATACCGGCCTTTATATATCCGTAATCAATTCTTGTAAAATCTGGAATAAACGCGATAGCCCTTTTTCCCGAATAGCACTGTAAAATCTAGAATCAGCTATCCAATTCTGTACTCCCGAGTTAAATCATGTATCTCCAGAAGTCGTGCCCTTACTTCGTCGGCATAAACTCGATTTTTTTTCCGTTCTTCTTCAGATATTCCAAACATCAGATCACAAGTTAACCTGAGTTCCCTTCCAAAAATTATTCTAGCTGGACTTTCACCTGTTGTCTCGTGAACAGCTGCTCTATAAGATATTCAAAATAGAGACAAGTGCTTGTCCCAATCTCGCTGGTTCTGTGCGACCACTTTTGTCAGGTGTTCCTCTATGGTCTTATTAAATCGTTATACCATGTCATCAAGCTGTGGATGTAAAGGTCTTGTTCTTGTCTTATGAATGTCCATGATCTCATAAATTTTCTTAAAGATGGCAGATTTGAAGTTTCGTCTCTGATCTGAATGCAACTCTATTAGCACACCATGATGACTAAAAACTTCGTCCACTAGCACCTGAGCAATGGCGATGGCTTCTTGATTGGGAATAGCGAAAACTTCTGGCCATTTACTGAAGTAATCTATGACGACCAAGATGTATTTGTTACCACGCTCTGACTCAGGGAACGGTCCGGCTACATCTATAGCTATTCTTTCAAATGGGAGGCCGACGTTGTACTGTTTCATGGGTCCCCGAGTTCTTAGTTTAGGGCCTTTAGTGGTAGCACAGATGTATTTTCGGCATCAGTTTTTAACGTCTTTATGATAGTGAATGCAGTAAAAACGTTCTCGAATTTTGTCCAAACTCTTGTGAACTCCAAAATGTGCCCCTAAAGTTCCGTCATGTATTCCTTTTAATACAACTACTCGATCTTTTGGAATAACAAATAGGCTCTTAGTAGATTTTCCATCAACACTTTCCCAAACTCTTTTCAGTAACCCATTTTCTACGGTCAGAGATTTTCACTCAGCCCACAACGCTTTGTAAATCAAACTCTTGTTCGGCACTTCCCTCCATTCTGGACTACATTCATTATATTTTCCAGTGTTTTTCTCATGCATATCGATTCTTTGACAATGCTTGCAATCTTCTTTACATGGCCGTCTAGACAGAGCGTCAGCATTTTTATACAGGTTGCCAGGTCAATGTTTTATTTGGAAATCATATTGCTGTAGTATAGCAAGCTGTCTTTAAGGAGTTTTCATTTCTAAAAGCCATCTCAGAGCTGCGTGATCCGTTCGAATTTGTGAAAGTACCGCTCCAATACTGGTGTTGCTTGCATCTGTGTCAAAAATCAACATGCTCCCTTCTGATCGGGATAGGACAACACTCGGCTTGCACATAATGCTCCTTTTAATTTTTTAAATGCAGAATCGCATTCTTGGGTCCAATTGAATGTTGATTTTTCTTCTTTTAATCGATGAAGGGCAGCGGCTTTATTGGCGAATCCTTCCACAAATCTTCGATAATAAGAACATAATCCTAGAAAACTCTTTAGTTCATGTTTGTCGCGTGGTTTTGGCCAATCCCTGACGGCATCTATTTTTCCTTCCATAACTTCTATTCCATCTTCAGATACCACGTGATCTAAGAATTGCACTTTCCTTTGAAATATAGACAACACTTATTCGGATTCGGAAGCGGTCAGAAACTTCTTTCAAGTTATTGAGATGTTCTTGGAATGAATTTCCCAAGATCATGACATCATCTAAATATAGAAGACAAGTTCTCCATGTACGGCCTCGCAAAACTAGATGCATCAGTCGCTCAAACTGGTATAGCCCGCTTCCGGTATTAAAGGCAGTTTTCTCTTTGTTATTTTTGTGTATTGCCACTTGCTAATATCCACTCTTAAGATCCAGGGTGGAAAACCATTTAGAGCCCTATAGAGTTGTTAATGTATCGTCTATCCTCGGGAGAGGAAAGCTGTATTTCTTGGTGACGTCATTGAGCTTACGGTAGTCCACACAAAATCTTAGATTTCCATCTTTCTTTGTAACCAATACTACTGGGGCAGACCACGAACTATTAGACTTCAATAATCCCCTCTGGAGTGCGTGACAGAAATCTTCGGGTTCGTTTATTCCAGAATCAAAATCCAATTAACACAACATTAATTTATTCCACGTTACTACACACTCTGACACTAATTACTTCAATAATTAACTCAAATAACTTAACTCTTTACAACTCTTACAACAATCACTATCTAAAACGTATCACAGCCAATCTTGAACTTAAAAACTACTAACTAATTCCGGCCTTTATATATCCGTAATCAATTCTTGTAAAATCCAGAATAAAAGCGATAGCCGTTTTTCCCGAATAGCACTGTAATATCAAGAATCAGCTGTCCAGGGTGTACAGAATTCACCCTGGCGCTTCCGCCAGATTTTCACGAAAATATTTATCAGCAGACATTGAACAATGTGACGTTGCCAAACCGACTATCGTGATTTCTTGAAACTAAAATGACAGATCATTTGAAAAAAAAAAACACTAAATTTCCCTATTCAAGACAATAACACGAACATCACGACCCGAGTAATACCTACTACTACAATGTGCGCATTATGAAGTCCTAGAAAAGTTTTGATCAATGCCTATACAAAATATATCAAGATTCGTACATGTACTACATCTCTAAATGCTAAATATTCTCATTCCAGATGGCAAAGTTCTATTGAAACTATAATATTGCAGAATCCTTGATTTCTAGATTGAAGTTATTAAGTGATTCCGGTGCACTGTTCGATTTCGAGTTGCGGTTTAATATTCATATAGATAGTCTTAGTGAGGCTCTTCGGATGATCGGTTTGCTATACGGCAATACTGGAACTTTAATACTATTGATGTGCTTTGGTCTGCGTATGGAAGTAATCTTGAGTCCTGTAAAGTCACTGTAAAGTCGTTAATTTCCTAAGGAATCATTGAAATTATTGTAGAAATATAAGCTGAAACATTAATTTACTATTGAATTAAAAATAGGTATTATTTAACAATTTAAACAAAAAATATGTTGCCAATCTTTGCCTCGTGCCTTGTCCAATGTGAAAATATCTAACAAGTATTTATTTTATCAGGATTATATTTTGTAATCGGTTGTATGGTTGCTTGACTTGAAATTACTTCATGTATGTCGACAAGTTCGACAACAGACAACAATTTTATTCTACGAATACGACTGTTTGAAACGTCTGAACTTTAGTTTCAGGAAAACTCCTACTTAATGATTTTCCGTTTCATGAAAATAGCATATTTCTGTCATTCCGTTCTTAATTAAAATAGTCGCAAAAGCATATTTCCTTTTTAGTCGCCGACAGATAAAACCATAAATCACAATTTAACCGATGTTTCTACAGGTGCGTTGGGGGCGAATATCGATTTGTTGTTCAGACAGTAGTCCTATGACAAATTATGTTCGATTTGACGAACCTAACAATCATTTTTTTTTTTACTTCGCCCTTGTTAAGCCAGATTTTCCCCTGTCACGATTGAAGTTCGTGTTAACGTTTTCAGAAAGAAGAAACGTGTTGGTTTACGATAATGCTTCGACTGCGATAAACATAAATCGAAACTACCCATTAAATACAAAACGAACAGTGAGAACATAATAAATTGGTTCAGACTCATTATTTTATGTGTCACGTATTGTCTGGTCGTGATGTTTGGTGAATTCTCGCACCTTTGTACGATACCGAATTGAATAGAATCGTTCCAAAACTGTGCACTGTGTACCAATCTAAAAAAAAAGACAAATCAGTACAACGCCGCGGCCTTCATAGTAAACATGGAAATACATAGAACTGTGAAATCTTTCATCCCGATTTCCTCCAATTAAATTCCAAACCATACAATGAACATTATGCACCAACCTGCGATTCCCAGACGAAGCTGATGAAATATTTCACGAACAACTCCAAAGCGCCTTAGATCTGACTAAGAAGTCAGAAACTACAATTATTATGGGTGACTTCAATGCACAGATTAGCAGTGGAGTAAGGGATGACATAATTAGTGAATACGGGCTGGGTATTGCGAACGAACGTGGTACCGTTTGTTCGGGTTTTGTTAAGAAATGAGTTTTGTAGTCTCAAACCCTTTTTTTCAACTCCCACCAAGACGTCTTTACATCTGGACTTTTAACGCTCATACGCCGGACAGAATTGTGAGAAACCAAATTGATTTCGTGCTGATGAATAACCGCTATAGAAATTGCGTCAAATCTGCAAAGACTTGCCCTGGCGCAGATATAGATTAGGATCACAATCCGCTTTTAGCGAACATCCAGCTGACACTAAAAAGATGTACAGCTAACAGAAGAACTTTTCATGGATGACATTGAAAATGAGCTGCATCTTCAAAATATGAAAATGCAGAAGTATTCGACTCATGCATACCTACCTAATACCAGTCAGGAATGATTGATGGGGATTATGTACTATGCATGAACATCTTTCAAAATGTTAAAAAATACCATAATTTATTTTTAAGGGCATATTTGATACCTACGTATTTCTGACAGAAGAATCGATAACGTCTTGTCGATTTGCGATATATTGTGGCCCAAAAAAAAAAAAAAACAAAAATTCAATGTTTCCATTCTTTTGTCTTTCCTTTCCTTCCATTTCCTAATATGAAATCCCGCTCATCAGAAATTCAGTTTGAGTTTCCACTGATGTCACATGGCTATAAGTCGAGGTGAAATTTATTGACGGTTATATTTCGGGCATCAGGAGCAAACTGAATCCGAACAAAGGACTAAGCAAAACTAATTTTCTGTTTGTTGCTGTATTGGTAGATTGTGGATAATCAAATTTCGCTCGTCTGGCTCAACTGTATTAATTTGTTCATCGAACAAAAATTGATTTTTTTTTATTCGAAATAACCAGTTTCAAACTCTAAGCCGATCTTTGGGAATATACGTTGGCTCTTAAGGTCGCTATGTTATTGCCAGCAAGTTTATTGCTCCAATAAATTTGCGACGGTTTTACAGTTTGCAATTTTTAATGCCATTTTCAACCACAAAAATATTGAAGAACGTCAGCTGTTTTTTAATTTAAGAATTTTTTTTCCTGTTTTCAGACCCTGTTTGAGGTTATGACGTACAGTTGGCAATACGAAAAATACTGAAAATTGCACATTGGTCTGTTGCTATTTGCAGCAAGTGCAAAAAAGATGAATGTGCGCATAAAAATAGCTGCAATATTTTTTTTTCCGGAGATGTAAAGTGGCCCTCAGGCAATCGTTTTAGATAGTTTTCACGCCTAACGAAACTCAAAACGTTTTCATGCAGGTAAAATTGAATCTAAACCAACCTTTATATCGGGACATCAATCAAACCTGAGAGTCAATTAATGAATCACAGAGTCCTTGTCGGTAATTAGATATAACGGCTTCCATTTGCATGCCAAGGGCTTTTATATTCAACCTTCGTAGTCATTGTATGCCGCTACGCAGAAATGTTCACATTCGTCATTAATAAATAAATAAATATGTAAATTTGATACGAATGGAAAGGGGTCCTTGAATTTTCAAATTAAACCAACTGTATCCACCAGAGATAAAGTTAAAAAATGACGCGCACTTTTTTTAAAATTATTGTTGAAATTCGAAAAGTTGCTTCGTTGTTCTTGCACCTCTTCAGTTATTTATGAATTATTAACGCAGTTTTTATTCGAGTGTAGCGCCTTATGGGCTCTATCATTTAAATCCTTAAAACGCGCCAAACGATGACGCATAAGGGATATGAGCATCTTCTACAAATCAAATTTGAAAAGGTTCCATCGAAAAAGCACAAGCAGCTGTTCCGGTGGCTTGAAGCTCTGATTGCGCTGTTGCCAGTTGTCGTAGGCCCAAAAAGATCCTATGATTAGTTTCGGAGATACAGGGCCGGGTTAACATACAAAATTTTCATATGGAATGGAGTTCCGGTAATGACATATTCTAGGTTAAAAACGGATGGAAAAATGCCAAAGTAATGTCATCTGAAGCTTTGAAGGTTGAAAACTTGTTGAAAAATGCCAAACATATGTCATTTTTGGTTAAGAATTAAATTAATGTACCAGCAGATTCTGGAGATTTTTCTTGTACTACTTTTTTTTATCGGTCCTGTATCTCCGAAACTAATCATAGGATCTTTTTGGGCCTACGAGAACTTACGTTCAGGAGGTCGAGAAGCATAACATATTTCAATCGTGAAATTAATTTTTTCTCATAAGATCCGTGCGTGATCCTTTAAATTGTGTATGATAATATTTTTTTCTAAAAAATGTTATGAACTCTTGAATCTCTAAGTAATTAATTGAACTATTTTTCTTGGTATTTTGCAGACATTCCAGAATTAAATATATTACAAATTTCCAATGCTCAGAGTTAGTGGCAACACTGTCAAAATGCAAGCTATGACGTAGTGTAGATAAATTCAGTGTTTTTATTTAGAGAGTTTTCTTTTTTATTTATTTTTTCAACAAGGGGTCCAAGTTCTTCAAAAGTAAGGGTGTAGGAAATTATATTTTTAGTTACTCTATCCAGTTATGCAAATTAGTGAAAGAGCCCATTGCACCAAGTTGGAAATGGGTTAATACATCCTGATACGAAGCCAAAAAATTGAGGCTCTAATATCCAAAAATAAAAGGGACGTGAAATTAAAAGCAGACATTTTTGTAATTCTTCTTGACATAACGCTTCCTAGACAAATAACTACCTAATTAATGATTGTCATTGTCATTAATTGTCATTTCAAACCATGAATTCATTTTAATAAATCTTGACATTTTTTCAGGTTTTAATATAATTTTTTTTCAATTTTTCAATTTCAAAAATGTCCCAATAGTATTGAGATTTTTGAGATTTTTTTTTTTTTTTTTTTATTATATAAAGCAAAATGAGCTCTAACCAATCAATGAAAAAAAAGACGGCGTTCCCAAAAAGATCAATAACGTCATATCTTGGAGAGGAATTCTTTTCCCTACACGTCTCCTTATACCTATTTCCAAAATTTCATCAAATTCCATCGAGCCGTTTTCTCAGAAAAATGCCAACACACATACATACATACATACATATATACATACATACATACATACATACACACAGACGGAAATGTGCCACCTTGCCAAAAAGGCTTAAAATCATCCAAAACGTCAAGATCTAATGAAATTTTGACATGGTCAAAATCGGGCTATCACCATAGCTTCCTATCTAGGAAGCTAAAAATACCTTTAATAATCTAAGAAAAAATAAATAAAATTGCGAAGAAGACTATAGAGAAAACCTAGGTAGGTACTCGAGACTAACTTGAAAAATGGATATTTAAATTAACTTCAATACCCAGAGGGGACTATAGCGCCGAATAACTAATTAATCTCTCGAGAAAAATGAATGTACTTCATTTGCGTTTTACTGATTTTTATATAGTATAGAGTATAAAAGATTTCTAATTAGTTAGCTTTCATAATTTTAACAGAATATGGATAGGTACCTACCCATTCAGTATTTTTAATTTTTTATCTTTGTTTTTGATGTTTTGGATAAAAAATACCTCATTGTACAGGATTCTCAGAATTTTCCATTTAACGAACTTAGCGGGGATGCTGGAGAAACTTCAAAGATTATTATTTACTGTGACTTTTTTTCAATTAATTAAGATGGGATAAAGAAAAACAAGGTAAGTCTATAGTAAATTTTCGTTATTACACAAAGTTTATATTGGTATAGGTATTGCGAATACAAAGACTTTTATGTCTTCATTATTTCGATAGAAAATTATCTTTATTCATATTGTATTTAAATTCCTGACATAGCCCCAACTCCTAACAGCATTCGAATACCGATCCATCAATGGAATATGGGAGATTCAAAGATTGCACAAGACTGCTTAAAGACAGTAATTCTCGTTGAAAAGAGGCCTCACTCTAAGTGCCCAATATCCTAATAAGTAAAATATGGATTACTCAGACCATACCTGTCAAACTTAGAGTTACCTATGACGATGGGATATATACCTCAAATATGGGGGACAGTTATTACACCGGTGACGGAAGTCACATATCTCGGCATAAAGCTAGACTGCAAACTCAGGGCTCTAATGGTGTGCCGAACCCTTGCAGACAAAACCTGGGGATGCAAACCAGGAATATTGAGATCGATGTACACCATGATCGTAAGACCAACCCTACTATATGGATCGATAGTCTGGTGCAAAGAAGTTGAAAAACAGAATATGAAGACAGCTCTCAACAAATTGCAAGGCCTCGCGTGCACATGCAACACGAGCGCAATGAGAACCTTTCCTACAGCAGCCATCGAGACAATTGGAGGTCACGCACCTCTTCACATCGTGGTAGAGGGGGCCACTAGAAGAGCAATGACTAGAATCACGAGAGAGGGGGCTAGCGAGGGAGGTTGGCTTGGAAGGGGAGAATTAGCATCTCTGAGCAAGGTTATTCCACTCCTCGAGCTCCCCAGGGATGATATGATCAAAACATATAATTTTGAGAAACGCTTCACAGCAGTCATAAGAAGCAGGGAAGAATGGGAAGAAAACACTGCAACCATTCTCACAATGCAGCAGAAAGCCGTAAAATGGTACACTGATGGGTGAAGAACTGAACAAGGGACCGGAGACGGAGTACTTGGGCCTGAAATCAAGTTCTCCGAAGCAATGGGAAAACACCCAAACATATTTTTGGCGGAAATAAACGCCATAAGTAGATGTGCTGAGTTCAATCTTGACAGAAACTACGAAAAGAAAGTGATTGTCATATTCTCAGACAGTCAAGCAGCCATCAAACCGTTGAGCTCACACACAATCAGCTTCAGAATGGTTTGGGAATGCCTGGACAAGTTAAACAAACTGGGCAAAAATATCAAACTATCCTTCCAGTGGATACCGGGACACGCAGGAATCGCAGGTAATGAGAAGGCGGACCAATTGTCGAAATTGGGAGCACAAACTCCGCTTTCAGGACCAGAGCCTTTCTGTGGCATAGGGACGCACACCTATAGGAAAGCGTTCAGAAAGGAAGAGCGGACCAAATGGATCAGCCTCTGGGAACAGCTTCCAGGGTTAAGGCAATCAAAAATGTTTCTTGGGCTCCCTCACCAAGGGAGATCAAAAAACCTTATATCACTGAGTAGAAACAATCTTCGCATTCTCACTGGATTCCTCACAGGCCACTGCCAGTTAAGAGGACACTTCGAGAGTATTAAAATTGGAAACGAAAACATGCGTGATAATATGATTGCAACCGTCCTAAGCAACTATGAGAGTTTTTCCAAATAACTTAAGGCGTTAAACAGGGTTGTGTTATTGCACCCACTTTATTTTCTCTATTTCTAGGATCCATACTTCATCTCGTCGATGGTTACCTACCGTCAGGAGTGAAAATCCTGTACAGACTTAAAGGTGGCTTGTTCAATCTAAACAGATTACGAGTAAGACAAAAGTATCGGCGCCATCGATAATATTGAACTTCAATATGTGGATGATAACGTCGTAATGGCCAATACAGAGGAAGATCTTCAGGCAAATATCAATGCATTCAACCAGGCCTAGAGTTCAAGTTTGACATGACGCAGATTCTGCAACAACCCACGCAATAACACTACAAAGATGTTCTTAAGGAGAATATAGCAAAGTGCCGCATCAATATCAGCAACTGAGAGGACGACGGCGAATGAAAGACCCTCATGGCGTCGAATAGTCCACGACGGACCACAAACTTTTGAATAACAGCGACGCAGACACGAGACCGAAAGGAGGGACCGCAGGAAGGAGCGAGAGAACAGAGGAAGAGACAATGCTGCCAGAGGCTGGGTATGCCAAGACTGTGGAAAAAGAAAATAATACTCGGTATCGAGTGATCGCCTATGATGATGATGATGATGATGATGGAGGACCGATACAGGAACTATTTCCAATTGCTACGCACTCAATCAATCCAAGAGAAAATCTAAGACGAAAAATCGAAAAACAACATAAGAAGAAATCGATCCTGATGGAGAATTTCCATAACAGCCTATTTAAATAACAACTCTCCAAAGTTCCATTGCACAAAATAACATAATCCCATTATTTATTACCTGGCAGGTCAAATTGACCGACGAATTTCAGAATCGAAATCGAATTCGAAAAATCGAGATTAACCAACGCCAAGCCTAACGAACGAAAATTATTCCCGGAACAGATTTTGAGAGTGTCGGTCCAATCTACACTCTTTACTAGGAAAAATAATTCCAGTGAATAGAGTAGAATTTTTGAATGTCACCCTCATTAAAAGGCGGCTTATTCTGCGGACTTAAATTCGATAAAATTTCACATTGCATTTCTAAAAGTTATATTGAAAGCGCGGCCATCGAATCCCCTTTCATGAATGTTGAATGTGCCCAGCGGAACGAGTATTCAGATTTTGTTACGAAGTATAATTATTATTTGTGACTTTATCTGGAATTTTAGGATGATTAGAATTGAAAATAATCAGGTCGTGAAACTGGTTGGAAAAAATTGTTTTCGTACGTGCAAGATTTGAGTGAAGACACTTTGGAGTTGATTTATTTGGCTCCTTGTTCGTGAAAGGCAAGAGCCTTAGTTTATATAGCGTATATACCCTTTTCTGCTCCAAATTATTTTAAAAAAAAAAACTGGACAACAAGTCCAGAGTGGATAAAAAACGACTACTTTTAATGTTTCTTCCGGAATTCGAAAGTTTGAAGGTATAATTTATGATCAGGGTTGCCAACTTCTGAAATTGGTTCACCTGGAGATTTTTCCGCGACTGAAATAAAAATGGCGTTTCCCAAAAATATGTTAATTGAAGCAGCAAAACAAACATAAAAAAAAACAAGAACTAAAAATAAAACATTTCATTCCAGTTACAACATAGTACACTTATTTAAATCTATACATCTATACCTACAATGTCGAAGAAAAATGTTTAACAGTTCTAATAGCCAATGAAATTTTCTTATTTTTTGCCATGTGACGCAATTCACCCAATCATTTCGACATTACAATGAAAACAGATCCCATGAGCTGTGTTTCTAGGTCTGTTCTCACAGAAATCAGAGACCAGTCAGAGCGTTTTTGATTGATGCAAATCGCCAGCAACCAGTTTTCTGACTATTTTCAACCAATGAAATTCGCTCTGACTGGTTTGTGATTTCGGTGAAAACAGATCTTCTATCAAAACAGACCTTCTTTCACGTTGTCTCTCTGTATTTGCCAGTATTTGGTTAATTCGCGAAAGAATTTATATTGCACAATTTGAGGTTAAAGTTAAAATATGTTATCACGACAATACCATGCCGGCATGTCATTCAGTTCGCATGAATTTTTCAGGAAACATGTTTTATTATCGTATTTTGGTTCTACCCGGAGAAATATACATGTAATCCGGAGACCGGAGAATTACCTTGAAAATCCGGAGACTCCGGGTCAAAACCGGAGAGTTGGCAACCCTGTTTATGACATGGAAGGCAATAAACTAAAACTGAATGTGTAATGAGCTCGCTTGGAATACTAAAAAAATTTAAATAAAGTGCCCCAAAACTGAAAAACTGTATAACTATCATTGTATCATTTGGACGAGAACAGCTAAAGGGTGTTTCAACAAGAAATATTATCTTTATTTAATATTAACCTTTGTAAAGGATGACTTAACAAGAACTTGAATTTCAAATCGCGCGCCATTTTTGTCTGTCAAGCGTCAAGTCGGCCATATTGGGTATGTGTTCGATGAAAACATTGTCATTTACTAAAATGCCGCGTTACACTCTTGAGGAACGTTTATTAATTATAAAAAAATCATTTGCAGCGCCGTACACTTGGTAGAAGTGAAACTTCTATCGCTTCGTATTGAGTGTATACGTCGCTTTCTCTTGCTCCACTCCCGTGGCATTAGAATTGTACGTATGCGCGTCACACTCTCCATTGCCTGTATTCAGTGAATACGTGGCTTGTACAATGCTTTGAAACTATTCCTTCGTCGGGCACCTGAGACTTTGAACTTAGCGCACGAGTGGGGCGACCTAATATGGCCGACTTGACGCTTGACAGACAGAAATGGCGCGCGATTCAAAATTCAAGTTCTTGTTGAGACACCCTTGACAAAAGCTAATATTAGGTCAAGATGTGTCATTCATTGGCCTCTTGAAATGATGAGTGCATAATGGATTAATCACAATTTCATAATGATTAATTTGAAAAGAAAAGATAATTGTGTTGTTTATTTTACCAGATAGCTACAGGACTATAAGATAGTTCGGGCTGTCGTTGAGACAATACATTATACATATTATTAGATTATATTGTGTTTTGTGAAACTTCAGACAAATAAACACGATTTATTTACCTAGGTATATCGGTTAATCACTTACATTATTGAGCTTCAGTTTTGTCTTCATCTTGTCCGGTTTGTAGTGTCCGCTCAGCTGATAGAGTACGGCTCTGGATCTGCGTCGTCCGTAGTTAGCAGGTGGGGCCTCCGGATCGTCCAGGTCGCCGTTGACCGGTTCTGCGAGGAGGCAAGAGTCAGCCGAGCCCCGAAACCGTGCTCCAAGTACGGCAGCTGCGGATAGCAAAGAGTAATGGAAAACTATAAGGCAGTGTGATTTTGTCCTTAACCAAAAATTTTCAAAATGGTCTTTAATGTTAGTACAATATGTAGATTTTCTTATAGTGGAAAGTATTTATTTGCTTCAAGAACGAAAGTGTTACAGGACTGCAAAATAAAATGCTGGTGCAACTGGTAATTTATTTATATCCTACCCAAAGACGTGGTTTGATGTTCTTGCACCTTATGTAGTATTCACAGCGAAATTTGGAACTGTCGTGTGAACCAAGTTCGCATGACAACCGCAGTTCAAAATAGGACACAAACTATAAGTAAAATATGGCGCCACCCATGGGTGCATTCAAACACTTATTTTCAGTAAAAATCTCTAAGGGATTTGCACTAAGTCTAGGTGTACGATTAACAGAAACCTCATCAGTGACGGTATCAAACAACATCGCCCACTCTTCTCCAAAGAAAATCATAAAACAATCAAAGAAAAATCTTAAGTGACCATAAGAAAAAGCGAATGACGATAACACAAGGCACAATTCAAATCAAATTTATCCACAATTTTTTTTTGGGAAACTCTATAGGTAGATATCCATTGGGCAATAAATATCTATAGTAAAGAACTATAAAAACTCATCTCGGACTCTAAGGCGATTTTTTGCCATTTAAGGGTTCCCTAGCCAATAGTTTTATCCCAGTAGTTTTCACATAAAAATTACTTTCCCCAGACAGTTTTTACGACTTTAATAACTAGGTGCATAATGTATTTGGGAACCTTCCCTTTACTTTAGCAATAAAGGTTTGCAAAATTAGTTTCCAGAAAACTCAAATTAGCATCTTGTAGCTGGAAACATTAAAGGTTTCTCTTAACGACTAAGTTACTATTATTCTTGGATTCTCGTAATCCTTCTCTCTCATTTAAATTCAAATATTAGGGCACTTGAAGTATTTTAATATAATGTCGTATTTGATGAAGGTCTTTAAGATTATAATTGCAAAATCTTCTCATTTTGGTTTTGCGACTTAATAATGGTTTATTCCAAGGTACACAAATGGGGGAAGCGCGAAATGAGTTTGCCGAAATGTGATTAGGCACAACATTTGGTGGGAATATTTTAATCTTAGGTGCTTGGTCAAATAAGTACGTAATTTATAAATTAATTGGAAATTAATAGTGTATGTCTATATGGGTAAATTCATTATTAATTGAAATCAAGTCACGTTGAGTTGACGGATTAGGCCTTTAAAGGTTATTATGTCATTCAGATATTTCGTGGCTATTGCAATTTTTTGGGGGATTTCAACGGTTTCAGACAACGATGAATTTATTTTCAGCTTTTGAACACTTTCAAAAAATAAAGTAAATTAATCATTCAGTCCAAAAAATAGTGAGGAAAACCACCTACTTAAAATATTATTTCTTCAAATCTCAACTTTTTAAAAAAGCGTTTACTGAATAAAAGTAAATGTTGCAACCATGTAATGCGCCCTCAAGTTTAGGTTTTAGAAAAACAAGAACGCCGCGCCGCCACGAGGGAGCGTGGGTACCGAAGAGGGTAGAAGACAAGAAGAGAAACCAGGTAAGAGCTTAGATCCGCCATTGTAGGTCTTCCAATTTCTTTTTATTTTTTAATTAAAATTGGTAGTAAAATCAAGTTTGTGTTTGGTGATTAGTTTGTGTAAGGATCGTTCACAGGTTAGTTGATTAAATGTTATTTTGTTTTTGAGAGTACAATTTATGCAAGAGTACCTATTATCTTGTTCATTTTTATGTATTTTTTGTTCGTTTATAACATTTTTTATAACATGTGCATTGTTCATGTATTTAACAAAAATCGTTTCATGCTGTAAACAACATCGATAACGGGTAAATTAAAAAAACTAGAAAAATTATGTGCTGTCTCTTTGTGCTAGGATTTCTATTTTTGGATTTAGAGCGTGTATTAGGGCCTTGTTGAATTTACTAACATTTTCCTACCCTGACGAGAGAATATCCTAACAAATTGAAATAATCAATCTAGAGATATTGGCTCAAAAACAACTATAGCTGAGTAGCTTCCCGTATGGGACCTCAGTACTTGCTGGAAAACTGGTTAAATAAGAAAAAAACTCTTCAGTATTGAATATAAGTAGTGCTGATTGAATGTAGTGTGTGTAATTGAAATTTTAACACAAAAACAAAGGATGGTGATGGTATCTAATTTAAACTTTTATTGACTTAAAATTATTGAATTAATGACTCACAATTATTATAAAAATGACACAGTATGTTTCGATTTTTGAGGAATGTTAGATCGAGGGTTTCTCTGCTGTGCTCTTTCCCCTCGTTAGTTCCAGGATGAGAACGTTATGATTTACTTTAGTAATAAAGTTGACGTTTCACCAATTTTTCGTTTCTCACATATCACAACTTCCCTTAAATTTCCCAAATATTCGCTATGTCGGGCGCATGTCCAGTAAATAAAATTGAGTAAGTTTCCACAACGTAGGCCCTATTTGTTTTTCATTTCATTTTTCAGAAGAGTTGTTGTTTAAAAGGTAATAAAAATTCTCATCGTTCAATCTTACTGAACGAACCCGGGTATGTTATACTACAAGAGGTTGAACCTCGCAAACTCGACACAAGTTCTGTTTTATTTTTTTCTTGTAGAACAAGTGCTGCTTATTATGGGTCTAACTTTTTCCGACAAAATGTCTCCCTGGAACATCCCCGTTCATCCCCCTAGAGGTCGTTTTTTGTGGTAATAATGGCCTTTTTTTTTTGGGGAGGTTCCAGGTAGAAAATGGGGGTGCATTATACGAATTATTGAACATCATTCAATAATCAATAATCCCTGAAAATTTGAACAGCCTATCATTAGCCCTTCAGATGATATGGAAGGGGGTTGTTTAAATTTCAACATCCTGAATATTTTAAACGGGTAGGTAACTGTTTTTAAATAAAACATATACCAAAAAATCGGCCAATTATTTATGAGTATGTGCTGCATGGTTTGTGGTGGATTTGTTCTACTGTTTAGTAAAAAAAAATATCCTAAAGATCTTTTTTCAAGGTTATTCAACTTAAGAGCGCCAGCCTGGCCAAAGGGTAGGCGATGCACGTGTGCTATCGCTGGATAAAGTAGAGCATTTTGTCCTCTTTAATTTACTATAAAGGTATTTCTTTGTAAAACGTGCCGTAAGCGCTACGTTTCGAAAAAACTACAAGAAACAACCTTTAGGGGAATGGAAGGGGGGAAAAATTTTGTTGGAAAAAGTTAGACCCATAATGAGCAGCCCTTGTTCTACCAGAAAAAATAAATAAAATAGAACTTGTGTCGAGTTAGCGAGGTTCAACCTCTCTTTCCTGGCATAATACCATTTCATAAAAATAGATGAAAATGTGTACAAAAATGTTTTCAAGGATAATTTATGAACAAACATCTGAAACGTGCTGATTCTGTTTGTTTATCGAACTAGTTTATTTGATTATGTTCTGTGTACGACGGAAACATGTTATTTTTGTACTGTAGGATTGATGCATAAAGCCGTTATGTTTTTATTGATTTTAAATTTTGCTTCTTTTTTTTCTATAAAAAAATTTCATGAATTATCCTTCTTCATTGTTCACGACTGCTTACGCAAGGTTGTCATGGAAATGTTCGATAGAGAGCGGAAGAGCAGTCGGTGAAAGTGGAATACGAAACATACAAAAGATTTTTTCTTGACAAATCTTTTTTGGTAGAAATTTGGATTCAATCTTTACAATGGATACCGTGCAAGATACGGCCTTGGCTTTTATTAAAATTCTTTCGAAACTTTTTAATTGCTATAGTCCCTAGTCCCTTGAAAACTTCTCGCATTTCGGAGCCACCCGCCGCACGGATCACGAAGCATTTTAAGATTTATGATGAAATTGAGAAAAAAGGCTTTTATAAAAAATGGGTGAAATGGGAAGCAGAGCATAAGTAACTACGAAACTATGACAGTCCGCGATGAGAAAGGCTTTCGATTTGAAATTAGTTTTCACCCAAGCAGGATCTGATTCTCAAATGGGGAACAACCATTGAAAATGTTTTCTGTGTATTATTTTTAATGGTGAAAAAATATAAGTAAACGTAACTCAGATGTAGGAGTAAACAAAAATTATGCATTTTGTTCTTTGCTCTCAAGTAATTTGATAATTAATTTGAGATAAAATTTTTGTTGCACCAACATACACGAACATAAAGTTTGAATTTGGTTAGTAGTGGTATATACTTTTAAATTCAAATACTGATATTCAATTGATGATCTATTACTAAAAGGTGATAATCGTGAAATGTCCAAATAAAGTAATTTAACTTACCACTATCGTATAGCTCACACTCGGACATCTCTGCCATTTTTGTGTTGGTAATATCTTTGTGTGATGCCAAATATAGGACCACTTCTCTTTTTTCATTTTTGATGGGGACGATGTCGAGTAAACACCAAAAAGGAGTACCTGTAACAAAAATAAATACTTAAATATCCTTTTGCAACAGATGAGAACGTATTCGTATGATATAATCAAATCCATTGAGCTTGGCAGAAGTGATTCATCCATATTTGATCAGAATTGATGGAGATATTGATTGACCAATGATTCTGAGGCTATGGGGTATCGGTGAGGGGAATACAGTTGTAAAAAAAAGCTGGTTTCATCCATACCCAGCTGCGTGCGTAACTTTTTGATATCGTATTGCAACTCGTACACGAAAATCAACAATTACCAAACCACCGCCACTGGATATTTCAATATAAGTCGATATTTCAAGAGGAGATAGAGAGGATAAAATTACGAGAGCCCTGGCCAATAGCGAGATGTAAGTCCCATGGCAACCGCATGGTTTCTCATGGCAACGGCAATCGTGCTAATAACTCCACCAATCAGATTCATCCATTTCGGATGTTCGCCAAATTGACAAAAGCTTATGTTATCTTTAGATCTAACAACCACGTTAAATTATTTTGCGTTTTCTTGTTATTAAAAAATGTATTTTCAAATGAAATATACTTCATGTCTAGTATTTTCCCATTTATTATAATTAAACGTGGCAACATTGGACATTTACGTCCGAATTCCTTCCGTAGTTTCAGATACACTGGCCAGACATTAGATTTAAGAAAGGATAGATGTTAAAAAAAAAACAAACAATAAATGGAGCCCCAAACGAAATTCTGCAGATTACCAATATGACATTGAGGCAAAAGTCCAAATAGGAGAAATATAGCAAAGTGAGGAATCATATTTGAGGTTGCACATTACAGACACAGCAAGAATTCACAGACAAATGTAAAAGACAAGTAAAAAGCGAACAACTTAAGAAAACAATAAGAACATACAAGTTGAGAAACTAGTATGGTCAAACAACTCCAAATTAATCTGGAATATTAAAATTAACGATTTAACGAGATTAAAAGCTTTGGCTTGGCAAAGACCCGGACCCACAAAATAAATCTTCGAAAGATTTTCTAAATGGGAAAAATTTAACAAACTTCAAGCTCGGATTATTAGGTATTAACTATAAAAACTCGAGTCTATTCAATTTTTCCAGTATATGCATCTTTTCAACTAAACTAGCTAAAGTTGGTTTATCTATAGAAATTTTGCATAAACAACAAAATCCATTTTTAAAATAAACTGTAAATTTTTGCAAGCTTTGTATTCAGCACATTTACCGAATCTCTGAATTCTAGAAATACAGTGAATTAGGTTAAATTGGATGGGGCCCTATTTTTGAGGTTATCCGGATAGCTCCCGAATAAAACCTTTTTTAGAGTCTCATTACCATCAGAAGCGGTTCTGTATCACCTTTTTATCTGCGCTCAGGCTTTATTTATTTCATTATTTCTATTTCGATATACCAGACTAAAAGTTGTGTAACAGGGATATAATAATAATAATGGAATGTTAGGTCAACTAAATTTTAATATAAGCTTCTTTATTTTTATTCATTTGTTCTAATAGTTCAGAAAGAAGTTTATATGGAATTATCAACATTAAAGAGAAACAAATTTAAATTACAGTTTCAATTAGCACGGACAAACAAGGTTTTTCGGAAATACAATTTTATTATATCACAAAATATGAACGAGAGTGTAATTTTTCGATAGGACTCCCTGTTTGAAAGGCCTTTGTAACAATAAAACACTACGAGAGTAAAAAATCCGTTTAAAACTATATTAAAAAAGTGTTTTCAGACAATGTTGCTTGGAAAATATGTTTGGGAAATTGAGTTTATTCCCACCTATGCAATTTGTGCTTTAATGGAAATATTGCTTGTTTTTTGTTTAAAATCGGCATAACGCGATGGAAAATGGGATTTGGTTATAAAACCCCAATTTTATATTTTTACATGTAGGAAACTGCTAAATAAATTCAACTCCAATATCTTTTTAGTTTCGTGACTGCAATATGAAAATATTTTTTTCTTGGTTAGCGTTGATGAAACAAAAAAAAAATCAGTTCAAATTTTCCACTAAGTTAAAAATTACTACCTACATACCTACTAAAGTTTAAATAAAACCTCTTCAAAGGGAGATATTAATGCGTGTTGGTGCTGTTGACGATACATATTTTACTTAAAGTTATGATTGTTTGTGCCGTAAACGTAGTGCTCATGAGCTAGGAGACAGGCAGAACAATTCGTATTCAAATTTTCTCTCCTGTTAAAATGTGCTTCAAAATATTTCGTTAATACAAGGAGCTCACGTTGATGGAGGTAACAAATGACCGTGGCAAGTTAATTAATTAAAGTAATGAAAACAATCTTGAAAAATTGTCATCTTCAGCTTCGAGACTGTTATCGGAAAAAAATCATTTTCTGTTCGTAAAACTATGGACGGAAAATCGTTTCAGAGATACGTCAAGCAATTGTATTGTATTGCAAACCAACGTCATTCAGTAAAGCTTCGATGGTTTTATTTGTTTCCGCTCCACCTACTCTGATTACTGAAAAAAGTCGGCTTCGCACACAATTAGCTATAATTATAGCTGATCTGGTAGTTTTTTATTGCGAATATTTTCCATAGCTTTTTGTTTCCGTCGCTGTCAGAAGTCAATCGAAATCCCATAACAATCGCTATCGACTTATGATAAATATAGGTATAGGTACAGGTTTGTGACTGATTTACAATTTTTTAGAGCAACCCACGACTTCGTTAGAGATGACACAGACAAACATTTACACGTAGATAATGCCGATAACATTTTTCGGAGTGTAGACTTCAAAACCTCGTAAATAACTTTTTTCAGAAAGTGAGGTTATAGTTCTGTTGAAGAATGTTTCTTTTATTCCCTTAGTCATGACTAAATGTCTATTTATTGGAGTTCATTCAAAAACCCCATACTTAGTGCCGATACAAAATGGTAATAAGACCAATGATAGACAAAAAATTCCAGAGCTGGTGGCAGCAAACACCAGAACAACGACAGGCAAAGCAGTTCATCAAATCCTGCTCGCCCAAGTTCACAGCGGACATACTAAGCCACAGCCGCAAGATTGTTAGGATAACGAAAGGCCAATGGCCCTGGAGTCTGAGCAATCTCCATTCAAACAAATCTAATTTAATCTAATCTACTACCGGAATTGCCGGTAATTCGATTTTCTGCTTCCTATTTAATCACTCCCTGAAATGACTAGTATGAAACTTTATATTTGGAAATCTTGTTGTTATTGCCTTAACAAATTGTCCTGTCTTGGTTGAAGAACTTTTTGAAAGTTAAAGTTCATTTCTTAAGGCAATCTTGAATTCAAATCTTACAAATCTTTAGCATCAGAGCAGTAATTGTATAGACGTTTTAATAAAGAACAGCCAGTCATGTTCAGTGGAGTGTTGTATCATAATCCGTTGTAATAATAATTAATTAATAGCAAATTTTAGTTGAGCTTTAAAAGAATATTTTAAGAAGCCAGATTTATCATAATTGGAGTCGCCCTCATAAACTTTATTGAACAAAAAGTGCACGTGCCTGATTAAAATAAAAATGTTTCCAGGTAAACTTGATAAATTAATTTGTTAGAAAAAAAATTCCTTGAATAAAATGTATCTAAGAAAGTTTCTAGACAGGTTTCACTTGCTACTAAGAATAAAAGTACAAAACAGAATCTGCTATGTCATGAGAAGTAATTTACTTTAACGTCCGTACTTCGAAGCAACGGAAACCTGCTTTTTGTTTTGGTATTTGTAGTCTTTCCGACTGCCTTACCCCAGTTTGTCAAAAACGGGCTAACCTTAAATTGAAAGGATTTAATTAAAGTTTTTTATGTCCAGATTACATTATTGTCTCTGGCGAAGGGAAATTTGAACTTTGCAAAATTAATCGTTTATATCCTGCTGGCGTACCTATACCTACTCTAGAACGCAATAGCTAATTAAATCTAATAATAGATAAGCTATATATCGTATCAAGGAATTAGGGGTGTCTGAATTATGTATGTACACCAAAGCCTACCCGTTCGTCCCTTGACGCCAATCAATGCTTAATGAAGTAAACACGGTATTACTATCTTGACGGGTAAAATAACATCAATAATCGACATGTTTGTTTGATTTGGTTATGGGATCTTTTCTCATTGTCATCATCATAAACTAATAATTGATCTTAGGATTGAGTACGCATTGTCACGGCTCTGGCGTGTTTGACAGAAATCTGGAGTTCGTTTATTCCAAAATCAAAGTCCAATTACCATAACAATAATTTATTCCACGTTACAACGCACTCTGACACTGACTACTTCACTAATTAACTCAAACAACTTAACTCTTTACAATTCTTACAAGAATCACTATCTGAAACGTATCACAGCTAATCTTAAACTTAACTAAAGTACTAACTAATACCGGCCTTTATATATCCGTATTCCATTCTTGTTAAATCCAGAATAAACGCGATAATCTCTTTTTCTGAAAAAGACAATAAATTCTAGATTTCAGATTTGATTCTGTGCATGCTGGCGAAAGCTCCACACTGTCCCCCTCTTAAGGTTGATCGTCTCGATCAATTTCGCGCTCATGATATTTCGTCAATCTGTCTAGATGTACAACTTTCATCTTACTCCTGGTGTTGCGCTGAACTCGATAAACCAAATCATTGATCGTCTTGATTATTCTATAGGATCCTTTCCATGCTGAAAACAATTTCGGCGACACTCTTTTCTTTCTTACTGGATTATATAGCCACGCTAAATCACCTTCTTGAAATCCGGCTGAATTGGCTTTCAAGTATCTGGTCTTCATTCGGTCACTGGCCAGCTGAATATGCTGCCGAGCTAGATCATGTATCCCCAGAAGTCGTGCTTTTACTTCGTCGGCATAATCTCGATTTTTTATCCGTCCTTCTTCAGGTATTCCAAACATCAGATCGCAAGGTAACCTGAGTTCCCTTCCAAAAACGATTCTGGCTAGACTTTCACCTATTGACTCGTGAACAGCTGCTCTGTAAGCCATTAAAAATGGAGGCAAATGTTTGCCCCAATCTCGTTGGTTCTTTGTGATCACTTTTGTCAGGTGTTGTTCTATGGACTTATTAAACCGTTCTACCATGCCATCAGACTGTGGATGTAAAGGTGTTGTCCTTGTCTTACGAATTCCCATAATCTCAAAAATCTTCTTAAAGATGGCAGATTCGAAGTTTCGTCCTTGAAATGAATGTAACTTTGGTGGCCCGCCATGACGACTAAAAACTTCGTCCACTAGCACCCAAGCAATAGTGATGGCTTCTTGATTGGGAATAGCAAAACCTTCTGGCCATTTACTGAAGTAATCCATGATAACCAAGATGTATTTGTTACCACGCTCTGACTCAGGGAATGGTCCGGCTACATCTATTGCTATTCTTCCAAATGGGAGACCGACGTTGTACTGTTTCATGGGCCCCTAAGATCTTAGTTTAGGGCCTTTGCTGGTAGCACAGATGTCGAATTTTCAGCACCAGTTTTTAACGTCTTCATGCTTAATACTTTTCCCATCGGCACTTTCACAGACCCTTTTGAGCAAACCATTTTCTACGACCAGAGAGTTCCACTAAGCCCACAACGCCTTGTGAATCCAGCTCTTGTTCGACACTTCTCCCCATTCTGGCCTACCTTCATCATTTTCTTTAAGATGTAGAATTTGCCCGATGTGCTTGTCTACCTCTTGATCTTCTTTTATTTGTTTGGTAGTCCATTTATCATCAACGATAAGACCCGTTATTCTCACAGCTAATCAGTGTTTTTCTCAGGCATATCGATTTTTTAATGATGCTTGCAGTCTTCTTTGCATGGCCGTCTAGACAGAGCGTCAGCATTTTCATGCAAATTTCTAGGTCGATGTTCAGGGCTGGCGTCTCTAAATTTCCAAAAGCGCTGGGAACGATCCCTAGATGGAAAAGACATCTTTAGTCTACAATCCCATTGCATATGTCCAAGCTTATGGCACCGGTAACATTTTAATGAGTTTCTCGGTGTTAGTGTTTGCTTGGAGTCGTTTCTCATTTGTCTAACTTCTAGTACTAGTTTCTCCATAAACTTACTCATAACATTCCCGAAGCTACCATCTTCTTTTGACGATTGTTTATCCATTGGGCCTTCAATAGACACTGCTCGTATTCTGAGTCGTGAGGCACCAAAGATAGCTTCCAGTTCCAATGCTCGGACAAAGGCCTCGCTACTTTTTCTGAAATTAGACATTCTCAGATTTTCCTGGATCTTGGAATCTCTGAATTCGTTTTCTGAATGACGATTGATATTTCGAATACGTCGGTGAAGTCACAAATTCGATATCTCCCTTGGTTTCCAAATAGAATTTTCTAGAACTCACTTTGAAATTCACTATCACAGTCAAAATTGGGTATACAGTCACTTTGGGGGTAATTTACACAATCGATTAAGTCTCGTTTAGTGATTGTCACTGCTTGCACTGACTAACTGTCCCAGTTTTTACTTAGTGTCCACACTACACTAGTGTCCCCACTGTTCTGCAATCGTATTTCACTTTGCAGTCCTTGAATTATATCAAGTTCTGACGCCAATGTCACGGCTCTGGTGTGCGTGACAGAAATCTTTTATTCCAAAATCGAAGTCCAATTACCACAACAATAATTTATTCCACGTTACTACACACTCTGACACTAATTACTTTCCTAATTAACTCAAAAAACCTAACTCTCAACAGCTCTTACAAGAATCACCATCTAAAACGTATCATAGCAAATCCTAAACTCAACTAAACTACTAATACCGGCCTCTACAGGGTGTATCAGGTTTGACTACAAAAATTTTAACACATGAAAATATGGCCCATTTTGAACAAAAAAAGTTTATACAACATGGGGTCCAAACTCAACCATTTTGAAGAAAAAGGCGTTTGAAGTTTTAAGATTTTTTGACGAATATTTTAAAGTTAAACAAAATTTTAATCATTATGAGATGTAGAAAAATTTAGTTTATCCAATTATTAAGTAATTATGCATTTTTAGTCAACAACAATAACAAAAAATTGGAAAAACAACATACAAATTTCACTTGTAAAAGGGTATCTAAACATCTGGCAACACAGCACAATAAAGAAAAGGTGGTTGAAGGTTGAACCTTGGTAAAGCTGAATAAATTGATTCTTGATTTGTCTTTTCTAGTTGGGAAACATGCGTAATTCAAATTCATTCTTTTTTGAAAATAAAATGTTTAGAAACATCGAATATGCAGATACTTGTTTAGACAGAATCGTTGCAAAATGCTCATTCAGCCACCAGAATTCACAGTGAAAGTAGGGAAAGATTTTCCAAAAGAAAAGCACTCGCCTGATGGAAGAACATTGTGCCCGTTTTACAAAGATTGCGTAATACAAGAAGTGTGAGTTGTGAGCGTGCAAAATCTGCGTGTTGATTTTAGTGTTTTGAGCACCTTTTAACAAAAATTAATATTTTCATAATAAGGATTCGAATCCTTATTATGAAAGTAGCTGAGTAAGTATTATTTGATTTTTCTCTTGAATGTTTAGTGCAAAAATGTCATTCAATGCAATTCACAACTTAATAAAATGGCACATTTTTTATTTTTACTAGAAAAGTGATAAAAATGCACGTTGTTATTTACATTATTTGAAAGCCAATAACAAACCAAAACGTAAACAGATGGAAATAAATAAACGCCGTGCAAAAAAAAAGTTTCAAATTTACCAGTTTTACTTACATTTATATCGTGGCAGAGATAAATACCTGAACAATGTTGTCACGTTGTTGACATTTTTCCAAATTTAAATTCTGCGATAACTCCGTAAATACCAACAATTGACCCATGGTCAATAGGACACTTTTAGCTTGAGATGGGCCATATTATCTCATGTTAAAATATTTGTATTCATACCTGATACACCCTGTATATATACGAATTCCATTCTTGTTATCCAAAATAAACGCGATAATCTCTTTTCTTGAAAAAGGCACTAAATTCTAGATTTCAGATTTGATTCTATGAATGCTGACGAAAGCGCCACAGTATTTACATTATAAACTATAACACAGAATATACATAAATAATTTATTTCCAAAACAATTAGGTGTGCGTACATCCTATGGTAGCCCTTTGTAAACTAAAAGGGCATTGTGGGGATAGAGTTTAGTCCGACACAACCGAGCAGCTCGTAAATATTTCGCCTTGGCAAAGTTATTTGTAATAAACTTTATTGCCTCGACCGAAAGGACCGTTTAGAGCTTTCGCTATTTTTGGGATAGAACTTGTTGTATGGGTGTTCGCGAATTTGTTGTTAGATGGAAAAAGATGTACAAAGAAACCGTTGATGAAAAACAAAGACAATAATTATCAAGAATCGACGAGCTTTATTACAAAAATACCTCAGGATTGGTTAGATGAAAACAATAAAGAAATTCAAAACATCACAGAGCAGAAAAAAGTCTTCAATATCTGACAAAATGACCCAACCCAAATCAACTCGTAAAAAAAATGCTCTGATGCAAAGGCTTATTTTTTTAAATCAAAATGCGGAGAGGTCCATAACCTGAACACCCCAACCATCAAAATCTATCAATGCCTAACAATGCTCAGATGTTCTTGGCTTGAGGAGGTCCTTGGTGTTGGTACAATTTGAAAAGGGCGTCATTAGATTGTATGTAGAAACTGTAGATAGTTGCGTAAATGTATGAAAAAAAAGCTACATCATTGAATGCCGTCATGGCCTACAACATAATTTAATTTTAAACAATGTTCAGCAAAGTGAACTCTACAATAAAATAATATTCCGAAGCAAGAAAAATGTTTCTTTTTGAAAGAACAAGTCTCCAAGATTTTTGTTAAACTTATAAAACTTCAAACAAACTGTTAAGTATTTAAACCCTAAGTTCCTATTATCCTTTAAGCTTGTAATCTTTTAATTACCCTTATAAAGTATGAACAAAGGATTTCAATTAATAATTTATTATGTTATATTTTTGGCAAATCCTTTTGGCCTAAATTGAATTATCAAAAGTGTTTAATTATTAAACACCCTCAATTTAGTTCTAAAATGTTTTCTTATATAATATTATCGATAATATTCCATTTCAGAATTGAAAGTAGAACTGGGAGAAAATCTTATTTATAAAACGGAAACGCAAATGCAGCTATGTCTGATTACAAATTAAGTTTAAGTCATATTATATAATTATATTATTAGTTGGAAAATAACTAGTGAACTTTTCCTTTGTTCTTTGTTTATTACTTTATACATTCAACTTCCCTTCATATTGATACTAAAAGTAAGTTTGTGAACTTTATTTACTGTTAGAAATAGTAACAATTGTCGAAAGCTTATCTTTTTGTGATGCGGAAGGTGACAAAAGAAAAAACTTGAAATGTTTCGTTGAATAGGACTTACCGTTCTTTTTATAGAATATAACTTCCAGTTTGAGTTCGTTCTTGGATTCCAGCGCCTTATCAATCTGAGTTTTGTGTTCGTCTTTCGTTTCCGGTCCGTGCAGAAATTTGCAGGAGCAGGCTTTCTGCATAATTTGCGCCCTAGTGAATCCAGTGAGCTCGCAAAATCCATCGGAACAGTAAACAATTGGATAAATGGACGGCACTTGTGCGTTTCCCAATACAAAATTGCTATCTGAAATTGAAAGAAACAATAAGCACCTGTTAGAAGCATTTGGCCTATATATATATTTTTTTTATATTAAATTTTGCACTTTTAGAGCTCCAAAACCAAGAGCTTTTCAAAAACTACAAAAAATATCAATTTTCAATGATATCGACCTGTCAAGCTTTTTTTTCTGCTGTCTGGAAGATCCAAAGTTCGTATTTGGCTTTTTGTGATTCCCTGTGATCGAAATTACTAAGTAGTGACAGAAATCGTTTTATACTCCAGAAAGAAATTATTTTTTTTGAATGATAAATCGTAAATAGTAGATCCGATTTGATGTTTGCCAGTATCAGACCGAATTTTTTCCCTTTTATAAATAAATGCTTAGGTATTTTGTAATTAGAAGTTTCCTTTTAAATAGCTTACCAAATGAAAAGTTTAAAGAGTAGATGAAATGAAATCTACTCTGCGTTAATTTCTTTTATAATTAAGCAAACAAGACGACGAGTTTTTTAATTTACAAAATAAATTTTTGATGCTGAAATATCTAAAATTAATTTTAGGTTGGATGGATTCTACAAAAAATTGCCAAAATACCATTTTTGTGTTCAACTTATATTTTGTTTGAAATTTTGTTACCCACGTTTGTGACTTATTTTATTACATTTTAATTGACGTAAAATAGAGTTGACAAGTTAGGTTCGAACTTTTCTCAAAGTTTCAATCCTTCTAAAACCGACGAACTGCGACAAGTCAGAAATCTTCGTAACTAACTTTACGGAAAGGTGAGTTGTTGAAAGGCAGTTTAAATCATCAATTTCAATATAAGTAATAACAGTAGAAAATTTCAATTACCGACACCGATAAGGAACTGATATATGGACTGGAAAAAGGATTTCAGAGGATCACCAAATCAAACCAAAGTCGTTCGCTGAGATTGGCCGGATTTCACTAGTACGTTTATATCGGGTATCAAAAAAAAAAAAAAACAATCAAAGAATGCTTTGATTACGAAAACGTACGTTGTTGTTTTTTTATTGGTCAAGATTTTTGACATGACATTTTGACAATAAAGTTCATTGACAAAATTAAAGAAAAATATTGCGAATGTGACAATATCAATAACAAATTTATATTCTCGGTTCAAATTCATTATTCGTGGGAAAAGTTTTATTTTTATAGATAGCTAAAATGTGACCCTATGATGAAATTTACATGGAGTTCTGCGGAAGGCCTAATCTGTTCGAGGGTAAAAAGCACTTGAGCCAGAAAAGTATCGAATTTTATAGCTTCAAGATTATTATTACTGTAATCCAAAATTGACAAACATATAGGCAAAATTTATGTTTTCCGAGATAAACACTAAACTTTAAACTAATCTCTCGACTGAACCAGACCCATGTGGTTGTAATAATTTATTCAAAGTCAAGAATAATCTCTGACCCACGTTTCATAACGAACAAACGAACCCAGATGTCAGGTAACCGATAGCATTGCAAAGAATTATATATTATATTCGAAGCATATGTGTGTGTAGCGGAACAATAATTACATGAGCTGGATTTTTAAGATGCAATAACCAATTGTATAATAATAATATAATTATCAAGGGTTGTTACTATAGTCAAATGCTTAGTTATAATTAAGATATAGGTAGATCAAGATAGGAGTGATTACTCAATTATTTTATTATTATATTAGTGAAGATTTTAGTTCATTAGAGAGTTTAGATCATTTTACACCCTTGATAATTAGGTTCGAATTTAGGGAACTTTTATTTTATACATTTAATTAGGACAGAAATTAGGGAACCTTTATTTTATACATTAGGTAATTAGAAAAGGCAAAGATTTTCAATTAAAAGGGAAAACAGTAAATGTTCAATTAATAATTTGACAACATGTAAGTAGCGAACTCTGTTGGAGAGCCATCAAACTGGATCACAGGGTCGAGCACATTGGATGGGGAAGGTTGGAGAAACTTGAGAACCAATGGAAACACGGCAAGAAACCAAAGGGTACTTTCAGCAAATCGCTGAAAGCTAAGAGGGTGGAGATCCTCGAATCTCGCAAGCCCGGTACTGAGAGGAGCCAATGGGCTTCCAAAGTGGTACCCAGAGGGTGGTTCCTTTCGCTTATTTCAGCAGATGTAGAGGCCACATAACTTCAGTTATCGCCAATTCGCCACTGGATTTTACCACGAGTAATCGCCGGAAAATTAAGTCGCAAAGTCTCAACGAGTTCTGGATCCGTTCCTCATCCGCTAGTTCATCTGCCGCCCGGTGTTTTAGTAAAAGCTCTTCAAAGAGGTGATAGTTATTTTTTTAATTTCAATTTCCAATAAAGTCTCAGATTTTGAACTAAATCTTTTAATTGAGAAATTATTCTGTTTTCTTTCAATTGTCTTTAATTTTTCTTCAGTTAAAAATTGTTGATGATCTATTAATTAGATAAGGTATTTTAGTTTTTTTTTAAATATTTTACCTTACCTTTTTTTTATCTTCAAATAATTAACTTTTCTTTTCGCTCTGAAATAAATTAATTTCAATCTTTCAAAATTAGTCTTTTCTTTTTTGGTTTTAAAATTCCCATTAAAACACTGGTGGTGGTGTAGAAAGATCTTACGTGCTGGTTTGTGCGGTTAAAGAAGGTGTTTCCAGCTCCAGCAGTAAGTGGTTCTAATTTTCAATCTCTATTAACACCTTTCAATAACCACTCCAAGGAGAGAATAAAGCAGACTTCGTTCAGATTGCCTCCGGTTCAGAAAACTGTTATTTACTGCTTCAGATCAAATTTACTTTTCAGCATAATTTACCACGAAATTTTAAGATATGACAGAATTATTCACGCTACCAAAATATCAATACATAACATCTCAGTTTTGTCACACTAAGAGATACGTTTGAAATAACATAGCAATCTTTGATTGTTTTTTTTTTTTTTGAAGACCCGATATAAAACCATCACTAGCTCACTCGAGACAAACACAAAAAACTTTGAGTCGAAATTTGAGGATTTGTAAGTTTCCCCTTATATCTAGTGGGCAATGCCTTTAGTATGGATAGGCTTTCTGCGCAGTTGCAAGGTATGTGTTCCTCAGACTCAGAAGCGGCATAGGTCTGATTCTGTTTTGCCTATCTTTGTAATCAGCCTTAGATCTGCTTTATTAAGGTCAATCATTTCCTTTGCATTTATTGACTGGGGTGAGATGAATTATTTCGCCTTCTAAGTCCTGGAAGCGCGTTCCAGGAAGGCTTTACCCAATTCTGGAATTCCTTTATTAAATGACTTTTCATAATGCCAAACAAAGGTTCTGGTCAAAAGATTGGTGTTGCAGTTCTTTGTCTTGCAAGTTGGTCCGCTATTTCATTCTCCTCAACTAATTGGTGCCCTGGTACCATTGCCAGGGCGACTCTAGCTGTTTTTGACAGTTCTATACCAGTATGGACTTAGTGACAGAGCAACTCAGAGTTCTTAGTGCTGTCTGACTGTTGCAATTGATATAGATCTTCGCTTTTCGGAGGTCTCTTTCGGGACACCCTCTAGCGCGAATTTTTCCGTTTAAATATGGTTGGGCTTTCTCCTAGAACTATTGATAGTCTACAAAGTTGACCGTATATTCCTGCTCCAGTCCCTAGCTCTGCTTTCGATCCGTCTTTCTACCAGACAGATGATCCGTTCGGAAGTACAGGTACGATATTTTCTCTTTTGCTGCCCTCAATAGTCACTTTGAAGGAGTGTTCGAATTCGTACCTGTGTTGCATGTGATCAACTTGTTTTGTTTTCACATTTACAATGCTCATGTGGCTGACAAAGTGCCTTCCTTTACTTTTAGGGACTATATTATTCTTGAAGCTCCCATGTAGGATTCTTTCCTCACTATTAAATTTAGTAGGGGGAGGCCCAACATGACCTCCATTGCGGCAGTTGGACAGCCATTGGAGACCATTGCTCTTGAAATTCTAAGACATGCACGCCTTTGTACAGTTGCCAATCGGTTTTGCGCTGTCTTTTATTTTACTTTTGGTCACCATACTATTGCAGCAGTAACCATGCGTCTTATAACCATTGAAAATAACCAATAGATCAGTTTTGGCATTAGACCCCAAGTCTTGCTGAATAATCTCCGGCATTTCCAGTATATGGCTATTGCCCGGTCGGTGACTCTTCTAAGATGTCGGTTCGAAGTAAGTTTATGATCCAAGATGACTCCCAGATATTTAATCTCACTTGCGAAATTGATTTATATCCCATTTGACATTGGGGTTGTTCGATTTAGATGACGCTTAAACCCTCCTGTGGACACCATCTAATAACGACATTTTACCACTAATGATCATGTCATGCTTACCCCTAATGATGACTGTGAGGTCGTCATCATATCGTAGAACTGTGATCCCTTGGGCGCTTAGCGCGATGAGAAGTGCATCATCTACAAGTGACCACAGCAGTGGGGACAGTACACCCCTCTCGAGCATGGCTTCAATTCATGCAATTATAGTTTCGTCAAACCCCCTTATTTCTAGCAACTCTTCTCATGGATTCCCGCTCCTTCTATATCAATGAATACGCATAGAGCGGTTTCTTGACTTGAGTGTGCCCTTTCAATTTTAGTGACAAGACTGTGTAGAGCTTCTCAGTTGATTTACCTGGATGATAGGCAAATTGATTCTTTTGGAGCGAGCTGTCCATTAGGAATTCACTCTTGTGTAGATCAATAATTTTCTCCATGGTTTTCCGGAGGAATGAGGTTAGGCTAATTGGTCTGAATGATTTAGGCGCCTACCAGCCTTTGGAACTGGCTTTGGAATGAAGACCACGTCCACATCTCGCCAACTGGTGGGAATTAGGTAAACCTGGCTCATTAACATATTTGGATTCAGAAAGAATTTTTAATTACAAGCATGTCCGTTTCATTATATTCTTAAGATGATTTTCTCGTATTCTAATAAACAAAATTTTTCAGCTTTTCAGAGTTTATAACAAAAACTAAACCAAAATCGCTGCGAGCTACGTGTATTTTTTTGTTGCCACGTTACATCCGACCAAATGGAGCCAATTAGCACAAAACACGTGTAATCAAGTTACGATAACACCTTTTAGCCTTTTCTGTATTTTTCTGGCAACTTTGCCCGGAAATTTTTGTTTCTGTTTCAACAAACATTTTCTCTAGAGACTAAGTAGCTGTGCTAATAATGTATTTCAAGGAGAGGAGAGGTTGTGTGCATGTGTCCAGATAAGGAAAGAAAAAAAGTGTATTTCATGACAATTCTGTTTATTGAAAATCAGCGTAGTAGAAAGCTATTGGCTTTCGACATCATCAGTAGTACCTGCAAGCGAGCGAAGAAGAAATTGATAATATCGCAGTTGTAAATATGAATATCATAAATTAGTGGATAATTTTTTTTTTTAATTATTTATTTTTACTCACTTCTCAGGTTTCGACACAGAAGTTAAAATTGTAAAAGAACAGCGACGTCGAGAATAAAAAGCATTACGACACGACGAGAATTAAGATCTGTACACGAAAAAGACCACAAACAATATAAAACTTTAAAAATATTACACGTAGTTAAAATAAATTAATTCTCTCGAGGACCGCCAGAGAGTCAAGATTTAAATATGAATATAACTTTTTAAATTTTCCTCTGTATTTTATTTCATTATTGGAAAATATATATTGCCCTTTCAATAATTTAGTGTTATTAGGTGATCTGGTGTTCATTGAATGAGGAAGAGTTTAAAAATCTGCAAGTCATCGTATCTCTGGGATGTCAAATTAAAGTCAAACTTTTGGTAGAAAACAGCTGTTTTTTGAAAAATGGTCAACGGTCAAACGCAGAGTGGATGGGTTGTGATTCTCGAACCTAGCTGATTGATTGTTGATGATGGGCAAGTGAGATCATGTTGTCTTGACTTTTCAAAATTTGCATGAAATACACTTTGTTTCTTTCCTCAATAATTTATTTACCTAGATTATCTCCAAACAATGAGCCAACATTCAACATAATAAATGTCGAAAAGTTTTAGCCTTTGGACGCAAAACTTAATAATATAAATTGGTTAGTTTGAAACTGACTGGAATATGAAAGTGCTCAAATTGAAGTTCTATTCTATCTAGTTGACTATTTTATTGATTTTTATTTCGCTATCTATCCTACACTTTATAGGTATTTGCGAAAAAGGGCAAAAAGCGTTTACAAATAAATGCCAATCGTAGTATTAGAAATTATTGTTACAAACTTTTTTATAAATAGAATTGATTAGAAAAACTTATCAATTTATTTACTGTTTTTATTTCAATTACCGCATAAATAACGTGTGCAAAATATTTCGATAAATTCATCACACTAACTTTGCTCTATGATATTCGGTTTGGTTATGCGATTGCAATTCAATTAAAAGTGAATGTCAAAAACAATTTCATAACGATATCAAATAGAGTTACACGCACAGAAATTGCTGACCGGCGGAACTCCATTCCAAACTCAATCTAGTTCAAAATTGCACTGTTATCGTAACCACTGACTAATGGATGCTGGTCAAATAGGCAGTATTGCAGAGGCAAGTAACTAAACGTTTTGTAGTTGTTTGTGCCTATCGAAATTCAAGTTGTTTACTGAAAGACAGAAATTGCTGCATTTGTAATTAGGTAATACCTATCGTGGAATATTAATCTGTGTAACTACTAAAATTTGATTTTGTCGATTTTTAAGGTTTTTGTTATTGCATAGAATTTGAGGGGATAAGGGACGATGTTACTGAAGGTATAATAACAACAGTCCAAATGTCAGCATCATCTGCACAAGCGATGGCAACCTGGCACATACACAACCGATTATCACGTGGAGATTAGAGATCCTTTACAAAGACGATTCATTGTCTCAGACAAGACGCACTATATTATAATCATCATGGTATATTTCAAAGCCACGCTCCAATCTAAAATGGATGAAGCAAAACATGTCATGGCAGCTTTTGGGTATGGGGGAAGGAGCCACAAAGAAGAGATGCTTTTGAATTTTCTCTTGTATCATGGACTTCTCGCTATGAACTCTTTCTATAAGTAGGACCCAACTCGTAAATAGACCTGAGCAAAGTTATTTCCAAGATTTCCAGACCTGAAATTCGAACATATTATAATAAACCAAAATATACAAAGTGATTGAGGATAAGAGAACTCTAAATGTATTGGATGGAATTTTGTAGAAGGAATACTTCTATCATCTGATTATTATCTTCTATCCTATTCTTATTGTCGTCAATTGTGAGTTTTCTGATGGCTATATAAACCAATTCTGAAGCCTCACACTCTTCCACAGACTTGGCACACCCAGTCTCTAGGAGCATTGTCAATTTCTCTGTTCTCTCGCTCCTTCCTGCGGTCCCTCTTTTCGGTCTCGTGTCTGCGTCGCTGTTCTTCAAAGGTTTGTAGTTCGTCTTGGAATACTTGACGCCATGAGGGCCTATCATTTGCCATCGTCTCCCAGTTGCTTGTATCGATGCACTTTGCTATATTTTCTTTAAGAACATCATGGTAGCGTTTTTGCTGACCTTCTGCTCACCAACTGGTGACAAGAGTAGCGACTAGCGACAATATGATGTCGGCAAAATCCCTCGAAAAACCCTTCTTCACCTAAGAGATTGTTCCAGTAGGAAAAACCGGGGCCACACCTAAACAAGAAATTGTCTGGTTTACTGACGGCTCCAAAACAGAAACTGGAACCGGCGCTGGAATATATGGACAAACTCCCAGATGCAACGTCAGTCAACCTCTGGGAGAATACACTACTGTACTCCAAGCAGAAATATATGCCATCGATTCCTGTCTGAGAGAAAACCTAAGGAGGGGGTTCACAGGTTAAAACATCATTATCTGCTCTGACAGTCAAGCGTGGATTAAAGCACTCAACAGCTTTGAAATAAAATCCAAACTTGTCTGGGAATGCTTGGAAAACCTCAAAAACCTAAGTATGGCCAACAAGGTAACCCTTAAATGGGTGCCACGGCATAAAGGAATTGAAGGAAATGAAAAAGCAGATGCTCTGGCAAGAGAAGGATCAGCAACCAGTTATACTGGTCCTGAACCGACAATTGGCACCAAAAAATCTTCGGTGAAGAACGCATATGCAGACTCTGTGACTAGGGGAATGCAACCGCCACTCACATAATCTTCGAATGTGAGGCTTGAAGATACTTACAGATACACTGTGGGCCAAATTTATTTGGAACACAATTTGGCTCTGCATAACTTTTTTTTTATTTGGCGAATTTTCGTGAAATTTAATGTCTATATTACGGGGGCCTTTCCTTAATTGTAGAAAAAATATCAAATCAAAATATACAGGGGCAGCCAAGTAAGAAGCAGTATTTTGATTCGTTGTCTTTGGGGCTGTTGCAAAATTAATTTTTTTCACTCTAAAACTACATAAATTATTGGAAAATATTAGGAAGTTATCGGAAAAGAGGCTATAAAAAAATGTTTCGAAAAACTTTGCTTAATAATATTACCATATAAGTAGCGTATTATGGTTTTATTGAATAACAAATTAACAGAGCGAAAATATGATAAAAAAAAGATTTTTCAATAATTTTTCAAGAACCTATTGTGAGTATGACTTCCCTGATTATTCACAACAGCTTGGAGTCTTAGGCGCTATTGTCCAATATAGTCAAGAAATTATAAATGAGTCAACTGGACAATGGCGACCAAGACTCCAAGCTGTTGTAGATATAATCAGGGAGGTCATATTCACAATAGGTTTTTCAAAAATTATTGAAAAATCTTTTTTTTTATCATATTTTCGCTTTGTTAATTTGTTATTCAATAAAATCCTATTACGCTGTATGGTAATATTATTTAACAAAGTTTTCGAAAAAAATTCGTTTTTAATACAAAACCTGTAGCTTTTCGAAACATTTTTTTATAGCCTCCTTTCCGATAATTTCTCAATATTTTCAAATAATTTACGTAGATTTAGAGTGAAAAATTTAATTTTGCAAGAGCCCCAAAGGCAACGAATCACAATACTGCTTCTTCCTTGGCTCCCCCTGTATGTTTTGATTTGATATTTTTTCTGCAATTAAGGAAAGGCCCCCGTAATATACACATGTAATTTCACAAAAATCCGCCAAATAAAAAAAAAGTGATTCAGAGCCAAATTGGGTTCCAAATAAATTTGGCCCACAGTGTAGGTCCAGAAGACTCTATCTCTAAACTCACCAAAAGTAACATGATGAAGAGGCTCCTAAACCTAATTAGGGTCACGTAACTTTTCACTGACTAAACAGACGGACAGGACAATACAATAGGCCGACGTCTGCAGTATTGGGGCCACCTAACCCGGCCTGTTCACTCTGCATTTCAACCAACAGCAAAGTATTGAGGCGGCCAATATTCTGATCATTTATAAAATTTAAAATAATTTACTTATTGCCTGAATATTTACAAAACTAAAAATTTAATTGTTAATGAGTGTCAAGACTTTTTTCCCTCGTAACTGTAAATGTTTGGATTGTCTTTCACAATTTAGTATATAAGTTAGGGTTTATGTTGAACTTACTGAAGTGCTTATTCAATAGAAAATTATTTTGTTAATATTGTAGGAAGTAGCTTTAAGGCTAATAATAATAAATATTTCATTCCATTTCAAAACACTATCCTTCTCCTGTCGCAACTTGCTAATCGCCGAAGGACTTTGGACTTGATGTTCTAATGTGTCCTAGAATAGAAGATGCCTGTGCGTGACTATCACTAACGTGGGTATGCTGATGTACACAGCAGACCTACGGTCCATACGCTCGAGTTCCGGGAACCCATTGTCCAGTGGCGGTTCCTCCATAAGAGCACATGTGCACCTGCACTCCCAAATTAATATCAAACAACTTAAAATTTAATTTTATCATTCTTCAAATTTTAACAATCTACCTGTAAAGTATTAATTTAAAAAATTAGTGGCCAAATGCGCCAGCAAAACAAACGCAACCGGCAACGCTGGAATCACAGCGTCCACCGCGTCGCTTGATCGCCCCGTTCACTGCACATTTCAATATTAAATCCAATTGGTGGAACTATGCCCCCCGCACTCTTTGTTCCCCGCGAAGGTCTAGCGACGTTCGATGTTTTAAGCTGGCTGGTGTGCACATGTAGTCAGTGCACTTTGGGATCGGAAGCTGTTGTTTTATATTTATTTCGATTTCGAGCGCGATTTAACTGAAAACTGTGTGTAGAATTGCGGGATTTCTGAACCCCGATAGCCTTAGCGTGCAATATTTAAAAACAATTAAATTTTCTTCGCTTTCTTTGGAGGAAAAAATCCAAATCAAATGTGTCGGCCGTCCAAAGCCAAATTTAATAATCACCAACATAACAAAATGCAAAAGTCGTGATTATAAACGAACTTTTAAAATGGAAACTTACGAAAAAACTGACTGGTTGTGCGGTTGTGATGTTAGTAATAGTCTTTACTGTTTTCCCTGTTTGTTATTTGGAAGCGATGAAGCATCAGAATGGACAAAATCCGGCGTTAAAGATTTAGTACATTTATCCGAAAAAATTAAAAAACATCAAAACTCAAAATCACATCTTACTCTTATCTTTCAATACAAAACGTGTCTGTGAGATTGAAAACTATAATACATTTATGTATAAAAACAATTCTTAGACCAGGACGATGTACTCAGCGAGGTAAGTTACTTTGTTACCTAATTTCTAGTTTATTGATATAAGATCCTTCAATTTCCACGATTTGATAGACCGAAAAAAGTATTAAATGAGCTTAGTTGGTTGTTTGGTAGGGTAGATATGAAATCCCTTAACAATATTTTTAATTATTGGTAGGTAAACACATCACATAACTCATACGATCACTTACAATAAATTATTTTTTTAAAGGCCTAAAATAAACACTTCTGGGCGTGGCACCCCGAAAAATTTCGCGCCTCCGGCGGCGCCTGCGGCGGGCATCCCCCTTTCGGCATTTATTATGAATTACAAATTATGTGCACCCCCAATATGTTATACCACGAGCCGCCACTGCCATTGTCATAGAAACCAAGACGATTGGGTCCCTCGAGCTCAGGGCTGGCTGGTTGCACGATCAAGGATTGAACTCGAATCGTGGGCGATGGGGTCGCCACATCCCTACGCCTCAGCCATTTTCAAATAAAATAACACATCACATAGACAAAAGGAAAAAAAAAAACGAGATTTCCTAAGACGCTCACCTAAATATTTCGATATTTTATATCATTCACAATGAAAATATATGTCTCGTTCAAGTAAAACCTCGCTTGATGTTTAATGAAAAGCACTTAAATAAATCAAGGGAAAAGCGGAAACCGTAATAGATATGAATGTGGCAAAACAAAAACTTTAAAATTTTTCCGCCACGAGTTTCAACTATAGAGAGCTCGAGTAAAAATTGCGGTGATGCGTTTTTGTCTGGAGCTCAAATACTGTTCAGTTCTTGTTCAGTTACTAATAACGTTGTATCGTATTTTTCGCCGTGCTATCTCGCAAATGCATTTTATGTGCTTCCAGCTATTTTCTTGGAATTATAACGAAAGTAGAGGTGTTTTATGTCGTTAGTTAAGCGCTTGCATGGAATTTTTTATGAAGTAGATACCCAGGCACTTTGTTTAATGAGAATTTATCATGTATTTAAAAAGGTGACACTTATACATTTCTTCAGATATTTGTGCAACCAGACAAGACAATCTCAATTTGAGTGAAATATCCAGATTTTGTTATTGATATAGATGTTTGTTCTGGATCCTGACTGTTCATAAAGTGTAATGAATCTCTTTCCATTATCTCGATCCCTCAGAAGCCTGACTGATGATTATTCTCTGTTGATTTCCTCGAAGAAACTGTCATTTGTATATTTGCATCATCATTTACTGTCTAATTTGCAATCGATGTTTCCTGAATACTTAAATGCAATAGCTTCAAAATAATCCAGTAAAATCTGTCCTATATTTGGCATATATCCCAAATAAAAAAAAAAAACAAATAATGCGCCGTCTCTCTTCAACATTTTAAGGTGGATAGCCGGTCTATAAGGAAAAACGAAGTTTATTGAAAAGCTGGACTTGGTCCATTAGATCCGGCTTGCAATCTCTTAAAGCTTATAAAATGACGGAGTTTGCCTTTAGGTAATTGAAATTGAGTTTAGCAAAAGTAGTATCAAAGCCGGTATTTTTTGTACAGTGCTCGAACTGCTACACACAGTATAATTTTTTTAATGTCAAAGTTTTCTCAGCATTTTCATTTAATTAATTGAAATCTTATTTTAATAATTTACGAATAAAAAAAAGAAAAGGAGGACCAAATACAGTGTGCCCCTGTTTTCTCCTGCACCCAATCGAATCGAAAATCTTTTGCAAACTTAAAAATTCTTCATTTTTCATGCGATATTTTTGCAAACTAGTTAAGGTGAAGTTAAAACTTTTATGAAATATACATACTTCTCAATAATTGGTTTTATTATAAAGTACTCCATGCGATTTGCGATTTTTCCCCAGCACTTATAGTTCCTCGGAAAAGTTGAAAGTGTTTTTTTTTTCCGGCCCCCATGGACGTGCCCTATTTTTTGCGGTTTGCGTCGAAACTTTTTCGAAAAAAAAAAAAAAAACTTTTATTGCCTGGGAATAAATGCACGAAAGTGAACGACGTCCAAGTGTTTGTTTTCATAATTTAATAATTTGACAGCAGAAAGGCATTCGACTCATATTAGTTTTATTATTAATATTAGATAAAAAATATGTATGCTTAGTTTCATTATAAAAACGATCGAAAATTGTAAATTTAGTTGGGCTGCTGGAACTGACTACATTTACGATTCTCTTTAGGTGCCGCCTTGTGTTCTTGTAATAAAAATGCCGTAATAAGCAATGGTTTTTGTTACTGCAGGGACTAATCGTGTGCATATTATGACAAAGCAGCTCGTTCGTTTCCGATGAGCTTGTGGAATGTGTGGAAAGAGTGACGAAGCTTGACAGGGGCGCCAATAAATTTTGACAGGTCAATTTGACAACCATACCAATTTATATAATCATTATCAAAACTTGACACCCTTACATAAGATTTCAGAAGAGAAATGACAAAAATCAGTTTCCAACCAAATATTTATTTAAATGTTTAAAGAAAAAGATTAATAACCATCTTATAGAAGTAGGAATCAAAACCTAACATATAATGAAAGAATATAGGGGAGAGCTTTTTTAGGGGTAAAAAAAAGAGAAACTTTCTTTTCGTTTTTTCTAAATATTTTGTCAATTTCGGCATTCCATAAAAATATCATATGTTGTAATAATAATTCCTTTTTTTTTGCCATTACATTTTCCACTTCAAATTGCTTGAAAGCTTTGACATCTTTTATTATAGCTGGGATCGATATTCTTGCAATGGAGGTCGCATACGCCATTTTTATAGGTGGTAAGCATCAGAGTTAGTTCACGGTTCACTGGAAATTGATAAAATGTCAATGTGGGCATGAATATGATTACGATAACTTCAGAATGCATGAGTAGGTACCAGCTAGCTTAACGCCCTTATAATATCCATTAATGAATCGTCAATTCATTTATTTAAGTATCCAAGTTTACTTGATTTAGAGACAATTCTAGTTAATGGAAAACTCCGGAAATGTTCAAGAGGACTTCTTTGTGCTTCCCGGACAAAACTTAACTTCATCCAAATAATTGAAAAAAGAAAATAAACAAAATAACGCTTTTATATAATGATTTCCTTTCTTTTGGCTTAGCAAACAAATTAATTTTCGATTTCTCAATAATGGATTAACAAAAAAGAGGAACGGCCGAGATGGCACAGAACAAGGAAATTTGCCAAATAAATGGGCCCCATGAGAATCAAACTTTAAATTTTAAACGAAAATTATAATGTTTGACGGTATCCACTGGAATTATTATTAGATTTATTAGAAAGTAAGGCAGGTCACATTTGAAACTGTTATTTCTAGGAAGGTTATCATAGATGGTTAAATACTGATATACTCAAAACGGTTTCAATTTAATTGTATTCTGACTATATAAACACTCAACATTCAATTTGTATTTTCATTAGTAAAATGAACCACTTATTCCAATTATTTGCAAATGAACGAAAATGAACACTGAAGTAAATATTTATTTGAAAATTGAAACTTGGCAAACTGAATTTGATTTTATTTCTCAATATCTCATGTGTTTTTACCTTTTTGCGAATTTCGGTAATTTCCTATTTTTTGTGTGTGTATTTAATTGAATGAATGGAAAACAGTTATAACAAGCAAACTAACAAATTGATTCGGAATAGGGTTAATATAAATATCTGAGTCAACGTTTCGGCCATCCCGAGGGAACAACATAATTATTGGCCCGCTTTTTGTTTGAGGAATAAAGAAGAGTATAACAAATATTAATTCAATATCTCATCCTTATCCCAAATTATTCAAATATGCACACATACCGATGTCGATGCCACCTCCAAACATGCCAAGTGACAACAGATGCAAACTGGGGGGAGACGCAACGCCGTTTGCAGTCTATTACATTAACACCAAAGAACTCATTCCGATTTCTTCACCTCTATACAGATTGGTACCACAGAAAAAGCAACTTTTGAGAGAAGAATTGGATAAGCTGTTAGAAGATAACATTATAGAAGATTGCGAAAGTTCATGGGCTGCACCTAGTCCCTAAGAAAACAGGTGGTGTAAGACTATGTGTCTAGTACCAGAAACTTGATGCTATTACAGTAAGTGATAGCTACCCACTGCCGCGATTGGATGATGACATTATTACATGACAACCATTGACATGACAACCTCAGATCTGGTTACCAACAAGTTAGTGTTTATGAGTCAGATCGCGATAGAACAGCTTTTACAACAACGTTTGGTATTTGTCGTTATATGAGAATGCCATTTGGACTCAAAAATACGCCGGCAACGTTTCAACGGCTCATAGATCGGTTTAAAAATAGACTCAAAGGAAACACCGATGATCGTGAAATCGTAGTGTTTGCGTACCTCGATGATCTAATAGTGTTATCGAGTTCGTTTGATAGATCTTAAAGCAGTATTTGATAGACTTGACCAATTTAAACTTCGGGCAAACCGCGAGAAGTGCGTATTCGCGTATACTCAGGTGAAATATTTGGGACATCTGATCACACCTCAAAGTCTTTCAGTATATCCAGAAAAAATATCAGCCATAGCAAAAAGACCTCCACCGAGAAATGTACATGAAGTGCAATCGTTCTTACAAACCGCAAGGTTGTTCGACGCTCCATTGATGGATTTGCTGAAATTTCACGCCCAATAACTAACCTCACGAAAAAAAATGTTTTTTGGAGATAGACATCCGTTGAACAAGAGTCCTTTGACAATTTAAAGAAATTGCTCACCACGGCACCCGCTCTTAAACAATGTGATTATACCAAGCCTTACATAATAAGAATCGATTCAAGCAGTTATGCTCTTGGAGCTTGTTTATTTCAAGGTGATGGTAAAAAAAATGTAAACACTATCGAATATGCAAGTAGATTATTGACTGCTACAGAAAGAAATAATTCTAGTTCTGAAAGAGAAGCCTTGGCTGTAGTGTGGGCTCTAAACAAATTTCGTAGGTACATAGAGTGTTCACTTATAATTATACAGACTGATCATCAAGCTTTGAGATGGCTGTTGAATAAATATAAAGTCTCCAATAAGTACCTAAACTAGCCAGGTGGGCATTACAGATTCAAAGTGATAATATTAAAATTGAATACCTACCAGAAAAGAGAAACGTCATAGTTGATATTAGGCAATCCAATCCATCTGTCAAAACAAAAATTGAATATGGCGTGGCGGCCAAGCAAGCTTGTTTTGAAATGTGTTTTTAATGCGAATTAGTTATTTTGCTTCGAGTTTTGCTCGCAAGTTTGATTTTAATTTCAAATAAAATATCTATTGACTAGGTACGTGACCTATTAAGTCGGGCAGAATATATATATTTTTTTGTGTTCAGTGTTAGTGTTGTAAAGTGCCGGAAGTGTCTGTTCGTTGTGGGATGTGGAAGCCGCCGAGAAAGGGACATGCTTTTGTCTTTCTACAAGGTCCCAAGCGTGACCAGTTCAGTATATTTTCATTATTTTCCCCACTTAAATGAACTATCAGGAAAAAGACGAATAGCAAGGTTAGCGGCAATCAAACGGATTTTTTTTTTCACAGTCCTAAACTTAAAGTAGCAGATCCAAAGACTTGGTAGCTCAATGGTTTGTAGTGAGCACTTTATCACAGGTAAAAAAAATAAATGAGTGCTATTTTGCATCATGTTGTCTTTGATCATCATATGGTTTTATAATAGGAACGCCAAGTAAGTTAAAGGATGTGGATTGGATAATCCTGACTGGGCACCAAGCTCTTGCAAATATTGGTACGTAATGATAATGTCTTGTCGTATTGCACTTAACAGATTCACCCCTCACAAATGCACCTTAACCTAAAGCACATAAAAATGCAAATCTCCGAACAAATAGCAGACAGCACACGACTAAAAAATTAAGTTTGCCCTATGTGTAGCCGCCACGCCATCTTGAATGTCACATGGTCTGGATTGCCTAATGCTTTCAAGACCATCCTGTGAACATGATTCTGTTGAAAATTGTGAGATTTGTGAATTTTCTATAGAAATGCCTCGTAGAAGCGCTACGGAATTGCAAGAAGAGCAATTAAAAGATCCCGATATAGTCAAAATAATCAAATGCTTCGAAGGTTCGAGTGATGTGGATCAAGAGTTTAGAAAATGAATAGAAAGAGGTTATACTATGACAAAAGGAGTTTCATACAAATATTCTCCTGAAAGCGACGAAGAAGATGTACAACTTGTAGTATCTATACAGGAAAGAGAAAAGGTTCTACAAGAACATCACGATGATCCAAGTGCCGGACATTATGTTGTTGAACGAACATTTACCGAATATCAAAAAGACACTATTTTCCTGGAATGCGAAGATACATAGCAGATTATTTGAAATCTTGCACAGATTGTCAAAGATACAAGCCAATAAATCAAAAACCTGCAGGATTGTTGCAAACACCCGTTTATACTCAAAGATTTGAAATATTGGCTATTGACTTATTTGGATCACTTCCGCCCGGACCTGGGGAAGAAACATGAATATTTAAAGTAGATGATACTTCAACAAAATGGCTAGAGTTGTTTCCCTTAAAACAAGCTACTGCCGAAAATTATGCTACTTTTTTTTTTTTTTTTTTTTTTTTTACGGATATGCGCACTCGCAAGGACAATGTCCTATCACGCTCGAGAAGCGGCAAGTGCGCGGAAATGTCGGTGTATGTTGGTCTTGAAACGGTTCAGGTTGTAACCTGCAGGGAAAACCGTCGCAGGGAGTTTATTCCACAGCGATGCTGTTCTCCAGAGATATGAATTCTGATATAATGAGGTTCTTGGTGCCTCTAGTTTGACAGTAAATTCATGGTTACCGTCTGTTTGACGGGTTCGCCTGGTAGGTGCTACTCTCGGTGGAATCATACGTGCCAACTCTTCAGAGCATTTTCCGTGATAGTACCTGTAGAAGAGAGATAAGTCGCCCACAGATCTGCGATGTTCGAGACCATCCAAGTTACGAGTAAGTGCGGGGTCATTGATCAGCTTGATAGCTCGTTTTTGCACGGTATTCAAAAGCATTAAGGTATGTTTGGGTGCAGCACTCCATATATGTGAGCAGTACTCCATAGTTGGTCGAATCTGGGCTTTGTAGAGTGTCAGCAATTGGCTTGGTGTGTACAGATGTCTTGTACGAAATAGCACCCCCAGCTTTTGGGAGGCCCTTTTAGCAATATCTGCCACGTGACTGTGCCAAGACATGTTCGTCTCTGCAGTAACCCCCAAGATGTTCAACTGACTCTGTAATGTGACAGCACTTCCAGATAGCATGATGTTTGGCTCACCGGTGCTGGTCTTTTTTGAAAACAGAGCTGCTTGGGTTTTCTGCGCGTTGAACTGTACAAGGTTTTTGTTACCCCAGTCCTCTATTATCTCCAGGTCGTTATTTATCTGCGATATTTGAGTTAGTCTAAGATGATGGAATTCACGTGCGGAAAGACCTGTGGGTGGTATGAGTGAGGAGACTACATTGCCATCGTCTGCAAAGCAATAAAGTGGATTTACTGTTTTATCTATGAGGTCATTTATGTAAATCAGGAAAAGAGTTGGCGAAAGGATTGCTCCCTATGGCACACCAGCATTTATTTGGTAAGAGTTGGAGTTCTGGCCATCCAGTGCAACATAAATGGATCTGTCCTTTAGGTAACTTTCAAACCAAGTGCAAAGTTTCGGCGATAATCCCATTGCTTTGAGCTTGTTGAGCAGATTTTCATGCCAAACTTTGTCGAATGCTTTAGATATATCTAAGGCAATTGTTCTTGTTTCACCCCGCAACTCAATCGCTTTTTGCCATAAGTGAGTGACGTATGTAAGTAAATCGCCAGTTGACCTATATTTTCGAAATCCGTATTGCTTATCGTTGATAATTTTGTACTTTTCCAAGTACTTGGTTAGGTGATTGTTCACAACTCTTTCCATTACTTTTGATATCACCGGAAGTAGAGCAATTGGTCTATAGTTTAACGGATCTGTCTTTTTTCCTTTCTTTGGAATGGGTTGTACTGCGGCAGACTTCCATGATGATGGATATACTCCTTGCCTGTAAGACAAATTGAATAATTTTGCGAAAGTTGGGGTGAGTTCGTTGGCGCAATTTTTGAGTATTATTGCGGGAATGCCATCCGGACCCATTGCTTTGTTTGTATCCAGCTTTTTTAGGGATTTTCGTATTTCTCTGTGACAAAAGGGTACCTCTGGCATACTATGGGAAACCCTTTCAATGAACGGTGGAGTTTTTCCGTTTGGCACTGTTAGGTTGGAGTTGGAGGAAAACATTTGGGCAAGCATATTGGCTTTTTCCTCTGATGTTGTGGCTAACTGATTATTTTTATCTGTAAGTGGTGGTATGGATGACTTGGTGAAGTTAGATCCAACAGCTTTTGCAAGAGACCAAAAAGACCTAGAACTACTTGGACAATTCAGCAACCTGTTTTTTATTCTTTGATTGTATGTTTCTTTAGCGGAGTCAATAGTAATTTTGCAACTATTTCTGGCTTCTATAAATTCTGTGTGGTTTTGAGCGGTTTGCTGTCGTTTCCAAAGGTTATATGCTCTGTGTTTTTCCTGTACTATTCTAGTAAATGAAATCTTCTTTAAATATGGAATATGCAAGAAATTGTTTAGCGATAATGGAGTACAGTTTATATCTGCCATTATGCAACAAGTGTGTTTCATCCCAAAAATCAAACGAGCATTCATACCGCTTTACCGCTTCTGCTAATATGGTTGAACGAAAAAATAGAGACCTTAAGTCAAGACTTACTATATTAGTTGAAGATGATCATGGGTCTTGGCCTGAAAAATCACCCGTTGTAAGATTTTCAATGAATCCTTCTTGGTGTGAAACTACAGGAGAATCCGCTGCTTATTTAAATTTAGGCAGAGAATTACGAACATTAGATGACGTAAGCAACGACATAGAAGCTACAATTGAAGTAGAAAATGTTGTGGCCCAGATCACGTTTTACCTAAATAAAATGGTTGATACTTGGAAGGAAGCTAAAGAGCTCAATGGAAAACAACAAGATCGTCAAAAGATAAATGCGAATACAAGAAGAAGAGATGTACCTAAGCTTAAAGTAGGAGATAAAGTATGGGTGACAGTACATGCTTTAAACAATGCCGCAAAAGGAATTACGTCAAAGTTTCATTCCAAACGAGATGGACCATATAAAATAATAGAAGTGGTCTCTCCAACAAGCTACTAAATAGCTAATGAAAATGATTTAACACTGCCTTTAGGCATGCATCACATATCAAATTTAGAACCAGCCATTGTTACAGAAAGAGAGCAAGCCTATTGGGGCTATAAAAAAAGGGTAAGACCTAAAAAAAAGAGTTTTTAACTGATCTCTTCTCATTAAGCTTGAGACCAGGGGGGGAGAGTATAACAAATATTAACTCAATATCTCATCCATATCCCATAATATTCAAATATCCACACATACCGTTACCGCCACCAAACATGCCAACAAGTGACAAAATGGAACACCAGTGTTCAGTTGACGCTTATGTCATAGTCAATCAGTTTCAAAATTGATTTTTCTGAAACTTTGCGCTATAATATTCCTTGTTTTAATATTTTAGAAGTTAAATAAATCACGAGATAAATCATTTGCAAACCTAAGTTATTTTCGGTTCGATCCCCAGATGCCAAATAATTGGCATACATCATAAGCAAAAAGAGAAACAAAAAACTAAAACAATTGAAGTTGGAACTATTTTATGAAAATACTACCACTCCCTTGCATTCAATTAGTGTTTTTCATCAATATTATTGAAATCAGATAAAATAAATGATCGTTATCGGTAATTATATTAGCATTTCAGGAATAGAGGCAGAGACTTCTTTATTTCTTGGAAGTTGGAATTTATTGAAGAGGATTTTCAGTTGATTATCCTTAGGAATAGATTTAATTTGAATGAGTATTAAAGTGAAAATTGACAAGTTTGATAATTGCAGCGAATGGCGGTCTGAAATCAAAAATCGATTGATATTTTTTTTCAGCAGCACCCTCAAAATGTAATATATCAGTTCGTTCTCCCAACAATGATAATCTAGCCTTCAATATTGAAAAAAAAAATAAAAATAAATAGCGATGTCAACTGTCGAGCGAAAAAATTGCAAAATGTATATATTTTATTTGTGGTAAAGTACCTACGGCGATATATGTATACGAGAAAGGTTTTTTTGGCTTTTACGAAATAGCTTTTCCAATTCAATCGGAAATTGTAACATTCTAAATGTCACAGACATATAATTGGTCCCATCTAGTGTCGTTTATAAATACCTAATGGCTAGATCATTTTCAAATATTTGTTTATTTTCATCAATTGTGTTTAGCAATAAAAACACAAATGATTGAATAAATTTTAAATAATTAAAACTTATAATTTGATTTCGATAGAATTTCACTGATTGAGGGACCAAAACGTTAAATACATAAATAAAACAGGATTTAAACGTCCGCATTAAATACTTAAATATAGTAGGATTTAATTTATCTGTTAATACAGGTAAATTAACTTCAAACTATCACAAATGACTACAAAGTGGAACTAAAAACCGCATAAATAATGTACCAAGAAGGACAGATATGGAACAAAACTGAAGTGAAAAAAGAAAAATTTGATAAAACATGTAGAAACAACACACAAAGTTACCTGGATCTGCAAATTATATTGGCTGACGCGATTCAAAATTATCGCCTGGCTAGAATATGGTCAGATGAAATGATTATAACTGCAAATCTAAAACTTAAATTATGGCTGAAATATGTCACCATTTGCTATATAGGTTACGACTAAGATGTTAATGTGGATGTTGCATCAATCTTGTTCTCCGAATTGGTGTGCTTTCGCTTATATTGCACTAACGAGAGCCAATAAGTTCAAAACCGAACCGGTATGTAGCTAGCGAAGTATCCGATGAATAGAAGCTTCATCTCCTCTTCATTGTCTTATAAATATTCCAACAAAATCAGTTCTATGTATTCAGTTTCCAAACTAATCAGACACTCGGGTTAGTCCAGCTTATAACATGAAATACAAATACACTTTACTTTGACTGTGAAATGAAAAAGGAAGAGCTATACTCAATCAGGCAGTATAATTAACCATATCCATCAGAGAATAAATATGCAAAAGCATTTTCCTACTGGAAATAGCTCAGCGCGTTTGTTTTATGTTCCGGTGTCAAGGTTTATGTGTATGCAATTGGACGCAAGCGAATAAAAATAGCTCATTCGAGTATAATTATCTGTAAATAAACACTATGATCATTATGGATTTTAATTATTTTCGAAATTCAACTGGAGCCTAAATAAAAACGTGCCTATTGTTGATGGATTTTGTATTTCGAACATAAATTTATACCAAAAATATTCTATAATATAATTATATTATGTTAACCCTGAGCACACATAAAGTTCAATTTTATAGTGTGTGTGTATGTACCAAAAGCCATTTCATAAATTTCCATTTATCCGGATACATACATGCTTCTTTATTAAACGAGTTTATTATCCTCCGTGTTACCCCATTACGTGTTTACGGATCAACGCTGCCAGTATTTTAAAGTCATTAAGTTTTAACCACTTTACTTTACTTTATGTGATCCTCAAATAACCTGAAGAATAAATGATCTCATATAATTTTTTAAGGTCGTGCTTAAGTAGCCACTTTTTCGCATTTCAGTTCCCCATAATGTGTGCGAAAATTAGTCTTTTTCTCGATTAATCTATATCCTACTTTTCCACTATCTTTATCTCACACCCCCCATTGTGTTAGCTCAATGACAATCTGAATCCAATTACTTTTTCTGATATAAGAATCAGTGTTAAGACAATTACATCAAAGGGAAAACGTATTATTTGCTAAAAAGACAATAGTAATGAGAATAAGCTGATAGAGCTAGAAATTAAGTGCTCGATGCTTTACATTCTACATTTGACAAGAAACTAAATATTCGATAAAAATAATAAACGCTCGATAAATGTACCTAATAACAGCTCGATATAAAAGTTACATGCTTGTTAACATAATAAATGTTCAATAAAAATACTAGACACCTGGTAAATAAAATGATTGCTCCGTACCAAATTCACATGCTTCCTAAATTTATAAATACATATTCGATAAAAATAACATAGGTCTGATAAATTTAACGAATGGTCAGTATCAAATCCAAATGTTTTCTAAGTTAATAAATATTCGTTAATAAATTTTTGAGGCTCGGTTAACATGGATTAGTTTGGGCTAGATTGGAATTCTTTGGATTTTGATTTAACAATGTATAAATTGTATATTTTATATTGTGGTTTTGAGGAATTTCCTATTATTTTATACTGCATTTTTAATTTTATTTATCAAGCATTTGGGTAAGGTTAGGTTTGGAAGGGTTTGCCCTAAAACTGTAGAGCTTGCAGGCCCATTGACTCATTGTGATCCTTTTTTCAGAATGGTTCCCTTCCGAAGGGGCTCGACAGTGACATAGTAGGTGCTCTATTGTTTCATCCTCATCAAAACATTTTTGACATAGTTCATTGGTCCCGAGGCCCCACTTAAGGAACATTTTTCCGACTTCACTGTGTCCTGTGATTGTCCCTACTAAGGTGCTTATCGATCTTATCAAGTTTCAATAATGTACTGGTTTTCTCTATATCCTCAGTTATTGCGATTGCTCCATTTTCTGCTGTGCAACTGCGTCATGCTTTTCTCTACTAAATCCTGCAACAGTTTGATCGTTGGTTATGATGAGCCGTCTGTTTCAGCTTGGTCCTTTTTCGTTCCCAGTTTTGCCAGTCTATCTGCCATTTTGTTCCCTCCGACATAACTATGTCCAGGAACCCAGCTTAGTCCGACATTAATGTTCCTGATCTAGAAGAGCGCTGCCCGGCAGTTCATCACTATTTCTGATTTCACTATATGTGATTCTAGTACTACCTACTAGTCGTCAGCATACGCAATCAATTTTATCCTCCTTTCTCTAAAGCAGTGCTGTCCAACAAGAGGCCCGTGGCAGCACTTTTTGCGGCCCGCGGAGCAGGCCCCCAAATTTATAAATTACTCTCAAATATGAAATATGCACAATGCTTACATTCACGATAAAACGAAAATAAAAAAACGTGACGCCACTGGCGTAGGAGAGCGAAGTTACTGGAATTCGGACCGATCTTGCTAGACAATAGCTTTGTTTTGGTTTCACTCAGAACTAGGGCGTGTTCTTTTTTCCATCAAAAGTTTATGTTGATTTCCAACAATAATTTACTGTTGCATCAGCTGATTTCTGTCACGTGACTCTTTGATGTCATTGGTGGAAGCACCACATATCCACCACAATTTACATAAAAGAAAGCTTTGGTGGACCAAAAATCGAAAATATCTATAATGGTATATAATCTATGCTTCTTTCAAAAAAATTGAAATGGACAATGCGAGCAAAGCTGCCATTGGGCCAAGAACATTAATTGCAAAGCGAACTAGATGACTCCCCAGAGGATCTCAATTTTATTGTGCAATTTTTTTACTAAATATGATAAATCATTGTAGATAAAAGTTACGTCATCAGCTTCCTGATTCTCCACAAATGAGCTAAAAAACAAATCAAAGACTACACGGGTCACACAAGAAGCAGTAGCTAATTTTTAAAGGTTATGTGGTCTACCAACGCAAAACCACCAGAGAAATCACAGAAAATTTCTGTTGGAGCTTGGTTGCATCAGGTTTCCACCGGATGAAATCCACCATAAATTCACCACTAAAATAAGAACGCGATGTGGTGGGCCATCATATTTCCACCATCAATAAAAGAACGCTTTGGTGGCATCATGTTTTCACCTGGTCAATGTCTGATGGAAAAAAGAACGCGCCCCTAGTTCGGAATCATTCTGCACATGCGCATAATATAAAACGCGTTTTCGTTTTTTCAGAATCGTAATCGAACTGTGTTGACAGTGTTTTTGTTTATCTGTCTGTTTTTTTTTTAAGATAAAAGTCAAAATGACATTATGTTGGCAATACAATGTTTCAGAATTTTGTGATATGCGGCGTGTTTTGGTTTCATTGGTTCCGAATCGGTTCAGAACTAGTGTTAGAACAGTCCTCTATTATTTTTGTGCGCAAGCAGTTCTACGCAATCCCAGAACCGTTCCAAATTTCGAACCAAATCAAAGCTAATATTCAGGAAGCCACGCGGCACGTATATCGTATATAGGAACGCGTTTTATCTTTGTATACCATGCCTATTAAAACTCACAAATGAAGTTGCATTCGAAGTATTTTATAATGCGGCCCTCCAAACAGTAATTTTGTTTAAAGTGGCTCTTGAAGTTGGACAGCCCTGCTCTAAAGGATTCTAGAATCATATTGATTACCAACAGCTACTTATGGTATAGTCAACAATTTCTGAATTAATAATTCTGCTGTTCAGCATTTTTATTATCCATTGTATCATGACTGGTTCTACCTTCAGGTGCTCATGGATTTTTCAATGGACTCATTACATTATTGAATTCACCCTCTATCTCCACAAATGTGTAGATCAATCAGCTTCTCTAGAGTCTTTAACAAGAATGATGATAAACTAATTGGTCCAAAGTCTTTTGTGGCTTAGATGCCTGATTCACCCACTTTGGGTATAAAGACGACCTTCACTTCCCTCCATCTTGCTGGTGTATGTAAAACAATCAGCAAATATTTTAAGCATTGGTTCTAGAATGCTTTTTGTAGCATAATTGGCATTACCCAATCCGATCCTGCGTACTTGTAGAAGTGGATCCAGCATTTACTATTCAGTATTTTTTTAATCAGCAAACTGCATTGAATCACCTACGAACCAAATGAAAATCCACATTTTCGGAGTCAGAATAACAAGTATCGCGGCTTTGCGAATTCTAAAAAAAATATCCACCAAAATGGACATTATTTTCTCGGTTTTAACCGTAGTCGCTTTAAATTGCGCCGTTGAAAAAAATTCGAGATTTTTTTGTTTCGGCGGAAAGCAGGGAGACAGATTCCTCTCCTTCGGGCTTCAATATTTTATCAAGAAAAAGATTCTCAAAAAACTTTTTATTATTATAAATCATCTCGCCCACAAAATCTTTTGAGTTGAAACATTTTCATCTTTAATGACTTGCCTTTCTATTGTCTTTTATTTGTTAAGCTGTTTTTTATTCATTGGAATTACAGAGCACCGATTTGAGCCTCTTTTCAAAATCAAACTCAATAGATAATAGATACAAAATTTCATGAAAATCGCTGACCGTAAACTATCCTAGACCATAAGGAAATATTCGATTCAGTAACAGTCCTCTATACCTCTATTGTGTTCAAGTTTTGCTAATTTCCAATGCATTTTGATCTGTCGAACGTGGCATCTATATCTGCTGATGTCCCCAAATGGCCTATATTCGGATGCAAATCTATCTCACCTATTTAAATGTCAAAGGAAAGTTTTAGGTAACGCTTGCCAAGTAATGAGAAAATGTGCTAGGCTTAACACTTTAATAAGGCTTCTCGTGGAAAATTGTGCCAGGCTAATCCAGAGTTAATTTTTCTGGGGAAAATTAATGGATAATAAATTTTCACGTTACTGCTGAGTCTGGACGCGGAAAATAAATTAGCATTAAATCTGAAATTTAGTGGGTATGTACCTACTAAGTAATTCTAAACAGATGTTCAACTTTTCAAAAATGTTGACCTTAATTCTATTTTGATCTAAGGTGCGAGCAATTTGGCTGTTTATTGGATAAGGAAATAAATATCTGCAGACTACTACCTATACTTAATAAATATAAGTAGTTTAGCATGTCAGGCAGTAGGTATCTAATCACCAAATTCAATTACCAATGCGTAACTGACCCAGCATTTGAAATAAGGAAATTCGCATTAGTAGTCAGCTGTTCAAGGATTAGTGAGCTATCTAGGTGGAGCCAGTTTAGTTTCCGAACGGATGGGTCCGCGATGAATCTTGTCAAATGACACCTCCCAAACCTCAACAAACATTATTTTGATTTTCCGATTTTAACCCCTCGTTTTTATTCTAATCGGTGACTTCACCGATGAGTTAGCTATCTTTGTTTAGTCAATGGCAAATGACAATGACCGACATAGAATGGCGGATCCATTGGTAAAATTTGATGAGAATAAAAACGCAGGGTAATTTCAATCTCAAGTTCTCAAATTTCCATTTTTTTGGCTTCTTGCCGTTGAAGATGTCTGCCACATTTATTTTAAAGGTAAAACAATCAACAAACAACTAAAAAGTTGGGTTAAGAAAAACAGCTGACGGCTGCCAATCCTTTTCACCCCGCATTTTATGAGGGTCGATGAGATCCAAACATATGATACTGAACCTAACAACCCGATCACTTTCCGTATAAGAGTGAACTGATCCTAGATTCCTTTCCATAAGCAGCTTAGGTCATACCTCACTGGTCGAAACCATGGGGTCGAGCTTAGTAGCAGGCTTTCGAGGCCTGTGGAAATAGAGGTAGGTACCTACTCAATGTAAAAGAAGATAAAGTGAAAGTAACTGATGTGGCATTCGCTATATGAGAAAATTCAGAAATGATTCTAGAAAACTTCCTGCATAAAACGGAATTTATAAATACTGAAACAAATTAGGTCCTTCGTAGAAAACATGTCATTTGAAGAAAAAGAATCAAGGATTAATAAGAAAAACACATCAAGTGTTGGAGAAGGCTGACATTAATATAAAAAAATATTTAAACTTTCAAACAAACAATACAATACAATGCTAAAAATATATCTATAGAGCTTCAAGAGTACGTAACAAGAAGTTTTTTTTCTTTATTTCAAGAATCCATAAAATTTCTCATCAACCCTACTTAACCCGGTCTGAACTGTAAAATTGCCCGTAAACACCCCTATAAAAATATGACACAATATGTTACGTTGGCGTGCCAACAGAGGAATAAAGGGAAAAATCGTCTATTGAGACGAACTATCCAGGAAGTGAAACGGAAATTGGATGGAAACCATTCCCCCGACATATTTTCTGAACGAGTATCGAGAATTTGATCTCGAATTTCTAGGTCGAATGGTTTTGTTTCGTTTTGCATTCTGATGCATTCTGCATTTTGCGTCCTCTCTATAGTTTCAACGTATGTGCAACAGCGTAATCAAAAACCAATTGCAATTCGACCTTGCAACTTCACAAGGCTTCATTGAAAAACTTTCTATTGTTCACTTTCGTTGCACCAGCAAGCAATAATTAAAAATATTTCATGCAACCACTAGGCTGATTCCAAATTGCAATTTTTAAAATTTCTCTCTGCAAGTATTTATTAATAGAAATAGTTCTTTAACCTGAGAGCCCCTTGCGACGTAATACGTCAGTCTTTCAAACGTCAAATTGATATAAATTGATACGATCGTAATACAAACGTTATTTATAGTGTATTTGAAAGCAACACACTTTAATGTGTGCCGACATTTTCGAGATGCACCTAGGAAACGTGGCCTGGCATATCGGATGCTGTGCAGGAGTAATAAAATGTTGATGTTTGGTGCTTGTGTATACCTATTGATAATGTATAAGGAGTCAATTTTACGTTTTATTATACTTCTTAGCTTCATTCGGTTTAATGGGAGCTATGAAAATAAGGTAGGTGCTTGAAGAATCTTGGCAACTGCCAGAGATGATATACTATTAACTCAATATATATATATATATATATATATATGGCTTATTTCCCATTTGTAACAAGCTATATAAACAAATAAATCTTTATAATGCATCAACAACTCGATAACATCTCCGAGACATCCCAACAACAATGGATTTATTAGGGTTAGTGAGTAAATTATTGCTGTTTGACCGCGGGTTGAAATAGTTGCCCTAGCAAGAACAGCGGTTCTTCCATGTTGAGAGTTTACACGACAAAATTTTGAAGTTATGGTATATCCTGGGATGTGCAGAGGCTTCTCCGGTCTTAACCAGTTGTCTGTGATTAGAGTTACGTTTTTATCTGGACTTTACGAATTAAAATTTACTAACTCTGTGTTGTCATTGCATCCTTGTTCAAAAAAAAAATATTACAAAGACAGCTTTGACAAAACGGGAAGCAATTTCATAAACTTGAACTTATTTTCAAGGTTTGGAATTACTTTGGAATTTTATCCCTTGATCAACATCAACGTCACTAGCAGATTGCCTTATCCCCATTAGCTGCCGAATTTTCTCTTCAAGCTTTAAAAGGACCCCGCACACTTCTTATGGGATTTTGGTTGAACGCGGAATTTAACCAAATTTTGGTATGTTGTATATTTCGACCTCCTGAGTAAAAGTTCTCATGGGTACAAGCCGATCCTATGACTAGTTCCGGATATACGGGGGTTTTTCTAATACTACCTCAGGCAACCTGAAAATACTGAATTTTCATGTTTTTTGCGTTTATTTGTGGTAGGTAGCTTTAAAAAATGTTGAATAAGCTTAGACCATTTACAGAAAGGTGCATGTTTTTAGTTAGGTGCCTATATGTATATGTGAATGTACGAGGGTATTTTGAAAAGTACTTGTTTGGTGGGCCTTTGTGTGTTTTTAAAACAAACACAAATAGAAGTATGACAAACTATATACTGTATTTTTTCCCAAGATAGATTTTGACTTGACACTGTTAACTTTGAAAAATAAACAATGCCGCTTATTGGTCGCAAGATGCCATGTGCACCTCATGCAATGTAAAGCTGATTACAACCTGCAAGGACACCTCATTTTCCGACCAATCGGGGCCAAGCGTTATTGTTTATGTTCCAAAGTTTTCAATGTCAAAATCCACCTTGAGTTCTCAACAATAAGATTTTCATCCTCAAATCCTAACTCGTTTCGACACTTTACAGCCAATCTACGGACTTATGCAGTGCGATTTACTATTACTCTAATCCTTCATTGCACACGTAGCACATTACCTTTCCCGAATTGCCATTTTCACAAGAAAGGTGTCAAAAAAGAAAATTCGCTTTATTGACAGGGTCACTGTTTTGGTTTCCATGGTTAACAAGTGAAATATGACATGAAAAAACAATTTTCATTGCTTTTCTTTCCATGGCTGTTTAGATTTTTCAAACAAATCACCAAGTGTATGTATACCTAATAACTAAACACTTAAACCCTAGGCCAAGGGATCATGAGGCAAAAAGTTTTTAGCACAAGCGTAGCAAGAACTGGAATTCATTGAGATAGAAAGTCACTTTTATCACAAAACGTAGGTACCTGAGTACCTACAAGATTACAATTTTTCACACTTTTGAACATTTTCGGTCATTAACTCATTTAGCTTAGTAATAGCCATAGTTTTTGAGCGCCCCTGGTATATAAAGGAAGAGTTACGAACACCTACTAAACATTTTTAGTTAAGGAAAGATGAAATAATCAAATTTTAAAGCAATACATGCAAGTTTTTTTGCTTTATGTACACTTTATATAGGTACTTAGGTTGCCTAAGGTAGTATTAGAAAACCCCCTGTATATCTGAAACTAGTCATAGGATCGGTTTGTACCCATGAGAACTTTTACTCAGCAGGTCGAAATATACAACATACCAAAATTTGGTTAAATTCCGCGTTCAACCAAAATCCCATAAGAAGTGTGCGGGGTCCTTTAAAAAAAAAATCTTTATAGTTATCCTTGTAGATAGATTTTTCCAGATCCATGTCGATAAACGCTTTTTGAAGGTAAATGTGGTCCAGATTACTGCAATGGCTTAATTTCAGTTGACAATAAAAGTGAGACCTACCATTTCTTAGGTCATTGGCATCAAAATCAATTTGACAAAAAATAAATACAAGTTTAATATCAGTGGATAGGTCGCAATAAAACTTGAACAATACGTAAAACGTTGGGGAACGTTTGAAATACAGTCGACGAGTTCGACGGCCCTACATTTCATTTTAAAAAAGTCCGTTCGAATCACTTCGAGTGTAAGTCTCGATTTACATTTGAAATAAAATGCTTATTCGGTTCAAATTTCATTCTTTCATTAAACGAAGTTCCAATGCCAATAATGCCCTATCACAATTGAACTACAACTAATGCTCTTGGGAAATCCTAATGGAAACTTCTAGACAGTTAAAGAAGAAAAATCATCTTTGTCGGACATGCGGGATATTAAGGTAGCATTGCAAAGTTTATGCTTCCTTAACTTTTCACAATGAAAAGTTCGAAAAATATTTTTGCGAAAGCTTTTATCCAAGGTAAAATATTTTATATAATGCATTATCATAGGTAAAGTAAACGACTCACGTGTTCCATCGAATCGTGTCGCTATGGTGTCCAGAAAGGTGTTTTGGGGCGCTAAAAGCCCCCTCCGTGCAGGCATTGGGCCCGGGAATTTCAGCAGGACCGACCTGAAAATAACAATACAAATACAATATTCTATGAATGTTAGATACAAATACAATAATGTTTCAAAAGACTTATATTCATTTTTGAAATGTGGAATTTAGGAATTCTCAAAGAAAGTAAAACGCTTTTTCAATTCAATTTTTCTTCGGGAACTTTTCAGTTCACAGGCAGTTTCCTTGATAGCAAAAATATCGCCCAATTTCCTGGAACTTTGTAAATCGCCATTAGACTTACGCTACGTTTCGAATTGATTTAGTATCATAATCAAACATCTTCCCACTCATTGTTTCACACTTTGGTTGTTGATAAGTGACTTCCTAAAGCAAAAATCTGTTTACCTAATAAAAAGTGTTACATTCTATAATGTCAAAATGCCAATCTAAGTCTAAGATGGGTTCGAAGGTCTCTTCTCAATTGTCTGGCCTTACCAGAGAAAAAATTACTAGAGCGCCACTAAATTTAATTACAGTACCGACATAATTGATTTCACCTGAATATTCTTCCAAAACACGAGGGGAAAAGATAATATACAATATGCCAATTGAGGCCAATACTCATATACATACATAAATACAAAGTTTTTGATTGCTATCTAATTTTAATACAGGATGTTTTCTAATTAATGAATATCAATTTTAAGGGGGCGATTTTTAGCTCCATTTTAGGAAGAACACTTCATATGAAAGTATGTCCTAAATGTCTTAGCTTTTGAGATACAGGGTGATACAAATTTCAATAATAAATAATTTATTAATAATATCTGTAACACCACTTTGGATAGTTTTAATGGAATCAAATTTGGCATACATGTATATCAAGAGGCATTTTTCAATGTGCCACATTTTTTCAAATTTCCACCAGTGGCGTTCCTACGGAATTTGGCCTGCCGTTCGTACCTAATTTGACCTACCTATTTTGTCAGAAATTCATGGTACGCCACTGATTTCTCTCAAAATAAAAATTATTTTTGAAATCCCCCATCATTTCTGAACAAAGTTGATCACTTGATTTTTCACAATCCGACGCACGGTTTTCACCTAAAAAAACAAAATCTATTTCTCTGCATGGTAAGTCATATGCTTGGAATTTGGAAATGATGGGGGATTTCAAGAATAATTTCAATTTTAAGAGAAATCAGTGGCGTACCATCAATGTTTGCCAAAATAGGCAGATCAACTTCAGTATGAACGCCACTGGTGGGAATTTAAAAAAAATGTGGTACAATACAAAATGCCTCCTAGTACATAGTACATGTATACCAAATTTAGTTGAAATATCTAGAGTGGTGTTACAGATATCGATAATAGATGATTTATTTTTGAAAACTTTATCACCCTGCGTATCTCAAAAGTTAGGACATTTAGGACATTCAATCATATGAAGTTTTCTTCTCAAAATGGACCCAAAAATCGCTTCCTTGAATAATAACATTCAATTAGAAAACACCCTGTATATAGGTTGACCTACACCAGAACAAAGCATTACGACAACTTCACGCTCCCCAGACCATTCCGAACCTGGGCAATTGTCGTTCCACAAACTCAAATGCGACTATATTTTCTTTCGTCAAAATTATTTTCCGGGTCCCTGGTGGATTATTGTAGCTTAGTGTAGTGTAGTGTAGGGTCATTTGCATCTTTTAAACGCCATTTTTTCTTTAATGACTCGTTCTACTTTTTTAAATAAATCGTAATTGAAAAGTGTGTTTTAAGAAAGTTTTACAACAAACTGCTTTGTTAAAGTAAAGTTATTACTCGCTCAGAACTCCCGACTTTAGTTTAGTTATCCGACTCTTCAAAAGTTCATTATTCCTTTTTAAAGTAGTGTTCTATAAAAATGCAAATTTTCTTTTAAATATTTGACTGAGTTTACAGCCCTCTCAAATTTGAATTTGAATCAATTGCACGCTGGCATTTCAGCTGCGAAGATTTCGATTTATATTGGGTCACTTCTCATTTGCATTTATTTTCAATGTTTGTATTATCTTAGTATAACACGTTTAGGTCAACGAATCTAGGTAATCCGAACATGGACAGGAACAAAATAAATTAAAAAATTGAATAAAATGGCTTGAGTTTTTGTTGATTGAGGATGTTTTCCCAAATGTGTGAAAATAATCCTAGATACAACTTGGAACTTGGGAAAATATATTTCAGAAAGGGTTAGGTAATCTTCAAATGTAGTTCATCAATCTAATTACATAGAAAGCATGTAAAGTTAGGGCTTTGCTCTCTGACCTGTGTACCTACAACAAACACAGGCACATTTAATTTCGGTCACAAGGCCTGTTATTCAATTGCGTTGAAGCGATATGCACACAGAAAATAAATAGAAATTCGCTGGTTTTAAAATTTACGGGAACATAAAACTCGATTTCCATAAAAGGAACGATAAGCTTTCCCGTAAATAAAATGTTGTCAAAAGTGCAACGAAACAAAAACGCCAGAGCTACAAAGTAATATTTCCAAATGTAATATCTAGCTACTACGCCATAATATATTTTCTTGATGGCAACAGGTATTTCCGTTGCTTGTAAAAAGGTTGCGGATTTACATGACTGAAATATTCGAGACCAAATTGAAATATGAGAAAATGGTAATTTGAAATATGAATTTCACTCGCTTATCTGAAATATTTTAATTTGTTAAAAGGAGATAAAAAAAAATTAAATGGTAAATCCCATTATTCGTAAGATTCCTCTTGAAATGGTTTTCTGGAAAATTAATAAGGGGAAATTTTTGAAATTATTAGGGTGAAAAAAGAAAAGTTATAGGAGCTTATCGTACTAAAAATTTCAAATTATTCCACTGAAAAACAGCAACAAAAGAAATTCATGAAAATCAGCTTCCAAAAACTGAAATGAAGAGAATAAATACACTTTCTGTTATTTTGATGGTTTTCTGGAAAAATAGTAAGGGGAAATTTTTGAAAATTTTGGAATGAAAAGAGAAAAGTCAGGAGCTCATCATACTAAAATTTAAAACTGATCCAGTAGAAAAAAAAAACAGCAATAAGACTAACAAGAGAAATTCATGAAAATCAGCTTCCAAAAACTGAAAATGTACCTCCTGTCATTTTGATGGTTTTCTGGAAAATACATGAAGGGAAATTTATGAAATTTTTAGGGTGAAAAGCGAAAAGTTTAGAACTAATTATATCAAAATTTTAAATTGATCCAGTGAAAAAGCACCAACCAGAGAAATTCATGAAAATCAGCTTGCAAAAACTGAAATTAAGAAAATTCACCTCTTGTCATTTTGGAGGTTTCCTGGAAAATTAATAGGGGAAAATTTTTGACATTTTTAGGGTGAAAAGAGAAAGGTTACTGAAATTTCGAATTGATCTAGTGAAAAAAAGCAACACAAGAAATTCATGAAAATCTTCGTCCAAAAACTAACATGAAGAAAATGCAACTCTTGTCATTTTTATGGTCTTCTGGAAAACTAGTAAGAGAACATTTTTGAAAGAAAGTTAGGAGCTTAAATAAAATAGATGCAAGTTTTAGGATCGCTCGGTCATAGGAATATGCTGCTGAAGGAATAGAAATAATTGACTTTTAATGAAAAACTTCCGAAGATTATTTAAAGGTGTCAGTTTTATACACTTTCCGCATAATAAAGCGAATGCATAATTTTAGAATTTACTAACTTGACGTTATTTTTACTCCCGGAGGACGCTTCTAAAACTTAATCCCTAAAGAAATCTACTATAGCATAACGCTATTTTTTGATTCCGAATTGTATATACTTTCATATACATTTGCAAGCTTTTTGGAATCACGGAAAATATGCAAATTTCAACTATTAAATTTGCATTCAGAATTATGAAAAGTTTCTTAAAAACAAAAATTAAAACAGGGAAAAATATGTAAGGAGCTTGTGTAAGAAGTTATCAAAGGACAGGCCTTTGAGAATTTTTGTTTGATACGAAACACAAAAATACAGTAAATTATTTATTACAAATTTTTCAAAATTAAATTATTCATAAACTTCTTTACGCCTAATTTAATTTGTTTGTCACAAACTATTTTATATTCTATTCATGATGAGTTGCCGATATCAGATTCTAGCAAATTGGAAACGACAGTATGTTCTCACATAGTATCGCTGTCTCGCGTATACAAAGTTTATGGAATAGGTGATCCCTGTCAATAAATTTCCAGCGATCACAGTCTGTTCCAGAGCCAGGTCGATTGGCGCTCGAGCCAAATTTCCCTTCATTCTCTTCTTAATGCCAAAAGCTCCTCTAGAAAATTGCTCTATCAGCCGTAATTGGGCTCGTTGAAAATGAAAAACAAGTTCACGATCTTGTAAATTGAATCCACAGATAGTTCAATATCCCTTGAATAAATACTTTTCGAAAAACGGAAATTTGATTCAATAATTTTCACTTACTGCACGTTTTTCTTACTTGGCGCTCCATAGACACTATAATCATTAAGAAAATGTTTATAAATATTATTTATAAATGTTAAAAAAAAAAAACGAGTTGTATAACAATTCGATTTCTGTGAAGAAATATCAGTTTACAAAACTATATACTTAAACAAGCATTTCAGGAATATGTTTTCATCATGGCGGATTGTCTATAAAACCGTAGACGTTTGAGTAATAAAAATATACAGGTTTTGGGACCATTACAGAATATCTCATTTCTTCAATATTATGGAGTGCTTTGCCAAGAGTGAGTTCGAATTGTGCAAATAGAACATTTTCCATTTGTAAATATTCCTCCGAATATTTAAGTGAACAAACAAAAATCTGCAAGGTCAACAAAATAAAATAAACTTTTTGGCTTTCACAATTTACAAATTTTTTTAAGGATATTATATATGTTCACCCCAATATTATTGGGGGCGTTCTGTACTTGGAACAAAATCTAATAACGCAGAGTAAACACCCCACGTGAATATATTTCTCTCTGTTGATGGTGGAAATAATATCAAGTTACGCCTTTTTTTGTAATGCGAAATGCAAATAAACGGTAGGGATTTTAAAGTAATTAACAATCATTTTGTTATAAAAGAGCAGTTTTGCGAGACAGTCGAATGACTTTAGTTCTTATCTTAGTTGTCTAAAATGACATATGAATATAATAAGTTTTCGACTAGAAAAAAAGGTGCTTGATAAACTTCGTACAAGCCACTTGAAATGACGCTGTATATAAACGTTAAAGTTAAAATATAAACGTTAATACAGCAGCCATAAAAAAATCTCGACTCGTAATACCCACCCCTTTTCTAATTAAATCTAAATCTTCGAAATGGCTTACTGAAGGAAGAGAAGCTAGAGGTTATGAGCTTATTTCACAAAAAGAGTATTTTTTCCGGAAACGACCATTAAGGAAAAAGGGGGACAATGAAAAGGAGGAACAACCCACCCTAGCTGGTCTGAACAATTTAATGGAAATACACCACTTTGCCAGACTGGACTTGCCTTGCGTGAGAATATTAACACAAAAGATTCCAAAGCCCAGTCGGTCGGGTTTAGGTCGATACTGATAATGAAATTGCCAGATTCCGATTCGGTCTTATGAATTTACTCGTACGGTTTTTATTTCTATGGGATGTATTCGATTTGTTGAACATAACATAACAACTCAATACCTATTATAATAAAATGCTTAAAGTATCATTTTCTTTCGTATATTTTAAACTGGGTACTGGATCACATTATGGCATAACAAATATTGATGCGTCACATACATTCATGATCAGTGGAAAGAAACCCCATTATCAATCTCGAATGAAACAGACTCAGTAATAACATCAAATGACAAATTAAAATGACTGAAAATGGCGAAACTTTCCAACCAGCCTATTTTCAGAGGATAATTCTATCTGGAAGAATACTCGAACAGCAAGAGGGCGAATGTTTTTTTCAACTCACTCGTTGTCAGTTCTCAACAGACAGAATGTTCATTCAGCCGCCAGAATTTACAGGGAAAGATTTCCCAATAGGATGGCACCTAACAAAAGAACAGATTGTGTGAGACGGGAGGTGTCAGTTGCACTGCGATCAAGGTTGATCTATTGTACCCCTCCTTCTGCTGCTAAGTTCGGATTTTCTTTTAACGTAGCCCCTCTAGTCCTAGGTCCTTTAGGAATTTTGGGATATCTAGCGGTTCCAGGGCTGGCATGTCTTCCAACCAAACCATGAGGTGTGCACAGTTTGGGAGAGGAAATGTTCTGCCAAAGTGCGTTTTCCCTTGTAAGTCTATCTTCGCTCATTATCATGGTATACATCCATCGTAGGATTGATGTTGATGCAATGCTTTTGCAGATCATGAGTGCCGAAATGCTTTGTTTTTCGTGTTCTCTACATGTCGGTTCCAGAGAAGTTTAGAATCTAGAATTATTCCTAAGAATTTAACTTGTTGTTTCCAGTTAAGTCTGCTTTCATTGAGTTGAATGTTTCTTAGGTTTGGGAGTTTCGTTCTTTTTGTAAATGTTAGGTACCAGTGTGGTTTTACCTGAGTTTAGATTCAGCCCTACTGTCTGACATCATTCCTTCGTCGTTCGGAGTGTTCTTTCTATAAGGTCGCAGAGTATTCCTTCGTATTTGCCTGTGGTCATGATGACAATACCATCAGCATATCCAAAGCAGGTGAAGCCCTGATTTAGGAGATCATCAATCACTAGACTCCATATCAAAGGTGAGAGTACCCCTCCTTTTTGTACAACGGGAAGTGTAATTGTGAACAGGCAAGAAAAACGCCTTTTTTTCTCAAATCCACCAATAGTTTGTGTTTGAATTATAGTAATCTCAGATGCCCCAGAGAATAAATATCAGTACAATGTTGTCACATTGTTAACTGACGTTAATGCAAGTCTGTACGCTCCTTTAGGCCATAAATAATAAAACAATTATCTACAATTTATGTTGGTCACAAAACTCTACTCTACTGCTTGTAACCATTAAATGTTGCTCACTTAAATAATTACCACGATAAAAATTATTTTTTTCATTTATTAGAAGGAAACCACATGTGAAATCGATTTACCGATAAAAGATTAGACGCGGATAAAAATCTGTCAATTAGCACTGTTCACATACAGCGGAACAGTTTTTTTTTTGAGTGTCTAATTTGACGTGTGGGTAACACTGTAAATCGAATTATTATCCCTTTGCTATATCCAATATTCGCAATTGCAAAAGAGAGAATATCGCATTCGTGATAGATAATTACATCATATATTTCTTGGGTCAAGCGGGTATTTAATAGATACGTTTGACGTCGAACGCGGCAACAATAGCTGTGAATTTGTTTGACCACGAAATCAAGTAGAAAAGTTTCAAATCTAATTTCAATAGTTGTAGTGAAGTGTGAATAGGTACCTAGATTATTGAAACTGACTCTGGCATGATTTTATAGGTATCCTCACTAATAAGTCAATGCTTACAGATTATTTTGCTAGCTCTACTGATCAGAGAATATTGATGATTTTCTGGAAAACTGACTCCAAGATAATGGACCATGCCACACCGTAACAAACAGGGGCAAAGAACGCAATCTGCGCACGCGCTGTTTAAATACAGAAGAAGATAACAGCAGAGCACAGACTGTCCCAAACCAACCAGGATTCAAAGATACCTGTCATTCAAAGCAACTGACGCAAGGTGGCAACACCGAAACAAACAGGGACTAGCAACACACACAATCTGCGCAATCGCACAAGTCTGCAATAATATACAGCCGCAAAGTAATCGTGAAGAAAGAAGGATGAGCCAATAATCGGACAGTAAATTGATCAATTATTATGGTGATACAGTGTGCAGATTCAATCCTTTTGCTAGTTTTATCGTAATTTATTTGTTATTGTTTTGAATACAGTTTATTCGAGTCTCAAAGAGTAGTCTTACTTATCTCTGTGAGTCTGCACAAACTGACAGGTACCTATAAAATTCCTACTGCTTTTTATAGCAAACTAAAAATTTAACAGTAAAATATAGCAGGAACAAATTTACTACTAGATAACTAACGCAACATTACTCGATGTTTTAGCCGGTAACTTTATTGCGCATAATTAAAATGCTGGATAAAATCTCTATTATTGAACCATCCCTTTTCCCACTCAGCCATTCAGATCCAATGAACATAAAATTTCCATTAAAAAGATTTGTGTTTTGCGCTTTTATAGAGCGAGAATGTCATTCGCCGAAAGAATATTCGAGTAGTCGTTTCAAAATGCGGCAAATGATTTTTTACTACTGCTGATTTTAATTACTAACTGATTGTTCCTAAAGGTGACGGACTGTAGATTTGGAATATTATGTCAAATTTGTTTTTGTCGCGGCTCCAGATCCATACTCTTCTCGACCAGTCGTCAAAAAAGTGACATAAGTCTGTTTTTTGTTTCCAGAATTACTTACCAAAATTAGGAAATAAACTATTGACAGTCTTCTCAATGTGTATTTTGTTTGGGCTCTTCAATAAACATGGCCCGTTTATTGTTCTGTATCAATGCGCGCATACTCTTGGCACAAGTACTATTCAGTACTTGATCAACCAGTTGGTACTGAATTTTCATTCATTGGATGCTCGTTAGTTGCATATACTGGTTTCGAGCTTGTTAACTCTCGTCAGGGCAACTTAAGCGAAAGCATACCAAATCCAAGAAACAGGATTGAATGATACTTCAATGACAAAGTGATAAAATTAGAATTTTGAGAAAAAATCTTCTCGAAAGTGTGGCGGAATTTAAATCAATAGTATACAACACAACTGTTTAATCGGAGCACTGACTTTTAATAACTCATACGATGAGTTTGCATTGATTCTGATCACGGTCAGATAACACAATACGTATGGTTAATAATCAAAATTTATTGCTAATGAACCAATTGTTTGAGAGATTGATTAGCGAGATTTATATGAAAATAAAATGACTCGCATTCGGTGACGATAATCAATCTGCTAATGAGACAGGTTGTCGGTTGTCAGCTAATTTAACTGAATATTATTATTATTATTTATAACATTGTATATCACGTAGATCCTGAAAAGGTGTCAGTCAATGTATACTATTAATTAATTTGAGGACTGGTAATTATTTTGCTTTTTATCTAGCATTTCTAATTTGAAATAGGTATATCTTCATAGCTCTGCGGCTCCGTTATGGAATCGCACCTTTATGCCAAAAATTGCATCGTCGGGCAAAATTGGAATAATTAAAATCACATTTCTGCAGCTAAACCAGGCACTCGAAACCATTCCGACGGACATGGAGCAACGTATATTTCCGCTAGTTCGTGTTTCGTATAAAATCCGACGTAGAACGAGCCGACGTACTTACTTGCATAGGGATAATTTTCCGTATACTTTTACTATAATTTCACTTTCTCCATCTCTATAATCTATGTATGTTTTTTTTTTGAAATTTTCCACAATGACCAAAAACAAAATATGTTAAGTTAGGTTTAAATAAATAAATACAATTTTATGTTGTAAAGTACCTCTCGCTAAAATTACCTCTGCTGATTGAAAAGTTTCCTAATCCAAAAGGAACGAGCTCGAACTCTGAAAAGCTGCCGCTTTCCTACTACCCTTCTAATTTTGAAATGTTTGATTTGGAAGTTTTAACTTTGTTATTTGTCCTACCAACCGTATTTCAAATTCATCAAAAATAAGCACTGCAAGGCAGAATAACGGTCCTAACTAGGAACTTTTCTCAATAGAGAAAACTTCAATGGCTCTCTGCTTTTCGAAAGGATTTACTAAAAGATACGATCACCGCACTCTTTCGATGCTTTGAATTTGGAAGAGAACAGCTTCTATTTCACTTTGAAAAGCGCCAGCACTGGTAAAACTGTTTTTTATCTCCACGAAAGAAGATTCATATCCTCCCATCGAATCAAGGAGAGAGTTCTTGTGCCGGCTTGGCAATCTTACCCTGATCATGTGTCTTCTTTTGAGGATACGACATGTTCGAGGAAGTTCTTTTTCCGTCTTTGAATTTATTTGTAGATTGACACTTCGTATCTTGGCAAAAACTTTCTTCGAGTTCGACTGGTGTTCGCCGAAATATTTGCCTTTCACCTTAATTCTACGCGCTATTCCTAGTCGGAATCGCACTCCGGATCTATCTAGAAAAACATGGAATCGAATATAATAGAATTCTTAGAAAAGGCGCACTGCCCGACGCAAACAAGTAGAGAATCCCGGTCGGGTTGTCGATGCATTTTCAGAACACGTCTCGCTCCCTTAGATCGTGTTTTGACTCCTTGAATTGCTGCACCCAATAGAATCTGTCACGGATCTTTTCCAAGGTCTTGATGATCCCCAAGTGATCTCCGGATCTCCCCCTGTGAAATTTTTCTAAAACTCGAACAATTTTTGCCCTAGGCACGACCAATTGCGTTTGGACGATTTTTCCATCTGCACTTTTTTAGGTTCGTTTCAGTAAACGATTTCCGACTAGCAGGGAGTCCCATTGAGCCCACACCGCCTTGAATAAGCTTCTAGGTGATAATTCTTGTCAGATGGGTCTGGATTTTCCGGATTCCTTTAGATTGAAAAATAGCTTGTAATTGGTTACTTACGAGCTGTTCGGAACTTGATTCTTGATCCGTTTCAAATCGAGATAGGAACGCTTGAGACTGATCTATTCTGAGACAGTGCTTGCATTGAGCTGGGAATGGTCATCTGCATAAGGCATCTGCATCGAAGTGCACGTCCAAGTGATTCCTCGCAAAACTAACTGCATCAGTCTTACAAAAGTGACAGGTGCATTGCATAACTTTTTGCTTATCAAGTGGAAAAATATTACCTACTCCATTCCTCAATAAAAATCTCATTAGAAGTTGCGTTGCGAATTCACCGTCACAACTTACATCATTTGAATAACCGATTTTTCTCAACTGCGTATCAAACTAAATCACTTGATTAACCTATGTATTTGATCTTGGATCTGTTGGTCAAAAATTCATAGTATTGTATTAGGTATGACGTTCATTTAATATGCTCGTAAAATTAACTTTATCGTTCAAATTTGACTGTCGTAAACCGGCAAATTTACGATTGATTTATCCATACAAATTTCCGGGAAGTATGGAAGATTTGCTATTGGAATATAGGTACCTACTGTGTATAGAATTTTTACGATCATGCATCTTCAAGGTACGTCGGATTTTTAAAGCTTTGCTCAAAGTAATTTCATCCCTATAGATGTAAGGAAGATTAATTTAAGCACATTGTGATAAAACAAATTTCCTCGTTAGGAATTTAAAAAGTTAAATTTTTCTTTACATAATATTACTGCATAAATTGAAATTGGTATATGAACAAATAAACAAACTTTTCTAAAACATTTCTATGTTGTGAATATTGAAACACTGATGATTAATCAAATACGAATCTACAAAAACAAAATTCAATATTATCGAAACATTTTTTGCCGCAAATATTTTCAATTTTTCTGAAATAAATTTCCATCAAAAATAACACAAACCCCTGTTTGCATAACCAAACAAATAAAAGTGAACAACCTTGATGCACAAAATTCACCACAAAGGTAAATAAAACCTAAAAGCTAACCGTTTGTCCTAAACGCAACAGGTAGGTAGTTCGCCTAATGTGGAAAATTTATCGCTTGTTTGACTTACCAATTGAAAACGCGTCGCTTATCCAGTTGAATGCATTTCTTTCACAGGATTATAACAGGAAAAAACACTTGTTGCTGCACAAGTTTTTCAGTTTTATGTTTATAACAACTATGATTAACATTAATAATTACAAATACACTCATTGTCTACAAATATTTAAAGATTAGTTTCCGATTGGAAAGTATAGTTGATTAAGACTAAACAGTTAATTAATCTAATTATTAGCTAACGCTTCGAAGAAAATTTGAAAACTCCAAAAATATTTCGCGTATGATTGCGTGAAAATTTTCAGAATGCAACAAGTCCGAAGTTCATCGCACGATAGAAATTCGAACTGTGAGCTTGTTTCCCCGGGAACATTTACTCTTATCCCGTAGGATTTTCGGGACGCTTGCGCGAGTCTTGTCTGTCTTCAAAGCTACAAGAGCGACTGATAGCTTTTAGAAATGTCACAGATAGGAAAAAAGAACTAATTTGCCGCGGACAGTCTGGAGAAGAGTTGATTAGACAATATTAGAATAATTTGGATTATTGAGAGAAATTGAAGACGGTAGAGATATTTCAATTAACCAATTATTCTAGACTCATATAATATATTTAACCCTAGTTTAACTTTCCTGCTAAGCGCTGGGTAATCGTAAGTCATTGAGTCTCTCTGACTGAACTGCTGACACCTTTCAATTTTTCTCAAGATCATTGATGATAACTTTTCCGCAGCATGTAAAGAAACTGCGAACATTTTCCTAATGTATTCACTTTAAGTTATATACTTAGTTGCTTTACTACATACTCCTGTTCGAGATCAAGGTTACATTAGGATCAAGCTTTATGATCTTATCGAGAACCTCAGAGATCAAACATCAAAAACTGGGCCTGATTGTCGGGGAGCGTATCGTCGTGGGGTTCTATTGGGGGTCATGATCGCTGTATGACCTGGTGTAAACCCTGTCAGACATTGCGAAACTCTTTCTTCGTAATAATTGTGATAATAGTCAAAATGCGGATTTCTCATTCATTCTTATTTTATTACTTGAATAAAACTTTACTTATATTGATATACGTGATATGTATTGAAAGTCTAATGACATCGTTTTGACAACAACAATAAAGATACCGAAAAGTTAAGATGCAAGAGATTATTACTAGTTACCTGTTATTAACCTGTAGCAAAGGTGACTAATAACAGGCAAATGGTTATCACTCTGCGACAACCGGAAAGAATAGGACAGGGCTCAGAAGCAGCAAACAAAACAATGATAAGACTAAATATAAATGTACGTTTGAAAGGACAATAACAATTTTGGGAATATTGTCAACCCTACATGGGACCACGGGCTATAACCAAATTCAATACACTGAACCACAGGTTAAAACAAATAACTACAACTAAGCAAGAAAACACAACCAGACTAATTAACCTAATTATAGTCAGCAAATATTAGCTATAAAAGCCACGGCCACACTATGGCAAATCAGCCGTGTCTCAGCGCTTTTCTGTATCAGTAGGTGTTTAGACACGTCTCAAAAGTCGGAAGCTATCTGGCCGAATAGGGATTGCGCATCGTATCTCTGTTCGAGCAGATTTCAACTGACGACCCAGACTCTGTGAGCCGTATCTCAGCGCTTTTCTGTATCAGCAGGCGTTTAGATACGCCTCAAAGTTGGGAGCTATCTGGCCAAATAGGGATTGCGTATCGTATCTCTGTTCGTATCTCAGATTTCATCTGACGACCCGAACTCTGCGCTACAGTACAGGCTTCCTAGCTTCTATTGTAGTGTTGGTTTGGTTTTCTTAGCAACTGCTGGCCACAAAGATCAAGCTTGGGCCACAAAGATCCTTATCAGCCTGAAGGGACGTGCTGGCTTGGGATGGTAACAATATGGTAATACTTGTGTTTCTACTCTAAATGTAATATCTATCCTAACATTAAATATATTATATTTATCTAGAGTTATTCTGGTGTTTCCTTTCCCTTCCCGTTCTGCTTTTCAGGGTGAATAGTTGAGCTACGTAGCGGAGCAAGAGTGACTTCCTGACAATATATGGAGTGGAGGACGATAAATCCGTAAGCATACAACATGCATTCTATTAAAAACTCAGTGACCAAATCATAGAAGTAAGAAATTCAAGAGAAATAATATTACTAGGAAAGTCTATCCCAGCAGACGAACAGGAAGAAAAAGCGAAGTAGGGAAAATTTGGTGAGAATGTAATGAATAACAATGGAGAAAGGCTGATAGCAATATGCTATCAAAATAACCTCAACATTGCCAAACAGAAATCAAAGATAACATTCCAGGATTGAATTGTTACTAACATGGAAAGGTTGAGGAGGAAGTAAGAAACAGGAAAATACCAGTGGCGTACACATACCAGTGGCGTACACATACCAGTGACGAACACTCGATCGTCCTACGAATGGTGAACAGTGAGAGAGGGGAGCGACCTCTAATGGTGAAAAAAAATATTGCAAGGGACAACAGAAAGGAAAAACAAGAAGACAAGATTGAGCCCATGATATACACCCTAAAATATTTAGAAGAAAAAAGCGTAAAGAAGTTACACATGAAAAGATTAAACCAAATATTACCGTATGAACTACCAAAACCCAAAACCCAAAGCAGCGTTTTCCTAGCAACGCACATTTTACGCGGCGTAGAACGTAATACGGCCGACGCAACGCAACATCCAATGCGCTGCGTAAAAGTGTTTTCCTAGGATTGGCAGTTGCGTCCCGATCGTCGCGATGAGTATATCCAAAAAAAAAATTAGCTTTGGCTTTATTATTATCATCACAAGATGAAATTTTGCAAGAAGAGATCGATATAATAGCCACGATTCATGATAGGACTAGAAATTCTGCTTGTCAATTATTTCAAAAAAAAAAGAAGCGAAGGAGCATTCAAACAAAATACTTATCCATACATGGACATCTGCTCGGCGATGGAATAAAATTTAAAGCATATTTTAGAGTTATAAGGCAGCAATTCTCATTTCTCCTCGATCTTGTGAGAAAAGATTTAAGTAAGGCACCATGTACCTACCTAATCGTGTGCCTAACATTGAGGTATATTAATATAATACAACAGGAGCACTATCTTTGCCAACACGCAGCGCACAACTGAATACCATTTGATTTTCATTAGACATGTCCTCAGCGTTTTACGCCTCGTAAAATGTGCGTTGCTAGGAAAGCGCTGCTTAAATATGCATTACCAGCATATCAAAGAAAATATTCCTAGTGCGACATTTAAAGAGTGTGTGTCATTGCATTTATTGCGTTTATATTGCTTGTGAATTCCTTACAAATTCCAAACTTTGAAACGTTACTTTCTCACATAGGTATATTCGAGCTTCCCATAATTTTTGATGATCTTTTCGAGTTTTGTATCCTTGTGTTCTATTCGTCCTTGTTGATTTCTTTGTTCGATTATTTATTTACTTGAGCTCAATTATAATTTTTTTTTTCTTAACAACTACTGTGTGTATATACAAAAAACAGCAAAAACACATCTTGACAAGGGTTATGAATGTGGTATTGGAAGTGGGATGAAATTAACCTGGGGTGTAGCATGCCTTTGTTGATGTGTTGGAAATGCATGCTTCTGTTTATGAATGAGACATACAGTCTCCAAAATGAATAGTAAGGATTTGGTTGCGATGGAGAGCGGCTCGCAGTGAGTTCTCGGACGTGCATTTGATAAATTTCTGACTGCTCGTTTCTAAAGGACAAAAACAGATTGGAAGAGGTAGTTGGAACATGAACCCCAGAAAGGAATGGCATATCTTAAATGGGACTCCAACGATGCGAAATAAACATTGCGGGCAACCCCCTTCCCAAGTTCTTGATAAGTTGAGCGAACTCAGTAAAAGCCAGATGACAGTTTTCCGTTAAGTGCTATTATGAGATGCGTCTTTGACATGTTCAGACAGAGACGATTTGCATCGCACCAGTACTTAATTTTTTTTAGGATCGGATGAAATATAGAACTGACTCGGGTCCTTGTTTCGCCATAGTACGGTGGTGTCGTCCGCGAACCAGGTAAAGTGCCCGTTGGCTGAGATAGTTAATATAAATTAAATAAAGAACCAGGCCCAACACTGAACAGATGACGCATTCTTCAGAAGGACAGATGAGACACGGTCACTAAGATAGCTTTCCAACCCCCGACAAAAAATCAAACACTGCGACCGACGTATTCTTGTTAGTCTGGAAGCCATATTGGTTAACAATTGAAATGTTGTGTTGGTTTAAAAATGATGAAGATATTCAACAAGTTCAGAAAGAGTGGACAGATGGGAAATTGGCCTGTAGTTCGAAGGGTAGTTGTGATTACCTTCCTTGTATAAATGAATGATTTTAGCAGATTTAGAACAAATTGGAACGGACCCACACTGATAACATTGGGCAAAACTGAGAATACGTTAGGTGGTAGCGACTCTCATATCTTTACAGAGATACCATCGTTATTTGCTGCTCTCTGTTTCTTCATTGAGGTTATCGACTGCTTAAATTCGTGAGAGGTAGTTTGAACAAACATATTTGAAGATTCAGGAATGCTTATATCAGAAAGATAGGAGAGCAGATCTATTTGAGGTCTTTTGTTAGGATATTGCCTATGGAACATGCTGATCATTGATGTTTTTCTTTTATAGATAATTTTGTTTACGATTGCCCATGCTTCACGTTGCTTGTTATGAGAGTTTGTAAAGCGTTTAGAATAATAAAGGTGTTGACCGTATTTTCGTTTGAAAAATATGAGTGACGTATTCTGCCTTTAGATTCTTTTACTTGATGGCTAAGTTTCGCGAAAACACATGTTGTCCTCGACAGAAGTGGTCCGATTACCCCCACCACCTGAGCCGGGAAAGACGGACACGTCGCCATCACACCGCTTACTACTGCTCTATTTATAGATTGTTGTTAAAGTACGAGTTAGTAAGTTAGTTAGTGCATGGTATTACTTTTACGATAAATTATAATGTTAGTGCAAGTGGTAAAACGTGAAAGAGTAGTACCGGAAAACACTAAAATTTGTTTGTTTTGTGAGTGTATTGATGATGTTGTGAAAAAAACAGAATCAAAGACGTATTTAACTATACAAAGTGCTTCTTTCTCAAAGGCGTAAAGAGGATATAACAGAAATATTTAATAGACTATTTCATCCGGATTCTTCCGAGCAAACTTTTTCTTGGCACCGAAATTGTTTGGCTAGTTATATTAGTGAGGAAAAATTTAGATAACGAGAAATATTTTTATATAAAGAGGAAATTAGGAATAAGGATCAAAACGACAACTTAGGATGTGCTGGAGCATCTACTGATAAACAACGTCGTTATCAACAAGGGGAGATGAAAAACATACAACATATTTGCGTAATATGCGGCAACAAGATCAGAAAAAAACTGTATCAATTATCAATAGTAATATAACGAGTGCAATGAAAATTATCGATAATTTTTGGGAAATTTGTCCGAATGCATTTTCAGTTAAAAAAGCATGAGTGCAAATTTGTCCAAAATTATAGATATATTTCCATATTGCACGAGTTGTATTTTATGAGAAAATTTCATGCATCAAAAATTTAAATTTTTTGCCAAAAAATGCCAAAACACCAGTTCTCGCACCAGTTACTATGCAATTATCCGATAATTTGCACTAGTGCAAATTATCGCGTAATTTCAATTTGATTGGTTCAAATCAACAATCAAAACATGTCAGTTTATTGTTGGAATGTCAGTTTTGACAGATGTATGAAATTCTCAGAATTATCTGCAGCTCGAAACTTATTTGAAATTAGTAGAGTGAAGCAGTACCATACATTCCCCAAAAGGCTTGTTTGCACAGACAGGAAATAAAATATCATAATAGTTATTTACCATTACAAGTGGGTTTATGGACATGATTACAATAACGAGTGTGAAAGATTAGAACGACGAGGTCGTAGACCGAGTCGTTCTAATCACACGAGTTTTGTAGTCATGTTAAAACGCACCTGTACATCACACGTGCGTTTTAACATGACTACAAAACTTTTTATCTACAAAGCGAAAAATAAGAAATTGTTTTTTTCAATTTTCGTTTATTAGTAGTTGTCGACCTTCATTTCACCTTAACAGGTTCAACTATGACATTTGCCAAATCACAAAAACTAGTTAGTTTATAAGTGTTATAGATTCATAACCTAGTTTATAACACCACTTGTTTTGTTATGAATTCATAACCTAGTCCATAAACACCACTAGTTGTGTTATAAGTCTCATGACATAACTCAAATACTATAAAAATCGTTACGTAAAAACGTCATAACCAAACGCTTGTAGATAAAAGTTGTTATTTGGAATATGGACAAAAACCAAGATCGACTCACAAGAAACCCGGTTGACCCTAGTACCTACTAAGAACTCTACCTGCAAAAAAGTAGAAATATCATGTATAGCTTTATGCAAATGTGACAAAAATTTGTGAGAATTTTGAATCAGAATGAAATAAAACAAGTAGATACTTACATCAGCTGCATTATTGGTTTTTCTAATCGTTAATCCACTTAGAATCCTAAGAAATACATAACACAACTGCGTATATGATGGATATCTTCTCGCCCACCATTAAAATTAATGGATATTGCTTTAAAATCTAAATGGATCTGATTCCTTCTAGGCAACATGTATTTTTAGGTAGAATATGTTTCATAAATGTCAGTTCAAAAGTCAAAATGCGTCACTCACATTTTGCATACGATAGGTTTATTAGCGCCTCGTCTATAAAGGTTTTTTGCCTTAAATATTGTTGAGTAGTACGAGTAAATCCATGGGTTGTAAGTGTGAGATTTTCTGAGTCAGTTCAGAAAACGTATATTGGAAGCGGAAGTGCGGATTCCTAGTGTCAACCACTTTTTGAAGGTGACATTAACAATGTTCACCAAAGCTGTGCAAAAAGCTAGTAAAGGGTCTACCCCTGGCCTGAAGAGTAGAAGCGCACTCGAAGTTGGTAAAATTGCGGAAACTATAAATTCTTCCAAAGGTTTTATTCTCAGATGATGAACCTACGTGAGCGCGTTGATTATGATCAGAAAGACCCGAATCAAAGACATCACAAGAGACATTTTCATGAATGCTAGAGACGATGTACCTAATCTATTGTAGTGGAAGAGGTTTGTCTTACCCTTGAAGGACTATAAACAAGCATATTGAAATTAAAGAACTCAAACAAAATTTATATTAAAATCACCAGCAAGTACGAATTCATTCATTTTTAGTTATTTTTTTTTTTTCTGAACGATAGAGAAAAACTTCCACATCTATTCAACAGTGATAAAATTTCGATTAAACAAACCTCTATGCGAAAAAGAAAAACGTTTATTTAAAATTTAATCGACTGATGCTCTGAGAATAGTTTACGCTATTTCGACCGCAATTTTACAGCTTAATTCCATTATTTACAAAGTAATAAAACAAACATGAATACCAAAGCATAAAATTATTTCCGAAAACAAACCCGTAATATCGTTAACACGTTAAAGTCAACCTATTAAAACTCCTGGCGAACGTAATTATTTTCTGATTGGATTCGAATAGTAAGAAATTGACTATGGATAAAGGTCTTAACTTTGTGAGATGTAAAAGAAGCAAAGTGTACAAAATTATTGGATAGAGTACATATGTTTATATTTGATAAAAATAGTCCAGAGATACTAGTTTGCATTCGTCTGTTGTCTGTAGTTGAATTGATGAGCACAAAATCGAAAAAAGGACCACGCACAAATTACATTGGAAAGTGGTTTCGGTGAAATTGCTTGAATTTTTGATATGTTGTACCTCTAATCCTCTTGTTTGATTTTCCAAAAAAAAAAATAGAGGGGTCGATTGGATGGTTTCGCCACTACAAGTAAAAAAAGTCGAGCGAGCGAGTAGAAAAAAAATAAGTCCCGCACCGTATTGCGATTATCTGCAAGGTAATAATTAGGTTGTACCGATTAGTTTGGGTTAGTTTTGTAGCGGCGAAACCATCCAATCGACGCCCCTATTTTTTTTTTATGGAAAATCAAACAAGATGGTTAGAGGTACAACATATCAAAAATTCAAGCAATTTCACTGAAACCTCTTTTCAATGTAATCTGTGCATGGTCCTTTCGATAAAATAATAAAAACTGGGACGGTTTGAAACATCGAGCTTTAAACTGCTAGAGGGATCAACAAGCATATTTGTTTGGCTCCCTAATGAAGCAGAGGGGTGATTTATCAAATAAACAAAACGAAAAAAGGCCCTGTTGCCGATTTTTTTTTTGTTCAAATAATAATGAATATCGTCATTTAATAAAAAGTATCTATTTGAAATTTTTCTGCTTATAATCGATTTAAAATATATTGGGACGAAATCTATATCTAAAATAATTCTAAATCAATAATACCCTTTATCACCACTCCATTTGGTTTCAAAAAGAACTACCCACATAACAATATTGCATCCTTAGAATGTATTAGGAATGTTCTTTTTTTAGGAATGTGCCTAGAATGTTCGCCAAAACCATTGCAAATGTCCTGAGAATGTTCTGAGAAAAGATTGTAGAAATACTGTTTGCAATACCCAAGAACTTCCTGGGAAATCCATTAGGATATTCCTAGAATATACCTATGAGATTCTCAGTACCTACATCCGGAAAAGAATATTCCTGTTTGATTCTAAAAATATGCTCAAAATGTATATTCTCACATTCAAAGAATGTTTCTATGACATTATAGTTATGTTCTCGAAAGAATATTATACCAATATGCTTGAAATATTCTTAGAATATATCTACATATATCATTCTCGATCTCCTAGACATAACATTCTTGTTTGATTCTAAGGATATACTTGGAATGTTAATTTTCGCTTCCAAATAATGCTCGTTTCAACCCTTTTATATTAAAGGCAGTGAAAGAGTTGTTGGAAAACTTCTCTAGAAAACACAAGTATTTAACCAAAGCTCCGGTTTCGAGCTTGTTATGCTCTCGTCGAAGCACACCAACTGAGAGAAACAGGTTTCAAGGTGATTCAAATGCGAAGCAAGATGTAGATCTTTAATAGCGCGTGGCTCCCCTCTCTTGGAAGTCATACAAAGCAAGAGAAAAAGAATATACCTATAATATTCTTAGTAGGTTCTAGATAGAGCATTATTATTTAATTGTACAATTAAGATTTTCAAGTAGGTACTTTAGATAATTGGGTGAACAATATGAAAATATTCTTATCATGGTTATCTACCCACATAAACTTCTCAGCACAACTTGGTAGGTATATTCTTAATACTTGATAGAGATATTAGCTTAAAGAACATTTTTTAGGGTACATTATAATAATGTTCGTATGAGAATATTCAAATAATGTTATATAAAGTAGGTTCTTAGCACAATCTTTCAGATAGGTGCATAGAAGCAACATTCCTAGTACATAAATAGAACGTTCAAAAATAAATATTTCAATCGAAACAATCTTAGAATATTCATTAAACATTCCTAAAAGAACATTCCAAAAAGCACTTTGAGGGAATATTCTGAGAATATGAATGTTCTTTCACTGTTATGTGGGTACCTACCTGCTTCTAAAGAAAGCTTTTACAGTTTGGCAATGACGTAGTAATTGTTTTGTTTTCTCTCCTTTTTTGTGGCAGATCAGCTGGGTTGCGTTCGAGAATATGGTGTGTCGTATAAAAATCACACAGGTGCCGTTCGGAAAGGCGAAGTGTTTCGGTTCAAGGGTGGTTGACGCGTACTGATGCGCGCACCGAACTCTCTAGTCCCGACTAGAGTAAAATTAAAGCTGATATTTTGAGGATGCACCCCCTGAAATAATTTCCACTGCAACAACCAAGTTCTCGAACGCAGCCCCCTGATGATCAAAACATAAACAGACTGGTTCATAAACATTATATTTTTATAAGTGCGAGAGAGAGGGCCTGGTCTCATTCAGGAGCCAAAAAAATTCTATAGCAAATTATTAACGTTATTGGTCTAGAGAGAGAGAGAGTGTTCAATGGTCGAAGGTTTCAAATCATCTAATTTTAGAAACTCTTCAGAGGATTATCTAACAGTCTTTAATTGTTCGCATCGTCAACCTCTTCAATTTTGATTCAATTTTAAAAAAATATAACAATTCGAGCTGTTCATTCAGTGTAGGGAGTCATTTTATATGACGAGTCAAGCTTTACTTCAAGTCATTCATAAAATCTATTCCTACGAAGAATTTGCTTGTCGATATGAAGAAAAATTTGAGTTGCCTGGATACCTCCGGAATACAGAAGTCAGATTAGCAAGCTATTTTCAAAATAAATTGCTGGACACTCGAACTTTGACATACCTATACAGATTTTCGGACAAAATTCAAATGTTCATATTTTCGACACGAATAAAGTTTTTTCAACGCGGTTTGTGGATTTTAATAGCCTGTTTTTTCTGGATAAAGCTTGCCGTAAATTTCCCATAAGATCTTATAGGGTTATGATATACGGGGCGATAAATTTTGCTTAAAAATCTGTATGTGTAAGTTGAAGTGTCCAGCAGTATTTAACGAGATAAGAGTTATGTTTATTTGTTCTGTTTGTTGGGCATAGGTAATAATTTCTAATTCGTACGAAACATTTTGGCTAATTTCATTGACTGCACGAATTCGTTAATTACAAAAGTATGTACGTGCACTTCGATTCGATTAATCCAGAATCAGAACCAGGAAATAAGTTTTTGCATATTTCGAAAGCAAAGGTTTTAAACGTTTATTAATTCTGGTTAAGTAAAAGTTTTTAGACCAGACCGTTTAAAAACTCGTTTGCATACAAACACAACTCTTTTATTTTCCACTACGTTGGCTGAAGGTAAATTCGACCATATTTTAAGTTTCCCCATAACATAAAAAAATGACAGAGTTTTATATACAGAAAGCTTGTTTTTTGAATCTACAGAGTCTGATAGACAATGCCTGGAGACGTAACAACAATCCGCCGATAAATTTAGGGTCATTGGAATGAGCATCATCAAATCTGAAACTTTTAAAAATGAGGGGCTTTTCAGGGCCAGCAAGTAAGATGATTTTCGTATTGTTAACTTCTCGGAAATTGATTGGCAAGTGCTCACTTATTTAGTTTGATGTCATAAGTCGCGACAAAGTCCAGCGGTTTGAGGTTTATCTTGAAACTATAAATGTTTAGTTTGACGCAATAATCAACAATTTACAAATCAAACTTGTGTAAACCAAAATTCCACATTTTTTTTCCATAAATAATACAATTATTAGTATTATAGAGTACTTGCGTGGGGTACCTATGTACTTACCTCATTTTTCCCATCATGTCTAGGAGGAATGTTGTACATGATAATCACCAATATTGCGATGTTTTTAGTTTAAACGATATACCTAATGTTGAAAATGCATTTTTCTCGGCGGTAAAAGCGAAACTGAAAATAAAATAAAAAATAGTTTACCTACAATGCAACTAAATTTTATGGTAGGTACGATTTTTAAGCCAAAAAAGATAACAAACAAAGCTTGTTTGCTTTCGAATATTAACTTAACAATATGTAATATGTATACAAGTTATATTCGCCTTTTTACAATGCATTAGTCATTTCAAAGAAAAGCCTGACAATGGTAAACCGATGCGAGAAGGCAGAGTTAAATGTTTAATTTCTAAAAAAAATTAATCGTTGATGAAATAACTCCATATATCTGTTCTAATAATATTATTGCCTGAAAGTTAATAAACATATAGCTATGACCCAGAAACAGTCATATAAGAACTTGAAACGGAGAAACTCGTTAACGTTGGTTTTTATTAGGAAACTTTTGCTATATTTTCCAATATCGGATATATTTCTATGTACGTGAGCAAAGTTACCGATTGCGGTATTTGAAGTTTACAATTAGGAAGTTTTTGGGAGATCTTTTGAGGTATAAGGAAATTGAAATATGATATTGATATCGATATGACTAGAGCAGATTCGGGACCATGTAATCTTAGTGTTTTTATCAGTTAGCGAATGTTTTGGCGTTGCTGTTAATTTATGTTTTTGATACGAATTTCCGTCTGAACCACTTGATATTTGTCATAAATTGCAAGGCATACTTAAAAGACAGTTTGTTGGAAGCTAAAAAACAGAGACTTTGTTTCCAGCAAACCTACAGAACCAGAATAGGTACCTTCAGTAGGTACTACTATTCAAGAATGCATTTTATAAAAATCTCATATTTTTAAAATTACCACATAAATGCCAGGATATGTGTCTCTGCAGAAATTGCAACTCTACCACAGATATTTCTAGGGGTTTATTTTGAAGTCTAAAATTCCTCTATAAGAGCATGGCTCGTGTCTCGATATAAGACTAAGTACTTAATTAAATGTTTCAAGTGAATGCTACGTGCTTACGCGCTGTGAAAAATAAGTAATTTTTATTTTAGAAGTACCTTAGTAGAATTAGAGTAGATTTATTTTGTAAACTACACTTATTTACTTATTTGAACTCAATATAATTCCGTAACAAATTAATATATTAAACAGACCAGATTAATTTTCCACGACTGTGGTATTCGACTCTCAAATCCTTTCTTTTATGCCTACCTGTCCGACCCCGTATGTACCTACAAACGTACATACTTACCCACATAATAGTAGATTATACCACGAGTCAATAATGATAGCTATTATTCCCGAGGATTATTACGAACTGAGCCGCGATAGCGGCGAGGGAGTAACATTCCGAGGGAATAATAGCCATTATTGCGAGTAGTATACTCTACTTTATTTACGACAAATTAATTTATTTGAGATTTTCAATGAACAAATTTCATCCGTCTCATAATTTTCAATACAAATCCACACGCACTACACGTTTGACACTGACACTTTTGTGGAATAATGACCATTAATCCCGCTACTCGTCATTAATCCCTGAAGGAATAACATATGTCATTATACTGCCAAAATCACAAATATAATACGCACATTATACATTAGTCGTAAATAAAAAAAATAATACATAACTAGTTTACATAGTTAATCTTTCCAACATACATTCTGACAATAAAGCATGCTAATAGCACAGTTTCTAATTGACAATCAGCTAGCTGAAAACCCCCTTCAAATTGATGAAGATTCTCAAAAATCCCCAACAGATGTTCAACAAAAATTTTTGAGTGAGGTCTGGTGTTTACATAAGAGCAAAGTGTGAAAAAAAATTAATCAAAAATGTTGAAAATACCTTTATTAAAAAAACAAGTGTTATCTAGGATACAAACATTACAAACAAGGAATTTCTTCTAAAATAATTAAGTATTAAACATATCATAATTAATTTGTACAGGCAAGTACATAATTACAAAAATTATTAAATCGATTAGACTGGAAAATAGGTTTGCAGTACTTGCTCATACAGATTTTTATCTACATCTAAGAAGACGCAAAAAATAATTCTGTCAAACTTTTCGCTGTGTTCTTCTAGGAACTGCCTCACTGTATGGATAGCTACATGTGAAGCATTCTCATTTGGGTAACCATAAATGCCAGTGGAAATACATGGAAAAGCTACAGTCCGAAGATTCTTCTCCAACGCTCTTGTGAGGCTGTTGACGTAGCAGTTTTTGAGGTCAGCTGGATATTCACCTTTTGGCCCCACAGTTAGAATGACATCTTAAATTGATTTAATGATTCAAGCAATTAAACCAGATATACCTAAGAAAATTCTTACATTTCGCAGGTAATTTGTAGCCCTGGGCAATCTTAGCCTCTCCAGTTTTACAACCATTCAAATCTTTGCATTCTTTTCGTAGGTCTGGACCAGCAGCTTTATGTATGGCACCATCCACACCCCCTCCAGGGAGCAAACTTGAATTAGCTGCGTTTACTATGGCATCAATCTAAAATCTTATCTATTATGAGAAACTGTTAATTTGGGAAAACTAAGTTTACGTCTTCAAAACACATGGATTTTTGTTGCATTATTATTATTATTCTTTTAATTTCCTAGTGGCGTCGGCATATTAAGTATCTTTCAGATAGGTTTACATATTTCAGTGATTACAAATTTGGACATGGCCAGAAATTATCTTTCAAGACAGTAAAACCCATACTTTCTCTCGAATATTAGGGTATTTGCTTCCTGTATGGGACATGTGTTAGACATTAGTTTTTTGGATGATGAAAAACAGAATCTTAAACAACAATCCGAGCAACAATCAGTTTGCTTTTAGGGAAGGCACTAGTACAAATAATGATTAGTTTAGTTATTGGTATTAATTGCACATAAGTGCTTTTACAAGTCAGAAAGTGTTAAGTACAGATTTCTTAATAAAATGACTGTTTTAAATATAAAAATTTGGTTAAAACTATGGAATAGAAAGAGACAAGGGACAGAAACTAACAACACAGACACTAAAAGATTGAAGATAAGACACAACAATATTGAATTACCTAATCAAAAACATCAACATCAAGGTACTCCTCAAAAGAGTAGAATGCACCCTGAAGAAGGTATTTTTTAATTTTTCAAATTAATTTTCTCTCCTCAAGGTCTTTCACATCATTAGGAAGAGCATTAAAAAATCTTATCCCAAAGTGATCTGAACCCCAAGTTCTTTCTAATCGATGGTAGCTAATGTCTGCCCAGCGAGTCTGTGTCTACGGGGCAACGGTTAAGGGGAATGCAGTTGTAAAAAAAAATGGCTGATTTCATTCATAAAATACCCAGCTGCGTGCGGAACTTTTTTGAAGTGTTATGGTATTGCAACTCGTACACGAAAATCAGCAATGACCAAATCTCCGCCACTGGATATGTCAATATAAATCGATATTCCAAGATGGGAGGATAAAATGACGTGAGCCCTGGCCAATAGCGAGACGTAAGGTGACGTTAGCTCTTTGACAACCGTATGGTTCCCCATGACAATGGCGATCCTGCCAAAAACTCCACCAATCAGGTTCATCCAGGACGGATGCTTGCCAAATTGTCAAAAGCTGATGGTATCTTTAGAAAATGTTTATTTTTTACAATAGACCAAACTGAAGAAATCAGGATTAAAATAAGGATAGGTCTAACAACCACGTTAAAATATTTAGCGTTTTATTATTGTTATCAATATTTTGTTATCAAAAAACGGATTTTCAAATTAACTATACTTCATGCTTAGTATTTTCGCTTTTTTATAATTAAACGTGGCAACATGGCACATTTACGTCCGAATTCCTTCCGTAGACTCAGATCCGCTGGGCAAACAATAGGTACCAGTTAGTTACGATTTCTGGTTTCATATGAGTGGAAATCTGCATGAGTCAGGAAAAGTTCTTGATTTTTTTTGACATAGATAAGGCAGTTCAATATGAAAACAAAGAGGAAAGTCAAAATCTGTAAGCTCCTAATGTTATCCTTACAGCAGTCTCGGTACTTTAAACCTGCACCTCTTATGCACCTACGTTGGAGTTTAAAAATTTTCTTGGCTTTTGGCGCATGACCCCAATTCAGTATTGCATAAATGACATATTCGAGCAGAATCAGCCATGGTAAGTGGAAGTAGAAACATGCTTTGAAAGGTTTCTTAACAGAAATGTAATTTTAGAAAGCTTGGCGCTAAGGTTCTCCACATGAGTATCCCTGGGTCGAGATACACACAGAAAACTTTGACTGTCTCGTCACTAGGTAGCTCACATTCAGTGGTTCTTAATGTCAAATTAAGATTTTGAGTTTTGCTATTATTGAGACTGAGTTTGTTAGCTAAAAACCAGTTCTTAATTTCTTTTTGGCTGTTTCCTATTATCTCTTTGATAGGTTCTGACGGGTGATATTGTTGCAAGCTGGTTGTGTAGTCAGCAAATAAGATTAGTAAATAATTCACAAAATCACAGAAATTTGGGAAGTCATTGATTTAGATGAGGAAAAGAAGGGGGCCCAACACAGAGCCTTGAGCGACGCCATGCTTGATCTGCTCGAGCTCATACTATTAAAGGGTACAACTTTGTTAAAAAGGATGTCAAACGAGAAGGAAGGAAGCATAAGTGAGCTTTTCTTCAAAACCCTTTGCAAATAACAAACAAATAAATGAGTTTGTGGCGGTTGATTGCCAAGGTTGTAGATTCTTTATTTCTAAAACTACGTACTTAAAAATATTACCACTTTCAGTGATTATTTATCTGATCTTTCATTAATGATTCTAGAATTTTTACAAAATAATACATAATTGGTTATACAGGGTGGGCCAATGGAAACTTTCCACCCCCCTTTTTTTGACTTGAAATGAAAATCTGGAAAAACGCTCGGACACGTTGGTTTTTGATTTGAGGGGGACCCATTTTTCAGTTTTTTTCACCCCTGTACCTTTAATCCCCTAGCTGAGGGGAGAACAACCCCCCAAACTTGAATAGGGGATAGGGTTCGTGTCATACCTCTTTTTAAAGATCTCAACGAATTCTTTATGACCCGAGAATTTTGTCTTATTATTTTTATCCGTAACGAAATGCCAGCTTGTCAAAATCTTGGAAATAGACTATTGTTTTAGTAGGAGTAGAAGCAATACCCTTAATAAAAATACTTACAATTTACAATTCACGTGTATACCTTATTAATAATAATAATAAAAAACTCCAATTTCAAGTATTTTTATTAAGGGAAGTAAGTATATCGCCTTTACTCCTACTAAAACAATAGTCTATTTCCAAGATTTTGACAAGCTGTGATTTCGTTACGCATGAAAATGATAAGACGAAATTCTAGGGTCTTCAAGAATTCGATGAGGCCTTTAAAAAGAGGTATGATATGACCCCTATCCCCTATTCAAATTTAGGGGGTTGTTCTCCCCCCAGCTAGGGGGTTAAAGCTACGGGGGTGGAAAAAACTGAAAAATGGGTCCCCCTCAAATCGAAAACCGACGTATCCGATCGTTTTTCCAGAATTTCATTTCCAGTCCAAAAAATCGTGGTGGAAAGTTTCCATTCGTTTGCTTTTATAGATAGGTACTACTTTTGCAATTTTCAAGTCCAAGGAAAATAGCTGGATTGGACCATTATGACCAAATTGGAAAACGAATTATAAAAATAATTCTTTCCAAAGGCAGAACATATCCCATATCCCAATCAGTTAGTATATCATATCAGAGTAACTGATTAACTTCAAATTTGAACTCTTCATAAAGTCAATAATTAAATTTATGTCCCAAAATTCCCAAAAAATCTATCTTGGAGAAAATCGGCCATTTTGAAAAAAACACTGCAATCTTGGATTTGTCGAGTTTTAAGCATAACGATCATCAGATTACATTCGTTTTTGCACTAAATTACTTCATTTAGGCTGCCAAAATACTAAAATTATTAAATATAGAACAATTTTGATGTTCAAGAAAGAATAATATTTATTTAAAGGCTATAAATGAAAACACAAGGCGTGAAATAGGTACAGACATAAGGCCAATGTTGGGAAAGATACTAGACAAAGTGCTCAACAAAAGACAACAACATCACCTGGGCAATATAAATCAAAGACAGTAGGGGTTCAGAGAAGGGACAGGAACGATTGAAGAGCTTCACCAGTTAACCAGGACTATAGACAGAAATAGGAAGGAGAGCTCACATCAGCTGCTTGTGGGCCTAGATCTCAAAAATGCTTTCAACTCGGCATTGGGGCCAAATGTTAACTAGAAACTGGAAATCGCAGGCACACCAGGCAACATCGGACGCATCTGCGAGGATTTCATGAAAGACACGCATATGAAATAGGGATCAATAACCAGGAAAATGACAATAAGGGCCTGACCGCAGGGGTCTTAGCCTAGCCAAATTTGTATGGCCTACTCAGCCTGACTATGCCAAGCTTCAGATCAAATTTATTTTCAATAGTCCTGTTTCTGTTCAACTTTTAGGAAATGGCCCACTTAAAATAAAAAGAAACGATAGGTCTATCCCTCGGTCTATCCTCAATATTGTGGATATACATATACAATGAAAGGTAGCATATGCATTATAAGTACTTGGTATTATATTTGTTTTAAGTCCGGTTTATTCATCTTCAGATAAACTTGCTAGTAACTATCTGCAAGATAAATTCACTGTTCTATAATTCTATTTGTCAGCAGATAACTGGCCAGCCAATGAGATTACTGATTGTGTTAGATTGAGTACCTGACAGTTTATCAGAATGTGAATCAACCTGCCCTTAATTTCCTAAAAAGGTTTTTTTTATAAATTAGGTAGATCAAATTCAGGTTTAGGTTAGTTTAACCCCTAGCATCCTGGATTACCAAAAAACCAATCATTATCTCTAACTCTAAAGTTAACTTTGTGACCTTGCATTTGATCCTACTTGATAAACTGCTCATGTTTCAACACTTAGCGAAATAAAAATAAAAAAATACATTTCTTATCACGAGCAGCTATGGAGATTTTCAGGAAATTTGTAAGAGGCATTTGTGGGGAATTTGCAGGAATTTGGAGGAATTTGCAGCAAATTTGGAGGAATCTGTGGGGTAATAATTAGAGGAATTTGTGGTGGGGATCTGGATCTGGATCTGGACTGAATTGGATTTCATCCAAAATGCAAGAATAACTTTACCTTCAGTTTCGTGATGTCCCCACGCCACAGAGAAACCTTTCCAGCCAGAACATCATTCTTCGATTTATCAATATCATTTCCTGGCAGAGCTTTACCGGCTTCCGGCAGATCCTTTTCCCGAGCTTGTTCCTTCCAAGTTGGAATATCGACGACTTGAACTACAGAGCTCATTTTTCTCGCTTGCTGCTGCAACAATGAGGGATAGGCCTCCAATATAAAAGGCTTGGAAATTATCAACCACTGATTTAGCGGCTTAACTGGAATTTGTGATATTTTTTGAACAGCTGATTTTAAACAAAACATTCTTTGTTTTGACACTAGAAAATAATTTTAATAGAATTTATTCCATGGTGGCGCCATCTATTAACGAATATGCGAACTTTTAGGCTTCACGCCACGCCAGGGATAGAACTAAGGCCGTGTCCTCGTGCAACTTTTTGCGGTTGATTTTAATTTTCCTTCCAATAATAATTGAAATAAAAACGGATAATTCAATAGGGTTTCTAGTAGAAAATGTTCTGGAACTAATTTGTTGATCAAGTTTATTCATTCAATTACTGTAATCCTTTTATACTTCGAATTACACCGAACGTGTCGCTATAGAGCTCCTCGGAGTCACTCAATTCAGATTTATTCTTTCAACGCATTACCTAAAGCTACGTTTACACTTGGGAAATTTACTGGCGGAAAGTACTTGCCGCCACTAAACTTGTTCTTGCACCGCCCAAAAATTTGGTGTATCAGGGGTAAGGGGGATCCACGATGCACTATGAGCGACTCGAGTGCTTAACGCACTTTTAAAAGAAACGTTCAAGCTTTTGACATTGAGCAGCTCCGAGTAGCTCAACGGGTAAAAGAAATACAGTAAATTAAATAATGTTGAGTTTGTTCAGGGCTGCGTTCAGGAATGGCTACAGCCAAGCCAAAATTGGCATTTTGCGTTCGAGTTCGGCTCCAACTTACGTGATTCGGCATTACCGGCGGAGGGGGAAAAGTAGGTTTTGGCATTAGCATTGCCGTCTTTGAACGCACCCCAGCAGAAAATCCGATACGAGAAACGCTGCGCTGGAGCACAGGCTTCATGTGGCCGGCTTTTTTTTTTGGCAAACGCGCAATATATTGACAGTTGACAGCCTCACACATGGCTCGGCACGACGCGGGAGATTGAAAAGAGATAAGCGATACTAGGAAGTGAGGGAGAGAAAGAGAAAGACGAACCAGGAGCATTGCCTTGCTTCATTCACTTCTCAAGTTCTCACTTTGCTGTGGGTCGGGCTGTCTCGTGTGGTGGACGGTGGCGGTGGCTACGTTTCGCAGCCTTTCGTGTTCTTTCTAAACAATAAAAATAAAAAAAACAAATAACGAAAGTGCCGAACAATTAGCAATTAATTTTAAGTGGTGCTGTGAATGTGAAATTTACTTATGGCATCTGACGAAGAAGTTGAGGAATCCCTTGCGGGTAAGTTCTTTTTGTTTTGACAGCTTTCATTGAATGAAAAATGCCTTTTTTTATAAAATAAAAACGCTAATTTTCTTTGAAAAACAGCAAGTTTCCTATTTGGCAATCCTTTAGCTTGCCATTTGAAAATCTTTCATTGAAAAAATCATGTTTTTTTCCAGTGAAAATTGTAATTATTTGTTGATAATCACTAATCTAGGGTGAGGAGGGGGAAGGAGTTTTCATTTATTTTTGTGACAGAACGCGCCGGCCTACCCTGACCCTTAACAAAATGGTGGCAACAAACAAAGAGACTGGCAATTTGCAAATATTTTGGTTTTGCTTGATTTTCACAATATCCGGTTTTTGGGGGTTAGGAAATGCTTGTTTGGTTTGTAGAATGACATTTAAATGCCAATGGGACCTGTGCACATGGGCAACAATCAGGATTTTATGTCCACTTGACATTGACCAAATAAATTCAATTAAAAAAAATAATTACAGTTTTTAATTGAGCAGCATACCAGCAAGGATGCCAGATTTGATAACATTGAAACGTAGTTTTATTATTACACATGCATAGATGCCAAAGTGACTCATTGTTATTAATTTATTAACACATTTGTTGCTGTTATTACAGTTGAACCTCCATAAAACAGAGCCTTCTATTATCGGACAATTCTACTTTTGAAATTTTCCTAATATTTACACCTCTCATTATGGATACCCCATATAATGGGCACAGAGAGTCTGGCACTGCCAAAACAAAAAATTCAATGCAAATTCACCAAATTTTGGAAAGACTAGACAACACTGGGTTATTGTCGACATGTCACATCAATCACTCGTCGCATCACATAGTCTCTGAGGATGTGAAACCTGAGCTGCTTGAACACATTCTTTAAGAAAATCAATTTGCATGCCAGACTCATTGTCTTTTCAAGTAAATTATGTATTCTCAATTGGCCAATGCAACCAGGGAGGGCAATTTGAATGAAACAGAGATGTCCTGGAGGGCAAACATACCCATACCCATAAGTTGTGGAAATTGGAATGGCTATAAATTATGCGAAATATACACGAAAGTTAAACCTGAAATCTTTTGTGGATCATCAAATTTTGTCAAGAACTATTTTTTTTATACATAGATTGTTTTCGAATTTATTTGAAATCTGCTTTAAAATGCAACTTTTTCATATAATGTATAATAGGTAGATAGTTTTATTATTAGATCAGGAAATTTTCATGGCTCGATTCAAATCAATAAATGAATAAGTACTTGGAATATGGCGAATGTTTTTTCTCAGAAAATCACCTTTTCCTGTAAAAGTTTCCACAATAGTTTTATTGCTTCTTCAGTCACAACTTAATTTTTTTTATATAAATTTGTAAAAAACAAAAAAACATTTTGAGTTAAGATTGATCTTTTTTAGTGATACATTGATTTGATTTGTGTTCTTATGGTATAAGAATTCTGAGAGAATATTGAAACTTTTTGACTCAAGAAATTGATAAAAACTGGTTAAAAAAAGGTAAAAGCAAAGTCTTAAACTTGGTCTTAAAGGTACATAATGATCAAAATGATGATATTCAAAATAAAAAATAAATTAAAATAATAATAAAAACAACTTTTTGATCAATTTTTTTCTCATTTGGTTAGAACAGTAACATTTTTCATCCATCAAGTGTCCAATTTGATCAACATGTTGTCAGAGAGCACAGGACTTGGGCCAACAACATTAAATTTTTATTGTAGCTTTGTCTTTCAATTTTGTGAAAGATTTATTAAGTTTCAACCTTGGTTTCAACAGGCAATAATTATATTATGCTTTTTAATAATATTGGAAATTTGTGGAGTTAATTCTTTTTTGTGAGGAGGAGCTCTTAATTTTTTTAAAATAAATTATCGCTGGTAGCTCTGTGACAGGGGCACCCCTCAAAAACAACATTTCAAAAAATCAACACATTGTTCATTTGCCAATTTATTTTTTGTTGTTTACCCTCAAAAAACTTCTTCAGCTCAGTTTTTTTATTAGAATATGGATGGGAAATTTAAAATTCCAATATTTCCAGTGAGCAAATCCAAATCAAAACATAAACAAAATATAAACAAGGTGCAAATATGCTGAAAGTATGACAACTGAAAGATTGGGGTGTTTTCATTTGGTTCCATTAGTGTTCGCGGTTAAAATCAGAACTGAGTACCGATTCTCAATCGTCAAGTCGATACGTAACGTCCCGACTCCCTGTAGAAAGGCAATGGGAAGTCGGTGTCGATAGGTTGCGACTAGAGGTTGAAAATCGGGGGGCTGGGCATCTGCTCTGCGAAAGTCCAAAATTAGTTCTGAACTGATTCGGAATCGGACCCAGGAATAAAGGTGTTATTATTAATTTCTAAGTTATTTGAATTTCTAGTAGGGTTAGCAGAAACTCGGGTTTTTGGAAATTTCCATTGGGATTTTGCAGGCTGTGATAGTTTTTGTGTTACTTACTATCAAAATTGTTTTGTGAAATTGGAATTTTCACTGGAATCGCTGAAATTGTTGCAGGAATTATGAAAATTGTAGCTGAAATTGTCGGAATTTGTCAGTAGTTTTGAACCTTTCACTCGCTTTTCGAACGGCTTGGTACGAGGCTGGGTGGTACACTACCGCTTGGTGTTCTCTTGACCGCATCCCTAATGCAGGGACGCGCTCACTTGCCGCAAGTCACATCTGTCAAATGTTCGCTATTGACGGCGAGGCCCGTGGTGAATCACCCAAGTTTGTGAATTGTGTACAACTGGCGTTTAAATTACGAAATACTTGCAAAATACTAGTGCAATTTCGTTGGCAATCCCTAGTAAGTATATTTTTATCATATCTAATTTACAGAGATTCGATAATCGGGCTCGTATTTTGTATACACACACAAGAATTTTCGTGCTAGTGCCACGTAGAAAAAACGAATTATTTTACGAGTTAGTAGTGCCTATTTCAGGTTGCAGGGCGTGAAATAGACTCTCTCTCTCTTTAAGAGAGAGAAGTTGAATAGTGGTAGGTAAGTCCGTAGATACCTATGTCTTTTTGAGATAGTTTTTCATAGAAAAATACAAAAATCGTATTATTAAAAAAATCTGGTCAATACTCCATAGTTAAGATAAATTTAATTAGAGAACATCCGGACATAAGACCTGACAATGATACTCGTTATGATATGTAGTGCTAGCGGTACACCTCAATATTTGGGAAAATCCTGCAAATTGTGATAAAAGCAACAAACTTGGTAATCATGTTTTTGAGACAAAAATAAAACATGTTGCGCGCAGCACCCATCAAAATTCTCATGTGGGCCCATTTATGGGTCCTTGGTGGGACCATAGTGGGTCATGATTGAAAAAAAAATGCATTGACGAATTTCAAAGGAAAAAACTCATTTTTGAGTAATTTGGGGATGCTGAATTCAAATTTTTTATAGCTATTAATTAGTTCCAAATAACGGCTGAACCCCAAACCCCTAAGGCAGTTACTTGTATTTATTTTTTATGTTAACTTATTGTCAATATTGGTTATGGCCGGGTCTCATTTTCCGGATCCAGCTGCGATCTAAAAATAAAAACGAATATGCATTTGGATTTTCGCAAGAAAAAAATAATTGTACGATCAGAAAGTTTACCACGGTTCGAGCAATTGGCCATACAAGTTTTGCATGCTGGAGTACCTACATACCAAATTGTACAACAACAGCGCATAGTCCCACAATCTGTTTTTTTTTGCACCTACGTCTATCAAGCTCTCTAAGAGCCAACCAAACCGGCGGAAGTTCAGATTCTCAGATTTCTTCCAACCCCATTCCATGGAAGACGGGAGACGGGGGCTCACAATCGATATTATGTGCTTGGCCCCATATATGGCCAGCTTGGTAAGATGCCCTTTTAATATGATCTTTTAGTGCTGAAGAGGACGGAGAAATTAGTGTGACAGGTTGTCGCCACGACAAAACATCTCCTTCCTTGCTTTATCAACACTCGATTGTAGAATAATTTTACACATTCAGGATATGGTTAATTTTGTTGCCTCCTCGGTTACTGTTCGCAGTTCAGATACTGATGCATTAGTTATTGCTGTGTCATTTTACCATTCGCTGTCAACTTATGGTCTAAAAGAACTGTGGATTCAGTTTGGTGTTGTTTCCAAGCGAAAGTACATAGTAGTTCACAATATAGCGAATGCTTTGGGAGTAGAAAATGCTACAGCTCTTCGTAGATTTCACGCCTTTATAGGCTGTGACTCAGTTTCTATTTTTAATTCATAAGGGAAAAAATGTGAGTGGGGGGCTAGGATAGGGGATCATATTACTGCGGCATTTTCAAAGCTGGGAAAGCCTTTTCCTCTTGAGGAACGGAACAACTCTCTGAAATGAATATACAAGCGCTTGAAGAATTCACAGTTAAAATGTATGATTCTCAATAATGCACTGTTGATAAAGCAAGGAAGGACATGTTTTGTCGTGGCGACAAACCGGTCACACCAATTCCTCCATCCTCTTCAGCACTAAAAGAGCATATTGAAAGGGCCATATATGGAGCCAAGAACATAATATCGATTGTGTGTGTGCCTTCGTCTCCCATGGAATGGGGTTGGAAGAAATCTGAGAATTTACTAGTTCCATCGTGGTCTGAACTTCTGTCAGTTTGGTTGGCTCTTATAGAGCTTGATAGATGTAGGTGCAAAACAGATTGTGGGACTATGCGCTGTTGTTGTACAATTTGGTATGTAGGTACTCCAGCATGCAAGACTAGTATGGCCAATTGCTCGAACCGTGGTAAACTTTCTGATCGTACAATTATTTTTTTCTTGCGAAAATCCAAATGCATATTTGTTTTTATTTTTAGATCGCAGCTGGATCCAGAAGATGAGACTTATATTGATTTTAAGTTAACATAAAAAATAAATACAAGTAACTGCCTTTAGGGGTTCGGGGTTCATCCGTTATTTGGAATTATTTAATCGCATTTGAATTCAGCATCCCCAAATTACTCGAAAATTATTTTTTTTCTATTGAAATTGGTCAATATTTTTTTTTTTCAAATTATGACCCACTATGGGCCCACCAAGGACCCATAAATGTGCCCACATGAGAATTTTGATGGGTGCTGCGGGCAAAATGTTTTATTTTTGTCTTAAAAATAGGTTTACCAAGTTTGTTGCTTTTATCACAATCTGCAAGTTTTTTGACGTACCGCTAGGACTAATGTGATCTTCTTGATTTATCAGCGGTTTTTCATCAAGCAACAGGATGCCCTCTTTGGCCCTTACTAACTCGTTATCTATTTGTAAATATTTGGAGTTGGGTTAGTTTCATTTTATAGCCTCCCTAGGCCATAAAAAAAGTCGCCCAATAAAGCTCTACTTTATGTGCTGATAACATAAAAATATTTTGTCCTAGAAATCTGCCCTACACCTCAGCTGTATTAATTCATTACCACAAGGCGAATTACAAGGTGAATTATTGAAAACTCAGTATCACGATGGAGGTAAGTTGCATACAATAAATTGATCTGATTTATCTCCCCATGTCTCTTGAAGCTACCTATTCCTTATCATTTCAGGAGGTTGATCAACAGAACACTGATGTTTTTTCTGAGGCAGAATCTGCTCTAGGCATCCAAATTCCAGAATCAATAAAAAACATGATAGCCATATATGGCTACCAAGACGCTGGTCTTTTGGCGAAACTTGATGACAATGTAATATGGGAGATGGAACAATTTGCAAAAGATGACCTGCCATATATCCTTGATAGGGAGGATCACCAAAAGTACTTTGGTCATTTTACTGATAACCCCAATGTATTCAGATTTATCGGAGGCGACAAGAAAATCATAAAAATGATCGCTAAATATTTCAAGAAGAAAAGGAAGGCCCGAAAGACCAGTATGTTGACTAATGAAAAATCCCATGATATCGACCCAGAGATTACTGCTAGTGCAAGTGAAAAAAGTTACTTTTCCACGAATTTGACTGAAGAAAATGCACAAATTTTAACAACTCTAAAAAAATGAGCTAAAACTAAATTTGACCAAGAGCAGTAGAAATCATTCTCACTAAATTTTTGAAAACATGCTTCAAACTTTTTTTCGAACCATTCTGTATATTACAAAATAATGAAGCCCCTTTTAGATCAATTCTCGCCCTCGACTTTTAAATCCTGTCTCGTTAAATTTTATTGTTCCTTCTGTAGTTTCCATGTTGGTGATAAAGGGAAAAACCCTTTTCAACGTTTCTTTGGTATGTGTGTCTGTCGCGTAACGCTTGTATCAGGCAAGCAGAGAGCGTTAAATGTCACTGGCCAGTGTGTGCATCAGATTTGCACCTTTTGAAGTGCACTTTCGATTTGCGATATGAGATTTTTCGCATGTTTTGTGTTGAAAATAGCGTGCTGCCCTTTTCAGGTATTTTCACTGTTCTCCCGATCAAGGCGGTTCCAGGTATTCAAAGTAGATGGGTTAGTCACATACTATGTATGCAAAGTTTCAAAGAAACTTCGTTAAAATAATCCAGGATTCTGTCAATTTTTGCGAGTCTATGTACTTCCACAGTCCTAGTGTCCCGAGGTAGGGAGAGGGCTGTTTTTAGAGTCTTGTTTTGGTACACTTGTAGTTTTTGTTTCTGTGTGTTGCATATGTGGTTCCAGGCGGGTGTTCTGTAGGGTTGGTCAGATGATTGTCCTTTACAGTTGTATTTTATTCTTTGGGGTGAGGAAAGATCCCGGTCTCATGATTGGGCCGAGCAGACGTTCGGCGGCGTGAGGCTTTTGGAGTGTCTGCTCTACCTGTGGATAGTCCCTTAGGGTCTTATCCAGGACTATCCCCAAGTATTTCGGTGTTAGGACCGTATTTTCGATAGTTGGGGGTGGCATCATCATGTTATTTGCCATTTTCCTGGTCATGGTTTGGCTTAACCTTCCATTTCTGGAGATACCGTGTAAGCTGGTCTAGGTGGTCCACCATTGCCCTTCTCACGACTTCTGCGAAAAAGGCGCTGGTGTAGATAGCCGTATCGTTGGCGTACATCATGATGCTTATGTGTTTGGGGTTTTCGGGATGTCTGCAATAAAGAGGCTAAATAGAGTTAGAAAGGGGACGGTACTTTGTGGAACTCCAGCCTTGATGAGTTTTGTCTGTGAGATTTTGTCCTGTTTTGATTGCAAACGTTTGGTCGTTTAGGTAGGATGCAATCAGAGAGACTGTCTGTAGGGGGAAGTTGTGTATCGTCAGCAGTTTGTAAATAGGGCCTTTATACCACACCTGGTCAAATGCTTTTTCAATGTCAAGTAACAGTAGGAAGGTGCTTTCCAGTTTGTTGAATGCGATGGTTGCTTCTTGAGCTACCTTCGTTACTCCCAGTGTGGTGTTGTGTTGTTGTCGGAACCCGAATTGTTCGGGTGGAAGACAGTCCAGGTTGTTTATTGTCTCGGTGAGTCTGCGTAGCTGCTACTTTGCTCAGTGAGTTCAGTAAAGAGATTGGTCTGTATGATTTCGGTTGCGTAAGGTCTCTGCCAGGTTTGGGGAAAACTATTATGTGTGCGTTTTTCCACGTTTGTGAGAAATGCTGGAGGGTGAGTATGTGATATGATTTGCAGCAGGTGCATAACAGTTTTCCGCGGTAAGTTTTCAATTAGTATGTTGGTAATGGTGTCTGGGCCTGGTGCCTTTCTGTTCAGTAGTTGTTTGATAGTTTTGGTCAGTTCTGCGGGAGTTGTCAGAATCCGTTGGTGCACTGCCGGAGGAATTGGGTATTTGAGCCTGACAAAGGCGTCGGTTACGTCCGCTATATTGTGGTGTGTGTCGTTGTCGTGAGGCGACAAGATATACTTCATCCAGGTTTTATTTTCTGTGAATCCGTATATATCTGTCTATTTCTTTATTTAGCAATTTGATGATTTGTCCGTTCTGTATGTTCGGGCGCCTCTGCCATGCTCTTTTGACACTGTTGCTCTCCTTGATTAAGTTCAAGAACGGGTTCTGGTATGGTGTCTGTTCTCTGTTTTACCGTGATTTTTGGTGCCAGTTGGTCTCTGACTGTTGGTATGTTGTAACTTGTCCTTCTAGTAACTGAGTTAATGTGACAACATCTATTCGTTCTGGATAAATTTGTGTACCCGGTGATTGTCTATATTTTGCACCCACACGTATCTCACCTGTTTGCAGAGATTTCCAGAAATGTCAAATGTGAAAGTTGTAGGTAAATCAAAAAGTTTTCAATGATCTTAGTTACAAGTATACAGGGTGTGTCACAAAAGTGTGGCGAAGCAAAACTATACGTTTTTAGATGGAAAACCCCGTATATTATTGTCCTATTGGATTAGCCTTTCAATCCTGATCCAAATATACCAGGTTTTCTTGGTTTATTTCTAATAGTCCAGGAGAAAAGTGGTTAAGTAGAATAGCTAATAGCTAGACTTCGCCACACTGAAGCACATTTTTATTTCAAGTTTGTAAATTTCAGCACCTATTTTGATTAATAAAAGTCGTTTTTATTTATTTATTTATTTATTTAAATAGGACAGAGAGGGAAGGAATAATTGCATTCCTATTGAAAAAGGTGAAGTATAGATACCACCAGCAAAATATAAAGGTAATCATTCATGTAAAAAATTCATATTATTTTTTCAAAATGGGATATTTAGAGGCTGGACTATGAAGAATAAACTTAAAAAACCTAGTATATTTGGAATCAGGTTTGAAATGCTAATCCAATGGGACAATAATATACAGGGTTTTCCATTTGAAAAAGTATAACTTTTCCTCGCAAAACTTTTGTAGACAATCACCTGGAACACGATTTTGAACTGGGGTTGACCCCATGTTTTTGTTCTAACATTTTTGTACCTGAGATGCTTAAAAATACCTAGTACCTAAGTACCTATGTACCTAAGCTAAATTTGAGACTCGTTAATCCTGAAATTTTTTGTGTAAATCCAGGGGATTGTTCGCTGAAACAGTGCAATTTAGCAGTGTCAAAAACTAATTTTGACCTATTTGCAGCCAGTTTGAGTGAGGTAAAATCTAGTCTGAGTGAGTTTTAAACCAGCATTGTCTTTGTTGTTTCCCTATTGTAAGTTTTTAGTTTTAGGTCTATTGTATATTGCACTCTTGTCTCTTGCATGTGATTACTTGTTCTTCTATGGACATAGTGTTTGTAAGAAGTATCTTTCCATCCGATTTCAGTGTAATTGAGCTCTTCTTAAAGCCATTTAAATTCTCTACAAACCAGATTTAGTAGTATTCTTGAGAAAAGTTCCTTTTTATTTTATAGTTGTCTATTTTTCCAGAGGATTTCTATTTTGTTTAATATAGACAAGAAAAATGTAAATAATCTTAGATTTTGGATTGATATTTGGCAAGGTATTTGACACAAAAAGCCTAGAGCCCACCTGCTTTTTGTCAATATTGATGGTGGGTTTTTGTGTATGCCAACCCTGCTTTCTAATTGAAAAAATCAGTTTATTAAGTAACTTTTAAAGATGAATTCTCAAGAAATAAGTTTTTAGAAATTTTTAACTTTTTTTCTTTTAATGTTGGATGACATATTTTTGTGATCCTCTTCTTCATTGCAAAAGCTAAGTTTATTTTTGTTTTTTCTTAAATGATAAGAAAAGTAATTATGTAATATCTTCTTGAAGAAATTGGTTTAATATGCCAATCTATCAAAATTTCATCACATGAAATATACTTGTTTGTTGTTTGTTTTTCATCCTTTCGAGCCCATACTCAACACTGCAGCCTTAAAGGCTTTTTGTATCTCATTGTATGGAGTCTACTCCTTCCCATTCATACTTGCAGATTAGATGATTGGCAGCAGCGCGGGCGATGTACCGACCCGTACTACTGCGGTCACCCATCCAATCTCCATCCCGACACCACGTTGCTTGGCTTTGAGTAGGGCGTCCTGTCGTCCTTTATCAAAGCGCCAACGTGCCGGTTTGAAATCCAAATTCGTTTTTTTTGCATGGGGTGGGGCTCCCCATTCATGTTTTGACAGGTTCCACGTTCATCTTTTGTGATTAGTACCTTTACTCTTTATGCCAATTTCAAAAATTAGTGACCTTTGGCCATTATAAAAATCATTGAAATTGTAAGTTTCATCTATACTAAAAAAGGCAATCTTAACAGTTTAAATTGAGCATTCTAATGGAGACACATTATTTAAGATAGATAAAAAAAACAACTAAACATTTTTCCTTCTAGTGGGAGAAGAGGAAAACGCTGATGAAACCGTCGGAGATTTGCCAGAAAATGAGGAAGCATCGGACGAGGGTGCACCAAAAGGAACTGTAAGTTTCTGTTATTAACAATTTATTTCTTAAAATTATTTTAAAATGTGCACAGCAGGAAGATGATGACGATTATGAGCCTGAAGATGGTCGGAAAAAGAAAAAGGGCAAAAAACGAAAAGTGAGGAGTGAAGGTGAAAGCAGTAGTAAACGTGGTAGAAAGAAGAAAAAGAAGAAGAAGAATGAGAGTGGGGAGGTAATATATTTTTCTTAATTTACGTTTAAGTACATGATTTTCAACAAATGCTTTATTTAGGAAAGTGAGGGCGCAGAAGATGATAATGGTGGAGACTCCGACTTTGCAAATAGTAAAAAATCTGGCAAAAAATCGAAAAGTTCTAAACACACTACGTCAACTCCTTCAACTCCTACAACAGAAACATCTAATACTGGCGGTATGCCAACTATTGACGAAGTTTGCTCCACTTTTAATTTAACTGACGTTGACATTGAGTACAGTGATCAAGATATGCAAAATTTAACCTCATACAAATTGTTCCAACAGCATGTTAGACCATTGCTTACTAAAGAAAATCCCAAGGTAATATTTTCTTTAGCAATCAAATGAAATGACGTTATTTCTGTATAATTGTTTCAGGTTCCTATGTCCAAACTTATGATGTTGGTAGCTGCCAAATGGCGCGAATTTTCCAATGTCAACCCTCACTTACAATCTGAAAATCAGGAGACTACTCCACCAGTAGTCGAAGAAAGCTTTTCAAAACCAGCCAGAGCTTCTAGAGCATCTAAAGAGGCTGCTTCGAAAATTGTGGAAGCTGAAGCCGAAGATTTTGATGAGGATGACGACGATGATGATGATGACAGGAGCTTATCATCCTTCAGAGAGAAGAAAAAGCGTGGTCGGAAACCAGGAAAGGGTAAGAAGGCGTCTAAGGTTCCCACTCTCAAAATTAAGCTGGGAAAAAGAAGACGCGGTAGCTCAGATGACGATGACGGTAGTAATGCAGGGTCAGAAAAGGACTCTGATGCTGAGTTTGAGCAAATGTTACAAGATGCCGATGAGCCTAAGTCTAAATCAAGGTTAGTTAACATTTATTGTACTTTGATTGATTGAAATTGAAATAAATCAACTTTCTTTTAGTGATAACAATGATGCTAGCTCTTCAAAAGCTACTTCTGAAGCAGGCGACGATGCTGCCCCTAAACGAAAAGCCAAAACAAAGATTGGTGTCAAATCAAAGAGAAAAAGGAAAACTAAACAGAAGGATGAAGAACCTTATGAGGTAGGGAGGGGAAACCTTTTTTTTTGTCCATAATTAATGTAATTTTTTCAGCACCAAGATTACTGTGAAGTTTGTCAACAAGGTGGAGAAATCATTCTTTGCGACACTTGCCCAAGAGCTTACCATTTGGTATGTTTGGAACCTGAGCTCGATGAAGCTCCCGAAGGCAAATGGAGCTGTCCCCATTGTGAAAGTGAAGGCCCCGCCGATCAAGATGATGACGAGCATCAAGTAATTAGTTCTTTTTTTTTTGTTTAAATTTCAAGTTTATTAGCAAGTGATTAATTTCATTGGTTTCTCTTTAGGAATTCTGTAGAGTATGTAAAGATGGTGGTGAACTCCTTTGCTGTGACTCTTGTCCATCTGCTTACCACACACATTGTTTGAACCCTCCTTTGACCGATGTTCCTGACGGCGACTGGAAATGCCCCAGATGTGGTTGTCCGCCACTCAAAGCCAAGGTGGCTAAGATTTTGACTTGGAGATGGACTGAAGTTGACATTAAAGGAAAAGATAAGGTAACTTTTTTTTTTACTGGATTTTTGAGTGAATATATTGTATAAAAGGGAGTTTGCAAATTTTCTAAAGGTGATGATATTTTGCATTGATAAGTCGCTGGTATATCTCTCTCTCTTCATGTATCTGACATATTCCAAAGTTATGTTAATATATCTCCACCAAATTTGAAATGAAATTACTCCATGTGTGACTTTAAATTTCAAGTGCTTAAGTTTAAATTTACTGATACCTACTTGAACCACCGCTTTTCTTTCATCTTGCATTGTTTGCAAATGTTTTCTTTTTTTTTTTTGGCAAACAGATAGCTTGAAACCAGTCCTATCATATTTTCATTTTATAATTTAAATTAATTCAATTGGGTAAAATAATGAGTAAAAGCATATTTGCTCCAAAATAAGTTTATTTCACTTCCATTTTCACTCCTAGCCTAATTTAGCATTTATTTCAATACTTAAAGGGTTTTAAAACGAGTACCTACCTACAATTAATTGATAGCTTCATTAGGTGTTTGTTGTTAATAATGGAATAAATGTGCTAAGCAAATATCTGGCGTTTGTGTGGACATAAAATTTATATTGTGCTGCCGACCACCTCCAATTCTAGTTCCTTTACCTTAAAAATAATTTAAAAGTTAATTAACGTTCTGTCAAAAATGTAAAACGATCGCAAAATTTCTTACGTTTACGTGTTGGGGTGTGGCAATCGCATACACGATAGCATCAGAAATGTCACTGGACTGTAGACCAGGCATTTCAAGATTAGTCCCCCATCCCACTTGGGCGAATTCAGTGTGTACATATCCTGGACTTATGCTCTAAAAAAAGAGATGTATTTAATCCGAGATTTAATCAAATATAACAAAGGCAGAATTTATTATTCACCGTGATTCTTATAGGAAGCTTGTTTCTCAAAATGTCCAGCCTCAGTTGCTCAGCCAAAGCTGTGACAGCGAATTTAGATGCTCCGTAAACGTTTATTCCAGGCATATCAATTACGCGGTGGCCAAGGATACTGTTAATGTGGATAATATGTCCTTCTATTTCATGTTCTTTCATGTATTTAATCGCTTCTCTAGTTGCGACGCATAATCCCAAAATATTTGTGTCTGGAAGATAGTATCTGATTGATAGATCAGTCACTAGTCAGTAAGGACAAATATAAAATCATTTGTTTGGATATTCAAACTTTTTAAAAAAACTGCTAATACTACTGGGCTTAGTACTGCACAACTCACAATGTCGTATAATCAATACATAACTTACCAACAGTAGTTTTCCACTTCTGATAATCCCCATCTATCAATTCAGTCGGCTGAAGAAGTCCCGCATTGTTAATCAGAATCTGTATTATGCCTACTGTTTCGTTAATAGTTTTAAATGTCGCCACAACCTCTTCCTCCTCTCGCATGTCGCACTTAAACGGGAACAATCTTCCTTTTTCATTTTCCAGCTTCTTTTCCAAATCTTGCACGCGTTCAACCCTCCTAGCCAAACCAGCCACCTAAATATCAAATTGATTTAAAAACTGGTCAATAAAGCAAAAAATCTTACTAATAAACCACTCCTAACCAAACGCTCGGCAATAGCTGCTCCAATACCAGAACTCGCCCCAGTCACCACAGCTACCTTTCCCACCCATCTGTTTAGGGACAAAACCATTTTTTGCTTGTATATACTATGAAGCGACTCAACGGCGAATGTCTTGAAAGGAGAAAATACCACTCTTATATAGCTGCCAATCGGCTGGAAAGGTTGATCGATAAAATAATAATTGAGGGCGTAAATGAAAAAAAAAACACGTCAGATTTAGAAGGACTCATCAAACTTCAAAAGGCAGATAATAAATAATTCCAAATTTTCTCTTGAGATTCGAAATTTCTTATATGTAATGTAATTCTAGATTTTAGCCGAAAAACCGGACACCAAATTATCAAAATATAATAATAATGTATTTTAACTGAGTTTGTGAACAATTGAAAGATGGCTTTTTACTGATTCTTTCTTCACTTTCCATGTATTGGGTGGAGCAAATACCCATTTGGTACACTGGAAACCCTCATGCTTACTATGAACAATGAAAGCGTGAGTTTTTCCTAGGCAACTTTTCAAATGAAACATTTCCCCAGCTATGATATTCTGGTAGGAATCTATTTCTTGGATTCCTAATTTGCTGAATCTTATGCCTATTGATTCATTTGTATGGAAATGGAATATTTAAAGTTTATTTTTTATGTACGAAAGCCAACTGAGCATGTTGTCTGAGAAAATACATAGCAATCAATCTCAGCAAGATATGGATGCTGTCACATATAAAAAGAGCACACTAAGAAACAGTTTTGTTTGAGAAACTTGTTCCCAATAATCCACAATTTTCTGGTTACTGATGCTAATTTCGAACTGATAAACCTGAATTATAATTCATAAAGTTATTGGGCTCATTGTTAGGATAAAAGCAGTAAAAGTCGACAATTCAACGACTGTTCGAATATTTATTATACTTAGAATTATTTTTGGCTGTGTCCTACATTTCAAATTTTTTACTGCTCTTTAATAATTACTCGCATGGAATAGGTCAATCGTACTTGAACCTTCTAGTCTAGTAAATTTCTATCTTTTCAATTATTAACATGGAGCAATCAATATCTCATCAAGAGAAAATAAATAATCACATGTTTGTTTGCTGCAAATATAGAGTATCCACTTTCTTTTAACTAATAAATAATTATCTCTGATTGATAAGTAATTTATTCTGATTTCTGAGTTGCTAAAATTTGAAAAAACCCTGTACATAATACAGTTGTTGTAGAATAATAAATAATACCAATAATTCTATTTGCGTTGCTAGTATTATTCTGTTTCTATCCACATGATTATTTATAGATGAACAAGGTGTTCAAAACTACTTTAAAATCTTCTAAATTCTCAAAATAAATAAAAAAACAATGATAAAATTATAGTTCCAACAAACTGATATACATAAAACTGCTATCATTTAACTAGAATTTTAAATTGGGGAAGTTGGCAAAAATAGCTTGCATAAATTATTGTCATATAAATGGCTAATTGGTAAATTTGACTTTCAGAATGGAAAAGAAGAAGTTACAAAGCATCGCAGAAGGGAATATTTTGTAAAATGGCACGAATTATCCTATTGGCATTGTGATTGGATCTCGGAACTGCAATTGGACGTTTACCATCCGTTGATGTTCCGCAGCTACACGCGAAAATATGACATGGAAGACCCTCCTAAACTAGAGGAACCCATTGGTAATTGTCAAAAATATTGCCAATAATTACTCTATAAATTGGCGCCTATATATTCATTCTTAACTTACAATTATATTACCTTTATATTTTCTTTTTTGTTTAGATGAAGCAGACGCACGTTGCACACGTTTTATCAAAATGGGCGGCACAACAAACGACCAAGAATTAGAAGAAAAGTTCTACAAATTCGGAGTTAAACCGGAATGGCTTATTGTCCATAGAGTTATTAACCATCGAACTACAAAGGATGGTAGAACGCTATTTTTAGTGAAGGTAGATTAGGTTTAAGTTGTGTATGTATTTTGGAATAATAATCAAACTTTATTTGTATAGTGGAGAGAATTGTCATATGATCAAGCAACATGGGAAGAAGAAAGCGACGATATTCCTGGTCTTAAGGCAGCTGTAGAGTATTACCAAGATCTCAGATCAGCTTGTTATAAAGAATCCAAAGTTGGTCGAAAACCCAAATGTATGTCTACTTTTTGTTTATGAGATTAGCTTTAGTTTTAGTTTTATTATATTTCTGGGGCATGAAGAATCAAATTGCTTCAAGAGACTTTTCATTTTGGTTACCTTTCAGCAGTGAATAAGCTATGAACCAAATGCTTCTTAATTTTTTTATTCTTTTCTAATAATTGTCTATTGTATAGCCAAATCGAAATCAAGATCAAGAGAGTTATTGGACGATGACGACAGAGTTACTCCAAGAAGATATACACCTCCACCTGATAAGCCGACATCGGATTTGAAGAAAAAGTTTGACAAACAACCAATATATCTTGACGAATGCGGAATGCAACTGCACGAATATCAGTTGGAAGGTAAATATTGTCCAGCAAATTACACAATATTTAGCTTTAGGAAACAGTTTGCAATAATTACAATAAAATATATTCACAATAAAGTTTGTAAAAGGAACAAACAATTTAAAACTTTTATATATTTTATATTTTCCTTAACTAACTTTATGGGAGTAAAAGTAGTAACCAACTCATAGAAGACGTTTTCAAAACAAAATACTGAATCCTGCAACAACATTTAAAATATTTTTCCAGTAATCTTTGAAATCTATTACAATTTTTCTTCTGGTTTACACTGTAACCTGTAATTTGATCTATTATCTTTAAATTTCTTCAGGTCTCAACTGGTTAAGATACTCGTGGGCAAATGGTATTGACACCATTCTCGCTGACGAGATGGGTCTGGGAAAAACAATCCAGACCATCACATTTCTCTATTCTCTATACAAAGAAGGCCACTGCAAAGGTCCGTTTTTAGTTTCGGTCCCGCTTTCAACTATAATTAACTGGGAAAGAGAATTTGAAACCTGGGCTCCTGATTTTTATTGTATCACTTATGTTGGTAAGTGCAATTTCTTCTGTAAAAATGTTTTGGCTGGAAACAACATTTATTCATCTAGGTGATAAGGATTGCCGTGCTGTAATCCGAGAAAACGAACTCACATTTGAAGAAGGCGCAGTTGCCAGATCTGGAAGGGCTTCTAAGATAAAAGCCAGTTCTATCAAATTTAATGTACTTTTAACCAGCTACGAACTTGTTTCTATTGACTCAGCTTGTTTAGCCTCAATTGATTGGGCCGTACTAGTGGTTGATGAAGCCCACAGGCTGAAGAGTAACCAATCAAAATTCTTCAAGGTAAAAATATATAGTTTTGCAAAAATAAGTATTATCATAAACATTTATTTTTCATTTTAGTTCCTGAATAGCTATAACATTCAGTATAAACTACTTTTGACTGGTACTCCACTGCAAAACAACTTGGAAGAATTGTTCCATCTCCTTAACTTCTTAAACTCACAAAAGTTCAACGAACTGCAAACATTCCAGAATGAATTTGCTGATATTTCCAAAGAGGATCAAGTAGGGACAATGAAATATATATGATTATATCATTAAATTGATAATTTTAGGTTAAAAAACTACATGAAATGTTGGGCCCACACATGTTGCGTCGTCTCAAAGCCGACGTTTTGAAAAACATGCCATCAAAATCTGAATTTATTGTGAGAGTTGAATTGAGTCCAATGCAGAAGAAGTACTACAAATATATTTTGACGAGAAATTTTGAAGCTTTGAATCCTAAAGGAGGAGGTCAACAAGTTTCTTTGCTAAACATCATGATGGATTTGAAGAAATGCTGTAACCATCCTTATCTATTTCCAGCCGCTTCAGAAGAGGCTCCTGTTGGGACTCATGGGCAATACGATATTCAACACCTTACAAAATGTAAATGGGCTCAAACATTTTTATTGCGATAATAATGTAATTATTAAATTTTAGCTGCTGGTAAGCTGGTTTTGCTTTCGAAGATGTTGAGAATACTGAAAGAACAAGGACATCGTGTTTTAATATTCTCGCAAATGACAAAAATGTTGGACATTTTGGAAGATTTCTTAGATGGAGAAGGGTACAAGTATGAACGTATTGATGGTGCTATAACTGGGGGTCAACGTCAAGAAGCTATAGATAGGTAAATGAAGTGTTATTTTTTTATTATATTGCAAGCTTTTTATTTCCTTAGCTATTATTATTAGCTAACTGTACTCATAAAGAAAATGCTCATGAAAATAGATACTTTTTAACTTTGTTTGCAATTGGTACAGGAACAGACACTCTTTTAGCCGTTTCCAGAATTTTATAAAATACATTTCTCCTAAATATAAATGTTTTATATGATAGTTTAGCTTAAGCTGCCTGAGAAATCGAACACCTGATATGCATTTTTTGAAACAGATTCAACGCCCCTGGTGCTGTGCAATTCGCTTTCCTATTATCCACTAGAGCCGGAGGTTTGGGTATTAACTTGGCCACTGCCGATACCGTTATCATTTACGATTCCGATTGGAATCCTCACAACGACATTCAAGCTTTCTCAAGAGCCCATCGTATTGGTCAAGCCAACAAAGTAATGATATATCGATTCGTAACACGTAATAGTGTAGAAGAAAGAGTAACACAAGTGGCTAAAAGAAAAATGATGTTGACTCATTTGGTTGTTCGTCCAGGAATGGGCGGTAAAGGTGCCAATTTTACAAAACAAGAATTGGATGATATCTTGAGGTTTGGTACTGAAGAGTTGTTCAAAGAAGAAGAGGGTAAGGGAGAGGAGGCTATTCATTATGATGACAAGGCCGTTCGGGAACTTTTGGACCGTAGTAAAGAAGGTATCGAGCAAAAAGAATCTTGGGCCAATGAATATTTGAGTTCGTTCAAAGTCGCCAGTTATGCCACCAAAGAAGGCGAAAATGAAGAAGAAGTAGACACAGAAATTATCAAACAAGAAGCCGAAAACACCGATCCTGCATATTGGATTAAGTTGCTTAGACATCATTTTGAACAGGTGAAAATATTTGTGGTTTTTCTAGGGTAGTATTTTATAAATATTTCTTTCTACAGCAACAAGAAGATATCGCCAGAACTCTGGGAAAAGGTAAACGTGTCCGAAAACAAGTGAACTACAATGATGGCGGCATGACTACAGAAACCCGCGATGATAGTACCTGGCAGGAAAATCTGTCCGACTATAACAGGTAGTTGATCATAATAGAACAGGGGGTGCATCTTTGTATTTTCCATTCTTAACGCGAGTTTGTTCCTCATTTTATAGCTCCGGCACTAGCAACGGCTCCAATTGCGACTGGATTCTGACGATGAAAGACAATTTTATTTTGTCACCATGCTGGACCAAAAATAAGAATAAAAATTTTAAAGAAAGCGTAACACACAACATAAACAGTAATGCATAATATTTCAGTTTTGCATTTTTTTTTTAAGTTTATTATTAAAAGCCTAAATAAAAAACAAGAGTACATGATCTTTTTGGTAAAAGAAAAACTTTTTATTTGTTTCAGTATTATTTTGCTCAAAGTTTGTCAATAAACATAATCATACATTTCTAACAAAGCACTTTTTTATTAATCTGCTCACAAAGTCTTGAACACGGCGTTTTAGTCTATTTTTTAACAGTTGACGGCGCAAGACTTTCATTATAAATGCAAAAGGCGATTTGTGGGCGCAAGCGAGTCTGATAATTTTACAATTTGAAAGTTTCCTGAAGTATTTTTCCTTTTTATGCAAAAGTCACTGCGATAAGGGCCACTGCCATTTTCTTTTCGAACTTCCTGAATAACGCCTGTTAACTTAATTATTTTGCTCGTTTCTTTGTTTTGGATTTCTCTGAATATTTTTTTATGGCATTCATGACAAAGGTCTCTACCACACACTCTTACAAATGCAGGACAATACATATTATGTATTCCATAAGGATTCTGCTGTTTTGTAAAGAGCCTGGAGTGTGACAGACGTCATTGCGTTTTTCTTAGCTGTCAACTGTTAAAAACCGCACTATTTACCGTAAATTTATATACACAGTAGAACTCCAATTATCCAAATATCAAGTATCGAATGACATCCGCCAATTAATCGGGATAATTGGACTTCTACTGTACTGTACTAACTGCCACGTTCTACTATAATAACATATCTCACAAAAGTATCATTAATACGGTTTCTACTGGTATGTGTTTTTCTTTTGTTTCCTAACTTAAACTACCTTAAGTTCCATGAAGGTGAGTTTAACCGACTCAGGTGTATGTAAAATCGGTTGCTAGGGCAAATTGACCCGCTTGCTACAAAATAAATATTCTGTAACATTTTTTTCACTGGGTGGTCATTCAAATCATACATATTTGTCACATCATAGTTTCAGTATATTTATTTATGTAAATGCATGAACCTTACCGCTTTTTTTGCTGCTAACGCTTTTTTGTTAGTTGCTTGCACTTACTGCTTTTTCTCATCTGTTTAGGTTTCAGTTTTCTGGTTGAAGGAGCAAGTACCGTCTGATGTTTTGGTTCCAGATTTTCTTAATTTTCTGCGCTTCATGGTTTTTGTTTTTGTTAGTATATGCGACAACTATGTGCATTATTTGCATTCTTTTGCCCAGTGATCTAATCTTGAACTGTCTATATTGGTGTTAGGACTTCTTGTCTTTTTTTAATAAGCTAAAAATGAGCTTTCTTTGTAGATTTTACGTTCCCTTTTGTTTTATTTGCACCTTACCTTTTGCTGACGATAGCTTTATACTGATACACCTTCCTTGGTCTTGGTGCCTACACTCATTTTCGTGTGGAGGATCCTTCCTTTATTTATAGTCCAATATATTGTTTATAATTATCAAATGCATATATTGTTTTTGAATACATAAATTACCAATTCTGAACTTTATCTAAAATTCAACAAGCCAGGACTATAAATTTTACCGTTAATATTGCTTCATTTTGTGTGTTTGTCCTTTATTTGCACGGTATTTGGGGTTCCAGCTACTATGGCAGAAATCATTGCATTTGTGGATTGTTTTGAGCTCTGATTTTAATTTCGCCCAGTAACCGATAAATTGACGTCACACACAACTCCAAAGGGTAATTCAATCGTAAAGTTTTTGGTTTGGTTGGCAAGAATGAAAATTCGGCAATTGCAGTTGCAATTGCAGCAAAATCTACATGAAACAGGAGAGCCGTTTAGGAATTCTGTGGATGCACTTTCTTTAGTATTTTTTATCCTAGTACTGTTCGAGCACCATTCTTAAGTAAGGTCAAATTAGGCCCCTCAATATATTTTTTTTTATTGTGAGGTTAATAATTGATTTTTTTAAAGCTGTAGTGGGGCAAAATGGTGGTGGTCGCAAAAGATTTGTCATAATATTTGAGCTAATATTTTACTGTATTCCTTAGTGATTTCTCTGGTGGGTCTGACAAAGATGAAGAAGATGACGACTTTGACGAAAAGAACGAAGGCGACATGAGCAGAAGAAGCAGAAGGCGCATGGAAAGGAAAGACGAAAGAGACAGACCTTTACCGCCACTTTTGGCTCGAGTTGGTGGTAATATTGAGGTAAGAAATCATAATATTGTTAAAGGATCTCAAGAGAAATATTCCCATTTGAAAAGTAGAGCCTTGAATCAATGTGCCCTCTAAGTTTTGACATTGGTATACAAAAATTTTTTTAGGTTCTTGGATTCAACGCACGTCAACGCAAAGCATTCCTTAACGCCATCATGCGTTATGGTATGCCTCCACAAGACGCTTTCAACTCGCAATGGCTGGTGCGAGATCTTCGAGGTAAATCCGAGAAAAACTTCAAAGCCTACGTGTCCTTATTTATGCGCCATCTTTGTGAACCCGGAGCAGACAATGCTGAGACTTTTGCTGACGGTGTACCCCGTGAAGGTTTGAGCAGGCAACATGTTTTAACTAGGATCGGTGTTATGTCCTTAATAAGAAAGAAGGTGATTTTTATTTATTTTATTGAATTTTTTTTTTACATAATATTTTAAGATTTCTATTTATTTATTTATTTATTTATTTATCAACGAGCAATTATTGCCCAATTAAAAGACAAGTATAATTAACAAGTGAGAATCCTAACCTAACCTATCACCTAGAATATCAAAACATAAGAAAACAATAAACAGTAACATATTAAAAAATATATATCAATAAATTAACATAAAACATAAGGTAAATACTCGGGTAAAAACTACAAAATACTTTATCAAAAAAAAAAAAAAAAAAAAAAAAAAAAAAAAAAAAAAAAAAAAAAAAATTAAAACTTTTTTTTTTTTTTTTTTTTTTTTTTTTTTTTTTTTTTTTTTTTTTTTTTTTTTTTTTCCTTTCTTTCTTTAATTACAACCATTCTTTGGGACATTAAAATATCACAGAGTACAGGACTTAAGCTGGGATTTAAAAACTTTTTGATTATCAAAACAGTCCAACCTGTTAGAATACTGATTAGCAAATCTAGCCGATCTTGATAGAAAAGAATTATATCCGTAGTTAGTACGATGGTGTCCAATTTGGAACGGCTGATTTAGCCTTGTTTGTCTAGAAGGGACATGGATATTGACTTTTGCCAGTAGCTCTGGACCAAAGCTGTATGAGTGCAGTAGATTATAAAATATGGTAAGATCCTTGTGCATGCGTCTGATTTGAAGAGTAGTGATATTAAGGGAACTTTCAACCCTTGAGTAATTAATATCTTCAACTTCATGGCGTTCCTTAAATGAAATAAATCTCAAGAATTTATGTTGGACTCTCTCAATAGCCTGGATATGGACGTTGTAGTGGGGAGACCATACACAAGAACAGTAATCTAGATGAGGCCTCACAAGAGAACAGAATAATATTTTGATGGATGCTATATTAAGAAAATCTTTAGCGCACCTTTTAATAAAACCCAAGATTTGAAGTGACTTTGATACTGCCATTGAAATATGGGATATGTAAGATAAGTTGGAATCAAGGACTACACCTAGATCTTTGATTTGACATACAGATTCCAGAGGGCAACCATTTATAGTGTAGACTTGTTCTGTGGGATTCCTGCTACGACTGAAGACCATCAGATGGCACTTCTGAACATTAAGTTCCATACCATTAATTTCACACCAGTTGCTGAGACGATCTAAGTCGGCTTGCAGTTCTAGGCAATCAGCATTATTCTTGATTTTTGTGTATAGTTTTAAGTCATCTGCAAACATTAGGAAGAAGGAAAAGAGAAAAGAGGATGCAATATCATTCACATATAAATTAAAAAGAAGAGGGCCCAGGTGTGAACCCTGGGGTACACCCGATGGTACTTTAATTTCTATTGATTGGAATCCCTGAATACGTACCATCTGTGTTCTTTCATTAAGGTAAGATGAAAGCCATTCCAGAAGGACACCCTGAATTCCCAGACCCTGCAACTTATTAATCAAAACTCTATGGTTAACCCGATCAAACGCCTTTGCAAAATCAGTGTACACAGCATGAACCTGATAACCCCCCTCCAAGGATTCCAAGAGATAGTCAGTAAATGTTAAAAGATTAAGTTCTGTGGAGCGATGAGAAATGAATCCAAACTGTTGATCGATGAAACAGCCTTTTAAACTAGCAGACAAATAATCACAAACTAGACTCTCAAACACTTTAGGGATACAACTTAATATACTGATGGGCCGATAGTTATTAACCTGTGAACTATCTCCAGACTTCAATATGGGAGTAATAAAGCTTGTTTTCCAATAGGCTGGGAATGTCCCGGTCTTTAAAGAGAGGTTAAAGATATGGAAAAGAGGTCTAGAGAACAAGAAGCTACAGTGCTTGATAAGTGATGGTGGGAGGCCATCAGGTCCTGGTCCCTTGTTAATATCCAATTTGGATAGTTTTTCATAGATAGACGAGATGGGTATGTTATATTCCGACAGATTGATGTGCCCAGAAGGCAGAATGTCCTGCAATACACAGTCTTTATCACTATAAGTTTTTGAAAAGTATTCAGCAAACAAATTGACAATCCCAACTCCAGATGAACTAGTAACACCATCATACCGCATTACAGAAGGTATATTATTTTTGGCTTTTCTGCTGTTAACAAATTTCCAGAAATTCTTTACATTATCTCTAAGAGACGATTCAGTTAAAGCAACATAACTTCGATAACATTCTTTTTTTAGGTGTTTGCAGTGAGCCCGTAACAAAGAAAACTGATTATAGTCATCCAGTGATCTACTTTTACGATATTTTTTATGCAATTTTTTTTTTTCAATTATCGTTTGTTTTAGTTCTGGAGAAAACCAAACAGGAAACTTCTTTGCTGAATACTTTCTCAAAGGAACAAAAATATCAATAGTTAGGTAGACAATGTCGTAAAAAATATTAACCATATCCTCAAGAGATTTGTTCTTGAATAAATCATCCCAGTTAAACAGGGAAAGGAAACTTGATACTTCTTGAACATTCATCGACTTAAAATCCCTATAATAGCCATCTCCAGTCAATCCAGAGTTGTTGAAACAATTTGATTCATATTCGACCTCAAACGACAGTGGTGGATGATGAATATCTTCTGGAAGTAAGGCATTTTCTGCTATAAATATCTCAGTGTCACCATCCTGCATAAAAACCAGATCAAGTAAATTGTTGTTAACATTTCTAACTGAGTTAAGTTGATATAGGTTATGGTATGAACATAAAAATGAAAGAACTTGTACGGATTCAACTTCGTTAGGTGGAACTGCCGCCATAGGAGCAGCAACTGAAGATAATCCATCATTATGCCACTGACAGTTTGGAAGATTAAAATCTCCCAGGATACACAGTTTGTGTTCTGGATACTTTTCGGATAGATTCTCAACACTCTCACTAAACTCCACATACTTTTCAGGTGTACTTCGGGGTGGGAAATAGGCTGTTGCAAAGATAAAATTGTTGTTACCACTCTGGACTTTAACAAACAATTGCTCAATATTTATGGTAGCTGATAAAACTGTGCTGGTTATGGTTTTACGGACAGCTATTAGTACCCCACCTCCTCTAGAAAAAGTACTTGTATCTGATGATCTGTCCTTTCGATATATGTTGTAATCAAACATTTGTAGTTCAGCATCATTAATATCGCCAGTTAACCAGGTTTCATTAAAGACTAAAACATCATATTGACAATAAGAGGTATTTTCATAAAGAAGTTGAAGTTTTGTACGTAAGCCTCTGACATTTTGGAAATATATCAGCAAAGAGGTGCTTTCCGGTCTTACTTTGGCAAGCCTTTTTAGTTTTTTGTTATCAATTTAGGTACTCCATTTACATATTTCAGAATGAGATCATCTTCGCCATTTCGTTGTCTCTCCTTGAGTTCATCCCTCAAAACATTCACCTCTGCTCGTTGCTCTGTGGTCAAATCAGCCTCAAGAAATATTTTCAAGCTTCTGTCCAGTTTCCGCTTGTTTCTTAATATCGAACGGACTACTTCGGGAGACTCTAAAGTTAGACGAAGTGCTTGATGTCCATTTTTATTACGCTTTCCAATTCTAGTTGAGCTAACGATATTTAAAGTAGAGCCTGTGAGGCCTTGAAGCATATCCTTTGTCTTAGAGATATCTTCAGCCTCATTGATTTGAGGCAAATTGAATGCCATCAGGTTACAAGATCTTCTTTGTCTCTCAGAGACCTCGTGCATTACATTACCGTGCACCAATGCACTGTTTCCGCTGTCTTTCTCCTTAGTTGAAGTAGATGTAGTGGTTTTTATAATGGTAAGGTCATTTTTAATATCTTCTAGGGAGGCCAAAAAGCTAGTTTTCAAACTCTTGACTTCCTCAGTTATCGCCTTAATCTGGATATCGAACTCATCTATTTTCTGAGTGTTAGCAATTTGAACTTCACTTAAAGTATCTTCTAGTGCCTGGACTCTGCTGTCAAGGCTCAATGCTTTTCTAATTCCGGGTATACAATCCTTGCACAGGTATGGAACAATGCGAGTGGCCAAGATTAGATATCGTATCTCAGTAGAACTAATACCACTACAACCCCTGCATAATACCTTTTTGCAAAAATCACATGGGTAGCCAAAAACTTCTCCAGTGGTCTTAGGTTCCTTAAAAATGCACTTTATGGAGCATTCGTTACATGAACCAGCCATTTTGTGGTTATCTTGTGATTCTTCAATAATTTCTAGTAAGTATATGATATTTCTATTATAGGTTCAAGAGTTTGAGCACATAAATGGCGAATACAGCATGCCAGAATTGATTAAAAAATGTTTCTCAGATCAAAATAAGGCTGCCATTACTATTGGAGACGCTGACACCCCAAAAAGTGCAACAACAAGTACAAGGTAATGAAAATGAGCTAACATTATATAATTAAAGCAATTCTAATGCCTTATATTTTAGTGCAACTCCTGCCACCAGTGCAGCTCCAAGCCCTGCACCAAATGCCAGCCTGGAAACTGCAGAAAAAGTTGAGAAACCATTGGAGAAAACATCAGAAAAACCGATAGAAACGCCAGCTGAAAAAGTGGCAGAAAAACCTGAAGCTAGTGAAGAAAGCAAAGATAAGGAAACGAAAAGTGAAGTGAAAGAAGAGAACGAGAAACCTGCGGCAGAAGAAGGAGAACCTAAAGTGTCAGAAGAAAAAGAGGAAAAAGAAATTAAGCCCGAGGAAATAAAAGTGGAAACGAAACCTGAGGATGTTCCAAAAGAAGCAGAGGTTGAAGAAAAGAAAGATGAGAAAATTCCAGTAAGTTTTCTTCTTGATTGTTCTTAGGTGAATTATTTAAACATTTTCATTTCAGGAAATTAAAAAAGACGAACCAGAACTTAAAGAAGAACCTGAAAAAGAACCAGAAGATGTCAAAAAGGAAGAAACTCCTGAAAATGATAAAAAAGAAGAGACAGAAAAAGACAAAAAAGAAGAGAAACCTTCTACAGATAAAAAAGAAGACACCCTCGTTCTTGTGGAAGACGAAAAGGTAAAACATTTCTAAAAGGGTTACTTGTAAAATACTTCATGCATATATATTCATTTCAGAAAGAAAAGAAAGAATCAGAACCGATACCTCCTCCTGAGAAGAGGAAGTTCATGTTCAACATTGCTGACGGTGGCTTCACAGAGCTGCACACTTTATGGCTCAATGAAGAAAAAGCCGCAACACCTGGAAGAGAATACGAAATTTGGCATCGTCGTCATGATTATTGGTTGTTGGCCGGAATTGTCACTCACGGTTACGGAAGGTGAGAATCAACGTTAGCGGGCTTGAATACATTTTTTTCAACACAAAAATTTGTTGTGATTTTTGTGAA